>JAPDPM010000015.1:24350000-25550000 GCA_032173925.1 Heritiera fomes
ATGAAAGAAGAAAAAAATAGGGTCTTTTATAAACGGTCAAAACAGTGCGTTTTGAGCTAGAGGACCTGCTCGTTGCCCTTGACCCGACCTGAAGTCCGCGCAACCCGCTTCCGCGATCCGCGTGCTAACCCGCTCGCGACCAGCGTGCTGAACCGCTCCTGCGAGCCCCGCATTGCGCACGACCCGCGCGCCGACCGGCTTCAGCCCGTTTCCCTTAACAGACTTGGGCCTCTGCTACTTGGGCTCGATTTTGGGCCCACTTTTGGACTGTTGGGTATATTTCTTTTTCATTTTATTTATTTGTTTTATAAATTAATTTGTTTTAGGTGTTTTTAAATGTATTATCATGGCAAAAAATAATAAATAAATAAGTGGAATAATATAATATATAAAAATAAAATAAACATATAGTTTTAAAAGAAAATATATAAATTTTATGTACATAAACGGCATATATTAATAAATATAAAGAAATATATATATAGTTCGAAATGTAAAACAAATATATATAAAGTGTATAAAATAGATATAGAAATATAATACATATGTAGATATATAAATAAAAATACATAAAATAGGTATATAAATTACACATAACCATATAGTTATTTATGTATAATAAATATTTTTTAACAATTTAATATAAAAATCTTTTTAGGAAGTTAGGAAATCTACATAATTTTAAAATGTACATATGATATATAAAATGTGTAAATAAATAAAATATTTAATTTTTTTATATATAATTTTCTTTTTATTATTAAACAATTTACCATAAAAGAATATTTTAAGAAGCTAAAAAATAAAATAAAAATACAAAAAGTAAAATAAATAAATAAAGTAAGCATGAATTCCGAATATGAGATATCGTAGAAGTCACAAGTAGTGATTTTTCGAATATCTCTAGGTGAGAGGAATTTATCGAACGTCGCCAAAAGTATTGGGATATTTGATTTAATTTCCCAATATTCAAATTCATGTTTATTTTAAAAATATATAATAATACATTTTGTAATAAGGAATATTGAGAAAAATACTAATTAAATGAAAATTAATAAAAACAAAAGAAGTAATGGAGATAGCTAGAAAGGATTAATAAGAATGTAGATTTTAGGAACATATAAATACAAAACAATCAAACCAATAAAAATTGAGAATAATAAAATTTCAAAAGTAATTAAATTAACTAAATAAGCGGTAATAGAATTTCAATAAAAAACCATAGTCAAAGGAATTAAGTTAATAAATCTAAGTGAAAAAAATAAGAATCAATGAAGATAAAATATTCTAATAATTCATAAAAGGTAAAAGCTAATGCCCGATGATGGGATATTACAGAAGTCACAAGTAGTGATTCTTAACTGATCTCTAGGTAAGAGAAATTTCACTAAATGTTGCCAAAAGTATTGGAATATTTAGTGTGGTTTTTTTCAATACATAAGCTTTTATCTTAAAAATATATGATAATAAAATTAAAATCAACAAAAATAACAAAACAAATAATATAAAATAACAAAATGATAATAAACAATAAACAAACTATATAAGAAAGTAAAAATCTATGTGCGTCATACATTGTATGCTTGCATCATATGCATAAAGGTTAAAATTAAAACAAATGGAGTTCGTCCGATGATGGGATGCTACGGAAGTAACAAGTAGCAATTCCTAGCTGATCCCTAGGTGAGAAGAGTCCTACTAGATGTTGCCAAAAGTATTGGAATATTTAGTGTGATTTTTCAATACACGAATTTTCATTTTTTTCAAAAATAAAAAACAAATAATATAAAAATAAAATAATAAAGAAATAATAAATACATTAAATAGACATGCATGTGCATCATTTACTATCTGTTTACACCGCATGCATTCACACGAATTGAAAAATGTGAATTTTACGATAATGAGATTCTATAGAAGTCACAAGTAGTGATTCTTTAGAAGTCTCTAGGTGAGGTGAATTATTTCAAATGTTGCCAAAAGTATTGGAATATTTGATTTAATTCTTCAATAAAAGGGGTTCATGTTTATTTTCAAAATAAAACTTATTTTAAAATATTTAATAATTTTTCATTCAATTACACAAAAAATGTGAATCTTCCGATGATGAGATTCTATAGAAGTCACAAGTAGTGATTCTTTAGAAGTCTCTAGGTGAGGTGAATTATTTTAAATGTTGCCAAAAGTATTGGAATATTTGATTTAATTCTTCAATAAAAGGGGTTCATGTTTATTTTCAAAATAAAACTTATTTTAAAATATATAATAACTTTTTATTCAATTACACAAAAAATGTGAATCTTCCGAGGATGAGATTCTACAGAAGTCACAAGTAGTGATTCTTTAGAAATCTCTAGGTGAGGAGGATTATTTCAAATATTGCCAAAAGTATTGGAATATTTGATTTAATTTTTTAATAAATGGGGTTCATGTTGATTTCCAAAAAGAAGTTTTCTTAAACATACATATAATAGTAATTTTTAAGCCAACACACAAGTTTTCTAAATAAACAAATTAGTTTTAAACCAAGACTCTTTTATTAAAATTAAAGGATGCCACATGGTTAGGATGATACCGTTTTCTAGCGGGCGTTGTGGGGGTGCTAATCCTTCCCCATGCGTAACCGTACTCCCGGACCCAATTCTGTTTTCGCAGACCAAAAATTATCTTTTTAATAAAACTTAATTAATTTTGAGATTTTGTTAAAAAGATAAATATTTTAGGTGACCAATCACACCTAGTCAAAAAAGATTGGTGGCGACTCGTTTGTTTTTAAATGTTTTCAAAACCGTCGAGCGCAAAGCCGTTACGACATACATGCTTTACCATATATGATTTTCTCAATCCATTTTTAAGTGATCATATCAAACATTAAGACCATGATTTATTGATACATTCTTATTGGTCTTAATACTTTATAAAATGTTTTGAATATTTTAGAAAATTACTTAATGAATTTTTGGACCATGTTTTCATTAGAGAAAGTCAAGAAAAACTCCCACAAAAACGCCAAAATGTTTTAGGTTGAATTAGGATCAAAGGCTATATCATTTCTAACATGTAGTAAAGTGCAGGAAAAACACCCTCAGGAAGCATGAGATTGATCCCCTAAGGGAAAGGATCGATCCCTTCATGGTAGAAACTCTTGGAAGCATGGAATGAAGAAAAGGATCGATCCCTTAGGTTAAAGGATCGATCCCTTTACACAAGAAAGCCTCTAACGGCTAGTTTCTATGAGATACAATGGCTAGTTTCTGTTTTGGCTCAAACCAATGTTCACAAATCATCCAAGGGACTATAAATAGAGGCTTATAATCTCAAGGAAGCAAGAGGAACTACTCAACAACTCCATTCTTCATTTTCCTCATATTCAAAGCCTTAACAACATCTCAAGTGCTTATAATTCTTTATCTTCAATCACTCTCATATTCCTTGTATAGAAGAGCACAAATATTGTATAGGCTTTTCTTTGTGCTTAATCTTTGTAATCATTTGCCTACCTAAAGGCCTTCTTTAGTTACACCCATTGTAAACACAAACACACCTTGTAAAAGGGCAAGTCTCTCTATAGCCCTAGAAAAAGAAGGAGGTTACTTTTTAGCCTTAGAAAAAGAGGGAGGTTTCTATTGAGCCTAGAAAAAGAGAGAGGTTTCTCTTAAGACTTGAAAAAGAGGGATTGTAACACAAATTCAAGTGAGTGGATTTTGGGAAAATCCTTAGGAGTGTCTCAAGGTAGAGGACGTAGGCAAGGTTGCTGAACCTTTATAAATCACTTGTGTACATTTCTCTTTCCTTTCTCTCTTTACTTACATGCAATTATATTTGTGTTTATTGTATTGAATTTGGATGGCATGCTTGCATAGCCTAGAGAACTTAGAAAACATTAATATAGGCCAGCGAATTTAGAGGAAGCGAAATACGACCTTAAGGTTATTGAAAAACCGATTCACCCCCCTCTCGGTATAGCCTATAGAGCCAACAAAAATGAAACAATAAATCAATTATCTAAGGGCCATTCGGCCATAGAGAAAAAGGAAGAAAGAATGGCATTAAGAGTAGCCATTTTTCTTGCTATGAGACTTACTTACATTTATATTTTGATATAAATCATAGCTTAAAATAAAAGGATAATTAAGCTAATGATTTTGATGAATTAAATTGCAGTCAGAAGTTCGACGTGCGTGTGGTGCACGAGATAACGTGATCTTGATAAACAGGTAAAAGACGCGTATGTGAGTTTGTAAGGATATCCGAATGCATAGTTTTTATGCTATAAATTCATAAGCATTGTGGAATATTGACTTACTCCGAATAGTATGCAAAACGTCATTTTCGGTTGTTGTGATTATGGTTGAAAGTCAAGAAAGGCTACGACTCGAACAAGTACTTTGTTATCGAAAATTTTTAAAACATTTCTAAAACTAATAGAAATGTTTTGGTACATGATAAATAATTTTCCTAGTCTTAAAATGATAAATCAGTTATTTTCTTAAAGAGGGGAATTACTGGAAAATATTTATTAAATATTTATGGTATTAATTTCGGTAAAGGTTTCACTACCGAAAATCCCCCTCACATACTTTACAGTGGAAAATGTGTTCAGTGAAGTGATGAGATAAATAGTGAATATTTTATAATTAATTTCAGAATAATATTCATTATTTAAATATAATTTCATTTATCGATTTTATAAATTTTATTCATGTGTAATAAATTCCATAAAGGTTTTATCATTGTGTAAAGACTGTTTTGAGACTGCTAGGCCCCATATCATGCTCACGTGTTCATGTGTACCCTCTCATGTGTTATGCTGTTGACATTGAGCCGTCTTCAGCGTCCCAGTTGTCATCTGCTTAATGTACTACCGAGGACATCTATAGACTATGGCCATAGGTCTCTTGTATTTATTTTACTGTTCCTATAGGGATTCTCACATGTACCTTATTATTCCCTATAGGACTCATAACATGATATCATTAGGGTGTTGCCTGGTCTCCATTATTATTCCACGTGTTTTTGTTTTAGTGGATTTGGTGAGAAATTTGGAAATATACTGTTATTGTGATGCCTTAGCACTAATTTATGAATTATGTGAACAGTGTATTTCACTGTTATACGTGTTTAAAGTGATTGATTTCAACGGTGGAAATCAAAGAAATTTTAGTGTGGTTCATATGATTTACTAAATTGTTTTACTTAATCATATGACATTTATATGCAGTAAATACATTTTAATGAATTTTATATTTAAACAAGTTCTTATTCCCTATAGTCGCTCTGGGTTCCCAGGATAAGACAAGTATTTTAAAATACCTTCCATGCTCCATCTGGGTTTCCGGTTGACTATAGTATCATTTTCTTTATAGTGTGCTTGCTATAAATAGGTATTTAAAGATTTTACTGCATATAGTCTTCGAGGTATAAAGATTTGCATACAAATCTCTTACTGAGCCGTGGTTTGCTCACTCTAATATTTTATCTTCCCAGATACATTTGCAATAACCATTCGAGGCATATCATCCGAGAATTCAGGGCTGCATATTTAGTACCCCGATGTAACATATATAGATCCCGAAGGTATATTCATTTTATATTATATGTTCAGACTTTTGAATTACAGTACTACGATGTTATATTAAATTAGGGATGTAAGTGTGAATTACAGAATACAACTTGTAAATATTTATTCCCGGTAATTATATCAAATTACGGGTATTGTAATTTTAGTGAATTAAACGTGAAAAATAAGATATCGCAGACAGCCCAAGCTATTCATGTGTTGTGAAATTATGTAAAATTATAAAATACTGTGTACTTGGGATGTGACATGTTGGGCCCGCCAGCTTGTTCGTATGGAAGCTTGTGTTTCTGCACCAAAACTCGAAATGTCACAAGTTGTAGTTCTTACAATGGTGACTATGAGGACGATTAAATGAGTGTCCCAACAAATTTGCTTAACGTGGAGTCCAATCAACATGCGCCAATCTTTTTACAAGTTTGATTGTTGTACTCATTATTTTTTTGGGTTAATATATCATTTGACTTTTGAACTATATTACTTTTTTTTTTTCACTTTGGTATCTAAAAAAATTATCACTTTGGTATCTAAACTTTACTTTCCTCGAATACTTTAGTACTTAGACTAGCACCATTTTAAAAAAGCCAACATGGAGTTGACTATCCAACAAGATTTTGACACGTGGCAGTCAATGCATTTGCATGTCACGTTAGTCTTATTTTTTAAAAAATTTAAAAATACATAAAAATTTTTTAAAAAATTCAAATTATTTACATAATATTTTGAAAATATTTAAAAATATTTTAAAAATATGTAAAAATATTCAACATATTTTTAAAATATTTTAAAAAGTGACCATTAATAAGTGATCAAACAATTCAATTAAGAAATAGCCTATTAAATCACCAAACATTCAAGTCAAGATAAATTACAAAAGTGACAAAAAATGCAAATAAACACAAAACAATGATATACGTATGTACAAACAAATAAGCAAGTGATCAACTAGTCAAGTCAAACAAAAAACAAAAATAGTTCTCTCTCCTTTGTGAAAGTTTTGCTCTTATGACCTGGGGTTTTTTCTCTTGTTTTGTGTGTTCTTTTATTTGAGTTTTTGGCTCCTTGGCAAGGCTGAAATGATGGAAGAAAGGATGGAAGAGTTGTCATTGGGCAACGATGAGGATGAGGAGTTGATAATTAATGCTGGTGCAGACCAACAATGTGCTACCCGGTTTGATTTATGCTTGGTGGGGCGGTTTCTCACCGATTGTTCCATCAATTTTAATGTTATGAAGAACCAGATGGCAAGTGTATGGAGACTAGGTGGAGGGGTTTGTATCAAAGATATCGGGTCTGATCGATTCTTTTTTCAATTTTTTCATATAGTGGATCTTAAACGAGTTATAGAGGGTGGTCCTTGGTCATTCGATAATCACATGCTAATCCTTCACCAGTTAGTCCTCGAAGACGTACCTAATCTTATTCCATTATTCTTTATAGACATTTGGTGCAGGTATATGAACTTCCCATTGGTTACATGTTAGAAAGTGTGGGTAAACAACTGGGTAATTTCATCAATCGCTTCATGGAGTATGATGTCAATAATTCATCATCGATATGGAGGTTTTATATAAGGATTAAGGTTAATATTGATGTTTGACTGCCTCTCAAAAGATACAAGAAAATTCAAAAGCAAGGAGGTGATTGGTCTCTGGCCAAATTCAAGTACAAGAGATTGGGATCCTTTTGTTTTATTTGTGGCTTGATGGGTCATACCGATCATTTTTGTGACAAACTTTTCTCATTTGAAGAAGCTGAAGTCATAAAAGAGTTGGGGCGTGGTTGAGGGCTCCAAATCGCAGAAACATCAATCTAAGTGGTGAAAGATGGCTACGTAGCGAAATAGATGGTGATAGCGACGATGAGCTGGATAATGGAGGTTCGATGGCCATCAACGGTAGAAGGGTCAATGATGCTTCAAAATTGGTAACCATTTAGAAAGGAGAAGTTAGTAGCAATAAGAAAGGACCAATTGTGGCTAGCAATCAGACAGTATCCCTTGATTCAAGGAAAGCGACAATTAATGAATTGATTGTGATTAACTCAGGTCAACATGTACAAGTTACTAACAAAGGTGAGGCCTTAGATCTGAATGAAGATAGGAAGAGGAGAAGAGGTTTATCTATTAATGCAGACCATGACAAAGTTATGGACATGGACAAGCTCACTGAAGCCAAAGACAATTTGAATTTTGTTTCTAGCCTAAATGTTTCTTTTTTATCGGCAGGCTCCAGCTCCCAGGCCTGCCAAGAGCCATGACTGTCTTGAGTTGGAACTATCGGGGTTTGTGCTAACCTCGAGTAGTTCCTATTCTACGTGAGTTGATTAGGACTCACAAGGCTGATGTTGTTTTCCTTTCTGAAACACTTGTACATGCAAATAAAATTAAAGAGATTAGAATAAAATTGGGCTTTGACTATTCTTTTTCTATTGATAGGAAGGGACGTAATGGGGGCATTGCTGTGTTATGGTGAAGTACCTACCACTGTTTTATTAAAAAATTTTCTAGAAATCATACTAACTTGGAGATTGAAGATAATTCAAGAGGTAATTGGAGGCTGACTGGGTTTTATGGATTCCTAGAACGTCAGCAAAGAAAAGAGTCATGGAAATTAATAAGAAGATTGCATGAGGCCTTTGTGCTTCCTTGGTGTTGTATAGGGGACTTCAATGACTTATTAAGCATGAAGGACAAAATGGAGGGTGCTGATCATCCATATGGCTGTTTAAAGGATTTAGATAGGTGTTGGTAGATTGTAACCTTCATGACTTACCACTGGAAGGATATCCTTATACTTGGGAACGTGCAAAGGGCACTGAAAATGGAATGGAAGAAAGACTGGATAGGGCTCTTGTTTCTTACTCTTAGTTGAATTTATTTCAACAAGCTAAGCTAGTCAACTTACTAACGTCCTTGTCAAACCATTCGCCACTGTTGTTGGAACTGGAATCTAAGTAGGTTCATCAAGGTCATTGGCAATTTAGGTTCGAGAATAATTGGTTGCGAGAAGATGGTTTTAAGGAAGTGGTAAGGGACTGTTAGACTAGTTTTGTGGATGCGGATGTTATCTCTAAACTAAACTTTTGTTCTGTGAGACTTGATACTTGGAGACGGAGATGACATAAGAATTTCAAAAAGGAGATTGATGCTTCTATGGAAAAATTACACCAGCTTAGATACAAAATATATTCTGATTCGGTGTAGCAATATAATGAGACTAAAGGAAAGCTCTTAGAACTTTTGGTCCGAGAAGAGCAGTACTGGCAACAACGGGTAAAGTCTTATTGGCTTCGAGACGGTGATTCCAATATTAGGTACTTTCATGCCTTTGCGTCAGCTGGGAAGAAAGCCAAAAAATTAGTTAGGCTTAGGGACGACAATGGTACTTACTATGAGGATATCAATAGGATGTGTTCAGTGGTGAAAGAGTATTTCCAAAAACTCTTTGCTGATTCTGATGGCTATTATAATCCAGTGATAGTTGTAATAGTCACTTGTATTACTGATGAAGATAACGCTATGCTTTTAGCTCTCTATACTAAAGATGAGTTTAAAACTGCGTTGTTCCAAATGCAACCGAACAAGTCTTCAGGTCCAAATGGATTAATCTAGCTTTTTTCCAAAAATTTTGGAACCTAATAGGTGATGATATTTTTTCAGCTAGCTACAGATGGTTAGATCAAATAACTTTCCCTTAATCATTGAATAACACTAGTGTGGTGTTAATTCCTAAGTGTGAGAAGCCAGAAATGATGAAAGACCTGAGGCCCATATCACTGTGTAATGTGCTTTATAAAATTATTTCCAAGGTGTTAGTGAATCGGCTAAAATCTATTTTGCCAAAGATAATTTCTAAGGAGCAGTCGACATTCAAGTCGGGTAGATCTATTGTTGATAATGTGCTGGTTGGCTATGAGATAATCTATCACATGAAAAGAAGGATGAAGGGTAAAACAGGGGAGATTGCAGTCAAGATAGATATCAGCAAAGCATATGATCGAGTCGATTGGGAATATTTGCAACGTATTTTGATTGAAATGGGATTTGCAGAGAAATGGGTTAAGTGGATTGTGCTATGTGTTTCTATAGTGACCTATTCTTTTGTGGTTAATAATCACCTGGCGGGTCCATTGCAACCGAAGCGAGGCTTGAGACAGGGTGACCACTCTCCCCATATCTATATACTTTATGTTGAAGGTTTGTCTACGTAAATCAAGAAAGCAGAGAGTAGAAGACTTATTCACGGTGTAAGGATATGCAGAAGGGCCCCTACTATTTCACATATGCTCTTTGCGGATGATAGTCTATTTTTCTTTAGAGCAACCAACCCTGTATGTGTGGCTATAAAGAACATTTTTGTTACTTATGAATAGGCTTCAGGTCAAGCCATAAACCTTAATAAATCAGGGATATTGTTTTTAGCAGTAATGTATTACAAGAAGCTAGGGACCTTTTGTCGTAGGTATTGGGTATTGTGGAACCGTTGAATACAGGAAAATACTTGGGACTGCCATCATTGATTGGGAAGAGTAAGAAATAGGTATTTAAATTTTTGAAGGATAAGATTTGGCAAAAAATCCAGCAGTGGCAAAGAAGGCCATTATCTAAGGCAGGTCGTGAAATTTTAATCAAAGTTGTTGGACAAGCAATACCAGCTTATTGTATGAACACCTTCTTGTTGCCAACATCACTGGTAGATGAAATACAAAGTATGCTTAACTCCTTTTGGTGGTGTTTGAAGCAGCCAAGAACACGTGGTATTAACTGGCTAGGGTGGAAAAAGTTATGCATGAGGAAAGAATTTAGTGGTTTAGGCTTCTGTGACTTGCATGGTTTTAATCTGGCTATGCTTGGGAAACAAGGTTGGAAGTTCATCTCTGATCCTGTGCTATTGTAAGTAGGGTCTTCAAAGCTAAATACTTCCCACTTGGGGATTTTTTAAATGCTCAACTTGGGTATAACCCAAGCTTTGTTTGGCATAGCATCTAGAGTTCTCGGGTTGTGCTTGAGAAAGGCATGAGATGGAAAATTGGTGATGGTTATAGCATAAGGGTGTGGCCTGAACCTTTGCTAAGAGATGTGAATAATATGCATGTTGAAACCCCTATGGATCCAAACTTAAGCATGTTAACAATGCATGATCTTATGTTACCTAGTAGAAAGGAATGGGACATGGGATTAATTTCTAATATTTTCAATGAAAGAGATGTGAAGGAAATCACCAGTATTCCTTTGAATCAGAAAGAAGGCCATGATACATAGATATGGCATTATAGTAAGGATGGTAGATATACAGTGAAGTCGGCATATCGGCTTGTCATAGAAAGACTCTTCCCTCATGAGGATCTTAAGGTATATGGTGACTAGAATAAACTATGGAAGTTGAGAGTCCCTCCCAAAGTGAAGGTGTTTTTATGGCATGTGTGCAAGGAGTGACTTCCAACGAGAAGTAAGCTTCAATCTAGAGGTATTCCAGTACCTCTGTTTTGTGTTGTTTGTGGTCAGGATGTTGAGAATACTTGGCACTCCTTTGTGAATTGTTCTTTTGCCAAAAACTGTTGGAGCCATGCAAAACTATATGACAAAGTAATGCCTTGTATTGATTCATTTGAGAGTTTTCCTAAGTTAGTTTTCAAAATGTTTTCATTTACTACTGATACTGAGCTTGGGAAATTTGTATTGGTGTTATGGAACCTATGGAGACAAAAGAATAACAAGTTATGGAACGGTGCTTGTCAGAATGAATATCAAACGATTTTTCAACCTTAGAAATTTTTTATGATTGGTTGGCGGTTAAAGAAAGTCAGAATGAGTCTCTTTACACTAGCAGTAGATTGGTTAATGACTATAGGCTATGGGATGGTTTGTCTTATGAGTGGCAGAAGCCACTAGCCTTGGCTATAAAATGCAACGTCGATGTAGCAATCTTCAAAGATCGCAGGACAGTCGGCTTTGGTATGGTAATCTGGAATGAAGTAGGAGATTTTATTGTCTCGCGGACTTCCACGAAGGCAGGCATAATGATTGTTAAGGAAGCAAAGGCATATGGCTTAATAGATGCAATCGAATGGGTTAACAGCTTGGGTTACCATCATGTGGTTTTCAAACTTGATTCAAAAATCATGGTGGATGGGGTTAATATTTCTTCTACTGACTACTCAGAATTTGGTTCCATTATAAAGAGTTGTAGGTTGCTGTTAAAGCAGGCAATAAATTTCTCTGTGAAATTCGCTCAGAGACAAGCAAATGAGATAGCTCATGCCTTAGCAAGGGCTTCTTGTTTTCATGCTAGTCCCATTATCTAGTATGAGCTACCAAACTTTATAGGTGCTCTATTGTCCAAAGACTGTAATAAAGGTTGACAGTAATGAAATCTCATTTGGTTTTATTCAAAAAAAATAGTCAAGTCAAATAATTCAATTAAGAAATAGAAAATTAAATATATAATAAATAAAAGAATGAAAAAAGGGTTAACCTATCAACACAAACCTTTTCTCTCTTTCTTTTCTTTACTCATCTTTCAGTTCCCCCTTTTCTTATTTCCTTTGCTTGTATGCAGACAAACAGAGGGCCTCCCTCGATCCTTACTATCTGCTACACCTCTAGGCCGTCTTCCAACCACCTCTCACTGTTGAACCTTTTCTCAAGCCTTTCCTTCTTTCTTATGCTGAAAACAAAACAAATTCCATAATCTTAGTTCCTAAGTTTTAAGCCTTTCTTCCAAAGACTACTTTACTTTGTTTCTTTTTTGAAAATTGTTGAGGATTGTGCTTAATTTTTTGAATTTGTTTTATTTTCTTTTTAGGTTTAGGGGAATTTTTAATGATATCTAGTTGATAATGAGTTTTTTTTGGGTGTAAAGGAGTCTCTGGTCAAGGTAGGTTTTGATCTTAGGTGGTTGTTTTTGTAGTATGCAGTTGGCTATTGAATGAAGGAGGGGCTATCGGTGGTGTTTTGGCTATGAAGGGCGGTGAACTTCATGGTCTCAAGTTGCTTGACTCTCGATGGTGGTAATTGGTTTTGGGGCTTAAAGAAAGACTGTGGGTTTTGGGATGGCTTGGTGGTTCGAGCAGTGGGTTTTAGGTTTTTTCTTTGAGTTTGGGTATTGGATTCTCAATTATTGGCACGGTGAAGGCCAACCTCAGTGAATTAGGGAGTATGTAATGGATATGTTGTGGATGTGGTTTGGGAAATTTTTAGACTGAGGTGATTGAATGGTGATCAAAGGGAGCTGTTAATGGAGGGTTCCTCATCGATAGGAATGGCATTAGTTGGAGTGTTCTTATTTTTAATTTTTTAAAAAATATTCTTAAATATTTTTACATATTTTTATATATTTTGTGAATTTTTAAATATTTTGAATTTTAAAAATATTTTATGTATTTTTAAATATTTTTACATATATTTTTAAATATTTTTGAAATAATTTTTTAAAGAGAAAAAAATGATGTGGCATGCAAATGACCTGGCAATGATTGTCACATGTTAAAATCTTTTTGGACAATCAATGTCACATTAGCTTATTTCAAACGATGTTAGTTCTAAGTACTAAAGTATAAATGAAATTCAAGTATAAAATAGACAACTTTTATTTTTCTATAAGTACCAAAGTGAAAAAAGCAGGATATTTTAGGAGACAAATAATATATTAATCGAATTTTGTTAATACTTTTTTGAACAACACGAGAGGATTTTATTTATTAAAGTTGTAGTACACGCAGTAGCTAAAGTAGCTATTTTGCAAATCGATAGCATCTATCATTACATTGATTAAAAAAAAAGGGGGGAGAGAAAAGCAGAAGCTTCAATGTGTAGCTCTACTAGTCTATTCGATGTAGTTTTTACAACAAGATAGTCTATCATCTAATTAGCTTGTCGGTACACAATATTTAGGTTGACGTTGGTGAATCTTGTTGTAAGCCTGTGGTAATCATATGTGATTATTGTCTGAAGTAGAGCCAAATCCTAGACCTTGGGGAATAGTTGGATGGAGCTATTGGAATTAGTTTCCACCACTAAATGATTTATGCCCAAGTATGATGCTAGTTATATGTTAGTTCTAATACCTTGAAGTTTTGCAATGTTGTCAGTGGTATGTGAGATTCATATTTTCTACTATTTTACATGTTATTAGTGAAGTTAGGAAGAATATATGTCTTTTAAAAGTTTAAAAGCTGCTTGTTTTATAGGTATAAAAAGGAACTAAATGGTGGACCCCACTTGGCTTCTGGTGTTCTGATGGAGGTGGAACTTAATGGACTTATTATGTAGAACTGAATATAATGGTGGTAAAAATTTGCACCTTAAACTCATTCATTACGTATGTTTTAAAAAGCGCGCAAGCAAATTAGAAAATGACAATTAAGTCCATAGGCCAAAAGAATTTTCATGAATAACAGTCAAATCGAGTTGACTTTGAACACCTATTAGTGACAGATAATTTCCCATGTAATATAGTTTTAGGCCGTGTGGACTAATGGAATAAATCAGCGTAAAAGTGAAAAATTAAGCAATTTTACGGCTAGGGGTATTTTGGTAATTTCACCCAAATGGGCAATCAAACCTCAACAAAAGCACAACCAACAATTAAAGAATGTTAACTACAGGTGTCTTATGATTGAATGAAATATTTTGAAGGCTGGACAGATTGTTTTCAATGAAGTCAAATCGTTAGGGGCAAAATGTCATATTTTAATGTTTTTAAGGGTAAAATGGTAATTAGCATTAAAAGATATTATTTAAAAGATTTTTTTTGTCATCATCTTCCTCTTGTTGTCCCTTTCCCCTCTTTCATACTTCCACCATTTTTACACCTTGAAGAGAGAGAAAATCTACCCTAGAAAAAGACACCGAAATTGAAAACTATCTTCACCAAAGTTGTTCAATTTTCAATGCTTTATCTCTTAGTATCAAAATCAAGAGCCAAAGTGACCAAAATCCAAGGATGGACACTTCCCCAAATTTCGGGCATTAGTAAGGTGAGAGAGAAAGTTGAATTCTTTATGTTTTAATGATTCTATATTATGTGTTTAAGGTGTTTAGGCATGAATTTAAGCTTGGATTGAATTGAAATTAGAAATTCACTTCCTTAGGGTTTCATCCAAGCATGGGTGTGTATGAATAGGATGTTGTTTGATGTGAATTTGGTGTAGAATCAGTGTAGAATAATTGTAGAACATGAATTTAAGCTTAAATTGAAGAAAAGAGTTGTGTAGGATGAAGAACTGGGGTTCAGCCAAGTGAAGGGGAGGTACAAGGGGTGTTCAATTTAATATGTTTTAGGTTCTAGAATAATGTAGAAATTAATATAAGACTGTTGGCGAAATTAGAACCAAAAACAAATGTGTTTTGGCAATAGTTGCAATGTTAGCACCAGTAGGAGGTAGATTGAAATTAAGACTGCAATAGGCAATGTGCTAGGCCTTAATGAGTTAAACATTCTTTGTAACTTAAGCATAGAGAATTGGTAGCATTTGTGTGGTGAATTGTAGCTCGGAAGTCCGAGAGGAAACTGGTGCTAACTTGTAACATAACTAGAATCTGTCAGGTAAGGGATATATGTAAGAGACGTAGGGATACCATGTTGCATGTGGGATGATAGAAATGCTTTTGTGTTATTGGATGTTTTGGATGAGATGGGAACATTGGAATTGTGGTTTATAAACTGTGTTTTTTTGTATGAATGTTAGGATAGGTATAACCGTTATGTAGTTGAAATTTTTCTAGAAATACCATTAAACCTTTGAAACCATCAATGGTATCATTTGGAAAAGGAAAATGAAGTGGAAAAATGAAATTTGGTTGATAGCTTCCAAAGATTTCATATACATGAGAATTTTGTAACTCAGTTTTCAATGGTATTTTTATTTGTTTTCACACGTTTCTGGTACAGATATGTTTCCATGTTACTATGTTACACAAATAAAATATTTTGGATAAGTGTTATTGAATTGAGAATATTTGATGAATTTTTATTCTTCAAGTATAATGAAATTGTGATTTTACCACTTTACAGATTGACTGAAGATATGATTACTGAATTGATCTTCATAAACACTTTGAAATGTTTTGTGAATTGTTTTGAGACTGTTGGCCTTATAGTTGCCTGCAGGCATATGCTTCTATGAGTGTATGATCGTATGACTGACTATTAATGTTGTTAGACATTAACCACATCTCAGCACCCACAAATGTCACCTAAGTAGTATACATTGTGGATTTATTCTGACTATGGCCATATGTTTTATTGTATGAGTCTATCGAGTGATGCCTTGGCTCTATCGTATTTCACTCGAGCACTCCCAGACTTAATTGATTTATGAATTTCAGAATTGTTATTAATTATGATTTCTAATCTTTATTTGAATTCTTGAAATTGATTTTGATATTGTTTATGGAGTGATTTGGATTAAATTTATTTGAATGCATTATAAACTACATTATGGAAGCTACTTCTGAATGCTTATTGAATTATACAATTGATTAAACTTTAATGTACTCTTTATAGATGGAATTGAATGTCGAGACAAGTGAAGTGCTTCAAAGCATTTTCTATACTCAGTTGGTTATCTAATCCATTATAGTATCATTTACGAATATTGTGCCCAAAGAATTTATGGTCATTGGTTTTCCATAAGAATGTGCATGTTTTATGATACCTGCATATAGTTATACATAGTATCAGTTCTATTATATATATATTTTTTTTGGGCATTCGCTCATCCCCCTTTTACTCTCCTTCCAGATTATATATAAGTTTCTCTGCTTTCACTCGGGAGGACTCTTTATTTTTTTGGTTCATTAGAAGTACAAGTGGAGAATGGGGGAATTGAACTTTGGATCTAATCCCTCCTAAGAAGGGGTAACAACCACTAGGCCAAGCCTTGATATCCCTTTACTGGTTATAGAGTTCCATTGAGATATAAAAGTTCTTATGTATTTAAATTATTTTGTATAGTATTGTTCTATGTAAATTTCATACTTGGGATGTATGTTAAAATTAGATTAATACATGTAAATTAGAAATTTTTACATATCCATGTATACTCTTTTGTAAGTGAAAGTGAAAACACTATAGATAGCCTAATTGTAAATAAGACAATATAGGGCATAAGTACTATTTGGGCATGATTTGGTACGTGATAGTGAAGTATCCAAATACAAACTGATTGTTAGCATTCTTATAACACCGCTACATCCCTCTAAATCATCCCTCTAAATCAGCATTACCCAAGCTAGAGCCATCATTGTTAAGTTTAAGGAACGAAAATTTAGGTGGGCACCAAAAAAAAAGGAGAGATGAGGATGTAGTAGTTAGTGCAAAACAACATTGGTTGTGTGAGGTAAAGGCATAGGAGGAAAATGTTGAGGGTATTCTGAAATATGAAATGTTGTTGTGTATGTTTGCATGAGAAGAGAAGATCGTTTAGTTTTCCAAAGCAATTGTAGAGTGGAGAAGGAAGTAAATTTGATAGTTTGGTTGTTATAGTGGAAATGAAGATTTGATTTAAACAGAGATTTCATGTGAAGATTGCAAATTCAGTACCTATTTTGTAAATAACTAAAAGGCATTAAATAAGTTAAGTATCCAAATGTATTTTGTAATTCTGTATTATTTTAAGTAATGAATCAAAGAGTGAGTTAGTGCATTTAACAATAAATGACTAACATATATGTATTGGATTTATATAAATAAGTTCGATAAATATATGTATATTAATTTAATAAAGAAAATAAATAGATAAATTGTACATTAATACACAAGTTAGTGAATATATAAATGCAGTACAAAACTTAAGTATAGATATTGTAAGTGATTTAAATAATTAAAAGAACAAATAAATATATATTTATTAATTTAAATAAAGGATACAAATATATTAAATTAAATGTGAAATACATGTATGTGAATAATATATATAATAAGGGAAAGCACATATATATATATATATATATACACATATACATATACATAAACATATACATATAAAAATACATATATATATATATATATATGTATGTATATTAAGCATGATAATATATGTGTATGCAATTTAAAATAAAGGAGAATAATATATATTTATATATATATATTATTAACTATACAAACATTAGACATGAGAATCTATATATAGGAAATATGTATATATAATTGATATAAGAAATATATATTATATATAATATAAAATAAATAAATAAATAAATATGTAGATAAAAAAGACATTGAAAAAGAATATAAAAAATAAAATAAATAATAATTAAATATTGTTGATTGGCTTCTTGAGGAAGCCAATCAATATTGCAACTACTCCCATTAACATGGGAGTAGTTGCCATTCTTAAAGAAAGAAAAGAAGAGATAGCAAAGCACTTGTCTCCTCTGCAATCGAAAAACTTAAGCCGAGAGAAAGAGAGCAAAGCACGGCGAAGAGAAAAATCAAGGAAAGAGGGCATAGGCAGAGGCATTCGAGCGAGAGAGAGAAACCTATAAACTGATGGTGAGACCTTGAAAGAGTGGTGAAGAGAGTGAATTGCAGAGGAAGAGAGAGCAGTAGGAGCACTACTACAACAAGAGAAAGAGCCAAGAGGGAGAGAGCAGATCGGCAACCAGGAGATCAGACCGAAAGAAGAAGGACTAAAGGAAACCGATAATGAGGCTTTGAGAGAGTCGAAATAGAGAAAAAGGGAGAGTAGAGAGGAGGAAGAAGTAAGCTGTAGTGGAAGAGTAAAGATAGAAGAAGTTATGCAAGAAGAAGAAGAGTGAAATAGAAGGGAACAGGTTTGGTTTAGGCTTTGGTGAGATCAAACAAGATAGCTCAAGCAAGGGAAGAAGGACTAAATGGAACTGGTTGAAAATGCAGAAAACATGGGATTTTTTTTGTTGTTCAGTGTTGGAAAACAAAGGGGAATTAAAGTAGTAGTGCAGGTGAAGAAGTGGTAGTTGTAGGCTAGAATTTATGTGGGTTTCAAAGGCTAAACATAGCCTATTGCTTGGTTGTTTAAACTAGCATTTTTACTAGTTTAAGGAACTGCTACAGGGAAGTTCAGCTGAGCTACAAGGGCAGTTCGATGGTGTGAAAAGGAACTATATAAGGCTGATCGAGAATGGTTAATCAAAGGGCTATATACTTGTTTGTGTGTACGCATGAGAAACTAAGGGAGAAGGCTGAGGTGTTGGGTTGATTTAGTTGCTGTTTAGGCTAATCAAAAGCTAGTGCAAAGTGTGTTGAAATCCAAATAGTGGAGAAGTTTTTTTTGGGTACCAAGGCAACCATCGAATTAAGGGAAAGTAAGACTGAACCGAGAGGCATAGTGAGCCCTAAAGGGACTGAAATCAATTGAGTTTAAGGTATAGTAAGGCCTTGTGTTGTTTAATTTAAAGTTTAAATATTTGTATGCCCATATGCATAGTTGAAATATGTAGAGAATGGGTATTGCATATTTTTATAAATATATACATGTGTGTGTGTGTGTGTATATATATATATACACACATGCACACGTATATAAGCACATATGACTTTATGTCATGAAACTATAATTAAGAATGGATTCGGTATAAGATTTGATTTAATATTTAAGGAAAAGAAATAATATGAAATGTAGCTAAGCAAAGTCTCTCAAGAATAAGAGATTATAGACTTGGTTGAGATTTGTATGTGTAAATATAAATATATGTTGTACACATCTATAATTGCCAATACATATTTGTATATATATATATATATATATATGTACACACATACGGAAAGTATACGACAGTGAAGAGTTAAATTTGGGTATAGAAATGAACTTAGATAATTACGATTTTCTAAGATGTGTGCCAAAGTACGTAATTCAATCTGGTGATAGTGAGTCATTTAGACGAGAAATGAATTGTATTTGTAGTGAAACGAAGCAATATTAGAGCTTGATCGTGGATTCAATGCTCGAGAGGATAATTACTTAGCGTATAAGGTAGGTGGGTTAAGTACAGTTTGTTAGCACCATTTTGTATGAATGTTTTAAATTTATAAATTCATTTATGGTTAGGTTAGATTGAAACTTGTTTTATACCTTGCATGTTGTGGCCAGCCAAGCGTGCATGTTAAGTAAAGTGAATTGATGCATATGTGCATTCACGTATAGCATGTTTTGAGTTTAATTACTTAATATCTATGTTTTAAGAACTTACATTATATTTCAAATTTTCAAAGTCTTGATTTTAACTGACTTTTGAAAAAAATCAAAAGTTTTTTATATTTCAAACTCAAAACTGATTTAATAAGTGCTTTGAAATCTGTGCAAACCAAGTCTACATGAGAACATTGTTTTTGAACCGTTTTTGAGTGCAAGCATATCTTACGACCTTTGGGTCATTTCTAGTCTATCGAGCTTAGCTCTAGGCGTTATTGCCCATCTATCGAGCTTTGTGCTCTAGACTACTGTATTGTACTGTACCTATCGAGCCTAGTAATCTAGGTAAATTGTGAGGCTTGTTTGGAAAACGAACTGACAAGTTCCAGCTCTCAACTGATCAACGAGACTGGAGTATCGTTCTATGGCCACAGATTTTGTGTTGCTTGCAACACCATACCATCCCTAGCTAGGATGGACATCGTTATCGTTATTGTATCTGTGATTGAGGATCATTGCCTGAACTCTACATGCCATTGTTTTTTATTGATTTCGATTTCAGTGAATTGAGGCTTATGCCTAAAGTAAAAAGTGATTGATTTGAAATCGTTTGAAAATTGTTTTCAGTGAATTGAGGCTTACGCTTAAAGTGAAAAGTAATTGATTTGAAATCATTTTCAGTGATTTAAGCCTTACGCCCAAAGTGATAAGTGATAGTTGTTGAAATCATTTTCAGTAAATCAAGGCAAGACTATACGCCTAATGTTTATTGATTTTCGTTTTGTGAACTAATTGATTTATCAAAATACATAGTTATTGATTTCAAATGAATGCACAATAATTGATAAATCAAAGTGCATAGTTATTGATTTTAAATGAATGCATAGCAATTGATTTATTAAAGTGCACTGTCATTGATATAAAACGAACGCATAGAAATCAATTTATCAAAGTACACAGTTATTGATTTAAAACAAATGCATAATAATTGACTTATCAAAGTGCATAGTTATTGACTTAAAACGAATACATAGATTTGACTTATCAAAATGCATAATGTTTTAGCTTTATCGAAGTGTATAATGTTTTGGCTTTTTCGAAGTGTATATTGCTTATTTTATTGGAGTGCATAGTGATTGATTTATCGGAGTGCATAGTGTTTTGAATTTAACAAAAATGCATAGTGAATTGATTTAATCGAAATGCATAGTAAAGTTGATTTAAATAAAGTGCATAATGAGAGTGGTTCTAAACTAAAATGCATGGTGAAAGTGTTTTGATTTAAGATCATGATTGAATGCCATGCGTATATGTCACTTTAGCATTGCTTTTTCTACACTTGCTTGTAGATTGACATGAGTCTAACATGCATTTACTTAAACTGCTTACTGAGCTGTGGTTTGCTCACCCCTTTCTAACATCATCGCAAATCATACGAGCTAAAGTCCACGCTTGGAGTTCCGTATGGGCCCTCAAGAACTGTACCTAGTAGTGGTACTTGCCTAAGTCCTCCAAGTGCTGCTTTTATTACTTTTGAGGTATATGAAATTTTGCACATCATGTTGGTTGTCATGTATAGACATTATATAATGCATAGTACATGGCAGTAGAAATTGTTTGGGATGTAACTTAGGAATTGCTCTAGATTAGTAAATGACTAGTATGATTATCGAGTGCGATCTGAGATATTAATGTTGTATATCAAATATGAAACTTATGGGTGATGGATATGTTGATTGTAAAGATTCTGAGAAGGTGTGTTGTGTATGATGATATAAATTGTAGATTGTGGAGTGAGATGTGATGTTGGATATATGTATATATTTTGCAGGTTAATTAACTAGGAAAAATTGATTATATATATGGGGAGGTTTTCGATCTTTTTCTTTTGGCCAAGTTAAATCTTGAATTGAAATATTGAGGAAGTAAGTTGATTTGCCTTAGAAGTTAACCCTTTAAATGAAAGCGTTAAGTTAAATTGAAATTGAGAAAGGTAAAAATTATTTATTGATGACATTGACATTGAATACAAACCTTAGAGTGAAAAGAAAAAAATTAGTTCGTAAATTTGGGAAATAGTATAAGTGCAATTGTTAAGTATATGTCTCGGCTTTGGGTCATGACAGATTTAATGGTATCGGAATAAGGCTTGTTTAGTACGTGTCAGTGTCATAAAGATCATTATTAATGTTATATCCCATGTAATGTGTAATGTCTGCATGTAACATAACGTTATCAACTTGTACTAAGATTGATCTACTCTTGGTGTGGGTTCTATTTTGATTTAATTCGAAAATAAGGAGACTAGACGTAGATGTAGGCCCAAAAGATCGGCTTGTAGGATATTGATTTCATTTCCAATTATATCATTCTTATCACCTTCATTGCTAGCACATCTAACCCCTCCCCATCCAGATAGTAGGGAGGCAAGGATGGCTAGGATGAAAAAAAATCATGAGATAATGATAACCCTACTATAGTAGTTAGTGGCTAATCAATCTGGTGCATTAGGCTCAATTTATATATTTATCTCACCTATGGTTACTAGTAAGTTGCATATAGGCTAGAACCTTTACGTTATCTGTTGCATACTAGCAATCCTTTCGAGGAATTTCAAATGAATGAGTGTGTGAATTGTTGTGTAAATAAAGGTAGGAGATAAGGACTTAGTAGCAAAGTTGACATTGTTGCACTTATACGACCATGAGGTCATTTTGGGTATGGATTGGTTAGTCACCTATTATACTAGTAAAGACTGCCATAGGTAAATTATAGCCTTCTCTGTACCTATTTCGTATGTGAAATGATTTGACAAGTAATAAAGTGTTAACTGCTTATTTGTTCTGTTCGAATGTATTGAAGTGATATCAGTAAAAGCATAATAGCCTATGTAGTTTGGAGATTGATACAATATACTTGTCAAGACTCACGAATAATGAATGAGGTTGTGTTTGATAAAAATAGTAGTGGAATGACCTTGTCCATTTTGGCCTAAGGCAGGTCATGCGATGGTCTAGAACTTGACTTGTGTGTTGAACTTAATTCATGAGTTTTGTTTTGTAAAGCCATCCAAACTTGAAGCTTTACTCTAATGAAATCGTTGGTACAAAAGTATATGTTTCGATTAAAGGCTTATCCTTACTTAATTTTGAAGGCTATTGAAATTTGAAATTTGAAATTATGATATCAGATTATAGAATTCTGATTTTTGTGGGATTAGCCATTCTTAATGAATTGTGTTAATGTATTATTTGATTTGACATATTGGTTAAACCAATAGGAGCTTAGACTTGTCCATTATGGGTTACAAGAAGTGGACTCTATTGATATGCCCCAACGAGGAATTAATACATGATCTCCCTCCAAACTAGAAAAGTGTATTGGATCATATATATTTTGGAAAAGTGTTTTTTCAAAAGTCCATATACTTGGAAAACTATATAACCTTGAAAACCATAAGGATTAAGAAGTAATTGGTCTAGAGACTATATGGATCCTTAATATTTGTACAATTTGAATTACAAGGATTTTGAAAGCTCAGCAATTTAAAATATATGGTATTGAATTATTGGAATTAGAAACATGTGAAATTTGAAACTAAAAGACTCTTTTAACTTTTCCTTCATAGAGTTGAGATCAAACATGACTAGTTATAGAAAGCTAATCTTGAAAAGAAATTTTGGAGACTCTTTAGACATGACAAAGGGATGTGAAAGTGAGGATTGGTGAGTTAAGACACACAAGATCGTCTTATTTTGAAGGGTACGGTTACAATATGTGAACAAATGATATACATTCGAGTTGAGGATTAATCAGATAGTTGAATTTTGAGATTAATGTGTACAACAAGTGGAGTGATGTATGTGAGTGCAGTTTCTTAGAATTGAAGCAACGATAGTGTTTGTGGTAACAATATGGTGCCACTATTTGTACGTGAACGGTTTTAGATTTACACAAATCATAAGAGTTCGAAGTATTTATTATTGCAGAAAGAGTTAAACATGAGACAGAGATGGTGGATGGAGCTATTAAAGGACTATTACTGTGAGATTCTCTACCATTCAAGTAAAGAAAATCAAGTAGACGACGCATTGAGTAGGAGGAGTATAGGTTTGGTCAGTTACATGATGGTTAAAGAGTGAGATTTGATGGAGAAATTTTTCCAATTGAATTTGAACCTAGAGCTTAAAGGTGAGTGTTTGATGGCTAGCTTAAGGATAGAGCCTAGTATTGTTGATCATATCAAACAAACACAGAGATTGGATCGTAGACTTGTTGAGATTGCTAGTAGGATACAACCAGATCAAAATTCAGATTTTGGGATCAAAGATGTTGAGTTGTTGAGATATAGGGATACGATTTGTATCTCAGGTAGTTAGATCTAGAAAGGACAGATTATGGAAGAGGCACACAACTCCAAATACACAATGCATCTGGTAATACAAAGATGTATTAGAACTTATGTAAGGTGTATTGGTGGGCTGGTATGAAGAAGGATAGAGTGACCTTTTTGTCCAAAAGTATGCCAAAAGGTTAAAATTAAACACCAGAGATCAGTGGGTTTATTGAAGCCTTTGTCTATACCTACGTTGAAATGAGAGCACGTGATTATGGACTTTATCATGAGGCTCTTAAGGACTTGTAGGAATCATGATGCAATTTAGGTGATAATTGACAGATTGATGAAGTTCACCTACTTCCTAGCTATGAAAGCTACCAATTCACTCAGTGCCTTAGCAAATATATATGTCAGAGAAATAGTGAGGCCACATGAGGTCTTAGTGAGCATAGTTTCGGATAGAGATTCTTAGTTTACTTCTCATTTTTGGGAACACTTCCAGGATGCCTTGGGAACTAAATTAAGCTTTAGTACAACTTTTCATCCTCAAACCAATGGGCAGTTAGAGAGAACAATTCAAACCCTTGAGGATATGTTAAGGGCTTGTGTCATGGATTTTCAAGGCTCATGGGATCATTTGGCACTAGCTGAATTTTCATATAACAATAGCTTTCACTTTAACATTGGGATGGCACCGTATGAGGCATTGTATAGATGTAGGTGTAGAGCTCTTATTGGCTGAGAAGAGGTAGGTGAAAGAAAGATATTTGTTTCGGAGTTAGTAGAGAAAGCTTTCGAAGATGTGAGACTGATGTGTGATAGATTTAGGACAACCTAGAGTAGATAGAAAAGCTATATTGATAGTAAGAGAAGAAATCTAGAATTTCAGGTTGGAGACAAAGTCTTTTTGAAGATCTCTCTATCTAAAAGTATAATGAGATTTGGTAAGAAAAGGAAACTAAACCATGGTATATCGGTCCATTCGAGATACTTGAGAGGATTGGTAACGTAGCATACTGACTAGCGCTACCACTAGAGCTATCAGATGTGCATAACATCTTCCCTGTGTCTATTCTAAGGAAGTATCATTCGAACTCCTCCCATCTCATTGAGTATGAACCTTTGGAGATCAAGGAGGACTTGAGCTATGTTGAGAGACCGATTGGATCCTAGACAAAAAAGATAAAATATTAATGTCTAAGACAATCCCTTTAGTTAAAGTACTCTGGCAGCATCACTCTTCAGATGAAGCTAAATGGGAACTGGAGAGTCTAATGAAAGAAAAGTACCTTTACCTTTTTCAAATGGACATGGAAAATTTGGTCGACCAAATTTCTTAAGGTGGAGAGAATGTGAAGACTACAAATTTAGTACCGATTTTGTAAATAAATAAAAGATGTTAAATAAGCTAAGTATCCAAATGTATTTTGTAATTCTGTATTATCTTAAGTACTGAAATCAAAGAGTGAGTTAGTTTATTTAAAAACAACTGACTAACATATATGTATTGGATTTATATAAATATGTCCGATATATATTAATTTAATAAAGAAAATAAAAAGATAAATCGTACATTAATAAACATGTTAGTGAATATATAAATGCACTACAAAACTTAAGTGTACATATTGTAAGTGGTTTAAATAATTAAAAGAACAAATAAATATATATTTATTAATTTAAATAAAGGATACAGATATTTTAAATTAAATGTGAAATACATGCATGTGAATAACATATATAATAAATAAGGGAAAGGGCACACACACACAGAGAGACATATATATATATATATATATATATATTAAGTATGATAATATATGTATATGCAATTTAAAATAAAGGAGAATAATATATATTATTAAATATACAAACATTAGACACGAGAATCTATATATAGGAAATATATATAAATATATATATATATATATATAAAATTGAGATAAGAAATAGATATTACACATATAATATAAAATAAATAAATATGTAGATAAAAAGACAGTAAAATATATAAAAAATAAAATAAATAATAATAATTAAATAAATAATAAAATATATAAAAAAGTAAAATATATAAAAAATAAAATAAATAATAAAATAAATAATAATAGTAAGCCAATCAACGTGGGAGCAGTTGCCATTCTTAAAGAAAGAAAAGAAGAGATAGCAGAGCACTTGTGTCCTCTGCAATTAAAAAACTTAAAACTGAAAACAAAGAGCAAAGCACGGTGAAGAGAAAGATCAAGGAAGTAGGGTATAGGCAGAGGCATTCGAGCGAGAGAGAGAAACTTGCAAATCAATGGTGAGCCTTAAAAGAGCGGTGAAGAGAGTGAACTACAGAGGAAGAAAGAGCAACAGGAGCATTACCGCAACAATATAAAGAGCCGAAAGGGAGAAAGCAGATTGGTAACCAGGAGATCAGACCGAAGGAAGAGGGACTGAAGAAAACCGATAATGAGGCGTTGAGAGAGTTGAAACGAGAGAAAAAGGGATAGTAGAGAGGAGGAAGAAGTAAGCTGTAGCAAAAGAGTAAAGACAGAAGAAGTTATGCAAGAAGAAGAAGAGTGAAATAGAAGGGAGCGAGTTCGATTTAGGTTTTGCTGAGATCGAACATGGCAGCTCAGGCAAGGGAAGAAGGACTGAATGGAATTGGTTTAAAAATACAGAAAACAGGGGATTTTGTTGGTTGTTCAGTGCTGGAAAACAAAGGGGAATTAAGGCTGTAGTGCAGATGAAGAAGTGGCTATTATAAGCTAGAATTTGTGTTGGTTTCAAAGGCTAAACATGGCTGTTGGCTGGTTGTTTAATCTAACATTTTTGTTGGTTTAAGGAACTACTGCAAGGAGGTTCAACTGAGCTATAAGGGCAGTTCGGTGATGTGAAAAGATACTGTATAAGGCTGATCGAGAATGGTTAATCAAGGGGCTATATACTTACCTGTGTGTATGCATGAGAAACTAAGGGGGAAGGCTGAGGTGTCGAGTTGGTTTAGTGACTGTTCGGGCTGGTCAAAAGCTAGTGCCGAGTGTATTGAAATATGAGCAACGGAGAAGGTTTTTTTTTGGTGCCAAGGTAGCCATCAAATTAAAGGAAAGCAAGACTAAACCAAGAGGCATAGTGAGCCTTAAACGGACTGAAATCAATGGAGTTTAAGGTATGGTAAGGCCATGTGTTGTTTAATTTAAATTTTAAATATCTGTATGCCCGTATGCATAGCCGAAATAGGTAAAGAATGGGTATTGCACACACACACACACATATATATATATATATATATATATATATATATACACACACATGTGTATAAACATATATACAAACACATACGTATATAAGCACATATGACTTTATGTCATGAAAGTATAATTAAGAATGCATTTGGTATAAGATTTGATTTAATATTTAAGGAAAAGAAATGATATGAAATGTAGCTAAGCAAAGCCTCTCAAGAATAAGAGATTATACACTTGGTTGAGATTTGAATGTGTAAATATAAATATATATTGTACACATCTATAATTGCCAATACATATGTGTATGTATATGTACACTCACGCAGAAAGTATACGGAAGTGCAGAGTTAAATTTGAGTATAGAAATGAACTTAGATAATTAAGATTTTGTAAGACGTGTGCCTTAGTCGTAATTCAGTCTGATGGTAGCGAGTTATTGAGACGGGAATTGAATTGAATTGTGTTTGTAGTGAAATGAAGCAATATTGGAGCTTGATCATGGATTGAACGCTCGAAGAGGATAATCGCTTAGCGTATAAGGTAAGTAGGTTAAGTAAAGTTTGTTAGCACCATCTTGTAGGAATGTTTTAAATTTATAAATTCGTTTATGATTGGGCTGGATTGAAAGTTATTTTCTACCTGGCATGTTGTGGTCAGCCATGTGCGCATGTTAAGTGAAGTGAACTGATGCATATGTGCATTCACGTATAGCATGTTTTTAGTTTAATTACTTAATATCTATGTTTAAAGGACTTGCATTATATTTTAAATTTTCAAAATCTTGATTTGAACTGACTTTTGAAATAAATTAAAAGTTCTTTATATTTCAAACTCAAAACTAATTTAATAAGTACTTTGAAATCCGTGCAAGCCTCTTGCACGAGAACATTGTTTTTGAACCGTTTTTGAGTGTAGGCATATCCTATGACCTTCGAGTTATTTTTAGCCTATCGAGCTTAGCTCTAGGTCTTATTGCTTGTCTATCGAGCTTTGTGCTCTAGACTACTATATTGTATTCACTACAAGAAAATTGATTTTCAGCGACAGAAATTTAGCTACGGAATTTTTCCGTCGCTGAAAAGTGGTATTAGTGACGGATTAGCGACGGAATTTATAATGAAATTAGCGACGGAATTAGCGACGGAAATTCGTCGGTAATTAGCGACGGAATATTTTCCGTCGCTAATTCCGTCGCTAATTATGGCGGGAGGTGCTGTTCAATCGCGCCAAATATTACCGACGGAATTAGCGACAGAAATTTATGTCGCTAAACCCAAAACTATGTAAAGAAATTAGCGACGGAATTTTTCCGTCGCTAATTCCATCGCTAAAGGGCATTAGCGACGGAAAAATTCCATCGCTAATTTCTTTGCATAATCACGTGAAAGAAAATGCAAGGAAATTAGTGACGGAATTTTTCCGTCGCTAATGCCCTTTAGCGACGGAATTAGCGACGGAAAAATTCCATCGCTAATTTCCTTACTTATTTTCTCAAACAATATGAAGAGAAATTAGCGACGGAATTTTTCCGTTGCTAATTTCTTCATATATTTTTCACGGTGTAAGTGGAAAAATATGAAGAGAAATTAGCGACGGAAGTTTTCCGTCGCTAATTCCGTCGCTAATGCCCTTTAGCGACGGAAAAATTCCGTCGCTAATTTCCTTACATTTTCTCAAACAATATGAAGAGAAATTAGCGACGGAATTTTTCCGTCGTTAAATGGCATTAGCGACGGAATTAGCGACGGGAAAATTCCGTCGCTGACGCCTTAAATCAAAAAAATAAATAAATAAATAAATTTTTTTCATGAAGCATCAGCGACGGATTTTTTCCGTCGCTAATTCCGTCGCTAAAAAGCAACAGCGACAGAATTAGCTACGGAAAAAATCCGTCGCTGATACCTTAAATCGAAAAAAATATAAATAAATGAATTTGTTCATTAAGCATCAGCGACGGATTTTTCCGTCGCTAATTCCGTCTCTAAAAAGCAACAGCGACGGAATTAGCTACGGAAAAATTCCGTCGCTAATTTCTTCATATATTTTTCACGGTGTAAGTGGAAAAATATGAAGAGAAATTAGCGACGGAATTTTTCCGTCGCTAATTTCCTTACATTTTCTCAAACAATATGAAGAGAAATTAGCGACGGAATTTTTCCGTCGCTAATTCCATCGCCAAATGGCATTAGCGACAGAATTAGCGACGGAAAAATTCCGTCGTTGATGCCTTAAATCAAAAAAATAAATAAATAAATAAATTTCTTTCATGAAGCATCAGCGACGGATTTTTTCCGTCGCTAATTCCGTCGCTAAAAAGCAACAGCGACAGAATTAGCTACGGAAAAAATCCGTCGCTGATGCCTTAAATCGAAAAAAATATAAATAAATGAATTTGTTCATTAAGCATCAGCGACGGATTTTTTCGTCGCTAATTCCGTAGCTAAAAAGCAACAGCGACGGAATTAGCTACGGAAAAAATCCGTCGCTGATGCCTTAAATTCGAAAAAAAATAAAAAATTGTTTTTGAATTTTTCCCGCCTAAGCTTTAGCGGGAAATATTTTGACATAGCATTAGCGACGGAATTTCCGTCGCTAATCCGTCGGTAATTCCGTCGGTAATTCCTCTGTATGCGCGCCAAAGACTCTATATATTCTCATATTCTCTGTTTTCTCTCCTCTTCACTCCTCTCTATCTTCTTTTTTGTCCATCTTCTCGTTTTTTTCTTTGTTTTTCTTCTTTATCCCTCTTTCCTTTTACTTTTTTCCTTTTTTTTTGTAAATTTACTCTATTTTTCTTATATATTTATGTTGTCAATTTTTTTATATGATAAACTTTAATACTTATATTTTTGTTTTTTGTTTTTTACTTACAGATGATGCTGATGATACGATGAGGTGCTAGTGGTAGTGGTGATACTGATGTTGAAGATAATGTATTTTTGTTTTTTTTAGTTAATTTATTTTAAGATAATGTTTATGGATTTAAGTATAAATATTAGGTTTATTTTAAATGTTTCTCTTTCACTCTCTCTCTCTCTCTCTCATATATATATATATATATTTATATAAATAATTAATTTTAGAACTTTTTTTTTTGACAAAATTCATAGAAATTAGGAACAAAATCTGTTAAATAAGTGAAAAAATTCATCAAATTAGCGACGGAATTCATAACATTGGCGACGGAATTTCCGTCACTGATGCTCTTTAGTGACAGAATATTTATTGAATTAACAAAAATAACAAACTATCAGCGACGGAATTAGCGACGGAAATTCCGTCACTGATGCCTTTTAGCGACGGATTTTTTTATAAAATAAAATAATAATAAAACTATCAGCGACGGAAATTTCCGTCGCTGATGTCTTTTAGCGACGGATTTTCATGTAAATTAAAAAATGAAATTATGTTTTTAGCGACGAAAATTTCCGTCACTAATGACATAAAATCCGTCGCTGATGTAAAAAAATTCCGTCGCGAATTACCGACGGAAATGAAGTTTTAGCGACGGAGTGAGCATCAGCGATATCAATTTTTCCAACAGAAAAATTTCCGTCGGTAATCCGTAGGTAATCCGTCGCTGAAGACCATCAGCGACGGAATTTAACTATCAGCGACGGAATTTTCCGTCGCTAATTCCGTCGCTGAAAGTTCATTTTTTTGTAGTGATTGTACCTATTGAGCCTAGTGCTCTAGGTACATTGTTTGGATTGTCTGGAAAACCAGCAGACAAGTTCCAGCTCTCAACTAATCAGCGAGACTGGAGTATCGTTCTATGACCGTAGATTTTGTGTTGCTTGCAACACCATTCCATCACTAGCGATGATAGACATCGTTATCGTATCAGTGATTGAGGATCATTTCCTAAGCTTTGCATACCACTGTTTTATTATTGATATCGAATTCAATAAATTAAGGCTTAAGCCTAAATGAAAAGTGATCGATTTAAAATCGTTTTAAGTGATTTAAGGCTTATGTCAAAAATGACGAGTGATTGATTTGAAAATTGTTTTCAGTGAATTAAGGCTTACGCCTAAAGTGAAAGTAATCGATTTGAAATCATTTTAAGTGATTTAAGGCTTACGCTTAAAATGATAAGTGATCGTTTTTCAAATCATTTTCAGTGAATCAAGGCTATATGCCTAATGTTTATTGATTTTTGTTTTGTGAACTAATTAATTTATCAAAGTGCATAGTTATTGATTTCATCAAAGTACATTGTTATTGATTTTAAACGAATGCATAGCAATTGATTTATTAAAGTGTACTGTCATTGATTTAAAAGAAATGCATAGAAATCAATTTATCAAACTACATAGTTATTGATTTAAGACTAATACATAGTAATTGACTTATCAAGTGCATAGTCATTGATTTAAAATGAATACATAGAAATTGACTTATCAAAATGCATAATGTTTTACCTTTATCGAAATGCATAATGTTTTGGCTTTATCGAAGTGTATATTGCTCGTTTTATCGAAGTGCATATTGATTTACATAGTGATTGATTTATCAAAGTGCATAGTATTTTGAATTTAACAGAAATGCATAGTGAATTGATTTAATCAAAATGCATAGTAATGTTGATTTAAATAAAGTGCATAATGAGAGTGATTCTGAACTTAAATCATGGCGAAGGTGTTTTGATTTAAGACTGTGATTGAATACCATGCGTACATGTCACCTCAGCATTGCTTTTTCTAGACTTACATATAAATCAACATGAGTCTAACATGCATTTATTTAAACTACTTACTGAGTCGTGGTTTGCTCACCCCTTTCTAACATCATCGTAGATCATATGAGCTAAAGTCCACGCTTGGAGTTTCGTGTGAGCCCTCGAGGATTGTACCTAGTAGTGGTACTTGCCCAAGTCCTCCGAGTGCTACTTTTATTACTTTCGAGGTATATGAAATTTTGCACATCATGTTGGTTGTCATGTATAGACATTATGTAATATACAGTACATGGCATTGGAAATTGTTTGGGATGTAACTAAGGAATTGCTCTAAATTAGTAAATCACTAGTATGATTATCGAGTGCAATCTGAGATATTATGTGAGAACTCGTTATTTTATACTGTAAATGTACAAAAATTATAAATTTTAAATAAATTAATTAATTTTGAAAATATTTTTCTAAATGTCAAAATAGAGGTGGGATAGAATTGAAATTTTCGAAGTTGTACAAGGGTAAGTTGCTTTTCTTAAGGGTTGATCAAAGTGGATCAAATTTTGACTAAATTAGTTTAAGAAATAAATAAAACTAAATGAAAAAAATCAAATGAAAAGTGGGCTGAAACAGAAAAGTGACTGTGCAGTGGCAAGTGAGTAAATAAAGTGATTTTGGAGGCTATTTTTGACTTAATTAAATTATATCAGAATTTTTATTCATTAAAATTAAGTTATTTTAAATTTAAGCAACCAAGTCAGCCTCCATTATTTATTCAGCTTAGATTTCACGCCTCAATCATTTTCTGTTTTTTCAGCTCACGTTTCATGCTTTCTCCTCCACCGATCTTCATGCTTCAGCTTTAAAATCATCATCCTCTCATCACCAAATCAGTTAAGCCCTTCACAAAATCTCATCCTCACCTCCATAGCTTCCCAATCATCAAAGGAACTCAGTCAAAAAACTGCTCAAGAGAGATTCTCTACTGCTAGACAGTGGCGTAAAACAGGTAAGAAATTTCTTCAGCTCACGTTTCATGCACTTTGATTCTTGGTTTATGATGATGTTGGTTAAGTGAATGATATGTAAGGATAAGGTTTGAAATAAAAACATGTAGAAATTCAGTAGGGTTGAATTTCTTGTTGGTTAGTGGCGTTCATGGCTGAACAAGAAATAGTTGTTGTGGGCGTGTGGGACGTGAGTAGATGAAGCAGAAAATTCTGCTTGGTATGTGTGTGACGTGAAGAGCAGAATTGGAGAGTTAACATGAAAATAAAATTAATATTATGTATATACATGAAGCCATGCTGTTCGGTAGCCATGAGGGTTCAAAGAGGTATAAACATGGTGACTGGATGGTGTGAAAACAGAAAAGGAAAGTTGAAGAACCGAACGGAAAAAAATGAAGTGATTGGGACGTGGAAATGAAGAAGAAAAATAAGCTGAAATTGTGATAAATGCCTAAGTGAAAAAAGTCAATAAAGAGGGCTGTTGGAACGTGGACATGAGGAAGAAAAATGAAGTAGTGTGGCGTGGAAAAAGGGAGAATACAAGACTAAATTTATGAGAAATGACCTAGGAAACAAAATGGTCAACAATAGTGGCTAGTGTGACGTGAAATAAGGAAGAAGAAAAGCGAGGACTTCTATTTGCACCACACTGTTTGCTCTTTACACTACAAAAAAAAAGAAAAAACAAAATCTACTCCTTAAAATGACAAATTTAACCTCCATTCAATAAATCATTTTTTCCCTCTCAGCCGGACCCATCTGCTAGCTCCGACAGCTTCTTCTCCACCATTCCTCAGCCTTCTTACTCCTTCTCTTCTCCGACAACTGGGCGAGCCTCGCTTAGGTGAGGCTGCGGGGGGAGCCTCGCGTAGGTGCTGCACGAGGTCGGCAACCGTTGCGCGCGGTCAGGATCGTGCTGGCACGCCCCAACGCGGGAAGCCTCGCGCTGGAAGCCTGCGCGAGGCATGTGGCCTCGCCGGGGATGCTTCACCTGCGCGAGGCATGTCGCCTTGTGCAGGTGAGCCTGCTTGAGGCCACCAGTCGCTGGAGCCAGAATGCTGTCGGTGTGGCTGCCGGTGTGGCTGTCGGTGTGGAAGTGGAGTGGTCTGTCGAAGGAAGGAAGAGGAAGATGGGGGCTTTGCAAATTTTTTAAGGATAGTTTTGTAATTTTACATGGTGTGTTTAATGTGTTTGTGAGAAGTGTAGTGTAAAGAGAAAAATTTGTAGTGAAAGTAGAAGCTCTCAAGAAAAGCAGTGTTGTAACGTGAAATAAGAAAGAAAAATAGGTGTTGTGACATGAAGTGAGAAAGAATAAGAGTTAAAATGGTGCTAAATAGTCAAGAATAAAATGTCAAAAATAAGGGCTTGTCATGAGGTCAAATATGAAGGCTAGAGATAAGAAAAAAATATAATCATAAACTTGACTAGAAAATATATATACAATGTGCGTGTGTGTGCTACCGATTATGGAAGAAATAAAAGAAATAAAATATTACATTTTACTTCTTAAATGATGAAAAATGTCAACGAAGAAGGCAGCACATTTATATTGCAGATTGACTAAGAAAATGAAATAATAAGTTTAATTATCTAAAGGCCATTCGGCCATAGTGGATAAAAAGGAAGAAAGATAGCATGAAGAATCGCTATCTTTAGCTATGACGCCTTATTTACATTTATAATTTTTATAAATCATAGCTTAAAATAAAAGGATAATTAAGCTAATGATTTGGTGAAATTAAATTGCAATCGGAAGTTCAACGTTCGTGTGATGCACGAGATAACGCGATCTTAATAAACAGGTAAGAGACGCGTGTGTGAATTTGTAGGCATATCCGAATGCATAATTCCTATGCTCTAAGTTTTATAAGAATTATGGAATATTGGTTTACCTCAAATTGCATGAAATTTGTGGCTTTTCTAGTTGGTGAACTGTGGTTGCAAGTGCAGGGAGGCTAGAACTCGGGCAGTCGTTACACTGTCGAAATTTATTCAAAATATTTCTAAAACGTGGGAAAATATTTTGGTGCATTATTGATATTTTTCCTAGCCTCGGAAGGGATAAATTAAATATTTTCATAAATGGTTATTATACCGAAAAATATTTATTAAATAATTTTGACACCGATTTGGTGAAGGTGTCACTACTAAAAATTTATCCCACGTGTTTTACAGTGATTTATGTGATCGGTGATGTGAATTAATAAATAGTGAATATTTTATAAATGATTTTAAATTAATATTCACTATTTGAGAATAAATATTTTCCTTTATGGAATTTATGAAATTCTACCATGTGTTATAAAATTTCATAAAGGTTTTATCATCGTGTAAAGATTGTTTTGAGATTGATAGGCCCCATGTCATGCTCATGTGTTCATGTGTACCCTCTCATGTGTTATGCTGTTGACATTGAGCCGTCTTAAACATCCGGTTGTCACCCACTCAATGTACGACCGAGGATACTTATAGACTATGGCCATAGGTCTTTTATATTTATTTTACTGTCCTTACTGGGATTCTCATGTGTACCCTATTATTCCCTACGGGACATATAGCATGATATTGTTAGGGTGTTGCCTGGTCTCTATTATTATTCCACGTGTTTTATTGGATTTGGTGAGAAATTTAAAATATATTGTTATTGTGATGCTTTATCACCGAACCGTAAAATATGTGAACAGTATATTTTACTGCTACATGTGTTTAAAGTAATTGATTTCAACAGTGAAAATCAGCATAAATTTCTAGTGTGGGTCATATGATTTACTAAATGGTTTTATTTATTCATATGAGATTTCATTTGCAGTAAATATGTTAATGAAATTTATACTTAAATAAATTCCCATTTCCTATAGTCGCTCTGGGTTCCTGAGACAAGACAGGTATTTCAAAATACCTTCCATGCTCCATCTGGGTTTCTCGATCGACTATAGTATCATTTCCTTTATAATGTGCCAGCTATAAATAGAAATTAAAGATTTTATGGCATATAATCTTCGAGGTATCAAGATTTGCATATAAATCTCTTACTGAGCCGTGATTTGTTGACTCTATCAATGACCATTTGGAGTATATCATCCGAGGATTAGAGGCTGCGTATTGAGTAACCTGAGGCAGCGCTTATAAATCTCGGAAGTATAGCTATTTTATCTTATATGTTCAGACTTTTGATTTACAGTACTACGATGTTATATTAAATTAGGGGATGTTAGTGTGAATTACAGAGTACGAATTGTATACAATTATTTTCGGCATTTATATTACATTACGGGTATTTTACTTTCAGTAAATTAAACATGTAAAATAAGATATCGCAGACAGCCCAACCCATTTTTGTGTTGTGAAATTGTGTAAAATTATAAAATACTATGTACTTGGGATGTGACATATTAATGTTGTATATCACATATGAAACTTGTGGATTATGGATATGCTGATTCTAAAGATTTTGAGAACGTGTGTTATGTATGATGATGTAAATTGTGGATTGTGGAGTGAGATTTGATGTTAGATTTGGATATATGTATATATTTTCCAAGTTAATTAACTAGAAAAAATTGATTATATATAAGGGGAGGTTTTCGATTTTTTTCTTTTGGCAAGGTTAAATCTTGAATTAAAATATTGAGGAAGTAGATTTGCCTTAGGAGTTAACCCTTTAAATGACAACATTAAGTTAAATTAAAATTTAGAAAGGTAAAAATTGTTTAGTGATGACATTGACACCGAATACCTTAGAGTGGAAAGAAAAAAATTTAGTTTGTAAATTTGGGAAATAGTATAAGTGTAATTGTTAAGTGTACGTCGCTGCCTTTGGGTCGTGATATTTCATAATAAAAGTTAGATGATTAAGCAGAGTATCACAAGGCGAATTAATGGTAGACCAGATGTTTGAAAAATATGTGTAGGTTTCTTGGGTCATGTATAGGTGGAACATATAATATCATACAAAGGTTAAACGTAGCAAAAATAAAAATTTTACCTCAAGAAACTGATCCCAATGGATCTCAAGAAAATTAATCATGCAAATTAAGCATCAAGAATCCTCAAAAGAGATTCAAGAAATGTATTAAAGCTTTAGATATCATTATCTAAGACTTTATCCTTATTGATGGTGCTTGATCTTCTTGCCTTGAATGACAAAACCACCCAATGTGTTGTGGTCTCTAATGTAAGTCTACATAAGTAGCAATTGAGCCTTTGAGAAGGTTGGATTGTATCTCGACCATCACCATGCTAGTGGTTAAAACTCACCACAACTTCCTCTCAATCTCATGAAACTCAAAATCATGAAGAAAACACTTTTCTGGAGTAAACTAGAGAGAGAAAATGGAAGACAAAAGCGTGCGTAGCGAAGAATCCACAAGGTCTTTCTACTTTAGCTTGGAAAACCCTTTCCCTTTTCCTTAGGGTTTGTGACCGGCCATAATGTTCACTTATAAGCTAAAGTAAATGTGTTTCATTAATTGGTATATTTACCTTTTAGCCTTTAAACTTATTTTAATTGCAATTGGGTCCACTCTTCATTAAACTATTTAATTAAAGGCAAGACCCAAATTATAATTAGGGGTAGTGGACCTCAACTTAATTAAACTCTTTTATTTAAGTTAAATAATCCATTTTAATTATAATTTAGTCCAATAACTTAATTAAACTCATTTAATAAATATAGTGAAGATTTGATTTACTTAATTAAGCTTACTTAATTAAACCCATTTAATAAATATAGTGAAGATTTGATTTACTTAATTAAGCTTACTTAATTAAATTCATTTAAAAATGCCTAATTATAATTCTATCTAATAAGTTTAAATGGGAAATTCCAAATTTCCCTAAATCATTTTATTTTCATCTATTAACTATTCTTTTGTGTGTGACCTATTAGATCCTAATATCATGGAAATGAACTTGAATAGCAATTTAAATTCATAGATTAAATTGGGTATTTAGCATACCATATGACCACCCAAATATTAGAGATTTAAGAGTGATTCTTAATCCATGATACCCTCTCAGTGTAATTAATATCTTTTTATCAACTATATCTCAAGGAATAGATAAGCATGGTGTTGTGTCTACTTATTTGATTCCTTATATTAGTTTTTACAATTTTATGATTGACTCCAATTAATAATAACTGATTTTACCAAAGACTCATTATGTAGTGGCTATGGACTTGCATGAATCAATCTTAAGTCAAGAACAATCGAGATACATTTCCTAATTTCACTTGGGCTGATGATCCTCTTTGGACCACTCATCCAGCTTTATATACTTCAACCTACGCCTAAAAGTACCTTTTTAAGCATTTGATTGACCAAACCCATAGAGGTAAAATCAAAGTATGACATTCGACATATAAGATGACCAAGTGTCACAAGTCAAAGGATCACTTACACAGCTATCAAATGAGAATATTTCCATAAACACTCGAGTGAAATTGCCATATTGAATTCTCATATCGAGTCATGTTTAATGAACTTGTTCTCTAGCAAGTACCCACATTATCCTTAAGTATTTCACATACTTCAGTTTATGAGATCAATTGCTTACTTTTAAAGTAAGAGACTTAACATATGCTAGTCTCTAGTGCATTATCAATGTTTATTCTTAACAGTACATTAACTAAGAATGATTTTTAGGAACAAGGTTTTTATACATAAGGATCTCTTAATTATAACCCTTTATAATTCTTTTACAAGGCCAATATTGGTCTATAGGCTTCACCATATTTAGTGACAAATAATCTCTTTTAATATTTATCTAAATAGTGATGGAAAACATTTATATCACTTACCAAAGTGATCATGAATTGCTATGGCACTATGCCTTTCACCAAGTGAGTTGGCTTTAGGGCGTACACTACCAGTAGATACATTTATTGAAGAGATGGTAAATGGTTTCTTCCTTATAGTGACAAAGTGGACACAGAGGAGAAGCTTTAGAGTGACATTTGAACAAGAATGGAGAAGTTGGATGTATGTTATATGCACATAACCATAAGAAGAATTTTACACGGGGAATTACTCATTGTTTCCAAAGATATTTCCAAGGAAGTAAAGGACACTCAGGGGAAAGAGTTATGAAAATGAAATACCTGTAAAAAGATTTTGTAGTTAAGTTGCCTGAAGTGGTTAGGGACCACTGTTTTGTATCTAGAGTGTTAAAGATTGATAGTGTATACCCTTCCATTTGTAGAGCTATAGTGTAATGAATGATTTTGTTAGCTTTAAATTGACATATGTATTTTGAAATGACAAAAACTTAAGTAATATTAAGTGTTTGATTCTATAATGTAAATTTGCTTTACCAATCATATGATTTTCTCAAACCACTTTAAGTCTACATATCAAAGTTTTAAGACCATGATTTAATTGCATATTCTTATTGGTCTTAACATTTTACAAAATGATTTTGAATATCTTCATTAGGTAATTTTCTCAAGAACATATTGAACACAACTTTAGTAAATTACTTAACAAGTTTTTACACTAAGTTTTTCATATGAGAAAGTCAAGAAAAACTCCCATGAAATTCATAAATGTTTTGGGATAAATTAAAATCAAAGTCTACATCATTTCTAACCCAAAATGACCCAAAACAGTGCAAGAAAAACATGAGGGATCGATCCCATAGGATGAGGGATCCATCCCGGAATGGCAGAATGCTCCCAGGAAGCATGGGATCTATCCAGTAATAAGTGGAAAGCCTCCAACGGCTAGTTTCTATGAGATACAACGGCTAGTTTCTATTTTGTCTCCTACCAACGTCAAGAATATATCCAAGGGACTATAAATAGAGGCTTGGAAGCTCAATAAAGAAGAGAGAGTAGCCAAGACATATCATTCTTCAATCTCTTCATCTTCTCCAAGCATCTCAAAGAGTTAAATAGCTAGAATTCAATATCCTCTATTACTCTCATCATCTTTGTACTTTATAGCACAAATCTTTTAGATTATCTTTTCTAGAGCTTAATCTTTGTAATCACTTGCCTACCTAGAGGCCTTTCTTTGATTACATTCCTTGTAAATTCAATCACACCTTGCAAAGAGGAGGTTTCTCTTAAGCCTTAGAAAAAGAGAAAGGTTTCTCTTTAGCCTAGAAAAAGAGGAAGGTTTCTCTTGAGCCTTAAAAAGGAGGGATTGTAAGACAAAGTCAACTTAGTGGATTTGGGAAAAATCATTAGGAGCATCTCAAGGTAGAGGACGTAGGCAAAGTTGTCGAACTTCTATATATCGCTTACGTACATTTCTCTATCCCTTCTCTCTTTATTTACTTGCAATTATATTTATGCTTATTGTATTGAATTTGGATTCCATGCTTGCATAGCCTAGAGAACTTAGAAAACATTAATATAGGCTAGTGAATTTAGAAGAATCAAAAAACGACCTTAAGGTTAGTTAAAAACCGATTCACCCCCTCTCGGTATACTCTATAGAGCCAACAATTGGTATCAAAGCTTGGGCTCAAGATTGATTTAGATTAACATCTATCGAGTAAAATGATCATAAGTGGCTCACTTGAATGTAGGCACACCCTTAGCAGAATAGGGACACTCGTTAGTTAGACCTCCACTTTTCAATGGAGAAAATTATTCATATTGAAAAATTAGGATGATGTTGTTTGTGCAATCAAATGACTATGAAGTATGGAGAGTAATAATTAATGGTCCCAAAATTCCAATGAAGAAAGTAGATGGAAAGGATGTCCTTAAGAGTGAAGATGAGTGGGACACAAATGATATGAGATTGGCACAATTGAATGTCAAGGCTATGCACACTCTCTTTTATGCATTAGGTCCCAATGAATATAATAGTCTCCCTATGTGAGAATGCCAAGCAAATATAGGACAAATTAGCCATTACACATGAAGGGACAAATCAAGTTAGAGAAACCAAAGTAGGAATGCTCACACATGATTATGAGCTATTTAGGATGAAAGAAAATGAGTCCATGAGTGAGATGTTCACTAGGTTTAATGACATAATAAATGGACTTAAGGCTTTAGGCAAGACCTATTCTAATGTAGAAATGGTTAAGAAAATTTTGAATAGCTTGCCAAAATCTTGGGAGGCAAAGGTAACTGCAATAGAAGAGTCTAAGGATCCTAATACCTTGTCTCTAGATGAGCTTATGGGCTCCCTACTTAAATATGAAATGAAATTAAAAAGAAATAAAGAGCTTTCAAAGAAAGTAGGGGTAGCACTTAAGTCTTCCACTCATGAGAACATTAGAGATGATAGTGATGAGAGTAGAAATGAGGAAGAAAAAGAAATGACAATGTTTGCCAAAAGATTTAATAGGTTCATGAGAATGAAGGAGAGAGAAGATAATATGAGACATCAAAAAGGAGAGTCAAGTAGAAGAGAAAAGGACCTCTTAATGTGTTATGAATGTAATGAACTAGGTCACACTAAGCTAAACTGCCCCTTACTTAGGAAAGAAAAGGATAGGAAACCTAAGAAGAAAGCATTTGTGGCTGCAGGGAGCAATAGTGATAGCTTCGATGAGGAAAACATAGATGATGAGGTAGCCTACTCATGCTTTATGGCTATTAGTGACGATGAGGCTAGTTGTAGTTCTAGTGAAGATAATTTGAATGTAGAAAAGGAAGCCTTGACAAATGCTAAGCTAGAACTAGAGAAGAAATTAGAAGAGGCTAACCTAGAGATAAATGAGTTGAATAAAAAGAACTCAAATTTGCATAATTCATTTTCTAGATTCTACATGGGTCAACAAAAGCTAGATCATATGTTAGAGACCCAAAGTGCTTTCTTTAACAAAGATGGGTTAGACTATAATGTAAAACAAAAAGAAACTCATCTTAAAAATTTCCTAGTGAGCAAAAATTCTATGCATGATACATCTCTCATATGCTCACTATGCAATAGGATAGGCCACACCTCTCAAGCATGCACATACAGAAAAATTACTTTTAGAGGAAAAGTAGTTAGGAAGATGTGGATTCCAAAGCATGCTATAAACAATAATGATTTGAGTTTGAAATGGATCCCTAAAGGATCAAAAATTGTTTGCACTAACTCTCATGGACCCAAGAAAATTTGGGTACTAAAGCATGCTTGAATTTGTTTGATGTAGGAGTGTTAGAGCATGGGAATACAATGAAACAGTGGAGTTTGAATGCTCTACACACCTCCATGGAGTTTGCTTGTGCTAATGAAAAAGAGGAAGAGCTAGAGAATCCATCTTTGGCATGGTTACAACAATTCGTCAAAGGATAGCTCATGATGGATTCAACAAATCAAGGTAAAGCACTCTCAAGCAAGGAGTTTTGTAAGCTTAAATTCTATCTTTTCAAAACTCATATGTGTTAAAATTGTTTGATTTAATGAGGCATTTTGTTAATGATTCATGATGCATTATGAGTTGAATGATTGAACAAAAGGCATGATAAATAATTTTCGATTATTTTGTGGACAATTCTTAATGATTGAATGAAAAGCATGTTTGATGATTTCCAAATGATTATTGGATTTCTATAACTTGAGCAAGTTTGCAGTATGTTGATAGTATATTTTCTTGCTCCAAAAATGTTAAATATGTCATTCATGCAAAATGCCATGTCATGAGCATCAATGAGAAATATGCATATGAAAATTATGGCATAATGTTCACAAATGTGGAGATATGATGATATGTGTGCTTAAATTCTATGTGAACATGTTTGTTTTGGCATATTCGTGTTTTCAAATGCTTTGGTTTTGTCAAAATATGCATAATTTTCAAAATGACCTCCTTTGAGGCAAAAAAGTCACTTTATGGTAAAATTGTTCCAAAATCTATTGTTAAATGGTTTTTCATTCATATTTTTCATTCATACAAGTCCAAAATCATGTTACACCAATGTTTAAACTTTTATTTGGACTTAAAATACACAAAAATAAAGTTTTGGCACCTCAAAAGTTGAATTTTCTCTCAAAATCCTGCAGAAAATGGATGAGGGATCGATCCCTCCACATGTAGGATCGATCCCCGTGGACAAAATGCAGAAAATTTGCATTTTGGAATTAAAGGATCGATCTCCTTACTCAAAGGATCGATCTCTCTAGGCAAAATATGCCTATTTCGGGGTTTTGAGCAAGAACTAAGAAGTTTTCTTAATTTTCTTGATACATTCTTTCTTCTCAACTTAAAATTCATTGTTTTAACTTCTTTTTGATGATCTTTTACTATGAAAAATCATTTTTCATTGATATCATGCCTCAACTTCAACAATTGGTATTATTTTCAACAATCAATATCATTTTCATTGAGCTCACAAGTGCAAAATCATTTTTCTTGTTAAAAACACTCATGATTTGCATAAATCTTGAAATAATCTTGAAATATACTTTCAATGAATGCTTAAATATTGTTTAGAGAATTACTTCAAGGATTTGTGTATATATTAGAGAATTTGATGAACAAGTGATTGATAAGCATATTAATTTTAGTCAAGCATGCTTAGAAGATTTTATCTCGTAGCTTGACTCATATATTCCCATTAGGCATCATGATATATTTTTGGTGGAATATAAATTATTAAAGGTCAATATATATATATATATATATATATATATATATATATGCTTGAATGATAAAATGATCAAAACTTGACCTTAATGATAGAATTCAAATATGACTTAGGTAAATGAAATATTTCAAATACAAAAAGCTTTACCTAAAGTCATTATTGTCTTTGGCCTACAATTTTGTGATGATAAATAGATTTTAAATGTTCAAATGCATGAAAATTTATCATCCATGAACTTAAATTTTACTTAAGGCCAAATTTTTAAAGAACTTAGGCTTTAATAACAACATCAACACTCAAAGATAAATGCAAACTTGAACAAATGCACTTTGATTGATATACATGCACTGAACTTGATTGTTTTGATGTTGAACTTGCATGTTTGCTTAAGTTGAATGAATAATCATGTTTATGAGATGATAATATTAGTTTTCATGAAATTGTACTTGACCTCTCTCATAGATTGAAAATCCTAATGATAAAAGACATTTTAGCTTGATAATATTGATTCACTCGAGTAAAGCCATTTTAACATATACCCAATAGAACCTTAAATGATAAAAACAACTAGAGATATGGCTATTAAATGATTAAGGGGAAAATCTTGAACTACTCTTTGCTCATAATTGGTTAAGATCTTGAATTGGAAAATGAGCATAGGATTTTTGTGTCTATAACTATGGAAGAAAATGTGTGTGTTTGAATATTATAAATTTTTTATTCTTCCATATAATTAGATTTGTGCTTATGAATATGGATTAATACTTTATGATAGTATGCTAATGTTTAATTAATCCATATCCATGTTTAATGGTGTGTGTGATTGTATGCTTACATGCTTGACATGTTTATTCACTAAGCACACCACACATAACAATTAGCATCATACAAAATGCCTAAGTCAACCATTGGTAACAATTGGTATGAGCTTTAAATTGACAATTCTTTTGCATGAGACATTTGTGTGCTAGAATTTGTGGTTAATTGATATATGTATTAATTCTAAGCTCACTTCTTATTGAAAATGATTTATGAGCTCATGCATATGAGATGTCATCTAATTTCAACTCATAATCATTATGTATTACCATGCACCTAGTTGGACCTTAGAGAACAATTGAAATATTTAGGTGCTTGATAGAATTGAAATAAGCAAGTTATAGGACTTAGTAGATAATTTATAAACAACTTGCTTCATTATCTACCAATTGGGAACTTCTTGCAAAATTATTTATAAACAATTGGTATAGAATTTTTAGTAATGTCCTTTGCTTGAACACACATTTCATAATTTTTTTTATGAACATTGACACATTTGCGCTATGAGTCCCATGTACTATCATGTCTCTTGTTGGATAGATCATATCTTTTCATTCTCACATAGCCATAATTTTAGGGGGAGCATAATTTTTATTTTTCCTTCTTTTTGCTATGACAAAAAGGGGGAGAAATAATGGGTTTTGATTGTTTTGATTTGGAAAATTCTTTTTGAAAACCATGCTTATATTAAGAGGGAGCTTTAGAAATTCATGCTTTATTTGAGGGGGGAGTATTTTCTCAAAGAATTTTTAAAGCAAATTTACCTTAAGTTTTGTCATATCAAAAAGGGAAAGATTGTTAGCTTTAAATTGACATATGTATTTTGAAATGACAAAAACTTAAGTAATATTAAGTGTTTAATTCTATAATGTAAATTTACTTTACCAATCATATGATTTTCTCAAACCACTTTAAGTCTACATATCAAAGTTTTAAGACCATGATTTAATTGTATATTCTTATTAGTCGTAACATTTTACAAAATGATTTTGAATATCTTCATTAGGTAATTTTCTCAAGAACATATTGAACACAACTTTAGAAAATTACTTAACAAGTTTTTACACTAAGTTTTTCATTTGAGAAAGTCAAGAAAAACTCCCATAAAATTCATAAATGTTTTGGGATAAATTAAAATCAAAGTCTACATCATTTCTAATCCAAAATGGCCCAAAAAAGTACATGAAAAACATGAGGGATCGATCCCCTAGGATGAGGGATCCATCCCGGAATGGCAGAATGCTCCCAGGAAGCAAAAAAGAAGCATGGGATTGATCCCCTAAAGGAAGGGATCGATCCCTAATACGTGGAAAGCCTCAAACAGCTAGTTTCTGTGAGAAACAACGACTAGTTTCTGTTCTGGCTCCAACCAACGTCAAGAATATATCCAAGGAACTATAAATAGAGGCTTGGAAGCTCAAGAAAGAAGAGAGAGTAGCCAAAACATATCATTCTTCAATTTCTTCATCATCTCCAAGCATCGCAAAGAGTTAAAGAGCTAGAATTCAATATCCTCTATTACTCTCATCATCTTTGTACTTTATAGCACAAATCTTTTAGATTATCTTTTCTAGAGCTTAATCTTTGTAATCACTTGTCTACTTAAAGGCCTTTCTTTGATTACATTCCTTGTAAATTCAATCACACCTTGTAAAGGGGCGGTTTCTCTTAGGCCTTAGAAAAAGAGGGAGGTTTCTCTTTAGCCTTAAAAAGGAGGGATTGTAAGACAAATTCAAGTTTGTGGATTTGGGGAAAATCCTTGGGAGCATCTCAAAGTAGAGGACGTAGGCAAGGTTGCCAAACCTTTATAAATCGCTTGCGTGCATTTCTCTATCCCTTCTCTCTTTATTTACTTGCAATTATATTTATGCTTATTGTATTGAATTTGGATTCCATGCTTGCATAGCCTAGAGAACTTAAAAAACATTAATATAGGCTAGTGAATTTAGAAGAATCGAAAAACGACCTTAAGGTTAGTTAAAAACCGATTCACCTCCCTCTCAGTGTACCCTATAGAGCCAACAAATTTGTTGTTACATTAAACTTTTTAAGTGAGTTTTCATATACATAGAAACCATGAGACACTTCATTGAAATCAAGGAACAAGACATATAATTTAAAGGAAAAAGGCTTTTATTGAAAGCATAACAAACCCAAAAATTGAGTATGAGTCATTAACAAAGAGAAATGGTTAACAATTGAAAATGACTTGGCAACATCTTTCTTCACTGGAATCGTTTAGGTAGAATATTGTCTACAACAAAATAGTAGCACGATCTGATGCCCACTTCTATATAATAGAACCATGCCTGTCTCCAGTAAGGATTAATGTACAACACACTGGCAATGCCCAATAGCACCATAATGTAAGACACAACAAAACTTACATAAAAGACATTCATGTCAATTGAACCATTGTCAGTTGAAGCCTTTGGCGATGGTGATGATGGTTCATCTATCGAACAGTTGTTTGGCAATGGTATACCACAAAGAAAAGGATTTCCCCAGTAGCTACTTTCATCAAATGTTGCAAATTGTGCAGTCCTTTTAGGTGTACTACCAGATAAATTGTTGTATGCCACACTGAAAACAGACAAGAAATTTAACGCCACAAGTTGAGAAGGGATTTTCCCACTCAAGTTGTTATAAGAAAGATCTAAACTCTCAAGCTGCCTGAGGTCAGAAATCGCTTGTGGGATTGGTCCAGTCAAACTATTGTGAGACAAATTCAAAACAAGAATCTTTTCAAAGTCTTTGAGATCGTTGGGAATCTCGCCAGTCAACTTGTTGCAAGAGAGATCAATTCCAGACAAGTAAGTGAGGAGTCTTCCCTTGTAAGAGTAGGATATTCTTTTTGTTGTGAACCTTATTGGCTCTTCGGTGGAGAAAGTACTAGTGGAATTGTGAAAAGACTCAAAACGGATATAAGCTTGGGATATATGATTCAGTGATGGAAGCTTTTGGCAATGTGGAATTGTACCAGAAAGATTGTTATTAGAAAGATCCATCAAGCTTAAGTAACCTAACTTGCATAACTCAAGGGGAATCCCACCTTCAAAGTGGTTGTTATTTAGGAGAAGATAACTCAACCGAGAAAGATTGCCAATCCAATTTGGAATGTTTCCAGTTAAGTGGTTGTTGCTGAGATCTAATGTCACCAAGATAGTGCTGTTACGAAATGTATTTGACAATGGCCCTTGTAGCTTGTTTCTTGATAGATGAACTTGACTGATCCATAAAGGGCTAAAGCAAGATGGCAAACTCCCAGATATATTGTTCATTGAAAGATCCAGAAGTTTAAGATTAAGATTGAGCTGACAAAATTCCATAGGGATTGGACCTTCAAGATAATTATTTGCCATGACAATTTCTTCCAAACTTGACATATTCCCCATCCACCTTGGTATTCCACCAAAAAGTTTGTTATTACTTAAGTCCAATGTTGACAAACCTAGAATATTCTCCATCCACCTTGGAATATTACCAAAGAGTTGGTTATTACGAAGGACCAATGCTGACAAATTGGAGCAACTAGACAAACAATCTGGGATGCTACCAGAGAAGTGATTCCCATCCATTTGTAACTCGACCAAGTTTATCAAGTTAAAATTTGAAGTGAACATTTGGCCTCGCAATCTATTGTTTGATAATATAAGGAAAACTAATGAGGAGCAACCCATGGCTAAGTGTTCAGGAACTCCACCAGTCAATTTATTGTTAGACAAGTCCAAGCTCAGTAGGGAATTCATATCACCAATCGAATCTGGAATGTTTCCGGTGAAATTATTTGTTGACATGTTCAGGAAACTTAATGATGGTAGTTTTGCTCCAATTTCATTTGGAATGTTGCCATAGAAGGAATTTTCGGAGATATCCAATTGTGATAAAACTATATGTGGAAGGAAAGGTAACTCAAAATATCCCTCGAGAGAGTTGTTGGAGAGGACTAATGTATGTAAATTTGTGTTGTTCTCCAACAACCAATTCGGAAATTCCCCTTTAAAATTGATGTTTGCTAGATCAAGATGCTGCAAGTCATGTTGATGATAGAGAAACTGAGGAATTGATCCACCATCTCCACAACAAGATAAACTGATATATTTCAGTTGGAATGTTGGGGACAAGGAATGCATCTTGGTTTCAACATATATGGCATTGTTGTCTGCATTGACATACTGGAGTTTTGAAAGGTTGAACAATGGTCCTAAAGAGCTTGGGATTTCGAAGCTGTTGTTAGAAATATCTAAACTTTCAAGGGATGTCAGACTCTTAAGGATTGATATATTTTCAAAAAAATGATTGGAGGAGAGATCTAATTGTTCAAGGGATGTGAGGCTGGAGAAGCACTTGGGCAAGCTACCTTTTAGATTATTGTAGCTCATATCCAATATCTGGAGATTTTTCAATTCACAAAAACCTGCAAATTAAGGTAGTATTATATTAAACAAATAAATAGGATGTGACGAACTGGAGCCCAAAAAAAAACCAAAAAAACACAAACAAAATTGACAACCCTGTTTATCCCTTGCATATTGTGACTTAATGACTTTCCACAAAATTTAGAGAGATCAAAAATAAAAGGGGAATAGGTATAGAAAATTTGTGTGTTAACTTATGGAGTTCTGTGTTTGTTGAGTACTTAGTAGGTTTAGTTACAACGTGTATTGTAATATTGATGTGAATATACGAAAATTAGAAGAGAAATTGGAAGTTTATGATGTTATTAGTTGTCAAAGGGATTTAGAGAAGTCAGAGATGGATGGTAGAGAGAATGAAATGGAGGAACTTTGGACTGCACTAAAGGTAGAGAAAGAAACCGCGAATTCTGTGGCTAAAAGAGGGAGATAAAAATACAAAGTTCTTCCGTAGTTATGCAAGATTTAGAGCTAGAACAAATGCAATTTCAGGTATTGAAGACAGTGGCTGCCGGATTTAGGAGTCGAAAGCTGTGAACTAAAGGTCTTTGAACACTTTAGAGACCACTTCTCCAATGAAAAATGGAATGAGCATCTGTTTGTAAAAAGCGAGTGCAGGAATTTACCATGGCAGGAAGCATCAATTCTAGAAGAGCCTTTTACAATTAATGAATTCAGGGAGGTTGTCTGGGAAATACTCATATCTTTATGTATCAAATTTGGCTTAGCTGAAAACAAAGACATGATATATATCATTCTCAACGTACCTTGGGTATGTAAGGTGCTATTGAGTCCACAGTAATGTAAATCTAGAAGCTTGAGGGAAGGCAGTGTTCCAATTTTTTGAAGAAAGTTGTTTTCCAAGGAAGTATGCGATATGACCAAGGATTCCAAATTTTTCAAATGAAGCGGACCTATTTCAAAAAAGAAAAACACCTTATATACAAAGATATATTTTAAGTTAAAAAAATTGATAATAACATAATATGTATGCAATTAATTAACAATATACATATATAGCCTCAAAACGTTGGGTATATTATTTGCATTTAATATTTTGAGTTTAGTGAAGAATTCATTAATTCTTGAGAGATTTTAGGTTACGTCCAAAATTGAAGAAAAAATTATAGAATAAAAATGCAAAAGAATACAATTAAACAAATATTTAACAAAAGAGAAATGTATTCAATCCAACAGATGAAAGAAATAAAATTGATCAGCAAACAGAAAGTGAAGGATTTAGATTTACCATGTAAATTGAGGCTGCCGTTGACGTCACAAGTAGACACGTACAATTTTCTGAGATAAGTTAACGTTCCAATATCTTGAATAAAGTTGAAGGGAAGGGATGAAGATTCTAAGGTCAACTCTTCCAATCTTGTCAAAATCTTCCATTCTACATATAATAAAAATTACGATTATGTTATGAAAGACATCATTGCGAATGATAACGAAGAAAACAGCTAAGCATTGTTATTATATCCCTTGTCAATGAAATTTTTTCATTTTATAAGTAGAGTTAAGATAATAATACATATTATATTATATTTATTTTTTATTTATTTCATATTTTTAAAGAGCATGTGTTATCATCTTAATCTAGCTTATAAAATCAAAAAAAATTTTTAACAATAAATAAGATAATAATCCAAAAGTTAATAGTACTACTAAATAAGTCTAAAGTTTATATAGTATATATACTTATGAGCTGCGGGACTTGGCCAGCAACACGTGCTCCTTTCGGGCTTGATATGTAGGGCTTAAGGCTCAAATTTTGGCTTTGCTCAAATTTAAATGTTATCTTATCTCCTTCTTATATATAAAAATTAATTTCAATTTTTTCATATACATGAACAAATGCTTTGAAAATAAATTTTGAGAAGAAAATGAATATAAGTGATTTTTTTTATGACTTTTGGTAGAGTGAAAAAGTAAAAGAATGACTAGAGGTGAGTGGAAAAGTGAAAAGAATTTTATTTTTTAATAATGCTTGGTAAGAAAAAAGGTGTGAGAAAATTAAGAAAATAGAAAAATTGTTATTTTCAATTCATATTAACAAAACAAATCATTTCAAATTAAAAATACTAATGGAAGGAAAATGAGACGATTGAGTTATATATATTTACAAAATTATTTTTTATTTTTATATTTTACCTTTTTTAGACAATAACACATGTGAAATTAAGTTCAAAATTCGGATTGAGAGTCGCACGGTGACTACGGCAAGAGGTATTTGACCTGCACCTCTCCCTACTTGGTTAAATAAATATATATGTAACAATAGTTATTATAAGAGCAAATATATAGAAGGTTTATATATAATGCACTAATAGCGTATAGTCTTTATACACTATTAATGTATTATAAGTTGACACCTCGATAATAAATAAACTAAATAAATAAATAAATAAATACAATTTTTTTTTCAATTCGCTCATAAAAGTCTATTGCTGAAGTGTTACCATCTGATGCATTAACAATGTCTAGATACTATACACTGTTAGTGCATCATTTATAAATTCATATATATTTAATCTGGAAAAGAGAAAAGATTATATAAAACGGTTACTCTACGTCTGCATGATATAGTACTTTCATTTAATTTATGACATGTAATTACATTTTAAAAATGTCAATTATTAATTATCAGACTAATTAATGTATTTATTGAAATAAATATTTATTATTTAATTTCACATGAGACGATATGTAATAAATGATTATTTTTTAATAATGTCATTACTGGATATAATATGAATAGCAATAATATATTAACGTTAGGTAACTGTTTTATAAAAAAAAAAAAATTCCAATCACTGTGACTTACTTTGGGAAATCAATGTTCCATTAAAACTAAAACCATCTAAAGAAAGAGTCTTCAACTGCGGGAATAAGCCCAGCGATTGCAATGGAAAGCTGCAAGCTGCGAATGAGATAGTCATTATAAGACGAAAAGGTAAAAAAAAGTTAGTAATACAATTAAATCTTCCTTTATGTATATATTTTAAATACACATAAATGATAAATCTATAAATAAACACACAATTTTAAAAATTTAGACGTGGTTTATGTAGAAGGAAATCTAGTCTTCTGATTTAAAAAAGAGAGAGGCATACCATTGAGTTCTGATGAAGAGAGGGCAAATGTTTCGGTCAGTTTGACTTTTAATTTCTTAATGTGTTCACAAATATTAAAATTCATTTTAGAGGTGTCAGTTCCAACGTGAACAAATTGATGAAGCCACAGTTTTGTTTTAACAGTACCTTTGGGGGAATTGCACTTCATATACATCTCCTCCAAGTAGCTCAAAGCATATAAATCTGAGGAGAATCACATACAGAATTATAGAGATATAATTAAATTAAAATAAAGCCTGAGATTCTGGTCTCTGGGCTTTAAGGCATATATTTAGGCATACATAATAGGATATTATTCAATAACTTTAGAAAAATAAGAAGGGTAAACCAAAGTGTTGGCTCAGTTTGTAAGATTTATCTGAGTTTCTGAGTAAAAATGATTCATAGCGAAAAACCTGGTATCAGAATCTTCTTCAAATCAAATTTCATTGAACCGACATCAATCACGCAAAGTGTGATTTTATACCCAATATGATATTGAAACAACTTGTGACTTACACTAAAAAGAGAAATAAAAAAGGTAGGAGAGGGGGTAATTTTACCTCGAAGATCTATTGATCCCTCCAAGTTTTGGCCTTCTAAAGACAAAGATTTCAGATTTGAAAGCCTAGCAAGTGATGACACTATGCTACTGTTGAAGAGATTCCGTCTCAAGTCAAGCACCTCTAGATTCACCAATCTTAGCTCATCTTTATTATCTGTAAAAGATTTACGTAATTGCATTATTATTAATTCATAATTCTTAAATTCTTAAAAACTCTTTTTGGAAGATAAATTTGTCTAGTAAAATAGATGAGTTCATAAACATTTCAATTCTCTGTTGCTTTTATATTTTTTTTCTATTATTAATATTAATCGTTGCGAGTGTTGGGACTTTTCCTAAAGTAATTAGGTTAAATAGATGTTACATTTTTTTCATCATTGATATTCACTCTCTCAAATATCAACGGCATGTCGATAATATGTTATGCTACATATTAAATGATGTGACATAAAGTGCGGAAATCCACATCAATCAACTATTAGTTTTTAACAAAAATTAATTTAGATGAACTGTAAAATACCTTTCGATTAGATTTAAAAAAATTATTAAACATATATTTTTAATAAAATAATAAAAAATTAAAATAAAAAGTGAAAGGTAATTTTATCCTTCTACTTTTTTGTTATTTTTTTACTATTCATGAGGACCAAACCCACCCTAAATGAGTGAGAAAAAAGTTTATAAATATTGGTTATTAAATCATAATGGTTTATGATTTGATTACTAAAATAAAAAATTAGGAATAGTTAAATAACCAACCATATAATTTAATTTAAATTAGCGTTTAATTAGGATAATTTTATTACCTGATAGAATTCAATGATCTTAATCTCAATGACATGGGAAAAAAAGTAAGAAACTGAATATTAAAAAAAAAGTAAGAGGCAGGATATGCAAGCAAAGTTAGAATACTAGTTTAAACTTAATTATTAAACATGTGTACATACATACATACATACATACATACATACATACATACATACATACATATATATATATATATATATATATATATATATATATATATATATATATATATAACAAAAGGACAATTCTGAATGTAACAGAACTTGATGTGATTAAATGATATCTTTTATTCCTCAAAACATGTTTTAAAAGATTATATATTATAATTTCAATTCTGTCCAAAACTCTTCCCTGGAAAAGAGTTTTCAACTATTTTGTACTGGATCGGATAGCAGTGTAAGCACCTTTGTATTCTGTTTTATTTTCAATATAATACTTTCTTACTCAGCTTAGATCTACATAGTTAATATTTTTTTTCGTTTACCGAAAATTTATTTTTTTAATATGAAATGATAGAACTAGATTGTGTTTAATACACTATTTTTATTAAATTTAAAAAATAATACGTTGCGCTAAATACCTTGAGAAGAAACGAAGTCATTCACTTCATTATACGACATGTCCAGCTCCACTAAATTGCTCAAAGCATTTAAATCTGAAAAAAGAATTACAAAGAAAATAGGAATAACTCATATAAAACTGAAAGATATATTTTAAAACATATTTACCTTTATTATGTATCGGCCCTTTCAATCTGTTATTTCCAATGTACAAATACTTCAAATTTGAGAGAGCAATAAGTGATGAGAATATCTTGTTGTTGAAGTGATTATAACTCAAACCAAGCATCTCAAGTTTGATCAGCCTCAATTGTCCTTTCTGTTGAATACGAACGTAATTTTATCTCTAAAATATTATTTAATTATGCAAAGAACGTATATATAGAGAGAGAGAATGTGTGTGAGAGAGAGAAGGGATTCATTTACATCAACGTAAAATTTATTTTTACATGCTTTTATATCTTTTTATATGTCTTTTTTATTTGATCGTTAAATTTTTATATTCTATTCACATAGATCATAAATGTCAAATTTTAAGTTAATTGAATATATCTAGCTATTTATTTCATATTAATAAAATTTCAACCGGTAATATATACTAAAAGAAATGCTATTCTCAATTAAAATAATATGAATATCAGATTGAATAAACAATTTACGTGCATGATATATACGAATAGGTTATTAAATCTAATGGTTGATTTATAAAAAATATTAATCTTACATGAAGTTATAAATAATATGTAAAACAAATTATTTTATATTAATGTAAGTGAATCTTTTCTCATCAAGCTGATTAAATATGTTAACTTACACTTAAAAGTCCAAGACTCTCAATTTCATTTCTGCCCAGGTACAACTCCTTTAAGTTCATCAAGTTATTAAATTCTGTTAAATCCAATAAAACATCAGTCCAAAAAGCACCTAATAAACTACATAAATTAAGCAAGAGATTTTAAAAGCAAGCAACCCTACCTAGTATATCAACAGTTCCTTTTAATCCACAATTCTGCAAATGCAAAGATTTTAGAGATGTAAAATCGTGTAGGTATGATAGGATGCTGTTTCCTAATACATTGTTCCGCAAGTCCAAAATCTCCAACTTGTTCAATTTTGATAACATCTTCATACCTGCTGCAGACAATATTAAATATTTTGTATAAGTAATACTATATATATTGGTTACAAAACTTATTTACTTCAACCTGATTCATATATAGCATCATATTAACTTTACCATCGGTAGAATTTGACCCTTTGAATTGGTTGTTTGCTAGATATAGAGACTTGAGCGATGAAAGTTCACTTAAGGATGCTAAAATGCTATCATTGAAATTATTATGACTTAAATCAAGGATCTCTAATTTGTCCAACTTCCGTGACAGCCTTTCGAAACCTGAAAGGAATTTTTTTTTAAGAAATAAAAATATTAAATAAGATGAACAAAACAAGTAATAAAAAATTTTCCAAATGCAAGAGATATATTGAAATTAAAGTTTGTAAAATGAATATCAATTAACCTTGATTCTCAATGCAACCCGCAATAGAATTCTCACTTAAATAAAGACCCTTGAGTTCCTCAAAGGGAAAAAACAAAGAGGCGTTGAGATACCAATAATCTCTCTCTTTCCATTCATATTCATAATAAACTAAATCCCGCCTGGCATATGTGCTTGTAAAATTAAGGAAGAGTTGAGTCACTCGCCCAGTGGAGGTGTTACACTCAACCCTTTCCCATTCACAACAATCGGAACTCTGTTTTCCATCCACCCAAAAATTCTTTACATCTTTAATATGACTGAAGTAAGGTTTGAGTTGCAAAAGAGCTGTTTTTTCTTCTTCCCACCACCCTTCACATCCACACCAACCTCCTACTAGGAAAACTACTAGAACTACCCACAGCGATTTCCACTCCATCTCAATTTACGCACACTCAAACAACTTAATGCATTAGACAGCAATACACCCTTAGGATTTTATAGCAGGGATGCAGCTTCTGTTTCCTGCTGGAAAATTCATTGAAAAGGCCCACTCATCTGTTGAATTATTCTTTTCACACATTTTATCGCAAATAAGTCCTTGCGTAACGTGCACTCGTCAAATTCCATTGCACAAAAAAATACTTTCCACAAGGCTACCTGCAAATTTTCTAAATTATAACAGCGATTATTAATGTCTTACAATATTATTTTTTTAATTATAGATATTTTTATCCGTTTTACGATTTAAGATTAATTTTATTCGGATTAAAAATAATAAATTATAAAATCTTCCCAATAATGATGACTTCAAAATTTGAATCATGTTCAAATACTTGAAAAAATTGTCCATTTTCATTTTTTTCAATCACTTGTTAGTATCTTACAATACTATATAGTATATGGTAACACTAACGACATTGCATTATTTGTGGGGATTTTCACATTACCGTCAACGCGCAAACAAATCCTTCCCGTAGACTCTAATTTTTATTCCGCTCTATCTTGTTGGTATTGGTGTCTTATCAATGCTTTTGTGATGGCCTTACTTTATTATTTTCCACAGATTAGGACGTTAGAAAACCAAAATTTTCTATTTCTCACAATGTTTTCTATTGTAAATTTGGTATTGATTCCTAATTCATCCAAGCTAATGTTTAATTATTTTTTAATAGTATAATCATAATCAAATAATTTTTAATTATATAAAAAACTAAAACTTTTAATACACGTTAAAAAAAGAATTATTAAAGTGAATTATTATCCAATACATTATGTGAAAACTTTTGAATTCTTTAAACGGAGTTAAAATATTGACACATATTCATTAAAAATTAAAAAAAAAAACAAAATGAAGTATTGTTATTAAGTCTAACAACTTTAGTGACAATATATTGGATAATAATACTAGAAAAAAATCATAAACAACTAACAAACTTTTCTCTTTTTTTTTTCTTTAGACACTTCTAGTGTACTTGACAGGGTGGAAAAGTGGAAGAATGAAAAGGGGTATGTGAAAAAGTTGGAAGAAAATAATTTTTGTTAGTGCTTGGTAGGAAGGAACAGTGTGAAGAAAGAAAATAGGAAAGATCACCATTTTCTTTCTTTATTAATAAAACCAAATCACTTCAAATTGAAAAGATTAGTGGAGAGAAAATGAGAAATGTGTGAGTCAAGTATATATAATTACAAAATTATCTTTTATTCTTTTAATTTTTTTTTGTTAACATAGCTCATTAATGGTATAATAGTAAATTAATATAATTTCATTTTCTTTTCTTCCATTTTTCAACTCAACCAAGCAATGGAAGAAAAGGAAATTATATTTTCTTTCACATTTTTCATCATTTATACCAAGCACACCTTAAAAAAAAAAACTTAATGTCTTTCATCTTTACATTTTTTTTCTCCCTTCCAATTTTCCTTCTTTTAATTTTACTTTCCATCTTACCAAACAAAACCTTTGTGAAAACAACAAATAAACAAACTTTTTTCTTTTTTTCCTTAGACATTTCATGTGAAAACAACACATAATAGCAGCTTTATCAGCAGTAACGATCAAGAAAAAATTTCAATAGGATTAATAATTATTAATTAGAATTATATAAACATATAATTCCTTTTTACTTTGTATATTTGTATTATTAAAGCAACTTTCGCATTAATTTCAATACTTTTAAAAATTAAAAGAGGAGCATAATTCAATAACAGACTATATTACAATTAAATATTGTCTCATGAAATCAGGTTTATAATATAATCATCTTTAAACTGACAATTAGAATTGCTTATCGTTTGACTATTACTTTTGATATTTATCTGTTATTTTGCAAAAGATATATTCAGAAACAAGACTAAAACAATATTTTTGAATAAATTTTTGTATACAATAAAATTACACCTTTTACTTTTATTTAGAACATTTAAAAAAAAGATATAAAATAAATGCATATTCCTACATCAGATTTCACATTTGAATCATTTATACTAATTAACATTAGATTGCATTTATACACAGTATAAAAACTTTCTAACATATTTTTTGAAACTTACGTATTAAAGTCATTGTAAAAATGGATGAAAATTTTATTTGTTTGACATCCTCAGTTTATGTTTTTATTAAATTTTAGGGAGGTTAATATAAAAAAAAAACCAAAAATTTACTATTTTACAATATATAAATCTTGCTTTTTAAAAATTAAGTGGATTAATAATTGGGCAAATATTCATAAAAACTTGAAAAAGTATATATTCTAATTGTACTAGCATTATTGTTTTTTTTTTTTGTCTACCCAGATATTGTCAAATTCCATATACAGACACTCCACAACTACAAATCAATGTGAAAATTCTGCCCCGCTTTATTAAAGTGAGAATTGGTTTTGTCATGACCTGTTGACGTTCCTATTGCAGAGACCATGACTTAGCATCAACCCAATGACGGAACTTGAAATTTGATTTTGGGGCTAATTAAAAATTTATATATATATATCATTTGAGTTCTTCTATCGCTATGTATTAATACATAAAAAATATATGCAATAATATATTAATAAGAAATGAAAAGCTTATAAAATTATAAATTTTAATAATTCATCAAAAAAATATAAGGAAATAAAATACTTCAAATAAATAATTTTCTTTAAAATTGTGAGCAATGTTCTTTTAAAGAAACAAAATCTTCAAGTTTGAGTCTGAACCAAACGCTTTAGCAATTTTTCTTTCGAAGTTGACAACTAAATTGTTTGCAAGAAATTCATGTTTCATCTTATTTCGTAATCTTGTTTTGATAATCTTCATAGCTGAAAATGCTCACTTAGTAGTTGCAGTAAACACTGGAAGAGTTAAAACAAGTTTAATCAATGTGTCGAGAAGATAATATATTTTTTTATTTTTCTGTCTCTGTCAGAACAAGGCAAAATTATGATAAAGAAGACAAAATTTGTAGTTTCACATCATTATGCATATCATACTCAAAATGTTTCAATTGAAATTTCAAATTCAATCTCTCTTGCTTAGTAAAATCAAGAGGATAATATTTTTCTGCAAGAGAGCAAACATCATCAATATTGAAGGATTTATAATCTTCCTTTGGATTCAAAGAAGAACTAAGTGTCAAAAGATTCATTGCTTGTGCATTAAACCTATTGTTTAGGTCTTGCAATTGAAAGTCAATGACTTCATTGAATACATCAAAATGATAATGGTGCTTCATAGTGATTTGACTCTATTTCTGTTGATATCGACCTTCAAAATATGGAGCTTTCAAATCAGGAACACTTAAATCATGCTTTTCACAAAATGATAATACATTTTCAAGCAAACTTTTCTAACCAGATTCTCTTAAATTTTGAATCATCGTATTTGTACTTGAAACCAAAAGCATGACATTCAAAACATCTTAAGATTTTTGTTGCAAAGCTTGACATAGTACATCGAAAATACCCATGATCTCTTTCACTAAGTGCAACATAAAAATAAATTCAAATGATTGAATAAACTTGGATGTAGCACTGGTATTCCTCCATTGAGAATATGTGGATCCTTCTCTTTTAATATTTCCAAGCACCAAATAAGTTGCATCAAACTTTGTTATAAGGTTGCATATAAAATAAAAGTGAGAACCCCAACGATTATCAATAGCCCGTTTTAAAGTTCCAATCTGATTGGCGCATTTTTCTAGGCTCAAGCTCATCAAAAGATACCATGCGTGTAGTTTTAACTACTTGATCAACTTGTAATTCTTTATGACGTTTGCTTAATGCATCAACAGAATTGATAATGAAAGTCAACTTATTAAGAAACTCATGAACAGAGTGTCCCTTTCTAGATGTAGCAATAGGAGTTAATTGTAGCCGATAAGCTAAACAATGCACATAATAAGAAGAGGACAATCATTAAGGAATAATGCTTGCAAACCTTTCTACTCACCATGCATATTACTTGCCTTATCGTATCCTTGAACACAAATATTTTAAACATCAAGACTATGACAAGAGAGAATAACACATATTTCATTCTTAAGAGTTAATGCAGATGTATCATTAACATGGAAAGATCAAAGAAATGCTCCTAATAAAACCATCTTTGTCAACAAATCTCAAAACAAGAGCTATTTGTTCTCTTTTGAATTCATCACGAGCCTTGTGTCACATCCTGTATATTCAGTATTATACACTTTTTACACTTATCACAAGGGTTGGTGTAAGATCTCAAATTTCTCCATTCTTCCTATATTTATTAAAAGTGTTGAATTAAAATATTGAGTAGAGTTATGGAAATTAATTTCCCTATGTGTTGTGGTAAAATAAATAAATAAATAAATTCTGACTTGGACAGAAAAATACACTGTGCAGTGACAATCCTTGTAAATAATTGAGTTTTAAAAAAGTAATTGGGTTATTTAGGCACCTATTAAATTTCATTAATTAAAAACATGGAAATCCACCAATAGAAATGAGACAACAAGCCATCATCTTCTATTTTCCTCAGCTGATTCACCGCCTCAAATATTTTCTGCTGCAGTTCACGATTTTGCTTCTTCTTCTCCACCGTTCCTCACGTTCCAGTCTTGAATCACCACCTTTTCATCACAAATTCACCTAGATTTCTTTATATAAATTAATCCTCATCTATATAGCTCCCTAACCATCCCAAAAACTTAGCTCAAATCAGCCAAATAAATCTCCCCTGCTGCTGCTGTAACGTCTTTGCACAGGTAAAATTCCAGCCTTCATTTTATTCATTTTCTCCTCTTGTTTGTGGTTTAATTGGAGGTGTAAATGATAGATATGATTATAGTTTAGGACAAAAACATGTAGATAGCTCTCTAGACTGATCAGTCATGGTGTTTGAGAAATTTAAATGTTGGCTATTGTGGCGTTAATAATTGGAAAACAGGGTGATTTTTGTGTTGGTTGATTTTGTGAAGATGAAAAGCTGACCATGAGCTAAACTAAATGTGATTATAGGATTTTTATAATCAAAATATGAACTAGGGTGTATGGTACTGCCGGCAGTAATGGAAATAAAGGAAAATGATGAAGATGGCGTGAATATAGGGGCTGGAAATTCTGCTGCTAGTAACGTGAATAACAACAAATATGGATTGATTTAGGTGCTGATGGCGTGAGTGGTAGGGAATTGGAGAAGAAAGTCTAACCATAAATGAAATATAGTCAAAATAATTAATTGACAAAGAAAAAAATGACAAAATGGTATAGTGTAGCCGGCTAAGGAAGGTCAATATTGGAGTGCTTATGATGATTGGCGTGGTGTAAATGTCAAAAATAGTGGTTGGTAATGGAATAAAGAATAGCCATAGAAGTTAATAAAAAAAAATGAATTAAGTGATATTGTACAGCCGGTTGAAGAGAAAAATGAAGGAAAGAAGTGTTGACTTTGATGCCTAAGTGGTGGAAAAATATGGGTAGGACTAGGAAGGCAGCACATGTACTTAGGTTCATAGATTAAAATGAACCAATAAATTGATTTATATAAGGGTCATTCGGCCATAGATTATTTAATGGGATTTTGGTGATAATGGTGGCGTGAATTGGTGCATGATAATAGTGAAATTGATGTAAGAAATTAGTAAATAATATTAATGGAATTAAATAAGAGGTGTGGAGAACCATGGAAGTTTAGGTCATGGGCTGTCCATGAGGGAGTTAAAAGTGATTTTAAGGTAGTAATGATAGAAATAATAATAATTAATAATGTAATGAAACCTAATCATGCACCTAAATTAGTTAAATTGTAGTCCAAGCATGTTAAAGCATTATTGGTAAGAATAGATTCTTGATAAAAAGGCGATGATAGAATAGTTGATTATGAGGTATAATAAATATGCAAAATTGTAAAATGAAAAGAAAATGAGCTTACTGGTCATAGCCATATCCGACTATATAAAAGTTATGAGGAGTCCAGAGTGTTTTCTAAGGGTTGGTGACTAAAATGGGAATAATTCATGATGTTAAATTGGGAAAGAATAGGTATAAGGTAAAATGAAGCTTTCGGCCTAAGGAGATTCATAAGAATGAATTCCAAGCTACTTTCCTAAGTATTAATGGCTAAAAAGGAAGATAAGTAGAGGTAGAGAAAACCTTATAAGTAAAAGATTATGAATTTAATTAATTCAATGTTATTTTGCAGCTAGAAATTGGGAAGAAATAAGTGGATCAGTGATGCTAGTGGATTTTATTTCGTACTACAAAGTGAGGTAAGGAATGGTATATGGAAGTAGTGTAGGAAATACTATGCATGTATGTGGGAAATTTGAGTGATTTAAAAATTATAAATCGAAATTTATGAAAGGGGTTAGGATAGATATTTACCGAAAGGTTACCAAAAAGTATAGAAAATTTCTCTTAATTATTTACACGCCCAGTATCTTAAATAAATAGTATTTTTATATAGTTTGAATATTTGAATACGTGAAATGATGATAATATGTTTTATGAATTTTATGAGATTTATTTAGAATATATAAAGTGTTGATTTGTTTACATGAATAGAAATCGATTGAAATAGTTTACATGAAAATTGAATTACTGGAGTTTTATTGATTTATGAACATGAATTTTTAAAGAGTGTTGGCTCCATGTGGATTCATGCATACAGATTGATGATTAGGGCTGGGAGACTGTTGCGCAGGTCCCCAGTACCTTCCCGTTTATCCGATCACAGTTGTCACTAATGAGTGTACACTGTAGATCTTCGACAATGGCTATTGTTATAGGTAGGAACGGCTTAGGGCTGGACGCCTGGCCCCACGGGGGTACGCCTAATCTTATACAGGTCCCTGTAGGGATATAGTTCGTGTATGGTTTTCTTGGATGCTCACACTCTATTGTTTTACACAGTATATGAAATGATTGATTTACAGACAAATGACAGATTTGATTGAAATGATTTGAAAAGTGAACCGTGAAAGAATATATGAACAATATATGAACAATATATGAACAATGATTGAATTAAAGATAGATTGATTTTAAATGATTTGAATAGTGAATATTTATATGAATAGTATATGTTTTAAAAGAGTTTTCAATAAATGTTTACATGCACCCATATGCATTATTTTATTTATAAAATTTAAATTTATGATTTTTATTGCATATAGTGGCATAGTACCACTCTTTTATATGCTTTTTCTTACTGGGCTTTCCCCAAAGCTCACCCCCCTTACTCACTATCCTAGATAGTTCATCCGTGCGTGTGGTTACAGAAGTTACAAGGCAGTGGAAGAGATCACTAAAAGTGATATGTCAGGAGTACAGGTACATGTGGAATTTTATATTTATATTCAGACTAATACATGCACAGCAGACATAATTGTAAGTGGAATGAAATCAGTGTAGTGTTAAAAAAAATGTACATGATTTAGTGGGATGTAAATTTATATTGAATTGTTATAAATAGAATTATAAATATTATATCTTAGTTCTGTTATAGAATCGAACTTATATCGACACTGAATGCAAACCAATCGACATCGAATAATTGAATGAGAAGGATAGAAGAAAAAAGAAAGATTTGATTCGGAGTTTTATAATTCTGGATGTTACAGTTGGGCTGTCTGCGATGCTTTTATTTTCCATTTTCTTTACATAGTTGACATTTAGGATCGTAATTTACCATTTAATAATAATATTCACATATCGTAAATTATTTATTGTTTACATCCCCTGTTTATAATACAACTCAGTAGTACTATAAAACAAGTCTGAACATATAAAGTAAATGTTTATACCTCCAGGATCTCCACTAGACTGCCTCAGGGTACTCAAAACGCAGCCGAAATCCTCGAAAAGTAAATCACACAGTCACTAGAAATACTATAGGAAGTGAAAATAAAGGAATGAGCAGACCACGGTTCAATAAAAGAATTGTATGTAAATCTTGATACCATGAAAACTATATGCCATAAAATCCTTATTTTCCTATAAGTACACTAGGGACCGAAATAGGGAGGATACTATAATTGGCTAGGGATCCGAATGGAGTAAGGAAGGTATTTTAAAATACCTGTCTTGTCTCGGAACCTAGAAGCAACTATAGGGAGTAATTATTGATTTTTGAGATAAAACATTTTTCCATAACATCTCATATTAAATTCCAAATCAATGCTTTCATAAATTAAAGCATTAAATGAAATAATCTAATATTCAAATAAAATCATAAAAAGAATATTAGATTAATAAATTACTATTTTCCATTTGAATGCATATAATTTCATAAACAGTATTGTACTCAATTTAGTATAGTAAACCGTTTAGAAATCGTAACTCGTCTCATTGAAAACATGTAAATACTCATTTATCATTTAATATCATCATTTTCCATATCATAAATTGGTAGAGACTAAGTAGACCTGGCAAATCTAGACACGACACGGGTGACACGACACGAAAACGATACGAAAAAACCGTGTACGTGTTTGGAAAATTCGTGTTTCGTGTTTATCCGTGTCGACACGAATTTAGACACGGCAATTTTCGTGTTTAGCCGTGTCTGACACGACTAAACACGTGTAAAACACGGAAACACGTTTAAGAAATTCGTGTTACACGAATACACGATTAACACGTACACGACACGAAAACACGTTTAAAGAAATTCATGTTACACGGATACACGAATACACGGATACACGTATAAGACACGGTAATCATATATGTTTTTAGTGGGAATTGAACCTTGGCCAAAAGTAAAATACATAAGTGTTTTATCAAATGAACAATTGTAATAAATTAGTATAATGTGTTATGAAAATTAATTTATTAAAACAAACTAATGCTTTAATAAATATTGCAATAAAATAAACTAATAAATTTAATTATGAAATTAAATTAAGTAATTATGGTTAAGATAATAAAATTTTATAAATTTTGAAAATAAAGTATTAAGAACTTAAATACAATACTATAATGTATAAATATATATGATATTTTTTATTATAATGTATAAAATATAAATATTGTATTATACTAATAAAAGATTGTATAATTAATTAATTATTTTATGTCACGGACACTAACTGTATCATATAATATTGATAAGAAATTAAGAGTTTAAACTTTACAGAATTACATTATTCAGTATACTAAGAGATTCTATAGTTTATTAATTTACTCTATATCAATTATCACATTATAGAAAATAAAATAACATAATATTAACATACAAATTATTATAGTAAGAATAATATTAATATACTTATTAATGATTTATTGATTTATTTTATATACTTAATCTTAAATCATAGTCATATGATGACAATGAATTGATGATATTATATATAATAAGAATAGTAGAATTGATGATATTATTCTATATCAATTATCACATTATAGGAAATTAAAATAACAAAATACTAACATACAAATTAATATAATAGGAGCAAGATATTAAATCAAACGAACAAACATAATACTAGTACTAACATACAAATTATAGTCATACAAATTAAAATAATAAGAACAAGATATTAAAACAAAGTAACAAACATAATACTAGTACTAACATACAAATTATAGATTTATAGTCATACGATGACGATGGATTGGTGATATTATATACAATAAGAATAGTAGAATTGATGATATTATTATATATCAATTATCACATTATAAGAAATTAAAATAACATAATACTAACATACAACTTAATATAATAAGAACAAGATATTAAATCAAACTAACAAACATAATACTAGTACTAACATACAAATCTTAGTCATACAAATTAATATAATAAGAACAAGATATTAAAACAAAGTAACAAACATAATACTAATATTAACATACAAATTATAGATTTATAGTCATACGATGATGATGAATTGATGATATTATATATAATAAGATTATGAGACTTAGTTTTGGAGTTGAGAACTTAAGATTATAGTTTTAAAATTTATAATAAAACATTTACTTTAAATGATTTTGTATAATAACATTTATATACATTAAAAAATATATATGAGTTGTTCTTTTCAACTTGGATATTAGTAAAGAAGACTCGACATCATTGAAGGGTTCTAGTTCTTTTCAAGTTACTGAATCATTTTGAGTTATGTTAACTTCTTAAGTTAACATAACTTGCATGATCAATGATTTAATGTTTGAATGTTTTGTTAAATTATTTATGCTTGTTGACTTAATGTTAACTATTTATGTTTATTTGTATGTTTTTGTAATTTTCAATACATAGTATATTATGGATTGTATGGATTGAAAATATTATTATTTTGTTATATTTGTAATTAATATTTGAATGTTAATTAATATAGATATAAAAAAATGGAAAAATATATTTTTTATCATTTTTATTATATTTTATTTTTAATCGTGTCATTCGTGTCGTGTCTATTCGTGTCGTGTCAATTTCGTGTTATTTTATCTAAATCGTGTTGTGTCGTGTTAATTGTGTCGTGTCGTGTGACATGATTAATTATCACGTGTCAGTCGTGTCGTGTCACGTGTTATACGTATAAAAAAAGTGTCGTGTTTCGTGTTTACTATTTAGACACGTTTTGTAATTCGTGTCGTGTTCGTGTTTTGATAATTCGTGTCGTGTCTGAACTCGTGTCGTGTCGTGTCATGACACGGAGACACGGATTGCCAGGTCTAAGACTAAGGCATCACCTGAAATATATCATGCTACAATCCCCGTAGGATAGAATAATCATCATATGAGATCTATGACCATAGTCTATAATTGTCCTTAGTCGTACATTGATCAGGTGTCAACGGGGACGTTTAACATATCACATATCAGCATGATAAGGGGCTTATCGGTCTCAAAACAATATTCTCATCATCATATCACCTTTATGGAAGCCAAGAAAAATGGTAAAATCATCAGTCTGTCCATAAAGGTTTTATTTATCATATAGTGAATATTTATTGAAAATAATTTATAAAATATTCACTTTTCAACCTTTCACTTTAAAAACCACATCTCATACTGTAAAACATGTAGGAGGAATTTTTAGTAGCCTCATTTTCATTAAATTCGGTAACATGAATATTTAAATAATATTTTTCAGTATATTCATGTTTTATGAAAAATATTAAATTTATCATTTCCATGGCTAGGAAATCATTCAAATATGCACTAAAATATTTCATGAGATTTTTAGAAATGTTCCTAAGAAATTTCAGTAGCATAAAGACTACTATTACCCTAGCCTTCTTGCAATTTCAAACATAGTTCACAAACAACCAAGAGCCACAATTTCATAGTTTCCAAAGCATTTCATTTCTCAAATATTCTCATAAAATTATTTGTAGCGAAATCATGCATTCGGGATATTCTTACAGTTCACATACGCATCTCTTACTTGTCTGACGTATCCGACCTTGTTGAGTACACCACTTGTAAATCGTTACTCTCGGGCTGCAAATAATTTCACTAAAAATATTAATTCATTTAATACTTATTTTTAAGCTATTATTCATATCTAAGTGCAGCCGCATTGGACACTGCAAATATTTTCGCAGTATAATTTCTACTGGTAGTATAATATAACTTCTTCGTTTTAAGTCGAATTTTAAATCCGAGCATACCAATAGACTCCTTGTAATTTCTACAGTCTAATGGCACCCTGAATTCATCAAAACCAGCCATGCACAATGGTCCCCTTATGTTGATCGAGTCTCCCTTCTTGAATTCCTTAATATAATTCAACAATCTAATGGCATATTCTTATTCTACCATGTTTATTCTTCATTCTAGCATCCATTTCATGCATGAAAACCCTTGGTTTCCTTAAGTACACATCATGGTCGAAACCCTCGATGCATGGCAACATTTCATTTAGCCACATTTGATCAAATCCAATGGCATGAACATGTTTAACAAGCTTAGATTAATCTTCCTACACCATTGAATTTCAAAGAATCAAAATGCATGGTGAGATACATACCTTGATCGAATCTTTGAAGTTTCCTATCTTCAAATTTTTCCCCTTATTCTATGATCTATTGGTATGGTTAGAAAGAGGGAAGAGAGTAGAACAACTTTGTAGTTATGTGTTTGTTGAAATAAGGAAGGTTTAATGGTGTTTAAATTGGTTTCTTTTCTTTCTTCTCTTTTCTCTCAAGAATGGTGTGGGAGGCTTTTGGAGAAGACAATGAAGAGTGCCGAAAAGTGGGCTGAAGAAATGAGGAGAGTCTTCCAGAAGGAGTGAAAATTACGAAAATGCCCCTAATTATGAAAATCTTTGACAATTTTGCCCTTAAGTTTCCGTAGTCATAAAAACTATGTAATTGGAATCCAACATTTTGGATTCCATCACAAAATAGTCTTATTAAATGTATCTTAATGAATAAAAGTGGTTTCGTTGACGTGTTGTACACCAATTGAGTGAATTATAATTTTACCCCTTGCGACCCGAGAGCGAAATTCTTTGATTTAACCACCGATTCGATAAATCTCTCGACACTGTCTTAACCTCCTTTACATGTAGAATATCATGATATTTTTAGTTCATCCCAATTCATTTTAGTCTGGGTACAATTTACAAAAATACCCTCAGGACGTAACCGTCATTTTCTAATTTGTTTGTCTCACCTCACAAAATGATGCAAATAAGGTATTTTGGCCTCAAAATTTCCATAATATCATTATTACACTTTCCATACACTGTTTCTTCAGTCATACATACATTTGGGCACAAAAACTCAAGTGGGGCCCACATTACTATTTATTTATAATTTACAAAATATATTCAAAAAATAAATCCATAATTACATATATACACGTGTACAATACAAAATAATCAGTTCTCACACCTTGTCAATAATAATGCAAAATTTTGGAATCTTGAATCTCTTTGCGAATCTTGTTCCATACTTTTTTAGCAAGAACATGGAAAATCTCTTTTTTGATTGGTTGATTTAGGAGCATTTTCTAATACAACTTTCTTAACATCATTATTATAGGAAGCCAAAAGTTCAATCAACTCAAGAAAATTTCCCAGATTTGTTGAAGCAAGTGTCTCATCATAACCCCTAAAAGCACAAACTTGGAATGCAAGCCATTGAACAATACCTATAGAAGTCTTGACTCATAAACTATTACTCAAAATTTTTTGTGAACTTTGTGCATGCGTTACTTTATCAATGTGCCCATATTGTTCCATAAAATCCAAACAGGATCTCATGGCATCATTATGTGGTGATAAAGGATCATCTCCAATATGATTAAGAAAAGCGCAATCATTCCTAACATTGACTTTATTCCAATTTCTAAATCCTTTAATAGTGAATGCATCACGACCGGGTCACCCGTTGGATTTCATATTAAAAAGATATTATGGTAAACAATATACAACATCTTTAGTTGGAGAATACTCAAGTCAATAAGAGAATTGAGAAAGCCAAGAATATTAAAAATGCTGAGGATGCTTTTCTAATGAACATGGATGACTAGAAAGAAGAATTTGATATGAACCTGCTCTCAAGTAAACTCATTGTAGATACTTGATTTTGGAAACTAATATTTTATTTCTCAAAATAACTCTTTTACAAGAACAATTTCTTCCCAAAAAAGCTCATTATCTCTTCTTAGAAGAGCTCATTCACTTAACGACCTATTTTCATAATAGCTTATTCATGGAATAACTTGTTCTCAGAACAATTTATACATAAAATAACATTTTTATAGAATATCACCTTTATAGAACAACATCAACATCTTCACTGAATAGCACTTTCAAGAAGAAGTGGAGATAACCTCGAAATAGGGCAGAGTCTTAGGTTAACTTCACTATTGGGATGTCCTGGAGAGTTTGGCTTAGTGGATCAGATATAGAGATAGTTAAGAGTTCTTCTCTTAACCTTTCTCTAAAATATGAGTGCTCTTCCTTATTTCTTTTATTACACCTTCTCCTAAAGCATAACTCTTATTAAACAAAGCATTAATACTTTGTAACTGCCAGTTCTCATTATTATGTTATTAATACCAAATATATGTAACTCCCGTTCTCCACCCCTATATATAAGAGTTCTTATTGTCCTTGAAAGGGACTTTGGCAAGTAATCTCACTTACAAACTCTCTCAAAATCCTCTCTACTCTACTTCTCTACTCAACCTTGCTCAATCTTTTACCCCCACCTGCCACCAGACTCATTCTTCAAGGTCTACTCCATTTTTCCTCTCCACTGCCTCTCAGCACATCTCGTTCTACTGGTTTTAGCAACTTCATTGGGAAGAAGAAGAAGAAGCGTCAAGGTAGAAAAGAAGATGTGGGAATGCTTTTGAGCATAGGGATAAAAAGTAGAAAGACAAGTTACTGGGGTAAGTTCTTATACTCATAAAGATGGAGAAACTGTCTATTGCTTATGATGGGATAAAGGGTCTAGAGAAAAAAAATTCTCTTAATCCCATACAATGGGAACCTTTTGATGAGTAATTAACTTGTTCTCAAGTATAAGTGCATGAAAAAGAGATACAAGAGATTGAGCATGCACCAGAACAACTTCAAGATCAGCCTAAGCCACAAAGTGATGAGTTGGAGGAGATTAATATAGCCAAGGAAGAAAGAGAAACATCTAAACCACTCTTCATTATCAACCTTTCAAATGAATAAAGATTCATATTGATTCAACTCTTGAAAGAATTTCAAGATGTTTTTACTTAGACATATGAATAGATGCCTAGATTAGATGAGAATCTGGTTACACAAGAACTACATATTACTCTCGAAAGTAAACTAGTGAAGCAACATGCTCGTGTGTTTCATCATGATATTGAGAACCAGATCCAAGAAGAAATCAATAAACTTCTCAAAGTTGGGTTTATTAAGCCAATACATCATCCTACTTGGTTAGCCAATTTGTTCTAGTAAAGAAGAAGAATGACACAATTAGGGTGTGTGTAGATTTCAAAAATTTGAATAAAGTAAGTTCCAATGATGATTTTCCTCTGTTAAATATTGATACTTTGGTTGATGCTGTAGCTAGCCATGAAATGTTTTCTTTTATGGATGGATTTAGTGATTATAATTAGATTAAGATGGCTTTACGTGATGTAGAGAAGATAGATTTTTGAACTTCATTTGGAAACTTTTATTGTACAATTATGCCTTTTGGATTGAAAAATTTGAGTGCAACTTATTAGCATGCCATTGCAGCTATTTTCCATGACATGATGCATGATTGTATAGAAGATTATGTAGATGATATAGTTGTGAAATCCAAAAAAGTCTAAGATCATTTACAAGATTTAAGACGAATGTTTGAACGGTGCAGTAAGTATAAGGTACGAATGAATCCTTAGAAATGTGCATTTGGAGTTTCAGTTGGAAAATTCTTGGGTTTTGTAGTTCATCGAAAAGGCATTGGTGTTGATCCAGCAAAGATAAATGCTATTCAATCTATGCTACCTCCAATGAATCAAAAACAATTCAAGTTTGTTGGCAAAGTTTTATGTATCAAGAGATTCATCTTAGCCTTAGGAGAAATAAATGTTCATTTTCAAGCTTTGTTGAAAAAAGGAGATTCATTTGAGTGGGCCAAGCAACAGCAGGAAGCATTTGACGAGATAAAAAAAAATCTTGACTTCTCCAACAACCATGACTATGCCATTGAAAAACCAACAAATGATATTATATGTCACTTTTACTCTACATTCCATTGGTGCTTTGTTAATACAAGAAGTGGAAGAGCAAGAATGACCCGTGTATTACTTAAGCTAGTGTTTATATGGAAGTGAGTTAAATTATTCGCCAATGGAGAAATATTATCTTATCTTAGTCTTTGCTACTCTGAAGTTACATCACTACTTCTTGGCTTATAAACTTGTGATGGTGACTAAGTCAAATCTTATCAAATACTTGTTCTCTAGACTAGCTTTATTGAGGAGAATAGCAAAGTGGCTTCTTTTGCTTGGAGGGTTTAATATATCAATTGTTTAGCCAAAAGCTATCAAGTCTCAAGCACTTTCAGATCTATTAGCACATTTTCTATCCCGACATGAAGAGGAAATACATCATTTTAATCCTAATAAATTCCATAAAGAAGTTTGCACAGTGAATATAGAAGAGGGGGAATAGAATTTGTATTTTTATAGTTCTCCCACAACTTTTGGAGAAGGTGTTGGCATAGGTTTGATTCCACCAAGTAGAGAAGTTTGTCGTAACGATTTTTGTCTGGGGACCTAATAGCTAGATATAAGGTTATGGAGTCGCCACCAATCAATTTTAACTTAGGTGTGATTGGCCACCTATTCAAAACTAAGGATAAGTACACTGATCTATGTTCCGAAATTTGGGTTTGGGAGCACGGTTACGTGTGAGGAAGGTATTAGCATGCCCATAATGCTCGTCCGATGGACAGTACCAATTAATCATGTTTTATCTTAGGCAATCTTAATGTAAATGGTCTTTTATGCATAATTAGAATTCTCTTTTTACTATTTAATATTTGATTATTTAAATATTGACATTTTTCTTAGGATATTCTCCAACACTTTGATCGAATTCCCAAGTAAATTTTTTTGCACCTTAAGAGTATTCAAGGGACACACTCGTCATCGTGAAGAGGCTCCGTCGTCGGATTAATTAAGTATTTTATAAAAAAATAGTTAAAATCTATTCTTTAATTTTAAATTATTAATTTTGCATTATTTTCTATTTGATTATTAATTTATTTATATATTGAAGATTTCCTTAATGTTTCTCCAACACCTTGATCAAATACATAAGGAAATATTTTCACGTCAAGAGTATTTAAGGAAACACACTCGTTTCCCTAAAGAGGCTCCATTGTCGGATTAAAAATTTTTATCTAAGATTTATTTCTTCATAATTTTAAGTTACTATTATTATTGATTTTAATTAATTTGATTTCCTTACTATTGAATTTATTCCCTCCGAATTTTCCAACACTTTGGTCAAATTTAGAGGAAACATTTTCTTACCTACGAATTTCCCAAAACTTGCACACTCGCGAAGTCCGAGAATTCCATCATTAGAAGAGTTTTCAATTACTCTTAAAATATAAGAAAATTAATACTTATGGTTTGGGGATTTTTCATTATTATTGTCCTCTTAAATTTTTTTTAATTTTAATTGGACTAATGTCGACCCTAAAAGGTATCTACATGCAAGTGCACGTGGTCTTCAAGTAATACGGAGGTGAGTACGAAAATATCATCCCACAGAGACTGGTATTGTGAAGCTTAGCTAAGTACCGGATACTATTACCTATGGTATATCTTAACAAATTATGAATTTAGTTGAGTGTGATCTACAAAGGCTAACAAAGCAAAATAAAATAAAATAAAAGTAATTGAAATAAAAAAAAGCAAATAAGGAATACTTACAGTAGAAATGATGAAAATAAAATAACCGCAAAAGAAAAGAAACAAAAATGCAAATTAGTAAAATGGAAAGGTAAAAATGTAATTTCCTAACTATATGGGTCTAAAATGCAAATAATGAAAATATGCATGAAAATCCTAAAATGAAAATAAAAATGCATGAACGTGAAAAAAAAAATTAAATCAAAACTAATGCAACTGAAAGAAAAATGATTAATGCATGAAGTTCCTAAACTAATGTATGAAAATGCCTAAGTAAATGAACTTGAAATTAAACCAAACTTTACCTAATCAAAGAACTGTATGAATATTAGCCTAAGACACCTAAAATGTACCTAACACAATACCTGTAAGATCCGATTTTTACACTACTGTAGAGTCTAAATTCATAAAATTGAAAATGGAAATTAAATAAATAATGAATGTTAATTTCCAAAAAGATGAAAGCTCCTTCGGCGGGCGCGTACCATAAAGAAACGGCTCGCCGATTGGCGAGTAAGGTATGTGTGATCATCAATGCTGATGGCGAGTTGGACGAGAGTGTGGTCGCACAGGCGTGTTCGCCAACTTGTGAGATGAATCAGGGCATGGTTGGCGAGTTGAGCCATGCCAGGTGATGGCCCGAAAAGGGCAAGAAATTGTGATCGCCACACAGAGGACAAGGAGTAGCCCCATGGCTGGCGAACTGATTTAGTGTGGCGAGTCGATTGTTTTCCTTATTTGTTTGGCGAGTAGTTTAGTTCGCCAACTTCGTGGATAAGTGATGGCCGCTTGTGGCGAGGACTTGGAAACGCCAATGCATTTGGCGAGTAAAGTGGTCGTCCAGATAGATGGGAAAATGAAAACAGAATTCAACCTAACAGCCAAAATTGACTTGCAAGTGATACGGTTGAAGACAATTAATGGTGAAGAGGTTGAAGTCAGTAAGGAATTTACCTGATTGGTTGAGGAAGTAAACAAAGGCTGCAGTAGAAGAAAAAGCCGTGTGAAAGGGAGACTTCCACGCCACTTTGTGCTTCAGTTTTCTTCATGCATTAAAGGCATGAAGGACGTGAACAATGATGAAGGAAACAGGATAAGGGCCAGGCGGTGGCTATTGATTGGCTGAGAATGTTTATATAAGCAGAGACAATTGATGAAAAACGAGTTAGCCAATTTCAGTTTCTTCACGAGAGCTATTTCTCTGTTTCTTCCATTTCTCTGCCATGTTTGATCTACTGAGTTTCACTCTTCAGTTGGCTAAACCAGTAAACATGCTTATAAAACCTTTCTTTCTTAGCCTGGTGAGCTGAAGGAATAAGCAAATAGAGGCCAACATGAGACAGAAAAACAACGTGTTTTGGAAGTGCAGTTGGTTGAGGTGAGTTTCATATTTTCTGAGGTGTTCTTGATGTTCACTGATAGATTTCTATGATTTATGCAGTAATAAACATAGATACAGTCTTTGTTTTAGTTAGATCCTTGGAAAATTGGAAAACAAGGAAAAATTATGGAATAGGTGACGACAAGGGCGACTACAGTGATCGCCCAAGTTGAAAATAGTAATCGCCAATGATGCGAATAGATATTAAGTACTCGCCAAGGTAATTTTGTGGGCGAGAACGCCCAATTCTAGTGAAGTGAATGACGGGCGAGCTCTAATGCGAAGGCATTGGGCGAGAAGGATTGTGGGTGAACTTCCACAGTTAGCCAATGAAGGCTTCGTGAGTAATGGCGGGCGAACTAATTGGGAATCTGATTGGGCGAGTAGTTATTTGATTTATTCTCGCCAAGTGATATATAAAGAAAATATTAATGAAATTTATATATAATTTGCAGCCGATAATTGGGAATAGCTATGGGCGAACAAAGTGCCGGGCGAAGCAAGACTTCGTTGAACAAGGTAAGGGAAGTGTGTGTGAAGTGATGCATGTCCTGTGGAGTAAATTTTATGAAAACATTAAGTTAAATGTTTTGTTTTCTGACATGCATGATTTTAAGAAGTTAATTGATAATTGTTTGATCGCGGGCGAGCTGATAGCCGCCTTTTGCTGTTTTGTTGGGTGAAATGATACAGGGCGGGCGAGCGCTTTGTATGTTTTATGTTGGGCACGCCCTTTGTGATTTATGTTGGGTGAATTGGTATTGGCGGGCGAACCAATCCCTTTTATACGTTTTAAACTCATTTCTATTTTTAAAGGGCGGGCGAACTTTCTTAATAGAAAGCTATAAGTTAAGCCAAATGGCGAGCTCTGTTTTATGAGAACTGAGCGAGTGCCCTTGTTTTAAAGAGAAATCCGGGTAAAGCCGTAGTCGGGCGAACCCTTTTTTTTAAGATGTTGGGCGGGCGGACCTTGTTTTAAACTGAAGGCGGGCGAACTGATATCAACGAGATTTCTGTTTTGAAAAGCTAAGTGGCGGGCGAATACTAATTCACCGTCTTATCGAGTTGATTTCTGGGCGAGCCACAGAGGGCAAGCCAGTTTTGCTTCAGATTTTAAAAGCAAAGAGGGCGGGCGAACACATGTTCTCCGCCACTGCGAGCTGCTTCCATGGGCAAGCCATATCGGGCGAGCTGACCATGGGCGAGCAGGTTTTAAAACTTGAGATTATGGGCTGTTTTGGTGTTTTATTGTTTTATAAGAAATCAAATCATTTTGTGGAAATGATATATGAGATATAAAAGTTGATTTTGAGACTTTAGGCCCTGAGTTCATGCGTTGCTAGTGCGTGACCTACCTGGGGCGGTGGCTCGGTCAATGGACCAATGAGTGCACCTCAGGGCGACACAGGGCTGATGGACCTGCCAAGTCATCAGCGGTCTCGAGGTCACTTGGCAAGTGGACCCGAGAACCCCTTTAGATTATGGCCATAGATCTGAGATAGCCGTGAGGGGCGATGGCCTACGGGTGCACCCCAAAAGCGGCAGGTTTCGTTCTCCCAAGGTGGAGGGAGAAACGATGATAGCATGATTTATTTGTTGCCTAGTCTCAACTTATCAGTTTCTATTTACTATGAGGATTATTGAAGTCCTCGATAGTGTTTACTACATTTTAAAGTAAACTGTTAGTCGGTGTTTTGAATGGTGTTTTAAGAGAGTTGTTTACTATATATCCATTTTCTTTTCTACTGGGTTATTGTTAAGAAAAGAACAAATGAATAGTGATATATAGTTTTGCTTTATTTAAAGCAGCATATGTTTCCTTTACTGAGCGTATGAATCGCTCACCCCTTTGTTTTAACTCCACAGATAAGAAGTACGCGGAGTTGAGAGAATTAGCTCTCAGATGGGTATAGCTATGCTTAAAGCACTAAGGCATGGCACATTAAACGTGACAGGTACAGTCTTTTCTCTTTTACATTTCAGACATATGTATACAGTACTACCTTAATGAAATAAAGGATTATAGGGGATGTCAGATGTAAGGAATAATGAAAAAAAGAAATTTCATATTCCATAATAAATAGATAAATGTTTATCATTTGTCATTGTTACTGTTGAATGTTAATGGCATCGCAGACAGCCCAACCGGTAAAGTTTTATGAAAATACGTGAAAAATGTGGTAATGGGATGTTACAGATTTAATGGTATCAGAGCTTGAGTTGGTCTGATGTCTGTTGATGCCTTTAGCATGGGAAGTGTTGAGAAAGGTTAACATCCCCTGTAGTACTGTATAGTCTGAATGTATAGAGGAGTCGAATGACTGTGAAATGAATTAAGTGGTGAAATATAATGAAAGTTGACTAATTAGGGGTTACTAATAGAGATAGTAATCCGGAAATTTTGCATGAGATAGGCGATCTTATCATCATTATGTCGGGTCTATTCGATAAGGTACAGTGAGGAACTCGGTGAGGGCCCCACCAGGACTTCTCTGTCCATATCGAATTAAGATCCTGAAAATGATGATATTGAGATGAAAAGGGGTAATATTAGCATATAAGTTCTAAGATCGCGTGTTTGGAGTTATACTGATGAGAGAGAGAATTAAAGGGGAATTTATGAATATACTCCTATATTGACAGGTTTTCTTTCGAAGTTATAAGGGATTGAATGGATTTAAAATACAAATTGATGGTGAAATAGTATGAGTATTTGATGGTATAAAGGATGAATTCTACTGTGGACCCCACTGATATATTGATAAGTAAGGCGACCCAGAGTATAAGTTATGAGAGGTCGCGAGATAGTCATACTTGTTGTGGATTTTGGGGTTTGAATTTAAAGTGAATTGGGTGAGAAATGATGTAAACTGGTTATATATACTCCTTATGTTTTAGGAGAATGGATATTAGTAGTGACTTGACATTTGAGGAAGTCAAGTGTTTAAGTCTGTGGATGAGAAAGAAAACCTTGAGATGAGCGAACTCGAGCACGGTTGGAAGAACCGGGCAATTGAGGTGATCACCAAAGAGGATAGTATGGATGAGTAGCGATGTCACAGCAATCGTTGTCGATGGGCCCAAAAAGGGGGTTGCCATGGCCGGTTGGGCTGGTCCGTTACGATATCCATAGAACCGTGGTATTATAAGATTTATGAGAAATACTCGATGGGCGAGAACTACATTGGGATAGCTCGCCAATGGGCGTGCAAATGTATGATCGCCAACGGTGTGGGCGAGTTAGATGATGGCGAGAACTAACACTAGTCCGCCAATATATCATGAATTGCTAAAAAGGGGCAAGGATACTGATCACCCAAATAATTTTAGTGATGATCGCCCAAAGAGTATGGTGAGTAATCTGACCAACAAATTGTGGTGGAAATCATAACAATGTGGCGAACAGAACAAAAGCTGTAATCGCCAAGAAAATGAAAGGTCTCGTAGTTGCCAAAAATTATAAAGTTGGTATCGAGATTTAGTTGACAAGCTTAGAGGTTGGTGAAGTGAAATAGGAATCTGTTTGTAAGCTCTTATCAGTGAATCAGTAGAGCTTGAGAAATTACTCGAGAGATTGATGAGTAAAGAATAAAACTAGTTTGTAATAACTGGTGAAAACGAAAATTTTATCGTTTTGAAAATAATGAGATTAGTACTCTCTACAGTTGCTTCTAGGTTTCGGAACAAGTATGGTATTCTAAAATACCTATCATATTCTATCTGGATCCCTAGCCGACTGTAGTATCCTTCCTATTTGTGTACCTAGAGCCAACTAGGATGATTTTAAAAAGAGTAAACATGTATATTGATATCAGCAATATTGCTGTATAAGGTATGGAAAAACCTTATTGTTAAGTCAGTGACCATGAGTTGTAATTGAACTATGTAGATTAGAGACGTGAGGTCTCGAAAGATTAAGTGGACATTGAAAATTGTCTGAGTAAAAGATTTTACTACTTAAGTGAGGTTAAAGTGTGCTAGAGGTTAAAGTGTGCTTATTGGGGTATAAAATTTATGAGTTTTACCCGTACAGCACAAATAAATTGTTGAAGAGGTTATGGAATTTGCTACCTTATTGATCCAATACTTAATTGGGAGAAAGTAGAAGTGAATGGGTATGTGTGAATACAGTATTCAAAATGGTTATGAGATAGTGACAGTAAAGTACCATATTAAGTGGGAAAAACAATAGTGGTGATGAATATAAAAGAATGAAATTGTCTTGAGAGGACAAGTCATATGATGACTAGGGAACACAAGTTATGAGGTAGTTCCCAAGTTTATGAATAAATGTGATTTCCTCTGATCATGATGTAGATATGACTGGAATTAATGACAAGCCATGAAAGTGTCATACTCAGAGGAGCAGATACAAGAAGTACTGCTAATCTCGAAAATGATCACTAGAGATAAGAGAAGTGATCGAGGGGAAAATGATTACCGAGATGTAATCGGTGACTAATATTAAGGTCTGCAAAAGAAAAGTCGTCCTAGATTAATCATGAAACAATCACTGTGAGATAGTGAAGAATCCGAAAGAACCATGATGTTATAGAAGTGATTATGGTTTCGGGATATATTAAGTGCCTTAGTCGATATACATTGGTGGAAACAGAGAGGAAGTATGTGAAGTTCCAGTGAGTGGGTACTTGTGATAGGGATCCCTGATTTGCCGTATGCTTTGAGAGAATAGCAAGAGGCTTTGAGATTCCAAACTTTTACTGATTTGCACCGCCTCAGATAGATATAGATATCCGAGCGCATTGTGTGGACGCTCCGGGATATATTGAGAGCGAGTGCGTGGTATTTCAGACACTACTGGGACAATTACGTACAATTGATTAAAACTATCTAAAGGATAGTCTCCATATTATTATCGACTAAGCACCAAAGTGAGATGATAAGTGACAAATAGTATAGATGAGTTACTAACTCTCAAGGATGATAAAAGACTTGAGGGAGTGTAAATTGGTTTTGAGAAAAGACACCCGAGATTCTTCAGGACTGAGAGAAAATTCGGGATGGGCGACCCACGAGTGGGGTGATCGCTCAATACCGGATAACATGTTGTGAGATGTGGGCGAACTGGTGGTCGCCAACTCACTTGAGAGAATAATCCTAGAGCGCGGAAGAGCGCCAAAAGGATGATTATTGATGGCCTGAAGAGACGAGATTAAATAAGAGTTGGAAAAGTGATAAGGAAGAAAAAAATACCTATATTAGAGGTACTTCCCATACTCAGTGAAAAATTGAAAAGAGTAAATTATTATCTGGATGGTTGTGGATATATTAGTAAGTCTGCTCATTCCTTGATTTTGGAATTTGTTGAGCTAATTGATGCCTTGGCCGGATTATATGTCAGGGAAATGTTGAGGTTTTATAGTATTCCAGTGAGCATTATAGTTGATAGGGAGTCCCACTTCGTATCTCAGTGTGAGAGAGATTACGGGAAGCTATGGGATCCCGATTGAGTTTCGCACCGCAAATTATCCGCAGACTGAGAGACAGTCCGAGCGTATGAGATGAACGCTCGAGGATATGGTGTGAGCATATGCAGTTGATTTTATAGGCTCCTGGGATAATCCTCTACCCTGGCAGAGTTTGTTGATAATAATGGCCACAAGAGAGTATAGACATAGCACTTGAAGGAGGTTATTTAGCAGACGATATAATCCACGATAGCATGCGAAATGGGAGACCGAAAACTATTTTCGACTTGATCGAACAGACTTCTTGAGATATACAAGAGGTTATGGTTATGTATATTAAGGTCTCACCATTGAGATGCATAGTAAGAGGGAAATCGAGTTTCCGATGTATTGGATCGTCGGAGATCTTAGATCATATGAAAGACGTGCACTACCACTCGAGTTGCCAGGAGTGCACAATGTGTTCCATGTTTCAATAATGAGAAAGTATTATCCATATCCTTCTCACGTGATTCGAAATGAGTCCTAGAGATTAGAGAGGACATGAATGACGTTGAGAAATTGATACGGATTCTGGATAGGAAAGATAAATTGCAGTGATAAAGTGCTGTGATCTAAGATCATGTTATGGCTAAAGTGCTTTGATGGTATCATATTAAGAATAAGGCAACTTAAAAATTTAAAAGCCTTATGCATGAGAACTATCCAGAGTTTCTTCACTGATAGGTATGGTTGAAATTTGGAGGACCAAATTTCTTAAGGTGGGGAGAAATGTAAGATCCGATTTTTACACTACTGTAGAGTCTAAATTCATAAAATTGAAAATGGAAATTAAATAAATAATGAATGTTAATTTCCAAAAAGATGAAAGCTCCTTCGGCGGGCGCGTACCATAAAGAAACGGCTCGCCGATTGGCGAGTAAGGTATGTGTGATCATCAATGCTGATGGCGAGTTGGACGAGAGTGTGGTCGCACAGGCGTGTTCGCCAACTTGTGAGATGAATCAGGGCATGGTTGGCGAGTTGAGCCATGCCAGGTGATGGCCCGAAAAGGGCAAGAAATTGTGATCGCCACACAGAGGACAAGGAGTAGCCCCATGGCTGGCGAACTGATTTAGTGTGGCGAGTCGATTGTTTTCCTTATTTGTTTGGCGAGTAGTTTAGTTCGCCAACTTCGTGGATAAGTGATGGCCGCTTGTGGCGAGGACTTGGAAACGCCAATGCATTTGGCGAGTAAAGTGGTCGTCCAGATAGATGGGAAAATGAAAACAGAATTCAACCTAACAGCCAAAATTGACTTGCAAGTGATACGGTTGAAGACAATTAATGGTGAAGAGGTTGAAGTCAGTAAGGAATTTACCTGATTGGTTGAGGAAGTAAACAAAGGCTGCAGTAGAAGAAAAAGCCGTGTGAAAGGGAGACTTCCACGCCACTTTGTGCTTCAGTTTTCTTCATGCATTAAAGGCATGAAGGACGTGAACAATGATGAAGGAAACAGGATAAGGGCCAGGCGGTGGCTATTGATTGGCTGAGAATGTTTATATAAGCAGAGACAATTGATGAAAAACGAGTTAGCCAATTTCAGTTTCTTCACGAGAGCTATTTCTCTGTTTCTTCCATTTCTCTGCCATGTTTGATCTACTGAGTTTCACTCTTCAGTTGGCTAAACCAGTAAACATGCTTATAAAACCTTTCTTTCTTAGCCTGGTGAGCTGAAGGAATAAGCAAATAGAGGCCAACATGAGACAGAAAAACAACGTGTTTTGGAAGTGCAGTTGGTTGAGGTGAGTTTCATATTTTCTGAGGTGTTCTTGATGTTCACTGATAGATTTCTATGATTTATGCAGTAATAAACATAGATACAGTCTTTGTTTTAGTTAGATCCTTGGAAAATTGGAAAACAAGGAAAAATTATGGAATAGGTGACGACAAGGGCGACTACAGTGATCGCCCAAGTTGAAAATAGTAATCGCCAATGATGCGAATAGATATTAAGTACTCGCCAAGGTAATTTTGTGGGCGAGAACGCCCAATTCTAGTGAAGTGAATGACGGGCGAGCTCTAATGCGAAGGCATTGGGCGAGAAGGATTGTGGGTGAACTTCCACAGTTAGCCAATGAAGGCTTCGTGAGTAATGGCGGGCGAACTAATTGGGAATCTGATTGGGCGAGTAGTTATTTGATTTATTCTCGCCAAGTGATATATAAAGAAAATATTAATGAAATTTATATATAATTTGCAGCCGATAATTGGGAATAGCTATGGGCGAACAAAGTGCCGGGCGAAGCAAGACTTCGTTGAACAAGGTAAGGGAAGTGTGTGTGAAGTGATGCATGTCCTGTGGAGTAAATTTTATGAAAACATTAAGTTAAATGTTTTGTTTTCTGACATGCATGATTTTAAGAAGTTAATTGATAATTGTTTGATCGCGGGCGAGCTGATAGCCGCCTTTTGCTGTTTTGTTGGGTGAAATGATACAGGGCGGGCGAGCGCTTTGTATGTTTTATGTTGGGCACGCCCTTTGTGATTTATGTTGGGTGAATTGGTATTGGCGGGCGAACCAATCCCTTTTATACGTTTTAAACTCATTTCTATTTTTAAAGGGCGGGCGAACTTTCTTAATAGAAAGCTATAAGTTAAGCCAAATGGCGAGCTCTGTTTTATGAGAACTGGGCGAGTGCCCTTGTTTTAAAGAGAAATCCGGGTAAAGCCGTAGTCGGGCGAACCCTTTTTTTTTAAGATGTTGGGCGGGCGGACCTTGTTTTAAACTGAAGGCGGGCGAACTGATATCAACGAGATTTCTGTTTTGAAAAGCTAAGTGGCGGGCGAATACTAATTCACCGTCTTATCGAGTTGATTTCTGGGCGAGCCACAGAGGGCAAGCCAGTTTTGCTTCAGATTTTAAAAGCAAAGAGGGCGGGCGAACACATGTTCTCCGCCACTGCGAGCTGCTTCCATGGGCAAGCCATATCGGGCGAGCTGACCATGGGCGAGCAGGTTTTAAAACTTGAGATTATGGGCTGTTTTGGTGTTTTATTGTTTTATAAGAAATCAAATCATTTTGTGGAAATGATATATGAGATATAAAAGTTGATTTTGAGACTTTAGGCCCTGAGTTCATGCGTTGCTAGTGCGTGACCTACCTGGGGCGGTGGCTCGGTCAATGGACCAATGAGTGCACCTCAGGGCGACACAGGGCTGATGGACCTGCCAAGTCATCAGCGGTCTCGAGGTCACTTGGCAAGTGGACCCGAGAACCCCTTTAGATTATGGCCATAGATCTGAGATAGCCGTGAGGGGCGATGGCCTACGGGTGCACCCCAAAAGCGGCAGGTTTCGTTCTCCCAAGGTGGAGGGAGAAACGATGATAGCATGATTTATTTGTTGCCTAGTCTCAACTTATCAGTTTCTATTTACTATGAGGATTATTGAAGTCCTCGATAGTGTTTACTACATTTTAAAGTAAACTGTTAGTCGGTGTTTTGAATGGTGTTTTAAGAGAGTTGTTTACTATATATCCATTTTCTTTTCTACTGGGTTATTGTTAAGAAAAGAACAAATGAATAGTGATATATAGTTTTGCTTTATTTAAAGCAGCATATGTTTCCTTTACTGAGCGTATGAATCGCTCACCCCTTTGTTTTAACTCCACAGATAAGAAGTACGCGGAGTTGAGAGAATTAGCTCTCAGATGGGTATAGCTATGCTTAAAGCACTAAGGCATGGCACATTAAACGTGACAGGTACAGTCTTTTCTCTTTTACATTTCAGACATATGTATACAGTACTACCTTAATGAAATAAAGGATTATAGGGGATGTCAGATGTAAGGAATAATGAAAAAAAGAAATTTCATATTCCATAATAAATAGATAAATGTTTATCATTTGTCATTGTTACTGTTGAATGTTAATGGCATCGCAGACAGCCCAACCGGTAAAGTTTTATGAAAATATGTGAAAAATGTGGTAACGGGATGTTACAGATTTAATGGTATCAGAGCTTGAGTTGGTCTGATGTCTGTTGATGCCTTTAGCATGGGAAGTGTTGAGAAAGGTTAACATCCCCTGTAGTACTGTATAGTCTGAATGTATAGAGGAGTCGAATGACTGTGAAATGAATTAAGTGGTGAAATATAATGAAAGTTGACTAATTAGGGGTTACTAATAGAGATAGTAATCCGGAAATTTTGCATGAGATAGGCGATCTTATCATCATTATGTCGGGTCTATTCGATAAGGTACAGTGAGGAACTCGGTGAGGGCCCCACCAGGACTTCTCTGTCCATATCGAATTAAGATCCTGAAAATGATGATATTGAGATGAAAAGGGGTAATATTAGCATATAAGTTCTAAGATCGCGTGTTTGGAGTTATACTGATGAGAGAGAGAATTAAAGGGGAATTTATGAATATACTCCTATATTGACAGGTTTTCTTTCGAAGTTATAAGGGATTGAATGGATTTAAAATACAAATTGATGGTGAAATAGTATGAGTATTTGATGGTATAAAGGATGAATTCTACTGTGGACCCCACTGATATATTGATAAGTAAGGCGACCCAGAGTATAAGTTATGAGAGGTCGCGAGATAGTCATACTTGTTGTGGATTTTGGGGTTTGAATTTAAAGTGAATTGGGTGAGAAATGATGTAAACTGGTTATATATACTCCTTATGTTTTAGGAGAATGGATATTAGTAGTGACTTGACATTTGAGGAAGTCAAGTGTTTAAGTCTGTGGATGAGAAAGAAAACCTTGAGATGAGCGAACTCGAGCACGGTTGGAAGAACCGGGCAATTGAGGTGATCACCAAAGAGGATAGTATGGATGAGTAGCGATGTCACAGCAATCGTTGTCGATGGGCCCAAAAAGGGGGTTGCCATGGCCGGTTGGGCTGGTCCGTTACGATATCCATAGAACCGTGGTATTATAAGATTTATGAGAAATACTCGATGGGCGAGAACTACATTGGGATAGCTCGCCAATGGGCGTGCAAATGTATGATCGCCAACGGTGTGGGCGAGTTAGATGATGGCGAGAACTAACACTAGTCCGCCAATATATCATGAATTGCTAAAAAGGGGCAAGGATACTGATCACCCAAATAATTTTAGTGATGATCGCCCAAAGAGTATGGTGAGTAATCTGACCAACAAATTGTGGTGGAAATCATAACAATGTGGCGAACAGAACAAAAGCTGTAATCGCCAAGAAAATGAAAGGTCTCGTAGTTGCCAAAAATTATAAAGTTGGTATCGAGATTTAGTTGACAAGCTTAGAGGTTGGTGAAGTGAAATAGGAATCTGTTTGTAAGCTCTTATCAGTGAATCAGTAGAGCTTGAGAAATTACTCGAGAGATTGATGAGTAAAGAATAAAACTAGTTTGTAATAACTGGTGAAAACGAAAATTTTATCGTTTTGAAAATAATGAGATTAGTACTCTCTACAGTTGCTTCTAGGTTTCGGAACAAGTATGGTATTCTAAAATACCTATCATATTCTATCTGGATCCCTAGCCGACTGTAGTATCCTTCCTATTTGTGTACCTAGAGCCAACTAGGATGATTTTAAAAAGAGTAAACATGTATATTGATATCAGCAATATTGCTGTATAAGGTATGGAAAAACCTTATTGTTAAGTCAGTGACCATGAGTTGTAATTGAACTATGTAGATTAGAGACGTGAGGTCTCGAAAGATTAAGTGGACATTGAAAATTGTCTGAGTAAAAGATTTTACTACTTAAGTGAGGTTAAAGTGTGCTAGAGGTTAAAGTGTGCTTATTGGGGTATAAAATTTATGAGTTTTACCCGTACAGCACAAATAAATTGTTGAAGAGGTTATGGAATTTGCTACCTTATTGATCCAATACTTAATTGGGAGAAAGTAGAAGTGAATGGGTATGTGTGAATACAGTATTCAAAATGGTTATGAGATAGTGACAGTAAAGTACCATATTAAGTGGGAAAAACAATAGTGGTGATGAATATAAAAGAATGAAATTGTCTTGAGAGGACAAGTCATATGATGACTAGGGAACACAAGTTATGAGGTAGTTCCCAAGTTTATGAATAAATGTGATTTCCTCTGATCATGATGTAGATATGACTGGAATTAATGACAAGCCATGAAAGTGTCATACTCAGAGGAGCAGATACAAGAAGTACTGCTAATCTCGAAAATGATCACTAGAGATAAGAGAAGTGATCGAGGGGAAAATGATTACCGAGATGTAATCGGTGACTAATATTAAGGTCTGCAAAAGAAAAGTCGTCCTAGATTAATCATGAAACAATCACTGTGAGATAGTGAAGAATCCGAAAGAACCATGATGTTATAGAAGTGATTATGGTTTCGGGATATATTAAGTGCCTTAGTCGATATACATTGGTGGAAACAGAGAGGAAGTATGTGAAGTTCCAGTGAGTGGGTACTTGTGATAGGGATCCCTGATTTGCCGTATGCTTTGAGAGAATAGCAAGAGGCTTTGAGATTCCAAACTTTTACTGATTTGCACCGCCTCAGATAGATATAGATATCCGAGCGCATTGTGTGGACGCTCCGGGATATATTGAGAGCGAGTGCGTGGTATTTCAGACACTACTGGGACAATTACGTACAATTGATTAAAACTATCTAAAGGATAGTCTCCATATTATTATCGACTAAGCACCAAAGTGAGATGATAAGTGACAAATAGTATAGATGAGTTACTAACTCTCAAGGATGATAAAAGACTTGAGGGAGTGTAAATTGGTTTTGAGAAAAGACACCCGAGATTCTTCAGGACTGAGAGAAAATTCGGGATGGGCGACCCACGAGTGGGGTGATCGCTCAATACCGGATAACATGTTGTGAGATGTGGGCGAACTGGTGGTCGCCAACTCACTTGAGAGAATAATCCTAGAGCGCGGAAGAGCGCCAAAAGGATGATTATTGATGGCCTGAAGAGACGAGATTAAATAAGAGTTGGAAAAGTGATAAGGAAGAAAAAAATACCTATATTAGAGGTACTTCCCATACTCAGTGAAAAATTGAAAAGAGTAAATTATTATCTGGATGGTTGTGGATATATTAGTAAGTCTGCTCATTCCTTGATTTTGGAATTTGTTGAGCTAATTGATGCCTTGGCCGGATTATATGTCAGGGAAATGTTGAGGTTTTATAGTATTCCAGTGAGCATTATAGTTGATAGGGAGTCCCACTTCGTATCTCAGTGTGAGAGAGATTACGGGAAGCTATGGGATCCCGATTGAGTTTCGCACCGCAAATTATCCGCAGACTGAGAGACAGTCCGAGCGTATGAGATGAACGCTCGAGGATATGGTGTGAGCATATGCAGTTGATTTTATAGGCTCCTGGGATAATCCTCTACCCTGGCAGAGTTTGTTGATAATAATGGCCACAAGAGAGTATAGACATAGCACTTGAAGGAGGTTATTTAGCAGACGATATAATCCACGATAGCATGCGAAATGGGAGACCGAAAACTATTTTCGACTTGATCGAACAGACTTCTTGAGATATACAAGAGGTTATGGTTATGTATATTAAGGTCTCACCATTGAGATGCATAGTAAGAGGGAAATCGAGTTTCCGATGTATTGGATCGTCGGAGATCTTAGATCATATGAAAGACGTGCACTACCACTCGAGTTGCCAGGAGTGCACAATGTGTTCCATGTTTCAATAATGAGAAAGTATTATCCATATCCTTCTCACGTGATTTGAAATGAGTCCTAGAGATTAGAGAGGACATGAATGACGTTGAGAAATTGATACGGATTCTGGATAGGAAAGATAAATTGCAGTGATAAAGTGCTGTGATCTAAGATCATGTTATGGCTAAAGTGCTTTGATGGTATCATATTAAGAATAAGGCAACTTAAAAATTTAAAAGCCTTATGCATGAGAACTATCCAGAGTTTCTTCACTGATAGGTATGGTTGAAATTTGGAGGACCAAATTTCTTAAGGTGGGGAGAAATGTAAGATCCGATTTTTACACTACTGTAGAGTCTAAATTCATAAAATTGAAAATGGAAATTAAATAAATAATGAATGTTAATTTCCAAAAAGATGAAAGCTCCTTCGGCGGGCGCGTACCATAAAGAAACGGCTCGCCGATTGGCGAGTAAGGTATGTGTGATCATCAATGCTGATGGCGAGTTGGACGAGAGTGTGGTCGCACAGGCGTGTTCGCCAACTTGTGAGATGAATCAGGGCATGGTTGGCGAGTTGAGCCATGCCAGGTGATGGCCCGAAAAGGGCAAGAAATTGTGATCGCCACACAGAGGACAAGGAGTAGCCCCATGGCTGGCGAACTGATTTAGTGTGGCGAGTCGATTGTTTTCCTTATTTGTTTGGCGAGTAGTTTAGTTCGCCAACTTCGTGGATAAGTGATGGCCGCTTGTGGCGAGGACTTGGAAACGCCAATGCATTTGGCGAGTAAAGTGGTCGTCCAGATAGATGGGAAAATGAAAACAGAATTCAACCTAACAGCCAAAATTGACTTGCAAGTGATACGGTTGAAGACAATTAATGGTGAAGAGGTTGAAGTCAGTAAGGAATTTACCTGATTGGTTGAGGAAGTAAACAAAGGCTGCAGTAGAAGAAAAAGCCGTGTGAAAGGGAGACTTCCACGCCACTTTGTGCTTCAGTTTTCTTCATGCATTAAAGGCATGAAGGACGTGAACAATGATGAAGGAAACAGGATAAGGGCCAGGCGGTGGCTATTGATTGGCTGAGAATGTTTATATAAGCAGAGACAATTGATGAAAAACGAGTTAGCCAATTTCAGTTTCTTCACGAGAGCTATTTCTCTGTTTCTTCCATTTCTCTGCCATGTTTGATCTACTGAGTTTCACTCTTCAGTTGGCTAAACCAGTAAACATGCTTATAAAACCTTTCTTTCTTAGCCTGGTGAGCTGAAGGAATAAGCAAATAGAGGCCAACATGAGACAGAAAAACAACGTGTTTTGGAAGTGCAGTTGGTTGAGGTGAGTTTCATATTTTCTGAGGTGTTCTTGATGTTCACTGATAGATTTCTATGATTTATGCAGTAATAAACATAGATACAGTCTTTGTTTTAGTTAGATCCTTGGAAAATTGGAAAACAAGGAAAAATTATGGAATAGGTGACGACAAGGGCGACTACAGTGATCGCCCAAGTTGAAAATAGTAATCGCCAATGATGCGAATAGATATTAAGTACTCGCCAAGGTAATTTTGTGGGCGAGAACGCCCAATTCTAGTGAAGTGAATGACGGGCGAGCTCTAATGCGAAGGCATTGGGCGAGAAGGATTGTGGGTGAACTTCCACAGTTAGCCAATGAAGGCTTCGTGAGTAATGGCGGGCGAACTAATTGGGAATCTGATTGGGCGAGTAGTTATTTGATTTATTCTCGCCAAGTGATATATAAAGAAAATATTAATGAAATTTATATATAATTTGCAGCCGATAATTGGGAATAGCTATGGGCGAACAAAGTGCCGAGCGAAGCAAGACTTCGTTGAACAAGGTAAGGGAAGTGTGTGTGAAGTGATGCATGTCCTGTGGAGTAAATTTTATGAAAACATTAAGTTAAATGTTTTGTTTTCTGACATGCATGATTTTAAGAAGTTAATTGATAATTGTTTGATCGCGGGCGAGCTGATAGCCGCCTTTTGCTGTTTTGTTGGGTGAAATGATACAGGGCGGGCGAGCGCTTTGTATGTTTTATGTTGGGCACGCCCTTTGTGATTTATGTTGGGTGAATTGGTATTGGCGGGCGAACCAATCCCTTTTATACGTTTTAAACTCATTTCTATTTTTAAAGGGCGGGCGAACTTTCTTAATAGAAAGCTATAAGTTAAGCCAAATGGCGAGCTCTGTTTTATGAGAACTGGGCGAGTGCCCTTGTTTTAAAGAGAAATCCGGGTAAAGCCGTAGTCGGGCGAACCCTTTTTTTTAAGATGTTGGGCGGGCGGACCTTGTTTTAAACTGAAGGCGGGCGAACTGATATCAACGAGATTTCTGTTTTGAAAAGCTAAGTGGCGGGCGAATACTAATTCACCGTCTTATCGAGTTGATTTCTGGGCGAGCCACAGAGGGCAAGCCAGTTTTGCTTCAGATTTTAAAAGCAAAGAGGGCGGGCGAACACATGTTCTCCGCCACTGCGAGCTGCTTCCATGGGCAAGCCATATCGGGCGAGCTGACCATGGGCGAGCAGGTTTTAAAACTTGAGATTATGGGCTGTTTTGGTGTTTTATTGTTTTATAAGAAATCAAATCATTTTGTGGAAATGATATATGAGATATAAAAGTTGATTTTGAGACTTTAGGCCCTGAGTTCATGCGTTGCTAGTGCGTGACCTACCTGGGGCGGTGGCTCGGTCAATGGACCAATGAGTGCACCTCAGGGCGTCACAGGGCTGATGGACCTGCCAAGTCATCAGCGGTCTCGAGGTCACTTGGCAAGTGGACCCGAGGACCCCTTTAGATTATGGCCATAGATCTGAGATAGCCGTGAGGGGCGATGGCCTACGGGTGCACCCCAAAAGCGGCAGGTTTCGTTCTCCCAAGGTGGAGGGAGAAACGATGATAGCATGATTTATTTGTTGCCTAGTCTCAACTTATCAGTTTCTATTTACTATGAGGATTATTGAAGTCCTCGATAGTGTTTACTACATTTTAAAGTAAACTGTTAGTCGGTGTTTTGAATGGTGTTTTAAGAGAGTTGTTTACTATATATCCATTTTCTTTTCTACTGGGTTATTGTTAAGAAAAGAACAAATGAATAGTGATATATAGTTTTGCTTTATTTAAAGCAGCATATGTTTCCTTTACTGAGCGTATGAATCGCTCACCCCTTTGTTTTAACTCCACAGATAAGAAATACGCGGAGTTGAGAGAATTAGCTCTCAGATGGGTATAGCTATGCTTAAAGCACTAAGGCATGGCACATTAAACGTGACAGGTACAGTCTTTTCTCTTTTACATTTCAGACATATGTATACAGTACTACCTTAATGAAATAAAGGATTATAAGGGATGTCAGATGTAAGGAATAATGAAAAAAAGAAATTTCATATTCCATAATAAATAGATAAATGTTTATCATTTGTCATTGTTACTGTTGAATGTTAATGGCATCGCAGACAGCCCAACCGGTAAAGTTTTATGAAAATACGTGAACAATGTGGTAACGGGATGTTACAATACCTAAATGCATAGAATTAATGTGAATATAAAACCTGGAGAAAATTTAAATTTAATGCAAAATTGAACCTAAAATGCCACTAAAATGCTATAAAAAATTAATCTAACATAACCTATACCTTAATCACTAATTACATAATCCTAAAATGACTTAAACTTAATGAAATATATCCTAAAAACACGTAAAACAGTAACTAATTAAAATTTGGACAGCATAATATAAATGACGCCTAAGCTAGAAACAATAGTAAAAATGCTATGTAAAAAGCTTCCTAAAATTACACTAATTCTTCCTAAAAATCCTATGATGATTACTTAACACTAAAATGCATTAAAACTAATGAAATGCACCTAAATTAAACACTAAACAGCCATGAAATGCTAAAACAGTAACTGCAAAACTGATCAGGAAATCAAAATGCAATGCATGAACACATTATGAAATGACTAAGGAAACTAATCCAAATTGACTCCTAAAAAAAATTCCTAAAATTTATATGATGTAAACATGAGATTATACTACTGGAAATGCACTTAAAATATGCCAAAAACAGACTAACAATATACCACAAAGGACGCCTGATAATTCTATAATTTATAGAATTATCATGAATTTAATGATATAATTTATCTCTAAATTTTTATTATTAGATTAAAATCCCTCATTTATCTATTAAATTTTTCTCAATGATGTAGGAACTCCTATTCATAAAGAAGTCAAAGATGTGAAGGACTTTAGTTCTAAATTTCATTCAAACACAAGACTTTGTTGATAAAGCTTCATTGATATCTCTACTTGCTACCAAGAAAGATAAATTGTTGTAATTATCTTTTATGAAGATAAATTATTAAGATGGACATTTTGCTAAGGATAGAGATAAACAAAAGAGATGATAAAAGATAAATTTTCTTTGAAGATAAAGATCAAGCCTTATCAGCCAAGATTTTGAGCTAATCATCATCACCACTGCCTCTATAAATAGCCAGCTTCAGCACCATGAAAGAGCATTCAGTCCCACTAGGAATATAGAGTAGTTTAGTTTTAGTTTTATTCTCTTTATTTTAGTTTTCAAGGTTTCATTTAAATTTCTTTTGGTTTTTTTTTTTGTAAAATTTTAGAAGTTTTTATTTAAATAAAGATATTTTTTATTTTCACTTTCCTAATACTTTTATTTCAGAAATACTAGTGTTTTGATAAAAAAAAATTATTTTGATCATTTGAATAAAATTAGGGTGTGGAACTTTAGTACTTAGTAAACAACTCAATTTCAATCCTTGTGGAAACGATCTTGTACTCATCACTTTATTACTTGCTACGGTCCGTATACTTGTGGTACACTCATCGAAAAATCGGTAACAAGCTTTTGGTACCGTTGCCGGGGTTTGAAGGATTTGTTTTGTTGATATTAATACCAAGCATACCTAGTTTTAATTCAAAATTTTTTTTTCTTTTTCTCCTTCCTTGTTACTAATATCTTCTCTTGTTTTTCTGGTGAGGTACATCGGCCTGGTGCATGAGCCGAGCAAGGAATGGTGAATTGGCTCCCCTTAACCTCGAAATTGAAAGGACTTTACAAAGAATCAAGAAGGAGAACCAAGAAGACTTTGTTGAAATAAATACCATGGAAGAAGCAGATACCAAGGCTCTTCGAGATTATACAATGCCTACGGTGAACGGATTAGAGATGAGCATAAGAAATCCAGCTATTCAAGCAAATAATTTCAAGATCAAACCGACCATCATCCAAATGATCCAAACTTCTGTACAGTTTGGGGGTTCAATCAATGATGATCCTAATGCTCATCTGAAACAATTTTTACAAATTTGCTTCACTTTTAAAAATAATGGTGTTTCTGATGATGCAATAAGATTGAGATTATTTCCTTTTCTCTCAGGGACAAGGTGATGGATTGGTTAAACTCATTGGCACATAGATTAATCACAACATGGGAGGATTTAGTCCAGAAGTTCTTGGCAAAATTCTTCCCACTAGCCAAAACGGCTAAGATGAGGAATGACTTCACCACTTTCATGCAACAAGATTTAGAGTCACTTTATGAAGCATGGGAGAGATACAAAGAGCTCTTGAGAAGGTGTCCTCATCATGGGATTCCAAATTGGTTGCAACTGCAGATATTCTACAATGGGTTGAAAAGCCATACCAGAACTACTATAGATACAGCTGCAGGTGGTGCATTAATGAGCAAGTCTATAGATGATGCCTACAACTTGATAAAAGACATGGCTACAAACAGCTATCAATGGTCAACTGAGAGGCTTACACCAAAGGGAACAGCAAGTATGTATGAGTTAGATGCACTCACCGCCCTTACCTCTCAAATCCCAGCATTAACCAAAAAGGTTGATTCTTTCGGAATCAATCAACAACCCAACCCAATCTATTCCATTCAAAACCCTTTTGTAAACTGTGATAATTGTGGGGGTAAGCACTCTAGCGATAGGTGCCCTGCACTCTAGCGATAGGTGCCCTATCCGAGCCGAACAAGTCCAATATGTTTCCCATCCAAATAGGAACCATAACCCATTCTAAAACACCTACAACCTTGGCTGGAGAAATCACCCAAATTTGTCTTGGAACAATAATCAAGGGCAACCATCTAACCCAAGACCTACTTATCCCCCTGGTTTCCATACTCAACCACCACCATCATTTCCACATAATCCTCTACCACAAGTCCCACCACAAGAAAAACAACCTTCCTTAGAAGAGATGTTCACCATCATCTTACAAAACCAAGCAGCTTCAATAAAGAACCTTGAATTCAAGTAGGTCAAATTGCCAATGCCATTAGTAACCATCCCTAAGGTACCCTGCCTAGCAATATTGAACCAAATCCAAGAAGGGAAGGTAAATAGCACTGTAAGTCAATCACCTTGAGGAAGGGTAATGAAGTGGGTTACATACGTAAAGAATCAGAGGAAGATGTTAGAGTTGAAGTCCAGGCAGAAGAAGAAGATAAGCAACAAAATAACACTGAGCGGACTTTATCTCAATCGGTTAATATCATTAAATCACCTCTTTAACCTATCCCTTTTCCTCAAAGATTCAAGCAAAAGAAGACAGATAGGCAGTTTGCTAAGTTCTTAGAGGTATTCAAAAAACTCCACATCAACATCCCTTTCTTTGATGCATTGGAGCAAATGCCAATTTATGCCAAGTTCATGAAGGACATCATTTCCAAGAAAAAGCAAATTGAGGATTTTGAAACTGTTGCTCTAACTGAGGAGTGCAAAACCATTTTGCAAAGGAACTTACCACCTAAGCTTGCAGATCCAAGGAGTTTTACTATTCCTTGCACTATTGGTAACTTATTTTTTGATAAAGCTTTATGTGATTTAGGTGCAAGTATTAATTTAATGCCTTTTTCCATTTTCAAGAAACTTAGATTAAGAGAGACTAAACCAACCAAGATAACACTCCAGTTAGCAGACTGGTCTCTCAAGTATCTAAGAGGCATTATTGAGGATATGCTAGTGAAAGTTGACAATTTTGTCTTTCCAGCTAATTTTGTAGTGTTGGATATGGAGGAAGATCATGAAGTCCCAATTATCCTTGGGAAACCCTTTCTGGCAACTGGTAAGGCTCTTATTGATCTGCAAAAAGGAGAGCTCACCATGCGGGTCAATGATCAAGAGGTAACATTTAATCTTTTTTCTGCAACTAAATTCCCATGTGAGACTGATGATTGTTTTAAAGCGAATGAATGTTTTAAAGCGAATGAAGAGGAGAGTATAGTTCAGGGAATATTCGTCAATCAACAACCAATGGACACTATAGAAGCAATTCTTGATGAAGAGAAATCCAATTGTGTTGAGCTCAATGAGTTAGATGAATTCAAAATGCAAGCATATGAGAGTGCTAGACTCTATAAGGAGAGAACGAAGAAGTGGCATGATAAGAAGATAGTGGAAAGACAATTTGAGCAAAGGCAACAGTTTTACTCTATAATTCTCATTTGAAGCTGTTTTCTGGTAAGTTGAAATCAAGGTGGTCTGGACCATTCATTGTTACTCGAGATTTTCCATATGAAAATATGGAAATAAAAGGAGAGTTTTCTAAGGAGCCATTTAAGGTTAACGGTCAAAGATTGAAACACTACTGTGGAGGAGTGATCGATCGCCAAAAATTGGTCGCCTATCTTAATGATCCAGCTTGAAATCAACTATGGTAGTCAAGCCGAAGACTATAACTCAAGCGCTTATGGGGAGGTAACCCCAACTTTCAATTCTTTCCTTTTAAGATTTTATTTATTTATTTTATTATTTATTCATTTGTTTTCTTTTATCTATTTATAGGTGATGATCTCTATTGGACGTGCAATGCATGAATTGTGGCATAAGCAGGAGATGTTGTGGCTGTGCATAAGCCTTCTTCATGGTGTAAGCATGTGGCAATTTAATCTCAAGTCAGGGGAGTATTTCTTTCTCATTCCTACTTTTCATTTTTATACATTGAGGACAATATATGTTTCAAGTTGAGGGGGAAGAGCAAACAAAATTTTTTTTTTTAAAGATTGACCAAAATTTTTTCAATTTTCTTTTGAAATTTTTGCAAAAATTATATGCTTTAAAATGGTTTTTACCTTAAGTGATTATATGCTTGCTTAATAATTCCTTGATATTTAACCATGGATTGAAAATTGTTAGCTTTAAATTGACATATATATTTTGAAATGACAAAAACCTAAGTAAGCTTTAATGTTTTAATTCATATTGTAAATTTGCCTTATCACACATGATTTTCTCAATCCATTTTCAAGTGATCATATCAAACATTAAGACCATGATTTAATGATACATCCCTATTGGTCTTAATTCTTTATAAATGTTTTGAATATTTTAGAAAATCACTTGATGAATGTTTAGACCATGTTTTTATCTGAGAAAGTCAAGAAAAACTCCCTTAAAGCTTATAAATGTTTTGGGTTGAATTAGGATCAAAGGTCATATCATTTCTAACCCAAAAGTGCAGGAAAAATGCCCTCTGGAAGAAAAGAATCGATCCCCACTGTAGCAGGATTGATCCCTTTTTGGCAAAAAGTCTTCCCAAGGTCCCTGAAGCCCAGAATCAAGATTCTGAACAAAAGGGATCGATCCCCTATGGAAAGGGATCGATCCCTTTGCCCGAAAATAGCCTATAACTGCTAGTTTTTGTGAGACAACGATAATATCTGAGATTTGGCTCCACCCAACGGCTAGAATACATCCACGGGACTATAAATAGAGGCTTAGAAGCTTAAGGAAGGAAGAGGAACTACTCAGCAACTCCATAACACATATTCCTCAAATCCTCAAGCCTCAAACAACAAATCAAGAGCTCCAAAGTCTTCATCTTCTATCATTCATCTATTTCTTGTATTGCTTAGCACAAACTTTGTATAGGATTTTCATTGTGCTTAATTTCTGTAATCATTTGCCTACCTAGAGGCCTTTCTCTTGATTACATTATTTGTAACCCACCATTCCTTGTAAAAGGGGAGGTTTCTCTTAAGCCTTGAAAAAGAGGGAGGTTACTCTTTAGCCTAAGAAAAAGAGGGAGGTTTCTCTTGAGCCTAGAAAAAGAGGGAGGTTTCTCTTGAGCCTGGAAAAAAGAGGGAGGTTACTCTTGAGCCTTGAAAAGAGGGATTGTAATCATAAATTCAAGATAGTGGATTTGGAGAAAATCCTTGGGAGCGTCTCAAGGTAGAAGACGTAGGCAAGGTTGCCGAACCTCTATAAATCGATTGTGTAAATCTCTTTTTCCCTACTCTCTTTAATTACTTGCAATTATATTGTGTTTATTGCATTGAACTTGGATTGCATGCTTGCCTAGCCTAGAGAACTTAGAAATTATTAATATAGGCTAGAGAATTTAGAGAAACCGAAAAACGAGCTTATAGTTAGTTAAAAACCGATTCACCCCCCTCTCGGTATTGCCTATAAGAGCTAATAATTGGTATCAGAGCTTGGGCTCGAGATTGAATTAGACTAACATCTATCAAGCGAAACGATCTTAAATGGCTCACTTGAATATAGGCACACCCCTAGGAGAAGAGGGACAATCATTAGTTAGACCTTCACTCTTCAATGGTGAGAATTATTCATATTGGAAAACTAGAATGATGTTATTTGTACAATCAAATGATTATGAAGTGTGGAGAATTATAGTGAATGGTCATAGAATTCCCATGAAGAAAGTAGATGGAAAAGATGTCCCTAAGCTAGAGGATGAGTGGGACACAAATGACATGAGAGTGGCACAATTGAATGCCAAGGCTATGCACACTCTCTTTTGTGCATTAGGTCCTAATGAATATAATAGAGTCTCCCTATGTGAGAATGCCAAGCAAATATGGGACAAATTAGCCATCACACATGAAGGGACCAATCAAGTGAAAGAGACCAAAGTAGGAATGCTCACACATGATTATGAGCTATTTAGGATGAAAGAAAATGAGTCCATTAGTGAAATGTTCACTAGGTTTAATGATATAATTAATGGACTTAAGGCTCTAGGCAAGGCTTATTCTAATGTTGAAATGGTAAAGAAAATTTTGAATAGCTTGCCTAAATCATGGGAGGCAAAGGTAACCGCAATAGAAGAGTCTAAGGATCCAAACACCTTGTCTCAAGATGAGCTTATGGGCTCCCTACTTACATATGAAATGAAAATGAAAAGAAATGAAGTGCCTTCAAAGAAAGTAGGGGTAGCACTTAAGTCTTCCACTCATGAGGTCATTAAAGATGATAGTGATGAAAGTGGAAATGAGGAAGAAAAAGAAATGGAAATGTTTGCCAAAAGATTTAATAGATTTATGAGAATGAAAGAGAGAGAGAGAGTAATAGGAGACATCAAAGGGGAGAGTCAAGTAGAAGAGAAAAGGACCCCTTAGTATATTATGAGTGCAATGAACCGGGTCATACTAATTTAGATTGCCCCTTACTTAGGAAGGAAAAGGATAGGAAGCTTAGGAAGAAAGCATTTGTGGCTGCATGGAGCGATAGTGATAGCTCCGATGAGGAAAATGTAGATGAAGAGGTAGCCTACTCATGTTTTATGGCTATTAGTGATGATGAGGCTAGTAGTAGTTCTAGTGAAGATAATGATTATACATTTGATGAACTACAAAATACTTTTAATGAATTAGCTAATAATTTTCAATGCATGAACTCCAAATATAAGAAAATCATTGCTAAATTGAAAATAGAAAATGAAATGCTATTAAATGCCAAACTTGAATTTGAGAAGAAGTTAGAAGAAGCAAATCTAGAAATAAATGAGTTGAATAAAAAGAACTTAAATTTGCATAACTCATTTTCTAGGTTCTATATGGGTCAACAAAAATTAGATCACATGCTTGAGACCCAAAGAGCTTTCTTTGATAAAGATGGGTTAGGTTATAATGCAATACAAAAAGAAACTCATCTTAAGAATTTCCTAGTGAGCAAAAATACTATGCATGATTTATCTCTTACATGCTCACTATGCAATAGGATAGGCCATTCTTCACAAGCATGCACAAATAGAAAAACCACATTTAGAGGAAGAGTGGTTAGAAAAATGTGGGTGCCAAAGCATGCAATAAATAATGATGATTTGAGTTTGAAATGGATCCCCAAAGGATCAAAAATTGTTTGCACTAACTCTCATGGACCCAAGAAAATTTGGGTACCAAAGCATGTTTGAATTTGTTTGTTGTAGGAGTGTTAGAGCATGGGAATTCAATGGAACAATGGAGTTTAAATACTCAACACATCCTCATGGAGTTTGCTTGTGCCAATGAGAAAGAGGAAGAACTTGAGAATCCATCCTTGGCAAGGTCACAACAATTCTTCAAAGGATAGCTCAAGGTGGACTCAACAATCCAAGGCAAAGCACTCTCAAGCAAAGGAGTTTTGTAAGCTTAATTCCTTACTCTTTAAACTTTTTATTTGATTAGTTATGCTTTGATGAGAAAATTGGTTGATGATTAATGATGCATTGTGAGTTGAATGATAGAACAAAAGGCATGAAAAATGATTTTTGAGTGGTTGATGGATAGTTCTTGATGCATTGGATGATTGGATGAAAAGCATGTTTAATGATTTTGAAAAGATTATTGGAATTTTGTAGTTTGAGCAAGCTTGATATGTATAGATAATATATTTAGTTGCTCAAAAGTTGTCAAATATGTCATATATGCAAAATGCCATGTCATGAGCAATAATGAAGAACTTGTATGTTGACAATCATGGCATGTTGTTCACAAGATGTATGCTTTAATGATATTTGTGCTTAAAACCTATGTGAACAAGTTTGTTTTGACATATTTATGTAATTCAATGCATTGGTTTGACCAAAATATGCATAACTCTCAAAATGACCCCTTTTGAGGCCAAAAATGCTTTTATTGGTGAAAATCCTTCCAAAATTGCAAAATCTATTGTTAAATGGTTTTTCATTCATACAAGTCCAAAATCATGTTTTACAAATGTTTAAACCTTTACTTGGACTTAAATTACTCAAAAACGGAGTTTTGGTACCTCACAAGTTGAATTTTCTGTCAAAACTACTGCAGAATCTGCAGGAAACTATGAGGGATCGATCCCCCTCCTAAAGGGATCGATCCCCCCAGGCCAGAAAAGGCTCTCCTGCATGTTTAAACTGAAAATTGGGAGGATCTTTTGTTAGTTTCACACTATCTTTTGTATAAGCATAAAATTTATTGTTTGAACTTCTTTTTGATGATCATTCATATATGAAAATTCATTTTTCATTGATATCATGCCTCAACTCCATCAATTAATATCATTTCCAACAAATGGTATCACTTTCAACAATCAATATCATTTTTCTTGAGCTCACAAGTGCAAAATCATTTTTCTTGTTGAAAACATCCATGATTTGCATAACTCTTGAAATAATCTTGAAACATACTTTCAATGAATGCTTAACCATAATTTTGAGATTTATTTCAATGATTTATGGATATATTTGAGAATTTGATGAACTTGTGCATAATGAGTGTTTTTCATATCTTTTGTTCATCTCAGTCAAGCATGCTTATAGGATTATGTTTCTTAGCTTAACTCAACTAGTCCACATTAGGTTTCATGATAATTATACATCTAGTGGAAGAATAATTAAAACTTGACCTTAAGGATTGATTTCAAATGTAAATTCAATAATTGGTATAAGGTCATACTTTTCCTTGGCTTATAATTAGTGATGATAAATGAATCATAAATGTTGAGTTACATGAAAATTTATCATCCATGAAATTAATTCTTTATAACCAAATTATTATGGAACTTGAGCATTAATGACAACACAAACAATTGATACACATGCATAGACTCTTGATTGTTTTGATGATGAACATGCATGTTTGCTTAAGTTGAATCAATAATCATGCCTATGAGATGAAAATAGTTATTTCATGATATTAAGTGCTTAACCTCACTCATAGTTTATGGATTTTAATGATAAAATATATTTTAGCTTGATAATATTGATTCACTTAGGTGAAACCATTTTAGTTAAAATAGCATATACCCTCTAGAACTTTAAATGATGATAACAACTAAGGATATGGCTATTAATTGATTAAAATGGTAATATTGAATCTTTCCTTGCTCATAATTGGTTAAGATCTTGAATGGAAAATTGAGCATCATGGAAGAAAATGTGTTTGCTTGAATACCTTGATTTTATGAATCTTCCTTATGGTATAAATTTGTGAATATGAATATGGATTAATACTTTATGATAGTGTGCTAATGATTAATTGATCCATATGCATATTTGATGATATGTGTTGTGTTCTTGCATATTTGGAATGATTATTTTCTTGACATGAACACACTACACATAGATATTGGATTCATGCAAAATGCCTAAGTCAACCATTAGCAACAATTGGTATTTAGATTGAAATAACAATTAGTATCATTGGCAACCACATTTTCAATAATTGGTAAGCCAAATCTAAATTGCCAATTGGTATGAGCTTTAAATTGACAATTCCTCTTGTGCTCTTTAGGTTGAAATGACAAATAGAGAAGAATTCATTTAGGATATTTTTTGCATGAAACTCTTGTGTGCTAGAACTTGTAGTTAATTGCTATATGTCTTAATTCTATGTACACTCTTGCTTGAACGTGATTTATGAGCACATGCATATGATATGTTATATAATTTCAGCTCATAATCATGATGTATTACCATGCACCTTAGTTGGACCTTAGAGAACAATTGATATACTTAGGTGCGTGCTTAACTTCTTACCAATTGGAACCTTCTTTCAAAATTACTTATCAACAATTGGTATCAAAATTATTTATAAATAATTGGTATAGGATCATAAGTCATATTCATTGCATGAATATTTCATACTCTTTGTGAATATTGACTTATTTATTTGTGCTATGAGTCCCATGTACTAACATGTTTCTTGTTGGATGGAGCATATTCTTTTATCTCTTCTCACATAGCCATAATTTTAGGAGGAGCATTTTTTTTCTTAGTTTTCCTTCTTTTTGCTATGACAAAAAGGGGGGAGAGATAGATCTTAAAAGGGAGAGATATTAAGGGGGAAAGATAATGGGGGAGAAATAGTTTGAAAATTCATTTTCAAAACCCATGCTTATATTAAGGGGGAGTTTTATAAAATCCTGCTTTATTTGAGGGGGAGTATCTTATCAAAGAATTTTCAAAGCAAATTTACATTAAGTTTTGTTATATCAAAAAGGGGGAGATTGTTAGCTTTAAATTGACATATATATTTTGAAATGACAAAAACTTAAGTAAGCTTTAATGTTTTAATTCATATTGTAAATTTGCCTTATCACACATGATTTTCTCCATCCATTTTCAAGTGATCATATCAAACATTAAGACCATGATTTAATGATACATCCCTATTGGTCTTAATTCTTTATAAATGTTTTGAATATTTTAGAAAATCACTTGATGAATGTTTAGACCATGTTTTTATCTGAGAAAGTCAAGAAAAACTCCCTTAAAGCTTATAAATGTTTTGGGTTGAATTAGGATCAAATGTCATATCATTTCTAACCCAAAAGTGCAGGAAAAATGCCCTCTGGAAGAAAAGGATCGATCCCCACTGTAGCAGGATCGATCCCTTTTTGGTAGAAAGTCTTCCCAAGGTCCCTGAAACCCAGAATCAAGATTCTGGACAAAAGGGATCGATCCCCTATGGAAAGGGATCGATCCCTTTGCCCAAAAATAGCCTATAACGGCTAGTTTTTGTGAGACAACGGTAATATCCAAGATTTGGCTCCACCCAACGGCTAGAATACATCCAAGGGACTATAAATAGAGGCTTAGAAGCTAAAGGAAGGAAGAGGAACTACTCAGCAACTCCATAACACATATTCCTCAAATCCTCAAGTCTCAAGCAACAAATCAAGAGCTCCAAAGTCTTCATCTTCTATCATTCATCTATTTCTTGTATTGCTTAGCACAAACTTTGTATAGGATTTTCATTGTGCTTAATTTCTGTAATCATTTGCCTACCTAGAGGCCTTTCTCTTGATTACATTATTTGTAACCCACCATTCCTTGTAAAAGGGGAGGTTTCTCTTAAGCCTTGAAAAAGAGGGAGGTTACTCTTTAGCCTAAGAAAAAGAGGGAGGTTTCTCTTAAGCCTAGAGAAAGAGGGAGGTTTCTCTTGAGTCTAGAAAAAAGATGGAGGTTACTCTTGAGCCTTGAAAAGAGGGATTGTAATCACAAATTCAAGATAGTGGATTTGGAGAAAATCCTTGGGAGCGTCTTAAGGTAGAGGACGTAGGCAAGGTTGCCGAACCTCTATAAATCGATTGTGTAAATCTCTCTTTCCCTACTCTCTTTAATTACTTGCAATTATATTGTGTTTATTGCATTGAACTTGGATTGCATGCTTGCCTAGCCTAGAGAACTTAGAAACTATTAATATAGGCTAGAGAATTTAGAGAAACCGAAAAACGAGCTTATAGTTAGTTAAAAACCGATTCACCCCCCTTCTCGGTACTGCCTATAAGAGCCAATAAAAATATTATAGCGAGATGAAATTCATGAGTATATGCAAAGTATGTGAATGAATTCTTTAGTGAATTATCTTTTTGATTGAGATTTTTCTAAAAATTAAATGCACCATGTTTCTATCATTGAAGTCATGCATATTTCGAGAAAATTTATGTGAATAGGAATAAACATTAGTCTTTAAAGTTTGTTACTTTTCTAGAATTTGTTCTATCATCTCTCAAGGTGAAATCCTAGAACACACTTAGCTAAAGAGGTGATTTAGGCCGTCTTTAGAGAGCTTTTCAAGACTACCATGATATATTTTATCCTTAGTCACTTAATTTGAGCTTAAATAGACCTTCTTTCTTGTTTTACCTACATTAATAATTAACCTAGCCTATTAAAAAAAATCCCATACCCCGTTATATGCATGAGGACTATGTCAAGATGTATTTAAAGCTACGCATATATGGAAGAAAGGGTAAAAATTCAAAAAAACAAAAAAAAGGTTGAAAAAAAAAGAAATCAAGTTGGGGGAATTATTTGAAGGTTCTTAAAAAGTCCAAGAAAAAGAATGTATGATTAGGGGTTGAGCCTAAAAATCTTTTTTCTCCTACCTTTACCCTAGCCATACATTACAAGCTTATAAAGTCCTATTGATCTTTGGCTGTGTGTCTACATTAGTGGAGAGAAGATGAGAAAAGCAAACTTATGGAAGATAACTATTCTTTGAGATCTTTTGTTATGTTCATGTTTGTACAAATTTATCCAGATTGCATGCATTGAAATGAAGAAACATTTACACACACACAAAAAAAAAATTCAATTGGATTGATACTCTCTTTTGAATGAGTTTATATATATATAGCTAATGTTTATGGATTTGCATGGAGTTGTAATGTTTTCAAAATCTTTGGGAAAATTAAAGGAAAATAATTTTTGCAAGTGTATTTGACTTCTAGGTACACTTCTTTTTTAATTTAATTTTGCTCGAGGACAAGCAAAATTTCAAGTTTGGGGGTGTGATAATTCTATAATTTATAGAATTATCATGAATTTAATGATATAATTTATCTCTAAATTTTTATTATTAGATTAAAATCCCTCGTTTATCTATTAAAATTCTCTCAATGATGTAAGAACTCCAATTCATAAAGAAGTCAAAGAAGTGAAGGACTTTAATTCCAAATTCTATTCAAACACAAGACTTTGTTGATAAAGCTTCATGGATATCTCTACTTGCTGCCAAGAAAGATAAATTGTTGTAATTATCTTTTATGAAGATAAATTATGAAGATGGACTTTTTGCTAAGGATAGAGATAAACAAGAGAGCTGATAAAAGATAAATTTTCTTTGAAGAAAAAGATCAAGCCTTATTAGCTAAGATTTTGAGCTAATCATCATCACCACTGCCTCTATAAATAGCCAGCTTCAGCACTATGAAAGAGCATTCAATCCCACTAGGAATATAGAGTAGTTTAGTTTTAGTTTTATTCTCTTTATTTTAGTTTTCAAGTTTTCATCTAAATTTCTTTCGGTTTTTATTTTGTAAAATTTTAGAAGTTTTTATTTAGATAAAGATTTTTTTTTATTTTCACTTTCCTGATACTTCTATTTTAGAAATACTAGTGTTTTGATAAAAAAATTCTTTTGATCATTTGAATAAAATTAGGGTGTGTAATTTTAGTACTTAATAAACAACTTATAATTTCAATCTCCGTTGGAACGATCTTGTACTCATCACTTTATTATTTGCTACGGTCTATATACTTGCGGTACACTCATCGAAAATTCGATAACAATGCCTAACAGCAACAAAAATGACAACGCCAAATTTGATGCAAACTAAGTGAGATGCTAGTTGAAACTTTATTCAAACACCTAATATGCTCTAACGTAAATGCAATAGCCTTAACATATATTCTAAATGAACTATGAGACACTTAAAATACCTTCAAACAAAACCTAAATGTCCAAAACATAACTGAAACTGCTAATAAAATAGCAAAAACCAAAAACAATACATGGTACCTAGCTAACGCCTAACCTGAACCAGCGTACTTTAATTTTTTTTTTGTTTTAAAAGATTTTTAAAAAATGTTTTAACCCAATAAACTAGACTCTTAACTCAGTAGAATAAAAATAATAAAAAATCATTTTAAAGTTTGAAAACAGAAAATAAAAATACCTACTGTAGACTAGCCTAAAATAAGACAAACTCCCTACATATCCTACTTTAAACATCTTTTTTTTTATTTTTGTTTTAAAAGATTTTTAAAAACTGTTTTAACCCAATAATCCAGACCCCTAAAACAGTAGAAATAAAATACTGATTCATTTAGAAGCTTAAAAATATAAAATAAAAATTGCAAAAGGAAACTAAGGACCAATCTCCCTCACAAGAGCTAAGGAGATGATTTTTCAACCTCTCAAGCTCCCATGATCATGGGACTCAATCATCAACCAAAATAAGAGAAATTGAAAGAGTAGAAGAGGATTAAAGTTTCAATTAAAGTTGCTGGAAATTTAAAAGAACAAAAAAAAACTTAAGTAAAGAGTGCAAGAAAATAATAAAGAGTAAAGGAAAAAATCATAAAAACTTGTATTTAACTTGCAAAAATGTAAAGAACATTAAGGAAATATAAATGGTGGCTGCTCTAAACTTGTAAAGACATAAAAAAGTTACTGGAAAAACAATAAAACTAAACCCTAGGCAGCCTACCCTAGGTCAGGTCTCATAAAGTTATTTATATAGTTACTTAACCTAGGGATACAATGGTAATTTCCTATCCTAGATGAGTTGGCAGTAATTACCACTTGTTTTCATGTCCTTGGCTATTAAAAATAGATATTTCAATGTCATTTAAGTGCTCACATCAGCCATGAACATCTCATCCCTTCTAGGACCTTCCTTTTTGTCTTCTATGCCACATAAGGATGCAAGGTGGCAAGGGCATGTGTCTTCCATGTGTTGGTATGTATCCTCCATGTGTTAGCATGTGTCTTTTGTTCTTATCCACAAAGAGTGAGTAGGACGATGACATGTGGCATGCTAGATGTCAAAACATGAGAAAGAAAATGAAGAGTCATGTTCCCTTGTATTGTAGTGGTCCAGTCTCCTTTCTTGCCCATTTTCAATCTATTTTCTATCAAAAAGACTGAAATTCATCTAAAAATTATTTTTCTGCAAAATATTAGGAATTTAATAAAATTAGAAAAATAGTTAATAAAATCATGGGGGAATTAAATAATTATTAATCAATAAAGTACTAAAATAACTTTATTTTCATAGAGTTATCAACTAATTTACTAACGTTTTATCTAACATTTATAAGTGGGAATTTGGTGAAAATATTTCCACACTTTTCTACACTTTGATCGAATGTTTTCTTTTATATTATTTTAAGATGGGTAGGGACTCTTAGTTCTAGAATTATTAATTTTGTTCCAAATTTTCCAACACTTTGGTCAAATTTGAAACATGCTTATCTTTCGCTTTAGGGCTTTAAAACATTGTATACTAGCAAATTATTATTATTATTATTATTATTATTATTATTATTATTATTATTATTATTATTATTATTATTATTATTATTATTATTATTATTCAAAGGTTTTCTTTTACAATTTTCTTTGAAAACCTTCTTTTCTTTCATCACTTATTTATTTTTCATTTATAAATTTATTCTTGCTTGAAAATCTATATTCGTATCAAGTTGTAGGCTAATGTTTATTAAATTAAAGTACTTCTAGGAGGCCTAAAACGTAATACTCACATATATTTCAAGTGCCAAAATCATCTTTAGGTTAAAAGATCAGTATTTAACAAGCCTATGTACAGGAAACATGAATTAAAAAGAAAGAAAAGCCAGAATACAGATAAGCCCAACTTCAAAAATGTATTGAAAAAGCCCAAACAAACATATCCCATATGAGCTAAGCCCATCCCAAACTTTTACCCAACAAATGCAAATACCCAGAAGCCATAATTTGAGTATGCATAGAATCGGTTTACACCACAAACGACATATCAAAATAAAAGAATAAAAAAAAAGCAATCAACGATGGAAGAAAGAGAGGATACTTACAGTGCTATGCTCGGGTAAGGCTTCTTCCCCTTCCTCTTTCGTTTTTTTTATCGGGTCTCTCCTTTTTTGCAAATCAATCGCCGACTAGTCACCAACGGTGTCGTCACCCGCTCCTCTCCTTGTCGTGGCCACCACGTGCCTCACCAACGGTTTTGTTCCTTTTTTTTTATTTTCTATGCTTCTCTTGAAAATGTTCTACCATTTAGATTGAATCTGAGTTTTTGTCTTGGGTTATTGATTCTCAGATATTTGGATCTATGTTGTTGTGCAAGTGCTGATTTTTTTTTGGGTGTAGAAAAGTTCCCTCCTTTTTCTGTGTTTCTTCAAGCAGCCTTTAATAGACATTTTTAGTCAAGAAAAACGGATCAAATCCCTCAAATCCAAGGATCATAATCCATTTTGCAGATAACTTTTAGGTTCAAATGGTGTTGTCAATGGGTTGGTGGAGACGGGAGGGCTAAGTTTAGGGTGGCTTTCAGTTTGAATATGGCTGGCAGCCTCCCAAGTTGTTGTCGACACCGGCACTACCATTTTTTATTTTTCTTTTATTATTATTATTTTAATATTTTAACAAAATCAATTAATTTTTTTTTTACCTTTATAATCCTAAGCTTAAAGATCAAACATAAAAGATGGGCTTTAAGTGGGCTTAAATTTTAGTTTCAACAGCCCAATTTCATTTAATTTGGGCTTCAGTTTAATTTTAATAAATCAAAGAAAAAAAAAGCCCAATTCTTTACAACAAATTTGGAATCGATCTTGAAAAATAGAATTCGATCTTCATGATACTTGAACTAATTTACGCTTTAAATTAATCTCGGAAGCCAGATTACTCAAAATTTGTTTTTGACAAATTAATTCAAGCGCACGATTAAATCGAATTAATTAACAAGCAAATTTCAATCTCAAATCACTAAGACTGAAACAAGACCCAACCCAAATACATTTATAGTTCCGGACAAAATTAAGTGTCTACAGTTGCCTTTCTTTGCACATTGTTGAGAATCAAGAATAAGGCAAAGATAATAGACAACAATTTTGTCCAGCTCATGACCTATTTTTTCTTTTGCCTTTTTTTTATTATTTTTTTACTCTTTTTTTTTCTTTTTAAGAAAAGATTTGAACTTAATAGTCTTCTTCTTACTAAAGGCTCTTCACTTTAATTGGGCTCCTCTCTTAAAAGGCACATGACTTTGAAAAATAAACTAGGTCCCTCTTTTTAATAGGCACACGACTTTGAAAAATAAACTAGGCTCCTCTTTTTAAGAGCCTCATGACTTTGAAAAATAAACTTTCTCTTCTTTTTAAGAGGCACATGACTTTAAAAAATAAACCAGGCTCCTCTTTTTAAGAGGCACACGACTTTGAAAAAAAACTAGGCTCCCCTTTTAAAGAAGGCACACAACTTTGAAAAATAAATTGGGCTCCTCCTTTTAAAAGGCACATGACTTTGAAAAATAAACTGGGGCTCTTCTTTTCAAGAGACACACGACTTTGAAAAATAAATGTGGCTCCTCTTTTTAAGAGAACAATTTTGTCCAGCTCATGACCTATTTTTTCTTTTGCCTTTTTTTTATTATTTTTTTACTCTTTTTTTTCTTTTTAAGAAAAGATTTGAACTTAACAGTCTTCTTCTTACTAAAGGCTCTTCACTTTAATTGGGCTCCTCTCTTAAAAGGCACATGACTTTGAAAAATAAACTAGGCCCCTCTTTTTAATAGGCACACGACTTTGAAAAATAAACTAGGCTCCTCTTTTTAAGAGCCTCATGACTTTGAAAATAAAACTTTCTCTTCTTTTTAAGAGGCACATGACTTTAAAAAATAAACCAGGCTCCTCTTTTTAAGAGGCACACGACTTTGAAAAAAAACTAGGCTCCCCTTTTAAAGAAGGCACACAACTTTGAAAAATAAATTGGGCTCCTCCTTTTAAAAGGCACATGACTTTGAAAAATAAACTGGGGCTCTTCTTTTCAAGAGACACACGACTTTGAAAAATAAATGTGGCTCCTCTTTTTAAGAGACACACGACTTTGAAAAATAAACTGGGCTCCTCTTATTAAGAGGCACACGACTTTGAAAAATAAACTTAAGCTCCTTTTTTTAAGAGGCACATAACTTTGAAAAATAAACTTGGCTCTTCTTTTTAAGAGGCATACGACTTTGAAAAATAAACTTACCTTAGTATGTTCGCAGAAGGTTAGTAATCAATCATAGTTTAGCCTTTTCCTATCTAAAGGTAATTCTATGTTTGACTAGTTATTCACTGAAAACCAAATCCTACCCAAGGGTTTTTATTCACATGTACAAACGTTCCTATAGGGATGATGTCACAGATGATTAATGAGATGTATTGCATAACTCAATCAGGCATGACTGTACACACTTTTTAGTGATGTGCAAGTAGTATGCTTCTTAAAGGGATGCAACACCTATTATTTAATGATATTCATGTGAGTTTTAATTCAAAGTTTCGCGATCTTAGGCCCCTTTCACTTTCTCTTCTTCTCCTTTCCTTTTCATCATTCCACTAAGATAACCTTCAGCCTTGCATTCATGCATTCTTAATCCTTCATCATGCTAGCTAGATCTCATCACTTAACCCTAAACTTCTTTTAGTTATTATTCCACTAGTATCATCATACTTTGCCTCATTTACATCTCACTTTTGTTATTATTAAATCTCTTATAAGTAATTTGAAAAGTAAGTAGATCTTCTTATGCCTTCATAATTTTATGTACTATGAGACATACTGCAATTGCAAATTTTTACCCAAAAGATGGGTAAGTGAAGATGACCGTTAAGTTAAGACTTCAAAAGAAGAATGTGTTTTTATTCAAATGAAAGGCGATTAAACAAATACAATGAAATGGGAGATCAAAGTTCAACACTAAGAATGAGGATACGCTTACAATAATTATTCCGATCCTTGCGAATTAATCCAAAACCCTCTTTTGACTTCATTGTCTGACCGATGGCTTTAAGCTTCAAAGAATGCCTCAAATTGAACTCTGCCCCTTTTTTGCTTACGAGCCTACAGAATATTTGGCTACCAACCTCATACACCATTGCTTTCCTGTCTAAGTCACCCTTTTTGGAGTTTTCAACTTAAACATTCCCATTTGGGTTCAAATCGCCTTTTTGGGTTTTTGACTTGAACCCCTCCTTATTTATTTCCTTTTTGCTTTTTTTTAGTTTCTTTTTTTTTTATACATAATACTTCTTTACTACATCAGCATTTACTAGATTAGGAAGGTCTCTTTCGTCCATTTCTACCAAGATCAATGCTCCTCCTAAGAATGCTTTTCTTACTACAAAAAGGCCTTCCCAATTTGGAGTCCATTTGCCGCGTGGGTTAGGAATATTGGGTAAAATCATTTTCAAAACCAAATCCCTTTCTCAAAAATTCCTAGGGCGAACCTTCTTGTCATGTGCTCATATCATCCTCTTATGATACAAATACCCATGACATAACGCCTTAAGTCTTTTTTCCTCAATAAGATTCAATTCTTCATACCGGGCTCGGACCTATTCCGCTTCATCCAATTCAACTTCCATAAGGACACCCAAAGAAGGAATTTTCACTTCAATAGGCAAAATTGCCTCCATCCCATACACTAATGAAAATAGGGTGGCTCCCATGGATGTGCGAACCGATGTACGGTAAGCATGCAGAGCAAAGGGCAACTTCTCATGCCAGTCTTTATATGTATCCGTCATCTTCTAAATGATCTTCTTGAGATTTTTATTCGTAACTTCGACAGCTCCATTCATTTTCGGACGATATGGCACCGAATTGTGATACTTAATATGAAATTGGGCACATGCTTCCTCCATCAACTTATTGTTGAAATTCAGGGCATTATCTAAAATAATCCTTTCTGGTAGCCCATATCGGCAAATTATCTCTTTCTTGAAGAACTTGCACACTACAAACTTTTTCACACTGGCATAAGATGCTGCTTTCACCCATTTCATGAAGTAATCAATCATCACCAAAATGAAGCGGTGTCCATTTGAAGTTTTAGGGGTAATTGGTCCAATCACATTTATTTCCTATGTAGAAAATGGCCCAGGAGTTGTCATGATATGTGAGGATGTGGGAGGGGCATTTATCTTGCTGGTATATATTTGGCATTTATGACAACTTCAAGCAAACTTGATGCAATCACTTTCCATTGTCATCCAATAATATCGTGCCCTCATAATTTGTCGAGCCATCATGTAACCATTTGTATGAGATCCACAAACACCTTCATGAATTTCTTTGAGTATCCTTTTGGCCTCTATAGCATCCACGCACCTTAGCAACACTTGATCTCTCCCATTTTTGTTCAGAATTTCACCATCAATGAAGAATTCCATGGCTATTCTTCTCAATGTCCTTTTATCATTTTCTGATGCCCCTTATGGATACTAGCAATACTTCATATATTGCAATATATCATGATACCATGGTTTCCCATCTATCTCTTCTTCTACGTATAAGCAATGTGCTAGTGATCCACGTATGCTTATCTTAATAGGATAAATTTTAGGGCCTGAATTTACCTTGAACATTGCAGCTATAGTAGCTAATGCGTCAGCCATTTAGTTTTCTTCTTAAGGTAAATGCTTAAAACAAATTTTCTTGAAATATTTAACTAGATCGGTCACAAAATCACAATACTAGGCCAATATGTGGTAAGGGAAAATTGTCTTTCGGACTGGCCCTATTTAGATCACGATAATCCACGCATATTCACACCTTTCTATCTGTTTTAGGAACTAGAACAATGTTTACTACCCATTCAAGATATTTTTCACCTCTAAGAATCCCGCATCAAAGTGCTTCTTAACTTCTTCTTTTATTTTTAGCAACATTTCAGGCTTCATTCTCCTCAACTTTTGTTGAATTGGCTTGCACTCTAGTCTTACTGGTAGTTATAAACCACAATATCATAGTTCAGACCTAGCATGTTCTGATACGACCATATGAACATACCAACATACTTATGAAATAAGCTTATTAGCCATTTCCTTGTGGACGATGATAGAATTGTGCAGATTTTATCCTATTTTCTCACTTCGTCACTCCCTAAATTTATGGTCTTAATGGGTTCTTGATGGAGTATAATTTGTTTTTCTTCTTGTTCCACCAATCTCGAAAGTTCAGGAGGTAGCGTATCATCATTAGCATCCTCTTCTTCATTAAATTCAGCAACACAAACATTTCTTTCAAAATTAGGTTTTGGATTACCATCATAATAGCCTTTATATTCGTTGTTTGGGTACCTATATATGGGACAAAAGTCAGAAAAATGTAGATGGACATGAATATGCATGGGCAGAAGAGATGAAAATGAAAGAATTCGCATTGGAAAAAGGTATGACCAAAGGCGAGATTTTATTGAAATAGTAAATAGCCCTACATAAGAGACCTTGATACTCTTAGGCAGGGGTAATCAGGCTTTAATTATTGAATTACTTTGGTAGAGATTTAGTGATAACAGGAAGATCGATGTAGTGTCAGTTCCTTAGTCGAAAGCCTGGAGGGCAAGGGTGCACTTCCGAAACTCTTAGGACCTTTTATTTATCTGTGTTCACCATCTAGATAGACAAATTCTCAAATGCCTCAATTAAATCCATTACAAGCTCATCCTTGTTAGCCTTTACTAGGTCCGGATAAATGTATCCCGTGGAATGAAAGGCATCCTCTAGAGGAGGAAAAACCATCGGCTCAGTTTCCTCATCGGCCCCTTTAAAATTGGCCATTCTTCTTTCCCTCGTCTTCTCCAAAAACTTTCTCCTTTCCAACCTAGTTGGCTTGTAACCAAGTCCAAATCTATCATTCTTAACTTTTGTTGTCAAAGCTCTTTCTATCCCTTGCAAGTTCTTCCCTAATCTTACTCTAGCATAACATCCTTTCCCAACAATCTGTTGAATTCTTTGACATTGTGGATTGGATAACTGTGGCATTGGTATCTTAGATTCTTCTCCTATATATGTAGTATTCACAAATTCTAAGGAGTTGAAAGAGCATTCTGGTGCATCCTCATTCGCCTCAATATATGGGGCAGAGGAGGAAACTGTAGCAATCATATCTTCTTCTCTAGCCACACCTACCACTTTCCTATCTATTATAAATTTGACTATTTGGTGTAAAGTCGAGGGGAATGCTCCAGCTGAATGTATCCATAGGCGCCCAAGAAGGGAATTATATGCGAGGTTAATGTCCATTACTTGAAATTCCACATTGTAGACACTAGGGCCAACTTGAATTGGAATTTCTATAGTCCTTGTTACTCCTCAACCTGTACCATCAAATGCTTTTACTACCATATGACTTTTCCTCATGTGCGACTCATCTACAGGTAATTTAGATAGAGTTCTTAAGGACATAACATTTTAAGCTGAGCTGCTATCAATTAGGACTTTGGGTAGGATATAGTCTTTGCAAGTGATAGTAATATGCAAGGCTTTGTAATTCCCTCTCCCATCAGGTGAGATCTCATCATCACTTAAGGATATAAAATTATCCATCACAATATTTCCAGCAAGTCGATCTATCCTTTCTACTGACACATCATGGGATACGTATGCTTGATTGAGCACTCATAAAAGAGCTTCCCAGTAGGGTTCTGAATTCAGTATACAGGTAATTTAGATAGAGTTCTTAAGGACATAACATTTTAAGCTGAGCTGCTATCAATTAGGACTTTGGGTAGGATATAGTCTTTGCAAGTGGTAGTAATATGCAAGGCTTTGTAATTCCCTCTCCCATCAGGTGAGATCTCATCATCACTTAAGGATATAAAATTATCCACCACAATATTTCCAGCAAGTCGATCTATCCTTTCTACTGACACATCATGGGATACGTATGCTTGATTGAGCACTCATAGAAGAGCTTCCCAGTAGGGTTCTGAATTCAGTAATAGAGAAAGCAAAGTGATGCACGCTGGCATACGATTCAACTGATCTACTATATTATACTCATTGTGCTTGATGAATTTCAAGAACTCTGAAGCTTCTTTATTAGTCATCGGTTTGCTTCGTTACTCCTTAAATTCCTTTTCTTCACCCTCAAATGAGATTTCTCTAATACTTCCTTCACCTTCTCCCTCTTTGGCCTTTCCTTTTTGAATTCTTCTCAACATTTTAGGTGTGTAACATTTCCCACTTCAGGTGATTCCTCCTATGCCCATTATGTCAACTACGGTTGTGGTGTTTGTTGCGATAGTGGTGGCCAAAAGGTTACTGATTGACCCTTGAGTACTGATATTGCGGTTGTAGTTCCCTGGGACTGCTTGACTATCCTTGTATGGAAAAGGACTTGGAACCTCAATGGTTATCTTTGGCAGCAGAAGCTTAGGCTTTGAATTAATTGTAGGCTCATCTTTGTCCTCATAATAGATAGTCAATGGTTTCCACCGAGTGGGACCTGTTTCTCCTCCTATGACATTGACTTATTTTATTTCCACTTTTTTGTAAAACTCTACAACACCCTCATCCATCATGCTTTGCACTTTTTGGCAAAACTCTTAACAATTTTGGAATTCATTCCCCACATTCTTCTTGAGGAATTCACAAAAGTTTCCCTTTTTAGGAATCTTTTCATTATCTATTTGGATTAGTTTTGCCTTGATCATTATGCCGAACACCACCTACATTGGCATTTTTACCTCATAAATGCTTTTCTTGACCCAACAATCCACCTCCTTAATTATGGCATTTACTTTACCCTTATCATGATCAAGTAAGGGGTTTTTTTTACGCTTGGTTCTCTTTTTTTCCCCAAACTCAATATTCCTACCTAAATAAGGGTTTGAACTTTGTGCTTCAATGCGTTGCAATATTCTGTTGAATGGCCTGGAATTCTGTAATGATAATCACAGTGGGCATTTGAGTCATACCATGCAGGGTAAAAAGGTTTAAGAGGTTCTATATAGATTGGTGCAAGGAAGTGGTTTTCGATTAATTGAGGCAAAAGGTTCGTGTAAGTCATAGGAATGGGTCAAAATGTTGCTTATCTCGTCCAGATTTTTACCTTCTCTAATTGTCATCTAGCTAATTGGCAGGTAGAGGTCGTTGAGCTAATGTGGATATGATTGTTGAATTGGGAGCTTTTGGTCGATAGTTGGGGGTATATGTTGGTCTTGAAATCGATTCCTACCGTGACACTGTTTGCAGGTGGGTAATAAGGTAGATAAATCGGGTAAGGAAAATAAAGGGTTGGGTTTCTGCGTGGTTGGTTTCCAACGGTCATAGCGTGGACATCACCTTCTTTTCTTTTGAATGTTGCACCTTTCTTGGATCCTCCACTATCGGGTACCTCTATCTTCTATCATCTCCCCAGAAATTACCATGCCAGCAAAGCTTTTTGCGGCACTTCCGATCAACTTACCATAACAGAGTTCCCGGAGGGTGTTGACAAATAGCATAGTTGTCTCCTTTTCAATAATAGGTGGTTGCACTTAGGAAGCTATATCTATCCATCGCCGAACGTATTTTTTGAAAGCTTCATTGGCTCTTTTTTTCATATTTTGGAGAGTCATCCTATCGGGAGCCATATCTACCACATGTTGGTACTGAGCAATAAATGTTCTAGTGAGATCTTTCCATGAATGTGTATGGTTCCCATCTAATTGGACATACCACCTTGCGGTGGCTCCAATAAGGTTGTCCTGAAAACAATGGATCAACAACTTATCTTTGTGAGTATACCTTGCCATCTTCCGAGCGAGCATTGTGATGTTGGCTGATGGACATGTTGATTCGTCATATTTTTCAAAGTCAGGAGTCTTAAATTTTGGTGGGAACACTAGATTAGATACTAGGCTGAGCTCTTATGCATCGATTCTACCAAATGTGTCCTTACCTTCCACTACTCTATGCCACTCTTATAGGAGATCATATTTATGTTTTATTCCCATTCCAAAACCAGTCTCAAGGATTGCCTTTCTCAATTTTTCTTGCTCACTAGGGTCATCGAAATTTGGAATAAAAATAGGATATACAAGATTGCTCCAAGGACTTGATACCACTTGCCCTTGATTGGATTAGCCCATAGGTGGGTTTACCTCATTAAAAGCATAAGGTCGACCACCCTGGGGCGACATCACTTGTTGGTAGCCTTCTTGACAAATTTGGGCATGTGGTGGAAATCCTAGAGGTATAATAGCTCCTCTTGCCTATTTCCTTGATTGCATGAATCTTCTCTGGCTGAAAATATTTCCACCATATTTTTGCCTTTGACCATCCCTCTCATTAATTCCATCATTTCAACCCTTTGTTTCCTTATCTATTCTTGCATCTCAGCCATTTTCCCCCCTCATTTCCTCTTGCGTTTTCTCCATTCTTTCTATCCTCACTTGTTGTTCGTTTTCCATATTTCTAGCTTGTAGACAAGTGTTGTATGGATGATTAGCAATTCTCGCTGGTCGAGCTATCTTTACACCTTTATTACCCAAAATCTTTAGAATTAAGGCGTGTTTATTTTATTTTTAAGCAAAGTTATTTATGCATGCTAATGTCTTTACTAAAGAATGTATAAATGAAAGAAATGGGGAAGCATTTGGCACATAACTAACAAAAGATTCTTCCATTAGACTTAGAAGTTATTTTAAAACAAAAATCCAAACTACATCCATGAAAGCCTAGTCTCTAAGCCATTGGTTTCTTCAGGAAGTTCATAACTTGCAAGTAATGGTCTTGTGCTTCATCTAGAAACTCTGATAAACAATGACCATGATCAGTAATTGGACTCACTCCCAGCTTTAGCTCTCTCACCCTTTCCTCCATTTCCTCAGCTTTTCTGGTAGCCAAGTTAATTTGCTTGAATAAGTGCTGTAGATGTTATTGTTGCAAAAAATGAGCACGTATCCATTCCTCCTGTTCATTAGCTAAGACTCACAGGTCGTCAACTTCTTCTTGGAGTGTTATGACATGGCTTTGAGATTCTGATAGCATCTTTCCCATTATTTGCATTTGAGCTTGCATATGGGCTATTTTGCTCTCAAGTTGCTTGTACTCAAGATTGTTTTGACTCTTTGCTTGGAGTTGTTCATTTTCCCTTTGCAGGCGACCCAATTCAACAGTGCTGGATGAGATCATGCTATTCATATCCTTAAACAGTGTCCTCAGTCATTGCGCTCTACTTGGATTTTCTTGCTCCAATGCTCTGAACTGCTTTTCATCTCATGCTTAAGTCTTTTGTTTTCACATTTCAACTTGTTTTTCTCTTCCTGAAGTTTTCGCTTTGCCCTTTCTATCTCTATTACTAGATCTTGGAACACTAGTTTCATGGGACAAGTGGGTATGCACTCTTGGGGAATGACCACATCCTTTCCCCACCTTACATGCCACACAAAGTATTCTGGGGAAGATATGTCAGTACGTCTCCCTCCATCCAACCTACTAGTATGCTTCCATGCTTGAGTGGCCTTTGATAGTTTCATTAATGCATTGGCCTCCGTGTAAGAGAACTCCATTTTGTTAAGGCCAAAGGTTGTCGGGACAAACTGTTCATATCCAAACTGACATATTGCCAAGATAGGAGAGTAGCTAATTGCGCCCCATAAGCTTAAGAGAGGCACCCAATATTCATTTCCACAAATGTATAACACTGGCCCAAACGGCATCCCAAGAGCTCTCCATGTTAATCCCTTACTAGTAAGGCTTTGGAAGAATGACACCCATTTATCTCTAGCTTTTTGCTGAGGCTAACTACTCTCACAAAACTCCTTAATAGGGACTCAGAAAGATATGAACAGCTTACAAAACTTGCCCTTATTGCATTCAAAATGACTTTTTACCCAAATAGTTAATAATTGTGTACATCTAACGAATCGTCCTTCCCCTTTTTGTTGACAAAAACTCAAGGATCTAATGGTTTCAACTAAGATTGCTGGAGTAGGATTGACACTATGTTTGACTTGCTCAAAGAAGTCTACTACAACGACATCAATGCTATCTATGACATTCGAGAATACCACCATATCATAAAGGGCTAAGGTAAACAATCTCATACCTTGGTCATCATCAAGATGTTTGCAAATGAAATCCTATAAGAAACTCCAAGGAAAACAAGTATTCTCACCTTTAGTTCTGATTTAAGAATCAATGACTTATATCTCTAATCCCATCATCATGGCAAGCTTTTTGCGGTAGTTGTTCTTCTTGTTTTTCTAATAAACTTTATCTTGATCCGACTTTGAGATATTAAAGCAAAGCAATTCAGAGTACTCCTATATTGTTGGTATTATATCCACTTCGTTAAAGATGAAGCACCCATAAGAAGGGTCCCAAAACTGTATCATGGCTTTGATGAGCTGGCTATCAATGACCACTGGTAAGAAGAGTGTTAAGTGCCCATATTTCCCTTAGAAAGCTTCCCTCATTGTGTAGTCCCATTGTTTCCAGATATTTCCCAAATCTTTTAAGTTGTTCTACCTAAGGTCGAGATAGACTTTTTCTGGGAAAATAGACATATAATTTGCTAGCAGATAATCCCCATTCTTATGCTGAGCTTCTTTTGATCTAGTTTTCAAACTGATGCAAGGTTTCTTTAGGGACTCAAAAGATGGTTGACTTTCCATGGATGTAGAGTTAACCATGCAGCAACTACTTCCCGTGACAGTATCTACTAATATGAGTGCATATGAAATGAATTAAAGTATGTAAATGTAAGGCTCCAGTCCACACAGCAGGGTCACCTTACATTCGTGAGGTTGGCGATCGCCCAACATTCACTCAATGTATTGTCCGCTTTGGGCGATCGCCACCCTCACGGCTATATTCCCTACTGGGATGCGTCATTCCACGTTCGAACCCAAGACCTCCTCGAGTATCTGGGTTCTAGATCACTTATACCATTTGGACACCAAATGGTATAAGTGATCTAGAACCCAGATACTCGAGGAGGTCTTGGGTTCGAACATGGAATGACGCATCCCAGTAGGGAATATAGCCGTGAGGGTGGCAATCGCCCAAAGCGGACAATACATTGAGTGAATGTTGGGCGATCGCCAACCTCACGATTGTAAGGTGACCCTACTATATGGATTGGGGCCTTACAATTAAAAACGTACGTTTTATTGTCAAGGCCTCACTCGTCTCACTAAGCCGTCAGCAAGCATCCCCTAGGCGCCCCAGTGCCCCAGGTTTACCCTGACAACGTGAGGTATGCGGTCACCCAACACTCACTAACGTATTGTCCGCTTTGGGTGGTCGCCTCGCTCACGGCTTTCTCTCAAGGTTCCTGAAGTACTTTATAGGACATTTATCACCTTAAGCACGTTTCAGTTCGAACCCAAGACCTCTTCAAGTATCTGGGTTCTACAACACTCATACCATTTAGACAAGTTGTCCAAATGGTATGAGTGTTGTAAAACCCAGATACTTGAAGAGGTCCTATTTTCAAACTGGGACATGCTCAAGGTGATAAATGTCCTAGGAGGTACTCTAGGCACCTTGGGACAAAACCATGCGGTAGCTAAGTGCTACGTCCTGGGCCAATGTGGTTTGCAGGCGAGAGCCACCTCTAGAATCCCAAAGTGGACAATATGGGTGAGTCAGACGGTGCTGCACACTCTAACAATAAAGTAATGTCATATGAATATATTATTAAAAAGAAAATGAACACCCATACAAGTGGATGCCAAAATGCTCCTTGAACACTATCTGCTCTATGGTTCTAAAAAAGGTACAGAAAACTCCTTCATGTGTTCCTAACTTCAGGTTCTCTACTTAAAGGTCTTGGCATAATTCTAACTTAAGGTTGATTCGTTAGGTTTTTCTATATGCATGGCTCAGGTTTTATCATCCGGCTAATAGGTTCTCAAATTGTTCCTCACTGACACCTATGTGGACTAGTAAGGCACCCCGATCCTCTCTTATTAAGCTCGAATGGAAATGGTTCAATTTGAGTGAGAGTTATTCACCAGTTCATGCAGAAGTTGCTACCTCACGAGAATGTAGCTACTCACTCCCTTTTAATAAGGACAAGGCTCGAGACTTAGAGCTTATGCGTGCAAATGCACGTGTTTTGTGTGTGAAGGAGAATACCAACGTTTAATAACATCATAACCCTCATCCTACACGCCTAACAGTTTATAATATATCAAGTATAAAAACAACACAATTAATAAAATTCAAAAGCAAACAACATTATTTCAAACTTAAAGAATTTAAACACCAATTAAGACCATTAAACCAAGGCTTAAAATATCATATGATTAATTAATGGTTCGACCCTCAAAGTTCCTAGTGGAGTCGCTAAGCTGTCGTAACAATTTTTGTCCAAGGACCTAATAGCTAGACGTAAGGTTATGGAATCACCACCAATCAATTTTAACTTAGGTGTGATTGGCCACCTATTCAGAACTAAGGATAAGTACAATGATCTACGTTTCGAAATTTGAGTTCAGGAGTACGGTTACATGTGAGGAAGGTATTAACACCCCCACAATGCTCGTTTGGTGGGCGGTACCAATTAATCATGTTTTATCTTAGATAATCTTAATTTAAATGGTCTTTTATGCATAATTAAGATTTTCTTTTTTTATTTAATGTTCGATTATTTAAATATTGACATTTTTCTTATGATATTCTCCAACACTTTGATCAAATTCCCAAGTAAATTTTTTTGCACCTCAAGAGTATTCAAAGGACACACTCGTCCTTATAGCTAAGGATAAGTTGTCGTAACGATTTTTGTCCGAGGACCTAATAGCTAGACGTAAGGTTATGGAGTCGCCACCAATCAATTTTAACTTAGGTGTGATTGATCACTTATTCAAAACTAAAGATAAATACACTTATCTACATTCCGAAATTTAGGTTCAGGAGTATGGTTACGTGTGAGGAAGTTATTAGCACTCCCACAATGCCCGTCTAATAGACGGTACCAATTAATCAAGTTTTATCTTAGGCAATCTTAATTTAAATGGTCTTTTATGCATAATTAAAATTTTCTTTTTATTATTTAATATTCGATTATTTAAATATTGACATTTTTCTTAGGATATTCTCCAATACTTTGATCTAATTTCCAAGTAAATTTTTTTGCACCTCAAGAGTATTCAAGGGACATACTCGTCCTCATGAAGAGGTTCTGTCGTCGAATTAATTAAGTATTTTATGAAAAAAAAATTAGTTAAAATTTATCCTTTAATTTTAATTTATTAATTTTGCATTATTTGATTATTAATTTATTTATATATTGAAGATTTCCTTAATGTTTCTCCAACACCTTGATTGAATACATAAGGAAATATTTTCACCTCAAGAGTATTTAAAGAAACACACCTGTTTCCCTAAAAAGGCTCCATTGTCGGATTAAAAATTTTATTTAAGATTTATCTCTTCATAATTTTAGGTTACTATTATTATTGATTTTAATTAATTTGATTTCCTTAGTATTGAATTTATTCCCTCCAAATTTTCCAACACTTTGGTCAAATTTAGAGAAACGTTTTCTTACCTAGGAATTTCCCAAAAGTTGCACACTCCCAAAGTCCGAGAATTCCATCGTCGGAAGAGTTTTCATTTGCTCTTAAAATATAAGAAAATGAATACTTACGGTTTGGGGATTATTCATTATTATTGTCCTCTTAAAAAAAATTTTTTAATTTTAATTGGACTAATTTACTAACATTTTATCTAATATTTATAAATGGGAATTTGGTGAAAATATTTCTACACCCGTCAACACTTTGATCGGATGTTTTCTTTTATTTATTATTTTAAGATGGGTAGGGACTCTTAGTTCTAGAATTATTAATTTTGTTCCAAATTCCAATACTTTGGTCAAATTTGAAACATGCTTATCTTTCGCTTCAAGGCTTTAAAAAGATTGTATACTAGCAAATTATTATTATTATTATTCAAAGGTTTTCTTTTACAATTTTGAAAACCATCTTTTCTTTCATCACATATTTTTTTTTCATTTCTAAATTTATTCTTGCTAGAAAATCTATATCCGTATCAAGTTTGTAAGCTAATGTTTATTAAATTAAAGTACTTTCAAGAGGCCTAAAACGTAATACTCACATATATCTCAAGTGCCAAAATCATCTTTAGGTTAAAAAATCAGTATTTAACAAGCCCATGTGCAGGAAACATGAATTCAAAAATTATGAAAAGCCATAATACATGATAAGCCCAACTTCAAAAATATATTCAAAAAGCCTAAACAAACATATCCCATATGAGCTAAGCCCATCCCAAACTTTTACCCAACAAATGCAAATACCTAGAAGCCATAATTTGAGTTCAGCCAACAAATATATTCTAGATATACAATGCATAGAATCAACTTACACCATAAACGACATATCAAAATCGGTTTAATATATGAGAAGTGTAATTCATTTATAGCAGTAGCTTAATCGCTCATGTTTTGGCTATATTTTGTTACTTGCAATCTTGTCATTGCTTTCTCGCTTATACTTGGTCAAGAATTGTTATATAATGACCGTAGCTATATGCTTTTCTAAAAAGATAGAATCAATCTCTTAGATATTGAGTTGGGAGATAATCTCTCCTTGATGTAAAGTTGAGAAAGGTTCTCCTTTGTTGCATATATGCGTATACAATTTTCTTCAAGAAAGAAAAGAAAAGCAAGATTTTTTATTGACAAATAGATATTGAAAATACCAACATTATTGCCAAGGATGGGAAATATTATTAAACGAAAGAAATACTGAAACAAAAATGAAACAAAAGAAAACAAATATCTAATTAGCTATATAGCTCTACAAAGAAGGATTACTGCTACTAAATTGTGAAATAGAATCTAGCCTCAGCTACATCTAAACATGATGATTCTCTTGCTGTTCTAATTTTTTGTTCAACAAGGTAATCTTCACTTTTATTTCATTTAACTATTTTTCTACTTTACTCTTCTCAACACCAATGGAAAGAAAAGCTTTGCCTTTAGAAACACAAGTATCAACACAATCATGTCTAAATCCAGCTTTTACCGCATCATCCACAAGTTGCAACATCAATCGTAACTTTTCTAAAGAAGTACAAGACGCTAGAATATCAGCAATCAACAAGGCTTTTCTTAATCCATCTAATGTGTAGGAAATATAGTCTTCAGTTTTGAAGATACAAAAATCCCAAAATTCACCCTCTTTTTGATAGATGATCTCCAAATGCTTCACATATCGAGACTGAACAGAGAAACCATAAAAATCAACACTAATTATCACTTTCCCAGAATATGGTCCAAAGTATCAAGGGTACAAGTAGCTTCCTTATTCCCTGACACTAGGAGAGAAGAATTAACATCAAAGAATAACTATAGGAACAACAGCAACAGTGTTAATCAGAACAAGTTGAGCACTTGGAATAGGCTGAGTACTTGGAACAATTCAGTATTAGAAACAGGAATAGCAATGTCAGTCTTGATACTTTGGATCCGTATTGAGAACAGGATCAGTATTAAGAACAGGACAATATTGGGAACATGTTGAGCATTTGGAACATCTTCCAAGATAGCAACTTCAACGCTTTGAAAATCTTCATCAATTCCATTAAAGAAATTATCAGCACTTATGTCAAATAGAGAAGTAGAATTCTCTGGTTGACCATCATCAGCTTAAGAAAAGGCATCATCATCAAACTCATCAAAATTTATAGGGTTCTCATCATCAAACTCATCGTCATCATCACAAGATGGCTATATCATCATTTAACAAATTGCTCCTCAGGAATTGATTTAACCTAAAAAAAAGGAAGATGAGAAGATGACATCAAAAGAAATAATGAGGAAGAGTAAGAAAGAAAAAGTAGACAAGAATAACTTACTTTCCCAAGTCTAGTACATGAAGCGGCAATACCAGTAGTCTCCTTATCTATTTGATTAACACACTTCTCTTCTATTTGATCAACACACTCTTCTCCCTTTCTCCTTAAGCATAAAGTGATCAAGCGTGATGACAAGGGTAAGATGTTTTCTAAGATTAGGAAGAGGTATACAAAAACTTTCCAATCAAAAAAATGCTAACCCCAATAAGATAGCTATCTTGAACTATAATAGTTACACCTGTCAAAAGCTGGTATAACCCAGAGTTTGATCTCTTTACGTTTCTTTTGAACTTCTCAAAAAGAAATTCGGAAACACAAGAGAAGTCTTAATCCAAAAAACTAAAAGGAGCACGTGGAACCGTTTGATCATATCCAATATGACGAACAACTCTATACATTAAGTATACTTCAATAGAATGAGAATCTCTGTCCAAGCCTGTATAAGCACTGTCTATCATAAAAGGCAATATGAGAGGATTAGCCCACAAGTAAAACTTAATTTCTTCTTTGCTTAATGAGGAAGAATGAGGCTAATTCTGAACACCATAGTAGAAATCAGGATTGCCGTATCCATTCCCCTTATACAGGTATAGACACCAAGTAAATTCCTTAATCACATCCAATGCCTCATGAACATACTTCTTTGCATGTTTATTACGTCATGTCCAAGCTCTATTGTTATTTTTAAAGAAAAGACCAAAGGAAGTCATAGGCTAAGGACTTTGATGAGGCACTGGAGCACAAGCACTAAACCTCTCCTGCAAACACATTTGGATGAAGGAAACATCGATATGCATAAGAATCTTGTAGTAGCCAACTAATGCCTCGATCTTGGAAGAATATAATTCCAATATTCTATAAGAAGTATATTCCAATATTCTATAAGAAGAACCCAAATAGAAAAGACCTAGCGAAAAATTCATACCCTTGGCAATTTTAATAGCTATTGGAATAAGAGTTGGACTAATACCATCATCTAGACATATTAGAAAGGCATGCTTTGCTAACCAAATATCAATAGTGTTTCCAACTCATACTCAAATTTTGGAATATCATGAGAATTGCTTTCACCTTTTCTAGGTTTGAATTTATGAAAAAATAAACCAACCCAATTAGAGAAGCGAGTAGTCTTAGATTTCTCTCGTTGATGCTTGAGTAAATCACAAAAGAAAGTACAAGTCTTCTCTTCTTCTTTGGATAATTTGATGAAGCAAATATTATGTCTCCAAAGACAAAGAAATTCGAAAAGAACATGTGTATCCTTAAGAGTAAAGGTGAATTCTCCCCAAGCAGTAATCATAGTAGGAGAAAAAGTACTCTACCTTACAAAAATAGCATATCATACATCTATTCTTCCTTCTTTAGGAATACGAAGATTTGAGGAAACCATTATAGCATCAAGTACTCCCGTTGAAGATAGAACCTTTACATAAACAGGATTCCTCATTACCTTGTTCAACTAATCTTTCCAACCTTGAACAACTTGAGAATTAGAACCAAACTTAGTCAAAGATAGTGGGAATTCTCCTCATTTCAAACCTAAATTTCAGAATAGATTCGTCTAGAATATGAGTTCTAAAAGTTGATGCTTTAAGACTAATACTTTGCTAAGAATGGCCAACTGGAGGATGAAAATAAGAAGTAATTCGTCTACCACGAGCCTTTTTCTAGAAATGATCCTCTCCTCTTTCCCTAATGATTTGATTAAACTAATCTTCAAGAATGGAAGGAAGTTTATGACCTTTACCAATACGAAGACACATTTTCTTATCAATAGGAGCTTCAGTATTATAAACTTCAAGAGTACACTTTTTTCTTTTTTTTTCACAAGAGCTCGAGTAGCATGAGAAGGTTGGCCATATTAAATCATCATGTTTAGAGAATATCAAAAGAAATCAACAAGACAACTCAGATAACTATAAATACCCATAAAAATATGTATACATATAAAAATAAGCTATCTAAAAAAAATTATATTATTTCTTATCCTATTCAAATATAAAATGCTATGCTATTTTTTTATTAGATACTGTTTAAATTTTTTAAAATACTTTATTTATATGTGTGTGTGTGTATATATATATCTTCATGGATATTTATACTTATCTGAGTTGTGTTGTTGATTTCTTGTAGATATTCTCAAAACATGAAGATTCAATTGGCTAACCTTCTCATGCTACTCGACTCTTGTGAAAAAAAAGAAAAAAATTGTACTCTTGAAGATTCTAATACTGAAGCTCCTATTGACAAGAAAATGCTTCTTTGTATTGGAACAGGTCGTACACTCCCTCCGTTCTTGAAGATTGGCCAGATCAAATATTAGAGAAAGAAGGGAAGGTCATTTCTAGAAAGAGGCTCATGGAAGATAAATTACTTCTTATCTTGATCCTCTAGTTGGCCATTCTAGGCAAAGTATTAGTCCTGAAGCATCAACTTTCAAAACTCATATTCCAAGCGAGTCTATTCTAAAATTTAAGTTTAAATAAAGAGAATTCCACTATCTTTGACTAAGTTTGGTTCTAATTTTCAACCTATTCAAGTTAAGGAAGATTAGGTGAATAAGGTAATAAAGATCCTGCTCATGTAAAGGTTCTATATTCAATAGGAGTACTTGATGCTATACTGGTTTCCTTGAAACTTCGTATTCTCAGAGAAGGAAGAATTGATGTACGGCATGCTATTTTTGCAAGGTGGAGTACTTTTTCTTATACTATGATTACTACTTGGGGAGAATTCACTTTTACTCTTGAGGCTAAACGTGTTCTTTTCAAACTTGTCTTGGGAGACATAATATTTGTGCCATTAAATTATCTAAAGTAGAAAAGAAGACTTATACTTTCTTCTGTGATTTACTCAAGCATCAATGGGAGAATTCTAAGACTATTGATTTCTATAATTGGGTTGGCATATTTTATCATAAATTAAAACCTAAAAAAGGTGAAACTAATTTTAAGTATGAGTTAGAAGCACTTTTGATAATGTGGTTAGCTAGGCACGTCTTTCCAAGATGTCTAAATGATGGTATTAGTTTAGCTCTTATTCCATTAGCTGTTATAATTGCTAGGGATATGCGATTTTCACTAACTCCTTTCTATTTAGGTTCTCTTTATTAATATTGGAATTATATTCTTCCAAGACCGAGGCATCACTTGGTCACTACAAGATTTTTACGTATATCAATGTTTTCTTCATCCAAATGTGTTTGTGGGAGAGGTTTAGTGCTTGTGCTCATCCTTAATCCAAGTCCTCAGCCTGTGACTTATTCTGGTCCTTTCTCAAAAAATAACTATAAAGCTGGATATGGTATAATCAAAATGCAAAGAAGTGTGTTCTTGAGGAATTGGATATGATTAAGGAATTTACTTCGCATCCTTGCTTGCATAAGAAAAATGGATATGGTAACCTGATTTTTACTGTGGTGTTAAAAATCAACCTCTTTCTTCCTCACTAAGTAAAGAAGAAATTGAGTTTTACCTGTGGACTAATCTTGTCATATGACCTATGATATAGAGTATTTATGCAGGCTTGCAAAGAGATTCTCATTCTATTGAATTATACTTAATGTATAGAGATTCTCGTCAATTTGGATATGTTCAACTGGTTCTGCGTGCTCCTTTTAATTCTTTGGATGAAGAATTTTCCTCGTGTTTCTAAATTTGTTTTTGATAGAGTTCAAAAGAATTGTAAAGAGATTAAACTCTGGATTGTACTAGCTTTTGACAAGCATTGCTATTATTGTTTAGGATGGCTAGCTTATTGGGGTCAGCATATTTCTAATTGGAAAGCCTTTTGTGTACCTCTTCCTGATGTTAAAAAATTCTTACAATTGTTAATATTACTTAAAGTGACACATCATTGCACTTGATCCCTTCATGCTCAAGGAGAAAGGGAAACATAACGTCCGGAATTGCCAAATCTCGAACTAACTTTTCTTTTCGTAACACACTTTCACATGCGATTAATTAAAATTAAATGGTTTGCATTCGGTGTCAATGTAAGTTCATTCTATAGTTGTCGTTACAAATAACTCTTTGGACCATTAAACCATTCAATCAATAAATAATAATTGAGGAACCATATAACAATTTATAAACAGTATAAATACCATTAAAAAATTAATTTCAGTAATAAAATCTTTAGTCAGTCCATAAATACACATATTGGAAAATATAAGCAGTTCAGTAATAAAAATTCATAAAATATTCACAGTTCAGTATTCATTTATGAAAATGTTCTATTTATCTGTAAACAAGTTATAAGAACATGCCAGTACTCTCATGTACGTAAAATTCAATAACATAAATTTTTAAATATTGTTTTTCGATATTCAATGAAAATATGGAATTTCAATAAATGAGATGAATTTAACTTAATAAATTTTTCATTTTTAATACTTAAAGATATTAAAAGATAACATCATAAAATTATTAAAATTTTCGACAGTATAACAGCTGTTTCTAACCTAGCCTTCCTGCAGTGAAAACACAGTTTATAAAACCAGCCACATTCCACAATTTCAACAATTCTATAGTAATTGACTTCAAAATCAATTTCGTAAAATCATTTTCAACCACGATATGCAATCACAGTATCCCTACACCTTTCATACTTATGCCTTTCATAGAAGCCACAATTTATATTTTTTTTCAAACCAGCCAGTAATCCCAATGCAAGCATACCATTTCCTATGCATCTTCCATAAATTTTCCTTACCTCTACAGTGTCCTTTCATTCAAACAACACCCATTGTAGCACTGAGCTAGTGAGTAGATCCTTATTTGCCCCCTTTTTTATCTCATTCGTCTAACTTCGAAGCTGCAGGAGATCATTTATACAAGTTTAGTTTCAAGATATCTATGCAAAACACCCTTATAATACATACTCATTAACAATGTGATTGCCTTAACCAACCATACCCACTAGAGTTCTACTCTTTCCATTCTATAAGTAGCCCACTATTGTAAGATTTTATGACCTATTGATGTCTTCCTAACTTAATTCCATATTTAAAAGTGTAAGGCTCATTTCCTAATTCATTCCACATTATTTTTCACAATTTTCTAAAATTCAGCCCAATTCTATCTATTTGGCAGGATGGTTTTCTGACCTTTGCACATTAAAATTTACATTACTAATTATAGGGATGTCCAAAAATTATGAATCCAAAGCCATGTGATTCTTAATTCAATTCCTTATTTAGAATGGTAAGTTTCATAATTTTATCATTTTTGAGTCATTTTTAATAATTCTTCAAAGTTACTCTGTTTTCAAGTGCATTCTAGCAGACCTATCTACTGACCTCTATTTAGTGTAAGGTTATCCAAATTGTGCAAACCCAAAGCCATATTATTCCTAACTCATTTACCTTTCTAGAAATGTATGGCTTGCATCCAAATTCGTTCTGGTCTATTTTCTACAATTTTTCAAACTTAGCTGTTTAAATCACATTTTCTAGGAAGAGTACCTTACATTCATTTGCACATATCTTAAGCTACAAAACTCCAAATTAAGTGATTCCAAAACTGAATTTCTTCTAACTCATAAGGCTATCTACCAAAATTTTTACAAAATTTATCTCATTATAAAACTCCCAAACTGAACATTTAAACATGGGGCTAAAATAGGACAGTGCAACAGAATCAGCACATACACACACTTAGCTCGTTGTTTCTTAGAACTTTACACCCCTTTAGGCATGAGAACTACATTTTTCCCTTACAAAACCCTCATGATAGTAGCCCTAACATAGCCATACAATTTGTTTTGCTTCAAATTCCAACCATAAACATGTTAATCAAGTGTAACACAACCATATTCAGCCATTGAAATCAAAAGCAAAAGCTGTCTCTCTCACCTTCAACCATGGCAAAGAATTCCAAAACAGCCCTCAAATTGTTGATTTAGCCTTCCAAATTCCAGGTATAGATAGCTCTCACGAAGAGGAACAATTTTGGTTTAGGGAGCTTTTTGATTTGGTGAGGTTTGAGAGAGGTTTTACATAGGTTTTCTTCACTTGAACTTGGAGAAAATGGAGAGCAAGATGAGCATCAATGCTACCAGACAAAGGAGGAAGAAAAGCCTCATAAATATCTAAATTTTATATTATTTTAATATTAAAAATATCAGCTCCTGAGAAATTACCATTTTACCCTTTTATAGTCTCATTAATTACATCTATGTCCTAGCTATTATTTTACTATTCAAAATATAATTCTCATTTTTATTTTTATTTTTCTTTAAATATATTCATTTATAATAATATAGGTCTAGAATTGGCTCTTGGTAAGGTTTGACTGGCCTTAAGATGTGAAATTACCAAAATAACCCTAAGCGATCATTTGTGTAGTTTTTAGCATTTTCGCATAATTCAATTCATGGACTGGATCCACGTGAAACTTCTTTATGCGAGAATTTTCCTATGACAGTTTGTAGGTCGAAAGTCAATTTAGTTTGATCGTTATTTAGAAAAGTTCTTTCGAGCTATGGACAAAATCGTTATTTTTGAATTTGTTGCACGTAAACCTAGGCGTGCTCATTTTAGAGAATTTTGAAAAGTAGTCTTCTTATCCCTTAGGTATTTTGATCCCAAATTTCACATTTTGCCATTTCAAAAACCATCTGGATTACAAATTGTCCTATAAGGCCCACTTAACAGTTTCCTCAATAATTCAACAACCACTAAGGATCTGTTTTCGTAACTTGACTTAATATTCTAATTCAACACCTTCAATAGGTGTAAGAAAAATAGAAAAATTTTGGTTCTCACAGGAAAAGAGTATGTTAATCAAATAGATAAGGAAAAATAAGTTATTGGTATTGCTGCTTCACGTACTAGATATGGAAAAATAAGTTATTCTTATCTTCTTTTTCTATCTTACTCTTCCTCGTTATTTCTTTTGATGTCATCTTTTCATCTTCTTTTTTTTAGGGCAAATCAATTCATAGGGAGCAATTTATTAATGACAATGAGCCATCCTGTGATGATGACGACGAGCACTCCATGAATTTTGATGAGTCTAATGATAAAGCCTTTTCTAAAGTTGATGATGTTCAACCAGAGTATTCTACTTCTCTATTTGACGTAACTACTGATAACTTCTTTAATAGAATTGATGAAGGTATTCAAAGTGATGAAGTTGATATCTTGGATGATGTTGTTCCAAATGCTCAACATGTTTCCAATATTTATCTTGTTCTCAATACTGATCTTATTCCAAATGTTGAACCTGTTCAAACTGAAACTACTATTCATGTTTTTTATAATGAACTCATTCTAAGTGCTCAGCTTGTTTAGACTGACACTATTGCTATTGTTCCTATAGTTATTCTTGATGTTGCTTCTTCTCCTCCATTGTCAAGGAACGGGGAAGCTAGTAGTACCCTGATACTTTTGGAACATATTTTGGGAATATGACAGCTAGAGTTGATTTTATGGTTTCTCTGTTCAGTCTCGGTATGTCAAGCATTTGGAGATCATTGATAAGTGTCTAGAATATCTATTTTTTATGAGATTTTATTACAAAATCTTTGGATATATTTTGGAATTTTTATTATTTTCTCTCCTATTTATTTGGATTTTCTTCGTCTGCAAGGAATTAAAGTTGACCATGCAAAAGAAGTCTAATGCAGTCAAAATTAATGCCTGGAAGTGTCATAAAGCAAGAAGGAAATAAAAGGAAAGAATCCTACAGATTACGGCAAGAAAAGAAAAAGGAAAGGAGAGCCTAGCTGAGTTGAAACTTTCTGTCCAAGAAAAAGAAACTAAAAAAACCCTAGAAGACTGCCTATATAAAGGAGAGGCTGCCACTTGAATATAAAAGGGGAATAAGAGAACCGCATATGAAATATGGAGAAGAGAGGCTGAGTGACAGCAGCCAAGCTCTCCCCTTGTTTTCTTGCTGCTTTGTTTCTTTACTCTATTTTTTAACTTAGATTTTCTTAGACTCTTCAAGGATTTCTGTTGATTTTATTCAAGTTGTTTAAGCATATTGAGAATTCAAGTTCTTTTTAAATTAGTTTAAATAAATTTTCAGTTTCAATTTTTTTTCATGCTCTGTCTATCGTTTTCTTCTTTTCATTGTTTGATGCTTCATTTATAGCTGGGAAAGTTTGGCCGAGTGACAGGTGGCTGGAGTTTCTGCATCTTTTTGGTTTACTCTCTAGCGGAACCGAGCTAGCTGTTGGCATGGACAGTAAGCTGCTACATGAAGCGAGTGGAGTGGTGGCTGGAAATTGCAGCGTTGCAATTGGAGTAGGGCACAGTTTGATGAATGACGTGGTTGTAAGGTTTCGTTGTCTCGGTTTATCATGTCATACACAAAAATACGCAGCAGATTAAAATCAACAAAACCAAAGTCACCAGGATCATGCAACAAGATTAATTTCGGGATAAAATCTAACCTTTTGGTGTACTCCTGTAGGAATGTTCGACTTTGAATATGGCAGCCCATTAACAGCCCTTGATTTATCGTTAACTCAAGACTCCTAGCTGAGAGAAGCCCTCTAACGGTATCCACACGAGTAGGACGCAAAACAAGACGTTTGCCTGAGATAAGATGTGATCAGAAGCAAAGGGAGGAGGAAGGGAATTGTTTTCTGAGAGTGCTAGCTCCAAGAGGCAGAACGGCTATAAAATATATTCTCTTCTTATATCTAACTTTTAGACTTAATGTTGTTTTTATAGTGTCTCTTAACAAAACCCTAAAAAGGCCTTAGCCTTAGTCCAACTAAATTGGGTCTTTTGGGCCTTTTAAAATTACTTAATCCAAATCCAATTAATTGTAGGGCATACTCTAACAATCTCCCACTTGCACTACAACCAATTGGTTATGCATTTGGATTAATAATTTGGTCTGCTAATGAATTATTATATTAATAATTCATAATTATAATCTCATTATAATTGAAAAGACCAAAATACCCTTTAGTAATCTCAGGCTAAAATTACTATTAATTAAATCTCGAATTGTAGTTGGAATAGGATTCTAGTCTCACTAGGAATCTTTCTTGTACTAGGATTCATCACATGAATCCAACTTCAATTACCTTGTCTTGGTCATACTCTTATTGTGTGTGACCCTTTAGGTTTCCATTACGTTGGCAGTGATTCAGAATCTCATTCATAAATCACAAGCCAAGATTGGCATCTAGCAATGCATCATGGCTACCCAAGTAATGAAAATGTCGGTGAGTTGACGACAACCTTCCAATGAGCAATTACCGTATAATTCGATCCTTTTGTCACCTAATATCTCAGCTGAACATAGAGTATGGAACGTGTTATCTCTATTAAAGTTCAACTCCATTGTTTCTCAATCTTAAGATAAATGATTTAATCAAATGAATTCAAGATCTCATCTTAAATTTCATTTGTACTGTGGCCACAGATTTTCAATCATTAATCTCTATTGAGAGTCCTTGAGATATAGACCCTTGTTACCAAGAGGGACAAATCCTATCTTGATCACTCACAACCCTCATATGATTCATGATGTACCTAATTATTGTCTTACTTGCAACCCTTATTGAGCTACGTTTACCAGCATCAAAGTACACCAATCCACACATAGGATACCATGGTGATCTCAAGTCTAAGGATCACATATACCATTGCCATTTGAGAACATCTAATGACACTCAATGTAACGATCCACATAAAGTTCTCAAGATGGGTCAATCCAGTGTATTCATTCACAATGATCACCCATGTGTTGATCTGGATATCACCATATCCATGACTTATGAGATCAATCACCCAAAGGAATCTAACACATGTTAGTCTTACCATATCACTGATGTCCTTTCTCAATGATACTACGACTAAGGATATTTAAGAATAGTATTCTTTGTATCATAAGGATCTCATTATCAAAGTCATTACTTTGATTCCTTTGATACGAATCCACTATTCTAGGGACTTTATCATTTGATTATGACTTGATCAAATTAAATATAGTCAATAATGATAAATAACTACCATGTATTATTAAATAACATAAATAATCACAATTTCTTAAGTGTACTATAAGTCTAAATCTGATTGGCTTATAGCGCATACACTAACATTCTCCCACTTGCACTATAGCCAATCGATTATGAAAGGGCTTGAGTATTTGTTTGGACCATTGGTGAGACCAAGATTTCTTAGCTTGTGCAATGGCTCCATTGTTGTCACAATAAAGTGCCACTGAATCAGTAATGCTAAGGACTACTCCAAGTTCTGTGACGAAATTTTTTGATCCAAACAGCTTCCTTAGCTGCATCTGAAGCCGTTATATACTCAACCTCGATTGTAGAATTGGCCACTGTCTCTTGTTTAGAACTTTTCCAACTTAACAGTGCCATCATTTAGGCAAAACACATAGCCAGATTGTGACTTAAAGTCATCTTTGTTTGACTAGAAATTGGCATCAGTGTAACCATTTACAATGAGCTCATTCTCTCCTCCATAGACTAAGAAAGCATCCTTAGTCCTTCTCAAGTACTTAAGGATGTTCTTAACTGCTATCCAGTGACGCTCACCTGGGTTAACTTGATACCTACTCGCCATGCTTAAAGCATGGGAAACATCAAGCCTCGTACATAACATAGCGTACATGATATATCCAATAGCCGAAGCATATGGAATCTTAGCTATTTTATCTCTCTCATCTTATGTTTTAGGACACATGTCCTTTAAGAGATAAATGCCATGAGACATAGGTAAGAATTCTTTCTTAGATTCTTCCATGTTGAACCTTTTCAACACTTTGTCAATATATGTACTTTGACTCAGACCTAGCAGCCTACTCGATCTATCTCTATAGATCTTTATTTCAAGGATATAGGCTGCTTCTCCTAAGTCTTTCATGGAGAAGAAATTCCTTAGCCAAGTTTTGACAGATTGTAGGGCAAGAATGTCATTTCCTATGAGTAGTATGTCATCTACATATAACACTAGGAATGTGACAGCACTCCCACTAACTTTTTGTAAACACAAGGTTCATCTTCATTCTTGATGAAGCCAAACTCTTTGACTATCTCATCAAAACGAATGTTCCAGTTCCGAGAAGCTTGCTTCTTAAGCTCTCAATGTATCCTATTAGACCTACGCGGGCCTTGTATTTCTGGAGCTACTTCTTGTGGAGCCTAGATATGCGTTTCTCGTTTATGTGACCAAGTCTACAATGCCAGAGGAATGTAGGATTAATCTCATTACCCTTTGACCTCTTGAAATCAACACTGTATATGTGATTATCTAAATCTAGAACATACAATCCATTCATAATGGAAGCATTGCCATAGAAAATATCATTAAAGTAAATTGAACAACTATTGTTCATTATTTTAAAAGAAAAACCTTTCTTGTCCAAACAAGAAACAGAAATAATGTTCTTGGCAATTGCTGGAACATAATAACAATTATCAAGTTCTAGAATTAGGCCCGAAGGCAATGATAAATTAAATGTTCCTACAGTTAACGCAGTAACCGTTGCTCCATTGCCAACTCGTAGGACCACCTTGCCCTTGGCAAGTTTTCTACTCCTTGTTAGTCCCTGCACATTCATGCAAATGTGAGAACCACATCCAGTATCTAATACCCAAGATGAAGAAGTAAACAAATTTATCTCAATCACATATATACTTGAGATGGAAGTCTCACTTCCTTTCTTTTTCTTCAGGTCCTTAAGGTACACAGTGCAATTTCACTTCTAATGACCAGTCTTACTGCAATGGAAGCATTTTCTTGTCTTAACAACTCCACCAGATGGCTTGAGTTTCTTGGCCTCTTCCTTCTTGTTGCCCTTGAGCTTGGGCTTACCCTTAGGCTTGCCTTTGCCTTTGGATTTGGTCTTGTCAATCACCAGAACAGAAGTATGCCTTGACTTCTTCAAGTCCTGCTCAGCAGTTCTCAACATATTGAGCAATTCTGCCAGTGTCTTATCCATATTGTTCATGTTGTAGTGCAACATAAATGAACTATAGCTATCCGGTAAGGATTAGCGGATCAAATTAACTGACAACTCTTTATGCATGGTGAAGCCCAGTGCTTCTAGCCTCTCAATGTACCTAATCATATTAAGTACATGAGTGTGGACCAGAGCTCCCTCAACCATCTTGCTCTGAAAAAGCGCCTTAGACACGTCATAACGTTCATGCCATGCTTGCTCTTGGAACATTTCCTTGAGATGTTCGATCATATCAAACGGTTTCATATTCTCATGTTGCTTCTGGAGTTCAGAACTCATGGAAGCTAACATTAGGCACTGTACGTCAATGGTATCATCCAAATGCTTTTGATAAGCTTGCTTATCAGTAGCGGAAGCATTTTGTCGGGGTTGAGCAAGGATTGCATGCTCTAGAACATATAACTTCTTTTCTTGAGTGAGGACTATCCTCAAATTTCTGTACCAGTCTAAGAAGTTTGCCCCAACCAACTTGTTATCCTTCTCAAGGATAGAACGAATGGATAAATTATTGTTTGCCATGATAATTCTACAATCATAAAATATGCAAGTAAGTAACATTGTGATTAAAATCATTAATTATGGTCTTTTAATTAAATGAATTACTCCCATTATTTTCCTCAAGCTAATAGCCCTCACTATCAACTCGGGAAGCCTTTTCGCCTAGACTTCCTAGTGGGCCAGGATCCATATTTGGTCCCATTATGACTTTAGCTGAGCTAATGCGTCCAATGAGATTATTTAGGTAGACAACTCTTGTCAATTGCATTTCATACAACTCTTGGATAGTTGGGTGAACAACTCTTGTTCTAACTCATCATATGGGTTAAAGCCTAACCTATGCCTCTAAATCTTATTAGGTTTGACTGAGCCAATGCCCTAATTTAATTTAGTTAAGTCTGACCCAATACACTTTGAGATAACTATTATCTCATGCAATGTGAATTCCTAAGGTAGGTATGGCCTTGACTGAGCCAAAGTAGCACAATACCGAACAAAGTCTCTTTCACATGCACCATATTGGAAGGCATCTTTATTTGTTATCTTTGACTTAATATTTATTTTGAGGGATTTTTAATTTTACCATCTCACCTAGCATGCTTTTCTAACATATATATCAACATATATAAGTAAAAGCATAAAATTAAACGTGACATGGTTATGGCCTTTCTATTACAAAAGAACCTAGGGATATATTATTTTTTTAAATGTCTTCTCCTCGATTTCCCTTCAAGCGTCACCTCGATTCGCCTTGGCTCCGAATCATCTTGGCTCCAAATGTTGTACATTTTACAAGATAATCCTAATTTATCTATATAACTATTACATAAATAAATTACAAATAATTCAAGGCTCACAGGCCCAATTTAAATTTATTTAAATAAATTACAACCTATGTAAACCTAGGCCCATAACCATGCACCATGCAATCATCCATATCACATAAGAATCAAGCATCAAGCATACACAGTAATATCACATATTAATTTGCATGCTTCCTAATTAAAATCTAATTTTAATTAATCAAAATTTTAATTAATTATGAGTATCAATGGCTGTTTTAATTTAATTTTAATTCTCAAAATTCAATTTGGGCTTAATTGAAATTTTAATCTTATTAAAATCTCGAAACCATTGGATAACTCTTATCCATTTTAAAATATTTTATCTTAAAACAAAAATTTATAAAGATAACTCCTTTTGAAATTTTAATCTCATTAAAATCTCAAAAGTATTGGATAACTCTTATCCAATTTAAGATAGAAAATATTTTATTTTAAAACATTTTTTTTCTTTGTAAGATAATTCCTTTTGAAATTTTAATCTCATTAAAATCTCAAAATTATTAAATAACTCTTATCCAATTTAATACAGGATATATATTTTATTTTAAAACAATTTTATCAAGATAATGTTTTTGAAATTTTAATCTTATTAAAATCTCAAAAAATATTGGATAACTCTTATCCAATTTTATTTTTTAGAAAATATCTTTCTTTAAAATATATTTAATTTGAAACCCTTATCAGGATAACTTTTATCCCAATTTATTTTATATATTTTAAATAAAATAATAACAAGTAAATTTTTTTTTAATCTATAATTGTCTTACAATTATTTTAGGTTGCCCAAACGAATTTTGAAAATTAAAATCAAATTTGTAACAACTTACAATAAAACAGCATCACCACGAATCGAATTCGCTATCCTGAAAGCCGTTTGCACACTGGCTCGGATACCACTGTAAGGTTTCGTTGTCTCGGTTTATCATGTCATACACGAAAATACGCAGCGGATTAAAATCAACAAAACCAAAATCACCAGGATCATGCAACAAGATTAATTTCGGGATAAAATCTAACCTTTTGGTGTACTCGTGTAGGAATGTTCGACTTTTGAATATGGCAGCCCACGAACAGCCCTTGATTTATCGTTAACTCAAGACTCCTAGCTGAGAGAAGCCCTCTAACGGTATCCACACGAGTAGGACGCAAAACAAGACCTTTGCCTGAGACAAGATGTGATCAGAAGCGGAGGGAGGAGGAAGGGAATTATTTTCTGAGAGTGCTAGCTCCAAGAGGCAGAACGGCTATAAAATATACTCTTCTTATATCTAACTTTTAGACTTAATGTTGTTTTTATAGTGCTTCTTAACAAAACCCTAAAAAGGCCTTAGCCTTAGTCCAACTAAATTGGGTCTTTTGGGCCTTTTAAAATTACTTAATCCAAATCCAATTAATTGTAGGGCATACTCTAACAGTGGCTTGGCCACAAGTTTGTGGTTGTGCATGATGATGGTTCACGGTTTTCATTTGTTGAATTGCATTATGTTTTCTGTTTCTTCATTGTTGGATTTGGTTTTAATAATTAATTATCTATTTGTTATATTACTTTAATAGCTATGTGTTATTTTAGTTCATGAGGTTTAGGATTAGTTCTTTCATATTTGTTTGTTTAAGTAATACAATAGGTATTTAGATTATAATAATTTTAATTATGTTTTTAGTAATTTCACTTTATGTTCATGATTTTGTCTTTTGAATTTTTAATGTTATTTATTTTACTTGCATAATTATTTTAAGTATTTTAGAATTAATTTAATTTGAAATTTTTGATTGTTTAAATAAATCTAGGATGACAAATTTTAGTATTTAGCTATGACAATTTTAAATAATCCTCGTGAGAACGATACTCTATTCACTACTGTATTACTTGTCGCGACCTGTGCACTTGCGGTATAGATTTAGACGCAACAATCATCATAAAAAAGAGGGTGAATTTTAGGATCCTTGTATCTTCCAAAATGAAGATTTTATTTCTTACACATTGGATGGATTTGGAAAAGCCTTGTTGATTGCTGATATTCCAATCTCTTCTATATCTCCAAAAAAGTTATGATTGATGTTGCAACTTGTATATAATGCGATAAAAGCTGGATGTAGACATGATTGTGTTAATACTTGTGTTTTCGAATCCAAAGCTTTCCTTTCCATAGGTGTTGAGAAGAATAAAGTAGAAAAGTAGTTAAATGAAATAAAAGTGAAGATTACCTTGCTGAAGAAAGAATTATAATAGCAAGAGAAGCATTAAGTTAAGATGTAGCTGAAGTTAAAGTCATTTTCGCAATTCCATAGCAATAATCCTTCTCTATGGAGCTATATAGCTAATTAGATATTTGTTTTCATTTGTTGCATTTTTTCAGTATTTCCTTTGTTTTGGAATTTTTTTCTATCTTTTGCAATAATATTGTATTTTCATTTATCTATTTGTCAATAGCAAATCTTGCCTTTCTATTCTTTCTTGAAGAAAATTGTATGTGCATAGATGCTACCAAGGAAGACGTTTCTCAACTTTATATCAAAGAATTAAAATAGCAAGAGAATCATAAGGTTGAGATGCAACTGAAATTTGATTCTTTTTTGCAATTTAGTAGTAGTAATCCTTCTTTGTAGAGTTTTATAGCTAATTAGATATTTGGTTTCTTTTGTTGCATTTTTGTTTCAGTATTTCCTTTACTTTGGAATTTTCCCATCTTTTCCAATAATATTGGTATTTCATTTATCTATTTGTTAATAGCAAATCTTGACTTTCTTTTCTTTCTTGAAGAAAATTGTATGTCTATGTACATGACAAAGGAGAACCTTTCTCAACTTTACATCAAGGAAACAATACTTCTCAACTCAATATATAAGAGACTGATTTTATCCTTCTAGAAAAGAATATAGTTGTGGTCATTGTTTAATAATTCGTAGCCAAGTATGAGTGATAAAGCTGCAACTGGATTAGAAGTAATGAAATATAGCCAAAATGTGATCGATTAAACTGCGGCTAAAAGTGAAATACACTTCTCATATATTAAACTTCATTACAAAGAGAAGTAGAAGCAATTAAATTGACTTATTATTGAATAACATAAACTTAACAAAATAGTTGAAGTATAAGTCTCATACATGGAATTTTTTGATGTACTAAAAGTTGATAGGTGCTGTGATAACATTGTTTTTTGGGATTTATCAACTTACAATAGTCGTTATCATTCACCTCACGTACAATATATGGACCTTCTCATTTTGGAATGAACTTAAAGGCTAGAGTTCCTCTTCTGATATCTCCTCTAACCCATCTCCTTATGGCTTAGGTTGACCTTGAAGTTATTCTGGTGCATGCACAATCTCTTATATGTCCTTTTCATGCAGTTTTATTTGAGAACAAGTTAATTGTTCATTAGAAGGTTCCTATGTATGGGGTCAAGAGAAGATTTTTTTCTAGACCCCTCATCCCATCAGAAGTAATAGACAGTTTTTCTATCTTCATGAGTATAAGAACTCACCCCAATAGCTTACCTTTCTTCTTTTCATCTTTATTCTCAAAAGCATTCCCACATCTTCATTTTTCCACCTCGATGCTTCTTCTTCTTCATCTCACTAGTGTTACTTTCTTTTCTAGAGAACTTTTCCCATCTTTAAAGTGGAACACTTATAGGTCTTACAATAGACGTTTCCCTATCCTCTACCAAATCTTCAAAGAAGGATGCCTTAGCATAGTTCACCTCATTCCACTCAAATGGAGTCTTTATAGCTGGAATAAAGATTTCGTTCCCCTTCTAATGACCTTTCATGCACTAATATGATGAGAAAATGGGATGATGTTATGAGTATGAAGAATGTTCCTCCTATAAGAACATGGTCAGCTACATCAGCATCAATCACATGGAAGCAAGTTTAATCTTGGATTGGTCCTATCTTGAAATTCACCATCACTTGTCCCAATGTTGAAATCTCATTATTGTCACAAGGAGAGATTGATACAGGACATCATAAACACTTCAAATCAATATTTACTACCTTCAAAGCCAACAAAGGCATGAGGTTCACAAAAGATCCATCGTCAATGAATGTTCTTCTAATAAGATATCCATTGATAACACTCTCCACATAAAGCGATTTTTTGTGATAAGGATAGGAAGTAACATATCTGCCTCTGTAAAAATTATAGCATTCTCATATCCACTTCCCATTTTCCCCATAGGTCATCCCACCATGTTACACTCTCCATATTATTGCCCTCCTATCTGGCTAGAACGATAGCAACTTCCTATTTTGATTCTTCTGAAAACCCAAGTATATCAAATAAATGCCTAAATTTTGGAGCTTTCATAAATGAATTTGCAATTGAAGAAGTCATATACTATCTACCTACGCTTCTTCAAATTGGGCAGTTGAAGGAGAAGGATCGTCATGATGAATAATAGCATTCACATGTCTTCTAGGATTATGAAGAGCTGGAAGTGGATTATTCTTAACTCCATTGTTGCCAATCAACACTTCTCTTGCTTGTATTCTCCTATGAAATAACCTTCGCATATTCTTTCATTCAAATAGTGGATGGCTAACCGTTCGGTGATAATCACAATGCATTGGGTTGGACTTCTCTTCTGCTATTGGTAGTCGTAGAACATAAGGTAGGTTGATATTTCTATCTCTGATTCATTCTTGAAGAAATGTTTTCACTCTATCCAATGTAATCGTGAATAGTGGCAAGTCAGCTTCATCATCTTGTCTTCCTCTTGGATCTTCTCTTCTAGGGCGCATATTAGGATGAGGAAGCCCTATTCTTTCGCTTCTTTTTCCTTGAATAGCATTCATTGTAGGAGTATTCCTTCTAGTGAAATGATTAACTCCCCTTTTCCTAAAGACAATACTATTGGTTCTTCTTGCAGCTTCAACTTAAGTAGCAAAGGTTGGGAATGGTAAGTTCTCCAAATGCACCCTATATTCACCAAACATCTCCAGAATACAAACATTGACTAACTCTTTCTCATCATGAAAGTCTTGAATATCTAACACTCTTTCTCTGAAGCACTAAATATACTCCATAAGATCTTCACGCGACTTTTGATGTTCTCTCCCTGGATCAATAAGAGTAACTTTCTCCTGAGTAGAGAAGAACTTCTCTCCAAACATCCGAAACATTTAACTCCAAGATTCTATGGAACCAGAGTAAGATTGACATACGAAGTGTATGCCTTTTCATCAAGGAGCGGCTGTCTTTGATGGACCTAGAAGAGGAGCCATCTCTGATGGAACTGGAAGAGGAGCTACCTTCGATGGAGCTAGAGGAGGAGCTGTCTCTGATGGAACTACAAAAGGAGGTGGCTCCAATGGAGTGGAGGCAGGAATTGCCTCTGATAAGTGAGAAGGGAGAGTTGTCGCTCCTGCAAGTGGCACAGATGTGGTAAGTGCTGCTGTAGAACTGTTAATATGGCATGTAAGTGGTTAAGTCCATTTGTCAATGTCTCCACATATTTGTTTCCACTCATGAGTATATCAATATGAGACACTACTCTCAAGATGCGTTGCAAAACAAGACAATAGAGATTTGATGAAATCGATTGATCTGAATAAAAATTTGATTAACTTAGGATTTAAAGTTAATAACTTATATTAGAGTAATTAGAACTAATCAGTCTAGCTTGAAACCCCAATCTACGTGTGGGGTTTTGTACAAATCGATGAGAAATCGAGTCGTAACAAGACATGTAGTCTGGAGCTGTCTCACCTAGGATCACACACTTTCGCCCTCTATTCTCTTTAGTGAGCACATACATAGTCCATCTCTCCCATAATTGAATCATGAACTGATAAACAACATGATAAGTGGGACTTGTACAACCTCTCTATGCTCTATATGGTGTTAAAGGTGTCGAAGGTATGGTTTGCACGTAGCCCCACTACCATAACACTCTCTCTAGATTATACGGCTCCACAATATCTCCAATTTTTAAACAAATCATGGAAAATGTGATTAAAGGCAATGGATGATGCTTCTGACTATTAGTATATGAATCCCAGTACACCTGATTACACTGGAGGTCATCTAGCTGCTCTCGCAAGATCTTCACATCTTGGTTGTAACCACTTGGCTTTCATCGTCGAGTCGGAGGCATACATCGTCATAATTAAAGTTTGCCTTCGGACTTAACGAAGGAATGCACTCATAAATCCAAGCCTACATCAAATAAAAAATTAATAATTAATAAATTATTTACAAACTAATAAGAATTAACAATTTGTTTATTTTTATAAATCATAATACTTGCATAAGAGTCATATATCCACTAATCCCATGTATTTTTGACCTGCTTACAAGACCTAACTGTTTATACATATAAGCAAGAGCAAATGCACCCCACGCATATCCACTGATAACATATAGATGCTCTAAATAGGCCAATAGTGATATAAGAACATGCGATCCACTCTTATCTACAATTATTGTGCACCCAAGTAAGTGAAGCAAGTATGCTTAAGTAGCATACACTATTTCCTCGTCACTTTTCCTATTGGTCAAATTGCCAAAGTTTAATCTTAGCCAATGCAACATGACACTTGACCACGACCATTACTTGTTGCTGCTTTAGCTGCCGTAAGACAGATGCCTAACAAACGTACTAACATTTTATTTGCACGTTTGAGATATTTTCTGGTTATGATTGAGAACCTTCAAATTGCGTTACTCCTACATCAAAAACAACAAACAATATGATCATTTTTAACAAATATTTTCAACTTTACAAAATAATTACCTGCCCATCCTATATTGCAAAAGCAACATGTGATCTAAAATTTCTAAGAATCAAGGTATCAATCGGGCCTCCAAGATAAAGCTCGGCTACCTCCTCTGCATCCACTAAATCTTCCTGCTCATCCTGCTCAACTTGTTTGGTGTAATCAGCTTGCTCATGCTGCTCAGCATGCTCGGCCTATTTGGCCTGCTCAACATGCTCGACTTGTTTAGCCTGCTTAGCTTGCTCAACATGATATGTTTTAACTCATCGTCTCCCCTCAAAGGCGATAAGTTGCCATCGTTTTCCTTGAGATGAACATGAATCTCATGTTCTTGCCATGTCTGTAAAAGGAATACAACAAAATAATTATAAGCAATAAGAAGCACGTAGAATCAAGCATTTGACCATATGCTTTGAATCATTAAAAATTTCACCTACACTAGTAAATTCTCTTGGTAATTAAAAATAACTTAAAAGCATGCTAATAATTTGAAGCACAATTAATTGCTTAGTTTCCATCAATATGCAATCATATACTTTAGCCAATCAAGCAAAAAAAAAACTCATTATAACACATTACTAAAGGCTAATAAGGCTATAAGTTCCAACATTATTAGAGTACCAACCGTAATTCAATAAATGACATAAGTTTATTAGACAATGTGTTTTCTCTAGGCTAGCAGCGGGCAAGTTGAAGGAATCTATACTGCTTTAGTAAGTCAATTCATTGCCAGAAGCAAGAGTCATAACCCTTTATTATCAAAAGGAGTGAAAGACGAGTAATAAATATTTCACATAGGTAATATGTCACAGATAGTTATGATAACAAGGCTCAATAAATGCCAAGAGAAGTAGTTCAGCAGCATCCACCCAAAAAAAAAAAAGAGGTACATCAAACCAAATAAAAAAGTTGCCAAATGGTAGTGAGAAATGAGAAGTGTCACAAACTAGATTGAAAGTGAGGATACTTTAGCATTATATCTAAGTACTAGTGTTGACTCATTTCAAAAGGCTACAAACCTAATAAGTTGGAATTTTATAAAGGGAAAATAAGCATATTCCTCCTTTTCAAGGATAAGCAGTGTGATTTCCCAATTATTTAATAAGCTCAATGTCATTCCTGCAATGCTGCTTTCCGACTAGATATGCCATAATCCATTAATTTTCACTAATATTTTTCACTAAACTCTTACCTAATAAAGTTATGAATGCGATTCGAATAAAATCAAAAAGCATATCACTATGTTTCTTTATGTCATCAACACCACATGCTCCTCTAAACTCCCATATACCAAAAAATATATATATTATTGAAACATAAATGGAAACCATGATCCTTTTCAATAGAAACATTATGCAGGAAAAGGAATACCAAAGACAAGAGAGGAACATTTTGTTTTTTCCATTGAAAACCAAATACATCTGAATCATAAAGGGAATCTTGAAGTGGTGAAAAGAAAATTAATAGAAACCAACTGCTGGTAGTGCTGTAGTGGATGGTAAAAAAGAAAATACATGAACTTGAAGGAATTACCTGTGACCAAAGCAAATCCTAAGAACTTTTTTCTGCAAGTAATCCAACTTCTTCAAAAGAGCAATCAAACTGTAGATCTAAATCTCATTGCCATGTGCATCATTGCAACTCCCCATTAGAACAAAGCCATAAAAAGAACTCACTGTTGGCCATCCTGAAAACATCACAATTCTCGAACAATACACCCAAATGTTTCACGAAAATGCTGCAATGCCTACAAAATTTGTAAACAAAAAAAAAAGAATTATGGTAGTGGCAGGGAGACCAATCTCGCGCAAGCACACTTATGCGAGACCTACAGTCTCACACAAGCCAACTTGCACGAGACCAATTTGAGCGAGATAGTGGGTCTATGCATGCCATGCATGAGACCAATGGGTCTATGTGTCATGCGCAAGACTGGTAGGTCTCGCGCAGGTCTGCCTGGTCTCACGCAAGTTTATTTGTACGAGACCTGCGATCTCACGCAGGTTAGCTTGAAGGAAAACCCTTACCTGAAACAAGCCACAATGATAAAGGAAGGTCGATGTAGGTTCTCTTTGGAATGAAAGACACGAAAGTAACTATGCGGTTTTGTGTTTTGGCATCTAAGGGAGAAGTTGATTTAGGAATAATTTCTCAGAGGTTAAAATAATAAAAATATAGGGTATATTTAGTTTTTATTTTTGGATGGGGTATAAAAAGTAAAAAAGGAAGTAGATTTAGAATTTCTCCTAAATTTCCACCCTTTTTTTTTGTTTGTGAATGCAAAATGAAGAAATTTTTAAATATACACCATTAAAAAAACCAACTAAATCTACCCCTTGAATTGACAACTTTAACCCTTATTATTAGATCCCCAAATTGAACCTTTTATCTTGCCAGCTTCCATTCTAGAAACCCTTCCTCCTTCTTTCTTTCTGTTGTTCGTACCCTAAACCAAAGGCTTTAGCTTTGAAGGTTGCTCTACGATTCATGTATCCATTTCAATGTTTATTTTTTTTTTAACGATTCAGCTTTGCAGCACTGATTGCGCAAGGCTGCTAACTTGTTAAGGTGAGCTCGCGCAAGGCTATTGGCCTCTCACAAGTTAGCCCACATGAGCCAGCACCATCATGCAAGTGATCTTGTGCGAGGCTGGTGTCAACTTACATGAGGATGCTTTGAGTGAATAGCTTAGTCACCTTGCATTTTATTGTTTTTCTTTAGCTTTCTGTCCTTCTGCAGGCATCTCCTATATCGTTGGTAGGAAGGCAAAACTACATAGAGGAGCGTAGACCAAATAGCAATAGTACTCGAGGAGGAAATATATGCCTTGATAAACTCTACTGTCTTCTTTTCTGCATGCCATGTTGAAGCCTTGGTGATAGATGAATACTATTGTGATTCCTGTCTATTTTTTGATTTTTAATGTGTTTTGAATGGTCCTTGATGTGTTGTCTTATGTGTTTTGTTGGGTGGGATTTTGGCCCTTTTTGGTTTTGCATCAGGCAGTTTGGTTTGCTTCTTCATGTTATGCTTATGAGGTGTTTCTTATCTTGCTTGAGAGTCTTAGTATGCTATCTATAATTACCAATGCTCACGATTTTTGGGGTTAGGGTGTGTGTTCCTGTCAAGCTTCCTGAGTTAATTTGGTCTATGTAGCAATATTCAAAAGGAAAAAAAAACTGACATTAAAGTTTGCAAGTAGCATATCATAGATTGTTGGTATAAATAGTCAAAAAAAAAAAGACTAACCATTAAAGCTAGCAAAGTTGGTTTCATTATGTGAGACACCAACATCTCTAGTACATAAGCTCAACTACAACAACTTATTTAAGGAAAAGGATCCCAAAAACAAAAGGAATAGTTAAAGAATAAGTATATAATTATACATTCTAAAGTCTCTACTCTCTACCTACTACAAGATTGTAGGTCATTTTGCTTGTACTCATGATCTTCCCTAACAAATACATTTTAGATTTGGCATGTGATTGTGGATTTCTTATTGTTAATTATTTGTTAATGGTTAATGTAAATTACCAATTTACTTAGATAGATTTATATACTTATTAAATGTCTTGAACTCACTATTTCTAGTCCATATTCACACCCATTTGCTAGCTATTCATTGAATATTCCTAGGTTTCCTAAGCTAAATAGTCAAATATTAAGCGCATATATCTGAAATCTATTCATTTTTAGAGGTTTTGTTTATAATTATTTAAATGTTTTTCTTTATTCAAATGTTTTTCTTTTTTAGATAGGGCAATAACACTAGGTGCAGGTTCATCTCAAGGAAGACAACAACGACCTACCAGCTCTGAAAGAAGACAACGAGTTAGGAGATATCGTGTTAAGCAAGCTGAGTAGGCCGAAGCTATCGTGCAAGCCGAATAGATCAAACTTGCCGAATAGGTTGAGCAGGCCAAACATGCTGACCAGACAGATTCAGATGATGCAGAGGAGGTATCCGAGCCTTATCCTAGAGGCTCAAGTGATATGTCGATTCTTAAAAGTTTTAAATCACATATTGCTTTTGCTATATGGGACAATCAGGTAATTATTTTGTTAAATTTTAGAAAATAGATTTATATTATATGTTAAAAATGATATTATTGTTTATTGTTTCTAATATAGGAGTGTGGCAATTTGAAGGTTCTTAATCACAACCAGAAATCTCTCAGTGGACTTTAGACGATGGTCGGTCAAGTATTTTCTCCATTGTTTTGCAGTTGAGTGCAGTTATCACACTTGCAACAGTACTATCATCTTTACTTTTTGGGTGAGGTGGCAATCGGAGATGAATACATCCCATATGCCTTTTGGGGAGATGACGATTATGGTGGACAATGTAACTACACTCCTTGGCGTACCAATGTCCAGGCAGATCATATCATGTTGTCACATCTCTATGAAGTACACAAACAAAATGTTAGTACATTTGTTAGGTGTCTCTCTTACAAAAGCTAAAGCAAGTACCAGTCATGGGTCAAGTGTGACATTGCATTGGTTGATATCAAACTTTGGTGATGTGACCAACAGGAAAAGTGATGAGGAAATAGTGTATGCTACTCGAACATACTTGCTTCACTTATTACGGTGCACACCTTTTGTGGATTTTTGTGGATAAGAGTGAATCGCACGTTCCTGTATCATTATAATCCTGTTTAGAGGATTTATCAGTTATCAGTGGATATGTGTGGGGTGCAAGTGCTCTTGCTCATATGTATAGATAGCTAGGTCTTGCGAGCAGGTCAGAAGTACATGGGATTGGCAGCTATATGACCTTTTTCCAAGTATTATGATTTACTTTATATAAATAATTCATTAATTATAGTTTATTTATATATAATTTATTAATGATTAATGTTTTATTTGATGTAGGCTTGGATTTATGAGCACTTTTCGTCATTGAGTCTAGAGGTGAACTTAATTACGAGGATTGTTTGCAACGAGCTCGATAATGGAAGCCACGTGGTTATGGGCAAGATATGAAGGTCTTTGAGAGCAGTTAGATGACCTCCATTGTAACCAGGTGTGCTAGGATCCATATACAGATAGTAGGAGACATCATCTGTTGCCTCTAGTCACATTTTTCACGGTTTGCTTAAAAGCTGAGGATATCATGGAGCTATATCATCCAGAGAGAGTGTTATGGCTGTGGGGCTATATAGGACCATACCTCTGACACCTTTAATGCCATTTTGTGAGATTCCTAATTTTCTTAATTCCTTTCGTACCAACATAGTATTTTAATTTAGAATGATTGAACAAATTGTGATAAGAAGTTACACTATGTCTTATAGGTAAACGAGAAACTGTAAGATGGGCCCCACGGCATGATGTGTAATCTAGACGAAAACAAAAGTTGCAAATTCTTAATTTTGGGCTCAAAATACATAATTAGTAAGAAGATCAATTCTTGAAATTCCTTTATTTGAACATACTTAGGTTTACACGTAACAATTTCAAAAATGATGATTTTGTCCATAACCTGGAAGAACTTTAGCGAATATTGGTCAACTTAGTTTGACTTTTGACCTATTGACTATCATAGTCAAATCCCTGTGTGAAGATGTCTTAGGCTATTCCAAGCCATAGACTGAATCACTCGAAAATATAAAAAATTATATGATTGTGCTGTTAGGGGTATTTTAGTAATTTCACCTCTGTTACTACCCAATATATCCCCTCAAGGTCAAAGATTTTACTTCTTTTATTATTAGAGGGCCATAATTGTAGAAAAATGAAAATAAATAAGAATTGAATAGATTAAGTAAATTGATGTTATATTGCTTGGGATATAAGTGGAATTGTTGGAATTTTAAAGTGGCAAAATGGTCAAAGAAGCAAAAGATAATATTTTTTATTAAAATAAAAATTAAATAGGTTATTTTTGGATCTTCTTCTAGAGAAGGCCGGCCACACCAGTGCCATTTTTCTTCCCCCAAGTTTTGCTAAGTTTTAGAGTAAGAAAGCTTGAGAAACATCCTCAAACCTTCATCCAATCAACTTGCACCCTAAAGGAAAATTATTCCCCCTTGCTATCTCTATCTATACCTGGAGTATGAAAGCTTGAATCAGCCATTAGAGGGTTGTTTTGGTTGCTACAAAATTCTATTGTTATTATAGGTGAGAAGATAAAAAGCTTTACTTGAAGCTAACTTTTGCTTTTGATTGTTCTAAAGTTATATAATATGTATATAGTTTCAAATTGAAGCAAAACCAAGTGTAGAGATTTTTTAGGGTTTCGATTGAGAGACGATTTGTATGATATCATGTGATTTTGCATGCATGGATAGGGAAAATGAAAGTGGTGACTAACAGAAAGATGGTTATGATGTTAGTATTGTAAAAAGTTAAGTTTAGCACTTTGGGTGCACTTGGTTGGATAAGAGAGAAATATTGGTGTTGAGTTTAGTCTCTTGAAGGTTACAGGATGATGTTTAACTGATAGGAAGGTGGTTTATAGAGTTAGAGTTAAAAGAGAATGAGATTTGATTGAAGTTGTTACGTTTTGTAGCTTTAGCTTCGAGTAACTAAAGAGGATCTTTGGTGCTGCAAATTATCGTGATTCTACAACATTTGAGGTAAGAGATGTATGTAAAAGGGCATGGGGTACTATGCCTACATGTGGTTTATTAGTTGGATCAAAATGGAACTGTTTTTAAGTGCATGAAGTTTGAAATTTGATTTAACTCCTAGAATCGACTCTATCTAGGAGCAGACGACTGCCTTGAAGGCAACTGATTGTCCAGACGCAGATGTGACGTACTTATTTTTGAAACCGACTTAAACTAGTCAACTGCCTGTTTTTATGACCAACTTAAAAACCAGTCGACCACTTTAAAGCCAAGTTGACCACTTTTTTTCCATAGCATTCTGTTTCAAAACCAGCCGACTCTCATGTAAGCCAGTTGACTGCTTTTTCCCAGAAGCATTCTGTTTGCACACCAGTCGACCGCCATATAGGCTAATCGACTGCATTTTATCCAGAAGCATTCTATTTCAAAACCAGTCAACTACCTTCTTTTCAAAAATTAGTTTGAAATTCTTATTTGGTATATATGTGATAGTTTGCAATTCTTGTATCTCGAAAAGGAATTTTAGTATGTATTGATGATTTAAAAGTAATTGATTTGCTAATAAATGTTTTGAGATTGTTGGCTCCCGTATCATGCATTCAGATTGTATTGACTGATAGCTATATGACCCTAGTCAAGTCATCAACTCCCACAGATGTCACCTCACTAGTGTACACTATGTGATTGTTTGACGATGGCCATTAGTCTCTGCATTCGTAGGATGGCTTCTTTCGGGTAAATCCCTAGCCTATCATGGGTATGCCATTTCCTATATTGTATTGCCTGTGCATGATTCTACTGGGATGTTGACGTCTTCATTGAATATTTACGGTCTGACAGATTATAGATTTGAGTGCTCGCTGTTTAAAGAAATTTTGGATCGATTGAATTATTTTATGATTAAAAGAAAAGTTTGATTTTATTGATTTCAAGTGTATTTGAAGTATATGTATTCTTTATAACCATTTTACATTCATAATTAAATGATTGTTTTAAAATCGATCATAAAGCTTCATTATCCTTAGAATATCCTATTGCTTCCCTATAGTCAAATTTAGGACTCATGACAAGTGAGGTGCTCCAAAGCATCATTCCATACTCAGCCTAGTCATCCTAATTAGCTATAGAAATTCCTTATTTTGAAAGATTATATAAATAGTGACCTTTGTATCTCATAGTAGAGCCAAGTAGGGATCATGCATCATAGTTATGTAGTATCGTGCTTTTATATATATCCTCTTACTAAGCGTAAACTCATGCCCCATCTTTTCCTCCCAGATTATTTGCAGTGATTTTGCTCATTTATAGAGGAGCCTATATTTTTAGACACAGCAATCCCTTCGAGGCACACTTGAAAACCCTGAAGGTGTAATGTTTTATTGTATCTTCAGACTTTGTATAGCACTAAATTATAATTTAAATGTAATGGTGATGTAAATTGATAAGGATAAATATCGTGTGTAGCAAATAGAATGTTGAAGTGGATCCTATATTAATAAAGTTAATATTGTTGCAGCCTTTGATGAGAATTGAAATATTATATTGATACAGAAATAATCCTAATAGTGAATGTAACGCAAGAATGAAAGATAATGGCATGACAAACGGCCTAACCAAATTGATTGAAAAGAAAAAAGGTTAGCCCATATTTTGATAAGAATCGGATGTTACACATTTAGAGCATAGAGAGGCAGTAGAGTGCCACTTGTGATGTTGTTTATTAGTTCATGGATTAGTTGTGGGAGAGATGGACTATGTATGTGCTCACCAAAGAGAGTAGAGGATGAAAGTATGTGATCCTGAGTGAGACAACTCCAAATACATGGCTTGGTACGACTCTATTTCTCATTGATTCATACAAAACCCCACATAATCGGGGTTTCAAGCTAGACTGGTTGATTCCAATTATTTTAATGTAAGTAATTAACATTAAATCCTAAGTGAATAATTTCTTTTTCATACCAATTGATTTGATAAAATCTCTTTCATATCTTGTCTTGCAACGTGTGTCGAGGGCAATGTCTCGTATTGAATTACTCATTAGTGGCAACAAATATATGGAGACATTGACAAAAGGACTTTACAACCTGCATAACATATTATCTAGGTCATCAGATGCAACTTTGGCCTCAACTCCATCGGAGGCAATTGCTATTCTAGTTCCATTAGAGACGGCTCTTTCTCCAGTTCAATCGGTGATAGCTCCTCCTTCTATTGGACATAGCTCCTACACCAATAACATCAGAGACAGCTTTTCCTCCAGCTCCATTGGGATAGCTCCTCCACTAGTTATATCAGAGACAGCTCCTCTACTAGCTCCATCGAAGACAGCTGTTATCGCTATTCCATTTGAGATCGCTCCTCCCTCAGCTCCATCTGAGACTACTCCTAGCCTAGCGACATCAAAGGCAACTCCTCCACTTATATGTTTTTTTTACTAAGTCCAAAAAGATGAAGGGCATGGTAATTATATCGGATGCATTGGAGGATTAGTGTTTTGTATTTATTGATTTTTGTTTTTTAAATATACAGTTTATCTGCATGATATTAAATAATGTTATTAAAAACTATAATGCATAAATGAATAATATATTCATAAAAAGGCAAAAATGTTAAAATACAATAATATTTAATAAAATATCATGGTTCATCTAAGTCAATGGTTTCTCTAATGGCAACATCTGATCTTAACAACAAATTTGAAATTCCTTGATGTAAGATATATGGAAGCTCCCACTTACAAGCATAATCACATCGATACCTATGCCAATTGCATGCCATCAGAGGTATTGGTGCAAACAGGTCCATATATACCTGAAAAATAACACTATTAAACATATGAAAAAATGAAAAACAAAATATCTCAAGTCTGGCATACATATTATTATCAATACCTCAACAAAATGAGAATTGTTAACAAGTCCAATTGTTATAAATCCAAGCTATAGTGGTAGAGGTGGTGTAGTTCTAAGCAGGAGATACATCAAGAATTATCTCGAAGATAAGTGGACTAGCACAACTTTATATTTGTTGTTATCAAGTTAGCCATATCGGGTAAAGTCATCCATTTATCATAAGCTGCCGATATGTTGAAATATGATAATGTCTCTATCAATTCATCAACGCACTTCACGAATCTATAGAGACTAACATAACATGCTCAGAAATCACATATCTACTCAATTAAATCTCATCGCACTTTAGCCTATGCATCAACACCTATGCCTAGCAAACCAACTATAGCTTGAAAACCATCCACAGTAAAGCGTAAGTGTTGGTGAATTTCACTTTCTTTCTCTGATGAACTTGTAGTTTCATCCTCTTTGTCACTGAATTGACTAAAATGTGTGTTGATGCGTTATCATGTTGAGCTTCAACAATCTCAAAGTATGAAGAAGCAAGTCTAGTTGATTTGTCTAGACGACTTTTGGTCTTAGCCTTCTCAAGTGGAGGAACAAGGAATGTAGTTCTTAGATCATCTAGTTCTCTTAACTTTTTCTTCAAGGCCAATTTTCCCTAGAGATCACACACATTGAAGTGATTCATTATAAGCTCTCACTCAACATCAAGATTCAACTCAACCAACTAATCAAAATTTATCTTCTTCAAGTCCAACTTCAACCAATAAAGATCCACAATGGACAAGGGAATTGATTTCCCATCCCTTATAAATTTAGCAATCTTGTAAGCACAAGGCAACCCATGTGTGCTTCTAATGATGTAACCACAAACAAGATGGTCAATACTAGTATAATTGGCTCGCTGTGCCTCCTTCAAAATAATATACAATATTTATCTTCTTCAAGTCCAACTTCAATGAATAAGGATCCACAACGAACAAGGGAATTGGTTTCCCATCCTTTATGAATTAAGTAATCTTGTAAGCACAAGACAACCCATGTGTGGTTCTAATGATGCAACCACAAAAAAGATGGTCAATACTAGTATCATTCGCTTGTTACACCTCCTTCAAAATAATATTCAATGTTGTCCTAGACACCAATCCCTGTAACTCCCTAAACAAATCTACATTCAATGTTATCCTAGACACCAATCCCTGTACTAGTATCATTGGCTTGCTGCGCCTACTTCAAAATAATATTCAATGCTGTCCTAGACACCAATCCGTATAACTCCCTGAATTGACTGAAACAGGTGTTGATGCATTATCATGTTGGGATTCAACAATCTCAAAGGATGAAGGAGCAAGTCCAGTTGATTTGTCTACACGACCTTTAGTCTTAGCCTTCTCAAGTGGAGGAATAAGGAATGTAGTTATTGGATCATCTAGTTCTCTTAACTTTTTCTTCAATGCCAATTTTTGCTAAAGATCACACATATTAAAGTGTTTCATTATAAGCTCCCACTCAGCATCAAGATTCAACTCAGCCAAGTAATCAACATTTATCTTCTTCAAGTCCAACTTCAACCAATGAGGATCCACAACAGACAAGGGAATTGGTTTCCCATCCCTTATAAATTCAGCAATCTTGTGAGCACAAGGCAACCCATGTGTGCTTCTAATGATGCAACCACAAACAAGATGGCCAATACTAGTATAATTGGCTCGCTGTGCCTCCTTCAAAATAATATACAACATTTATCTTCTTCAAGTCCAACTTCAATGAATAAGGATCCACAACGAACAAGGGAATTGGTTTCCCATCCTTTATGAATTAAGCAATCTTGTGAGCACAAGGCAACCCATGTGTGCTTCTAATGATGCAACCACAAAAAAGATGGTCAATACTAGTATCATTGGCTCGTTGCGCCTCCTTCAAAATAATATTCAACATTTATTTTCTTCAAGTCTAGCTTCAATGAATAAGGATCCACAATGGACAAGGGAATTGGTTTCCCATCCTTTATGAATTTAGCAATCTTATGAGCATAAGGCAACACATGTGTGCTTCTAATAATGCAACCACAAAGAAGATGGCCAATACTAGTATCATTGGCTTGTTGCGCCTCCTTCAAAATAATATTCAATGTTGTCCTAGACACCAATCCCTGTAACTCCTTAAACAAAACTAGCCGAAAATTATGTTCAACAACAGTAAGACTTTTCTCAAACGAAGCCTTTATCTCCATATGTTGCAACTCAATCAAAGAGTTGATAACCTTCCAAGATGTATCAAAATCTCCTTAGGATGATCCAAGGTGTCTCTTTAACTTCGTATGTGCACTCTTGGCCCTACATGACATTAGAAAATGTTTATTATAATGAATAAATTGTATAAATTATGACAATAACAAATTTTAAACCTCATAAACCTACATACCTATTTGTTGTAACATTTTCAAAGTGCTTTACTTTATTTGTCCAAGCAGCAATAAATCTCTCTTCATGCTGAGTTAACCAAGTATCTCTCAAATACTCGAGCGCTCTAGGATAAAAATAGTAATGAGTTACCACTAAAATTAAATTTGCTTCGTACTCATACTCATTCAAAGAGAATACAAGAATGCCCCAAGCTCACATGAATGCCTCCCACTTCTTCTTACTCTCAAACAACTTTTTACAATTAGCAAGAACATTCTTTGATATATGCCATCTAATGCTAAATCCCTATCAATAATAATGACAGAAGGTGTTGAATTAGAAGACATCAAGCTTCTTAGCTTCTCTAATGCCCGAGTGTAGTTGTCAATGCACTCAGCCTCCATGTAAACAAATGCAACTGAATATGTCAAATTTGTACATGTCACACCAACAATCTCAAGGAGTGGGAGTCAATATCTATTAGTTTAATATGTACAATTCATAACTAACACATTGAGAAAAGCATGTCTTCAACACAATCACTTCACTCATCGCTTGTCACGTACTAAATTATGCCAAAAATAGTATGTATCCTTTATATTTTATATGTTTATAGTTGAGCTGTTTGCAGTGTCCCCGTTGATCCTTAAATAATCTAATTGCTTTTCACAATATCAAAATAAACCTTTATAGAATATTCAACGACTTCGAATTTACATCCAGTATTCTAAGTTCAGTTTACATCCCAAATATCAATTTTACATACTATACAACAAAGTTTGAATGCATAAAGAAAATCGTGTACCTCAACGGATAATGGTAAATCGCCTGAGGGATACTCAAAGGTAGAAAGTCCTTCCGAACCAGTAGAGAACTACTGCGGATACTCTATAAGAAAAATAAGGGAGTGAGCTTATGCCTAGTAAGAAATATATATACAAAAGTTGATACTACACATACTAAATGCAAGTATCATAAAACAAGGTCCTTCTTAGAAAACAATTATCACAAATTAGGCACGATTTCGGAAAGGATATTACAGTGGATTAGATAACCAGGCTGAGTACAGAATGATGCTTTAAAATATCTCACTTTTCTCAGCATCCAAATCCAACCATAGAAAGTTCTTTAACGCGTATTTAATCACAGAGTTTAGTATGTTTTTAGTAATAACTTCATTTAAGGATTTCACAAAATCATTCAAAAACATTAATTCTAAAACTCTCTGTAAACAGTGTGATAATAAATTCCAATAATTTATATCAAAATAAAAAAACATGTTAAGTCAACAATCTGCAACAAAATCAATAAAGTCTGGGAGTGCTCGAAATACTAGGAATTTGCCACCCCAATGAAAGTCATACAGTGCAGACAAGGTAACACCCAATAAACTCATGCAATAACAGTAATAGTGACATATGGCCATAATCAAAAAGGATCCACAATGTACACGGGTTAGGTGACATCTATGGCATTGAAGACGTGACCAAGGTCTATCAACAATGTTAATCAATAATAACAGTAATGGGAGCACATGCTCGTAGGCATCTATGAGGCCAACAGTCTCAAAATAGTTCATAAATCATTTCAGAAGGGTTTACGGTGATTAATTCAGTAATAATATCTTCAGCCAGTCCATAAAGCATTAAAATCTAAATTTCATTACACTTGAAGTATAAAAATTCACCAAATATTCTCATTTCAACAATAGTTATCCAAAATATTTTATTTACATAGCATAGAGACATAAAAACATGTATGTACTAGAAAAAGTGAAAAAGCTAATAAAAATCCCATAGATAACTGAAGTACAAAATTTGCATGCAAATGAAGTCTTTTGAAGTTATCAAACCAAATTACATTTTTCACTTTATATTCTACTTCCAAAATAGTACCATTTATGATTTTAGAGGTCTAAAGTTATTTCTAAAAACTTCCAGCAGCATAACGGTTATAACTATCCTAACCTCTCTACAAGAAAATGCAATTTATAAAACACAACTCCAGTTCACAATTCAACCGCGTCATCACATTTAAATCTCATAGAAGAACGAGTTTATCAAATTCATGCAACAAAGTATCCTACGCTTCATACATATATCTCTTATCTATCGAAATTTCGCTAGGTTACACGTTAGCACCAGTATTTCCATTGGACTTTCGAGCTACAATTGACCACCAAAACACAGTCAATTCACTTTACTTCATTTACAAAGAATATTCAACTTATTAAGATCTAACATATTGTCTAATGCAACTCTAAATCCAGTCTCCTTCATATCAGTGCTAATACTACGACTAGCATCAAAACACCTTCATTTTCAATTTTGATTTCGCCTACAGTCTTATATCAATTTATATAATATTCTAAGACCCAAAACACATTAAATTGAGCACTCTTTCATGGTCCCCTTCTCATGGGCCGAAGGCTCCTCCCACTTTTACATGTTTCATTTCAATAATTTAAGTTTAAATTCATACTTTACACATGTTATACTTCATTCTACGCCATTTTTGCATTGAACACAATCACCCACACTCATGGTTCACCTTGCCTAAAACACTAAGGAGTGTATTCTAATGATTTAAGTTCAATTCAAGTTTAAATACATAGCTAAACACTTTGTGTGACGTCCTCGTCACTAACCAAATAACAACTAACTTTTAACTCAAATAACAAATAAATCGACTAGTTTATCCGATGTCAATCTCCCTTACTCTTATGCTTTAGGCATTTCTATCAGAGTATAATATTTATTTTCACATGCATAAAATTTTTCATTTTTAAACATGTGCCATATACGTCAGGATCTCAAATATTCATACACCCTAATCCCCAACATATACAAAACTGTAGTATTGTACTGTACATTAGCCGAAGTAACGGCCGACTAAATATACCTTCAAAGGATAAGTAGGAAGCGTGCTTCGAAGGTATCTCAAAAATCCCGAAATGAGCTCCTCTATCCGGAGCGGAATTACTTCAAGTAATCTGTATGAAAATAATTGTAAAGGGGTGAGTTTACGCTCAGTAAGAAACTCATGTAAAAGAGCGTACTATATCACTATATGCAGTTTTCCTGCTTGGCTCTATAATGTCATGTAAAATCATTATAAAGCATAGTGCTTATATTTCTTTCGCAAATATCAAATATAAATAAATCATGCTTTCAAATATTTCCACGGATCTCAAATCACGTGAAATCAAGTAGGCAAATACAAATATTTTCAAATAGATGGGAGACAATTTATATCCAATAGATTCATGCACCAAGTAATTCTCATCGTGGATGCAGCAAATATATCCTTTAAGGATAATCCAGAGAGATAATGGATACAACAAATATATCCCGTAAGGGATAATCCAATAGATAAATCTCATAAGGATACCGCAAATATATCCCGTTAGGGATAATCCTGAGAGATATCGAATAAATGGCGTACCCACGTATGGGCCAGGGATCCTCCCCAAAGCCGAATCAAATAAGAGACTCATGGCCATTGTCTATAGCCCACAGTTTCACTAGTCAGGTGCCGTACTGCGGGTCTGAGGGCTGGACTAGAGCTCCTCAGTCAAATACAAGTAACAAATAATGTGCATGCTCTTTTGAGAGATTTTTAGTCTCCAAAACCTTGTTCATATAGGTTTTAAATAAATATGAATATCCTTTCTTAAAACAGGTTCTCAAAACCTCTCTTTCAAATAGGCAGTCGACTGGTCATATATGGCAGTCGACTGCTACCCCATGTTTTGCCTTATTGAATTTCTTTCCCTTTTTGAAATTCAATTATTATATTTTTCAAAATAAAAATAGGGCAGTTGACTGGTCCCAAATGGCAGTCGACTGGTTTTGAAACAAAATGTTTCCTGAGAATTAGCAGTCGACTGACTCCCCCTGGCAGTCGACTGGTTTGAAACAGAATGGTTTCTGGAAAATGGCAGTCGACTGGCGCCCATGGCAGTCGACTGGTTTGCATCGATTTTCGAAAAACGGCATTTTTGATGTCTCTAGGCAGTCGGCTGCTACTTAAGGCAGTCGGCTGCTCCTAGCCTAATTGGTACTAGGAGTAGGACCCAAATGGTACCCTTTTTCCTGAAATTAAAACAGCTGTACTTCTTTCCAAATCACATCAAAACATACTAAAACATGCGGACATAGTCACCCTACGTCCGTTACATAAATTCCTTACCTCAATTGAGATAAATCCACAAGCTTGGTAGCCAATCTACACTTGTCCTTTTTCACTTCTTCAAGCTGTAAACATCATGACAATTTAAACCTCAATAAACCTACTATATCAACTTTATACAATCCCAAACCATCAAAATATCAACATAAAACCATCTAACTTGCTTACCTTTGCAATTCACCAAATCTTTGAATTTCTAGATCTCCTTATTCACTTGGGTTCACTCTCTCATATTACAGGCATAGGTTAAGCTATCGACAAGGATCGTTTTTCATTAGAGAAGCTTAACGAATCGATGATATGAAATGGTGGTTTGTCAAGGTGAGAAACTTGGACACTTAAGAGAAAAATGGAAGTAACGAGAGGGAGAAGGGCTGGAAGCTGCCGTGGGGTGCAAGAGGTGATGATGATGATGAGCCATGGCTTTCATTAAATGCCCATAAATGCATTCTAATCTCCTCATCATCCTATCTCAGCCATTGACCATCCATTGACCCTTTTGACCATTAATTGTTTGACCCTTCAATTGCCTTTATTCCCTTTATGTCCCATGCATCATATCTATATCAGAAATTTATATTTATTCCATTAATTCAAGTTGAAAAACTGTACAATTAAGGGAAAATTATAGAAAATTGGGGATTTCACACTTTAAACACCTAGTATACAATCATGAAAACATGTTAAAACACAAACTTTCATACTTTCTAACCTTGGTCGAAATTGAAGAGAGAGACTACACATTGTTTTTGTCCATTTGGCACTTGATTTTGGTGTCAAGAGATAGAGCACTAAAAACTAAGCAACTTTAGTGAAGATAGTTTTCAGTTTAAAAGTTGTTTGACTAAGGTTTTTGAAGCTTTCTCTCTCTTCAAGTTAGCAAAAATGGTGAAAATGAGAAAGAAAACAATGGCTGACAAAAAATTAAGAAGAAAGGGCTGGAAAATTCTAAAAAATGAATCTCTTATAATGCAAATTACATTTTGCCCTTAAAACATTAAAATGTGACCATTTTACCCTTAGCCATTTGACTAGGTTGAAAACAATTAGACTAATCTCTAAATATTTCATTCCATCATAAAACACCTTTATTTAACATGCTCTAATCATTAGTTGAGCTTTCATTGAAGTTTGATTTCATTTGGGTAAAATTACCAAAATACCCCAACTGTTGATCGCATAAATTTCTACTTTTACGCCTGAGTTAGTTTATTAGTTCATATGGCCTTGAACTTTGTTACATGAGAATTTTCTTATAATTGTTGGTTGGTCAAAAGTCAATTCAATTTGACCGTTGTTTATGAAAATTCTAATAACCTATGAACTTAACCGTCATTTTCTATATTATTACACGTTTTTCAAAACATGCATAAATAAGTGAGTTTGAGGTGTAGATTCTTACCATCATTGTATTTGGCTCTAAATATCAAGTTCGCCAAGTTTCATCTCCATCGAGACTCTAAAAGGCTAGTGAGGCCCACCTTCTAATTCTCTTTCATACTTATAAGATAATTAACATTTTAATAATTATAAAATATCTAATATTTCAAACTTCATGAATAGTAATTAACAGTAATTGGAAATGTGAAATGTCACATTACTCCTATACCGCTCAACATATTTACAATCATTTAAGTGTTTCATGAGTTGTTGCATCTGTGATCTACCAGCTTTGTAAACCATTCTATATTTTTGTCGTGCATTGTAGCTGGTCTTTAGGTTACTCACATTCTTCTCATCATGTTGTTTCAACATCATTAATATGTTTCTTGGTTTTACTATAGCATTTGTTATATCGACCACTATACTTTTCTCTTTCACTGTCAGTCGACCAGTAAAAGAATGTCCTTCTAGCTGTTGTATAGCCAAATGATTATACATCTCATATACTACTTTCACTGCCCAATCATCGTTCCTTTTCAATTTCACACCTTGTAACTCGAATGGACAATTACACTTCTTTGTTCCTGTTTCCAAGCGACGGAATTCATCTATATTTGACTTATATATTCCATACCTTTCACATACAAGTCGAACTCTAGGTTTTCTTTGAGGAACACCAACTTTTGATGATCTAATCACAACAACAAAACATAAGTTTCTTCTAAGCTCTCTAGCCCATGTGATCAAGGCATTTCTACTATTGAAAACCTAAAACAAAATAAATTTAGTAATTAGTTTTTTCTACTATATTTGTATTAAAACATTATATTAATTTTAAATATCCTTACTTGGTTTGTAGTAAATGCATGAGTACAGTCAAATATTTCTTCATCAACATTTTTTTATTCTCCACTGTACTCTATCCTTTTGTCATTCTGCAATATTAAACAAAGTATTTAATTATAATTATTATAAAAAATTTTATAATAAAAATAATAAATTATAATATTCAAAATATAGTTGTCTGCAGAAGTCAATTTGCACAAAAGCACTATATCTGCACAAGAGATTTTGCATAATAATAGGTTTTCTGCTGAAGCTATCTTGCACAAAAAGCTTATTTCAGTGCACGTTGCCTTGCACAGAAATGACCTATTTGCGCAAGCTAGCTTGCGTAGAAATCACATCTCAGCAGAAGTAAACTTGTGCTAAAATGGCATGCCAACGTAAATAGACTTGCACCGGGATAAAATTTTCGCGCAAGTTACTTTCGCATAAGTATCTTCCCAGCGCGAGCCAACTTGCGCTGGGTCTTGCTTCCCACGCAAATTCGATTGCGCTGGAAGCAAAACCGAGCAAAAAAAAAAACCTTACTCTTATACTTCACCATCAGCTCCTTCACTTTCAATGCTTTCATATTCTTCATAGCTATCATAATGCTACTCTTAGTTAGATTTTCCTATTTTTGTGAAAGAAAATGGAATTCAGGGTTTGGAAGAAGAAGAGTGATAAGGAAGACACGTAAAAGAAGAAGAAGCAGAAGTGAGGAAAAAATGGGAAAAGTAAGGAGAATGCTTTAACTTTATAAGCGTATAATATATAAAATAAAAATTGTTCTTTTTTGTTTAAACAATATAAAATATTTTTTTTTGCAAAAAAAATGAAATACCGTCTCGAGCAAGAAGATTTGCTCGAGACCCATGGTGTCAGGCAAGGAGCTTTGTGCGACACCTACCTTGACACCTAAGGCGCGTTATGCAACACCCATGGTTTCGCACAAGGCTCCTTGCACTTCAAAGTGGGTGTCGCACTAGGCTCCTTATGCAAGACCCATGATGTCGCCAAGGAACCTTATGCAACACGCACTGTGATGCACAAGGTACCTTACACGAGAACCATATTCTCGCGCAAGGACATTTGCACAATACTGTGGGTCCATGCAAGGAACCTTGTGTGAGACCATGCACGGGTGTGGGCAGGAAGAGAATATGGGTATGAAATTTTATGGGATTAAAACAGTCATTTAGATTTAGTTTTTTTTTTTTGGTGGGGTATATTTAGTAGAAAATGGAGTATATTTATAAGTTTTCAGGAAGAACGAAAGGGAAAGCGGAGATGGGAGGCGTGAAAGAGGAGAAGCAATATTTTAGGGGAATTGATAAGACAACTCTACCACCGAGGCAAAGTGGCAAAGTTGTTGGGTTCGGTGTAGTTTTTCTCACCAAACCCCATTTGTTATAACAAATTATTATTATTATTATTATTATTATTATTATTATTATTATTATTATTATAGCTTTTGATTTATGTTTTTTTTATAATTATACTTTATATATATTTTTCACACATACATACATACATACATACATACATAAACTTCATATATTTGATGTGTATATATATTATATACACACATATACACTTATTATTATTTATTTATACATACATTTCTTATATTTAATTTATATACACATATATGGTATATGTATATGTTATAGCTATTCTTAATCCTATTATTTGCTTATCGTATATGGTTTGAGGATTGAACTCTTAAATCCTCATAATGTTACAATTACCATACTTAGTCTTTAGTTTCATCCTCCTCATGATGTCCCTACTCCACCATTCTCACAAATTTAATTTATACAGCTCTTACAATGTTCATACTCAATTTATCATTTCATAATATTTATAGCTCCAAACTAAATCCTTGACATTTGAATTGTTTTCCAATATTACAATTATTTGTGCACTAAGAGTAGAGAATTCGCGGTTATCACACATTTCCTTCAAAATTTTTCTTACTCTTTCGATTACTTTCTCATCGAAACTACCTCAATAAGTTCACACTTCACACCATCTTTTATTTTAACCTAAATTACTAGGCTTCCTTCAATACCACTGGTTGTTGGGATAAGTTTCATCGTACAAAAGAAAATAGCTTATATCACTAACTAGGGTCCCTACATGACCACTTAGTGATTAAAAAAATTAAAAATAGGTTGTAAAAATTAAAAGAAAATATCAAAAGAAAAATTATTTATAAAAAATATAAAGAATAAATCAAAATAGAAAATAAAAATTTATTAAGGCATAAAATTATAAAAAAAATCAAAATAAAAAAGAAATAAAAAATTGAAAAAAATTGTTAAGAACTAATTGACTTATATATTTATATATATATATATATATATATATATATATATATATATATATATAGACACACACACACACACATATACATATACATACACACATGCGCACACATATTGTTAACAAGATAAAAACAGAGGTGGTAAACGGGCAGGTTCAAGCGGGTTCTATCCTAGTTGTCTTTGGGTTTGGGTTTTTTTGGATTCGGGTTATTTTGAACTCGGGTTATTTTGAACTCGGGTCATTTCGAGTTCGAGTTTTTTCGAATTCTAGCTTTTTTGGATTTGGATTTTTTGGGTTTGGATACTTTTGCATTCAGTTTTTTTGGTTTTAGGTATTTTTGGGTTTGGTTATTTTCTGGTTCATTTTGATTTCAAGTTTGGTTCGGTTATAACAAGGTAGGTTTAGTGGGCTTGGTTAAATTATTTTGAAATTTTATAAGTTATAAATATTTTTTTATAATTTTGAATGTATTAATTAATTTAATTTTTATATAGTTAAATAAAAATATAATAGAAATTCTAAACTAAAGTTAAAATTTAATAAATATTTATATAGATATATATATTTATTTACATTTTAATGTTTTTATTACATGACAATGATTTTTTTTAATTTCCTACCATATTCACATTTGTTATAACATAGATAATTATGTACTAATAATTACATAAAAAATTTTTTAAGTAAGCCAAAAATATATATATATATATATATATATATAATAAAACTAAAGGAAAGTGAAAATCCAAAAGTATTAGCTATACAAATAAATAATTAACAAATTATAAATAAATCACACTAACAATTAAACATTTATATAAATGGCTATATACTCTTAACAAAAACTTATTAGGACATTATATTTTTTTGGTCAAAGTTTGGCCATTGGAATTTGGACGTTCTTAGTCCAATAAAATATTTTTTACTTTGTTTTAATAGCTTTTTTAATAATTATATTATATTTTCAATAAAATTTTAAATTTTTAAGAATTTTTCAAACATTTATTTTTTTTAACTACCAACACAATTAGTAATTAAATTAAGTCTAACCATATAACTAGTTAACTAATTATTCAATTATAATGTTGAATAAAATTATAGGATATATTAAAAAATACTTAAAATTATGAATATTTGGTCAATTAATTACCTCAATTTTATATTTATTTTTTTTTGTACATAAATCATAATATTAACATTATTACATTAAATGTAATCGTACTACTACAAACTAATTAATCAAATATCTCATTAAAAATTTAGAATGTTGAATTAAAAAAGTTATATTCACCGATTAACATTATATTAATAAATAATAACATTTGATATAATTATATCATATACAATTATACATTAATTGAGTACTAATTTTTTCATATTCATGTTAAAATAATAACATTAGATACATACCAATTGATCAAATGTCTAATAAAAATGTTCAATAATAGATATTACTAAATTAATTAATATAATGCTAGTTATTTAAATATAATTATTCATAAATTAATAAAGTATAAAAAACAAATTTATTAAAATTATCACTTACACAATAATACTACTATAGATATTATTAAATTACACTTTATTTTACTATTAGAAATATTATTTTTATCTACACTTTAATTTTATATTTAATAGATAATAAAGAAATTATTTTTAACAAATAATTAATTCTATCAAAATAAAGAGATTACATTACTTGTTCTTAAAAGATTTATTATAATATAATAAACAAATCATTGTTATAAGATACCAAATTGGAATTTTTTTAAGATTAGGTTTTTATTTTCAAGTAAATTTAATATTTTTCTATACTTGAAACTTTAAGAAAATATAGCTTAAATTTAAATTTATTAATAATGCTCTTAATGTGTTGCACAAAATATCAAATTCAAAGTTTTAAACAAATATTGAAATTATATAATGATTTTTTATATGTTTGATTTATTATTGTATTAAAATTAAAATTAAAATTAAAATTTTATTATGAAATAAAAATGATAAAATATTATAATGATTTTTATAATAAAATCAAATGTTAAATTAATAATATATTTATTATTATAAATACAATAAGTATAATATTAAAGATTATTTGATATTCATGTATTATGGTGTTTTAAATTAATTTTATTTAATAATTGAGTTAAAAAGATTTAATATTTATTTTGCTAATAAAAAGTGATTGATATCATTATATAATAAATAATAATCATTTTCAAAATTTTAAATTTTTTAATTAAAAATGTGTATCAATTATTTATTTATTTTTAAATAATAATCATATAACTATAATTCAAGTTTTTTCAAATTATAAATTCAGTTTTTTACAAGTTTCGGATCAAATGGGTCTTAGTTTCGGATCATATTGGGTTTGAGTTATGTTGAATTTGAATTGTGTCGGATTTGAGTTTTTTCATATTCAAATTTTTTCGATTTCGAATCTTTGATTTTTTTTTTGTCACTTTAGATTGATTCGAGTGCGGTCTTGAACAGGTTCAAATAGATTTTTAACTTTGAGCCAACTTTTGTCACCTCTAGATATAAACAAAGACCAATAATAATAATTTTAATTCAACAACCTTTGCTTTCACGGATAGAAAAGAAGAATGGTTCCCAAGAGCCTTTTGATATATTGTTCTCCCCAACCTGTTCTCGTTGGTATATTGCTCACCGAACAGAGCTACATTATTTCCGATCTTTCTAACATAGCCTTAAGAATGGGTCATTTTCCTTTGTAACAAAAAATAAAAATAATAAGAAGGGGTCCACCAAACCATATCGCAATTATTCACGGCTTTTGACAATTTCCTCTCACCCTGGGCCCAGGCATCTTATTTTGAAAATTTCTGACTTAAACTCCAAAACTTAATCAAATCTTATCAATCTACTCAAACACATATTTACACGTAATAATACTAACAATGAAACATAAATTACAGGAAACCATATAAAGAAAAAGAACTTCATATATTCATTTAATTACTTGAAGATCGAAACATTCATAAGATTATTTAGTCCAGTTAATTATCTTTGTTTGATAATTAAGCAATCACAGCACAAAAAAGGATACAAAACGCTTTGAATATATTCTTTGTAAAACCTAAGAGTGAATCTGAAGTGAATCTTCTTGATGTACTACTGGCATAGGAAGGTGACCCTTCTCTTGCAAGCTCTTCACCGTTTCATACAGGCACTGCTTCACCGGTGTGAACTCCAATCCCAAATCCCTGAGCTTTTGGTTTGAGAACTTGTAGGGTTTCGCTCTTGGGTTCTTTTCATCCGAGCACCTTCCATTATCAAATTAAATATCATAATTAATCACATGGATGAAAATATGGTAAATTACAAACAAGGTAGTTGATTTCATCAAAGAAAACTGTTTTTTTTCTATCAATTTTTTTTTGTATAACCACTTATATCTTCGTCTATTTTATGATTTGAAAATAATTTTGTTCAGAGCCATGAATGGTAAACAATAAACCCTTTTCAATAGTGACGGCTTAAAAATTCAAACTACATTTAAATACTTAAGTAAATAATTTACTTTTACTTCTTTCAACTATTTCATAATTTTCTTCTCTACCACTTCTCATTGTTAGGATGTACTTGTTTTGGTAGGAATCGCGCGTTGCTCACCTACCTCCATTGATCCCATTCAAACACAAAAGTGTAATATATCTAAAGGATATGCATGAAATTCTCAACAACAATCCTCATAGGAGAATTGGGGGACCCCATTTTGTCGTAGTTGCAGCACCGGAATTCATTGAATATTCAAAAAGAAAAAATGATTGAACTTGAGTAGGTGGATAGAATAGAATAATCGTCTTACCCAACTATCCAGAGAGCTTGACAAAGACATGGGAGTTGGTGAAGATCATTCTGCTCCACAATTTATATAAACTTATTCGTTTTTAACTTCAAATCAAAGAAAGAAAGAATGCAATCATCACTTGCTCCACAACTCCACTTCTTGTAGGAGGAGTAGGTAAAGATCATGCCATTTCTCAAAGCTGATGCACTCGAAAATGAAAGACTGCCAGTCTATGCTTGTCTTCGACCCTTCTTTTTTTCAATGCCTTCTCCATCTTATTTGCCTTTCATTTTGTTCTACCAGTTTCAGTGATGATGTCACCAGTGACGAGATTATTATTATTATTATTGGATTCACTTTTTTCCTTGGATCTCATTATAAACTTTGGCCACATGCAGCACTGCCATCCACATCTATTTTTCGTGGTCATTCTCAAAAATTCAGCATGTATTCACTATTCCTCCATGAAAAATTAATTTTTTTTTTCCTTTCACAAGTTCTTCAGGATATCTACGTGAATCGCTAACAACCTTAGATAGAACTACCTAACCAAAATACTGGTTTAAAAACCTTATGTTTTACTCCCAAAGCTAACCCCAAAATGTAAATCTTCTCATGTCCTTTACTTTTTATGGACTGGATTAATCTTTAAAGAACAGACATCAATTTCTTCCTGTCATTATATTCCAACAAGAATTTCAAGGTTTACGAGTCAATAAGTTCTTGATTATCTTGAATGTCATAAGTCTGAAGTGTACCTTGGATAAGTTCTTGGTTTTAATTTCCAATTGTAAAGTAAGATTCCTACGTGTTCACTTTCAAAACAATTGACAACTAAATTTAGACAATTAAACCAATGAATGAGATTGTTATCCAATCTAATTTCCAAAAACGTGTATAATCTTTAGAATTGATCTTCTCCTAACCATAGACAGAAAATTTGTTAAAACACAAGCATAACACCTAACGTTTGGTAGGTTCAAAGCATGTGGAAATAGACAATGTCATCCGCCTAAATAATTCTACAAGTGATGCAATTGGGCACAAACTAGCAAAAAATTAACAATTAGCTGGACTGCATTTGGGTTTTGCTTCTTTTGTTAATTAATGTTCCCTATTCTTCCACTAGTACTATTTATGCCATGCAAATCCCAAGGTGTGCCCTATTACTTCATTGTTTTGTGAACAATATCTTGATAAATCCTGATTTTTGTCTGATTTTTCTTTTGTTTCAATGACTACAATGACAATAATATCATACAGAAACTGTCAAGTTTGTTATGATTAGCAGAAAAATTCCTGCCCAAACAACAAACAGGGCTTGCCCCACTTACTTACCGCACTACTGAGTTACTATATTAAATTAAGAGCTAGTTGTTAACCAATTATGTCAGGTTTGGATGGTGAAAATAATTTATACCAGTAATTAACAGAAAAACACTTACTTGGTAGGGAAGGGATACTCAGGGAAGAACTTGGCCAGAATCTCCACCACCTCTCCGCGGTGGAGTACGCTCTCAGCGCAGAGGTATCGGCCGGAGGCAGAGGGATTCTCAAAGACAAGAATGTGTGCTAATGCAACATCTCTCACGTGAACATAGGCTTGAACTGAATTGGCATAGGTCTTTGCTGAGCCGGTTAAGTACTTGAGGATGTGAATAATGCTAGCATTGACAGTTGATTGCAGCAGTGGACCTAGCACCAAAACTGGGGAGATCGCCACAAGGTCTACCCCTTTTTCCTTGGCTGTTTCCCAGGCTGCCTGCTCTGCCACAGCCTTCCCGTAACAATACCAATTCTGCGATTTTGTATAATACACGAATCAATCATTAAATCAAGTCTTTTGGTCGAAACTCTAGGTATTCAAAAGCCACTTTGAACTCCATCAAATTCGGAATTGAGCTACAGCCGGATCCAAACAGGGAGATCATTAAATCAAGATATCAATGTTTTATTGCATTTCAATTTCTTGGTTTAGAAGCAACTGAAGTATTCAGAACTATAGGAAATCATTCATTTCAAAAAAGGTAATCCTAATCAATTGAAGAATTTAGGGTTTATTAGTAATTAGAAGCTCAATTAAGAAACCAATGAAATCACCTTGGTACTCTTGCAGAACTCCAGATCACTCCAGCAAGACTCATCGACCACGACATCGGGGCTCCGGTTGGGATCCATGTACACTGCACCAATGGAAGACGTGAACACTACTCGTCGGACCTTGGCCTCCGCCGCTGCCATGATCACATTTTTAGTCCCATTCACGGCCGGCTCTACCATTTGTTCCTTTAAAAATTAACCATAGCCTTCAGTATCATATCTCGTTAACAGAAATAGAAACAGAACGCAAAACCCATCGTCTACCTCAAAACATTTTATGTAAAAGAGGAAACGATTGTAGAACCCGTCATTTGTTCATTGGAAGAGATTTTGCCATCAGTAAAATTCCATATACGTAAATTATTACAATGCATTGCCTTTTGAAATTTTAAAACACTTTTAAATAAAAGCATTTTAAAATACATTAATTTATAATACTAATCTTTATAATTATTTTGTTTGAATAAATATTTTTAAGACAGTTTTAAATACTAGAACGTGAAGAAATTATAAAATAATTATATTATATATAAGAAAAAAATAAGAAAAAAAAAGCAATATTAATATCATTATATTTGTAAAATATGCAGATATTATTAATAATATATAAAAATAAAAATATATATTATATTAACATCTCTCATTTTTAATCTTATATTTAATTGTGGTAACATGTTAGAAGAATTTTAAAAAATCATTTTTTTAAGTAAATTTCTTTTAAAAAGACCTTTGATGAGGATGACAAGAAGGCACAAAGAAAGAATAATTTCTCTTAAAAAAATAATAATTATTAGATTAAACTTTAATTATTCTTTTTTTAGAAGAGTTTTGAACATCTCAATTTTTTTTTTAAATTTAATGTAAAATTTGAAATTTTAAAATTTTTCAAATTTTTTAAAAAAGCAAGAAATACTTCAATTTTAATGGTGAAATTCAAGTCCCCATCAATTTCTCTGACAGAAAATTAAGGTACAGGATTGAGACAGATGAATATAGGAAATTGTCTGGTTTTTGTTTATCTATGGACTATTGGTAGTTGGTAAGGTAAGGTGGCCCACTATGCTCTTTTAAAGCTGAACTTGGTAACAGGACCCGCCGCATGAGTTACGAACAAGATGAGCTGTGTCTTTCGGCTCTTTTTTGGCAAATGGAAGCAAAGTTTTCTTTTTTTTTTTTGGAACAGACAAATGGAAGCAAAGTTGATTTACCTTTTTCTCTCTTCTCTAAAACCAAACGGATATTCCCAAAAATATAGTGAAGCAAAAGAAAAATAAAGATTAACAACGTACAGGATCATCAGTCACAGGTGACGCTGTGTGGAAAACTCCATCACACCCATAAATGGCTTCCTTAAGAGACTCATAATCAAGAAGATCAGCTTTGTGAAGAGTTAGCCTCTCATTTGCTCCGTCAAGCTCTCTCAAATGAGCATTCTTGGGATCATCTAAACCAAAAACCAACGCCCAAAAAAGCATTCAAAAAACCATTTAACATGAACAAAAACAACAAGAATTCTGTTTCCTTCGTCTTTACATTAAAAAAAAAAAAAACCAGTGATGGAAACCAACCTGGGTTCCTAACAGTGCCTTTCACAGTGTAACCTCTTTCAAGAAGAAGCTTGACAATCCATGAAGCGATGAAGCCACCGGCACCGGTGACACAGACGGTTTGGCTACAAGGAGAAGAGCTGTCAACCGGCATATTTTTTGTTTATGGGGAATTTGGAAAATTTTCGTAGGTGTGGTTGCCGAGATTCCGAGCGTGGCCTTTCCTTTTGGTTTCGGTGCTCTGTTTTGTTCTGTTTGGGTTGGTGTTGCCATTTATAGGCAAAAATGTGATTACCTCACTCACCTACCGCAGGTAAATAAAAAATCCGAGCCGAAGGTTCGCAACTGTGTCTAAACTCTTATTTTCTATAGTGATTTTGACTAAGTTGCTTTTGGTACCTAATTATTTCTATTAAAAATGATACTTATGTATTACTGGATTGTGTCATTCAATTAGGATGTAATAAAAATTTGTATGCTTATTTAATTAAATAAAAAAAATTTTATAATTACATAATTTCTTGAAATTTAATGTGTTTTAAAATTAAAATTAATACAAAATAATACAAAAAATAATATTCCCAATAAATTATTAAAAAATAGAAAGTAAAAAAAATTATAAAAAATAAAAATTTATTAATGTCTAGTTGGGAGATAAATGACATTCTATTAAGTCACATATCCCAAATAATCAAAGCATTGTAATGTTTTCAGTCTAACCCTCAACATTTTCTTAAATGGTTGTTTATTGTGCTTTTGAAAATAAAAACAGATAAAAGGAGAGAGCTAATGCTAGGGTACTTAAATGCTAAGTGGCTTTTTGGCCTAGCTTTTCTATTGAGAAGATTCTGCTCTGTTGTTGTTGTGAAACCTTTAAAATTTTCCTAAGCCTAATTGTATCAATTAATGTGAAATTTGAAATTAAATTTGTCAAGACCTGAAGGCCGCGATGTTCACTTGATACGCATACTTTTCTTAGTCTACAAACTTCTGGACTAAATTTTTTCTTTTCATTTTACGGTTTGTATTCGGTGTCAGTGTAGTTACTATACTATCTAAGTGAACTATAGTCATTTCACTTAAATATTAAACTAGTGAGGAAATGGTTCTAAGTTACATCTCGACTTATTTAACAAAATATGTACTGTACATCAATTAAAGTCTTACGTATAAACAAGCATTTTATAAAGAACATATACCTCAAAAGGCTAGTACCAAGCTTAGATACCGTATCCGTAGGCTCACTCAAAAGCCCTCATGGCAGAGTTTAACTCAAATAATCTGAAAAGAGATGAAATTAAGGAGGGTGAGCAAAACCACGGCTCAATAAGATACTAATATAAATGCAGGAGTAGAATTATACTACCTTAATTGCAATGCATCAAACCTACAATTTGAAATTACAGATAATCCTTTCCATCGATAACATCTCATATTTATAACAAGAACATGTCTTAAGGACTGTAAGTGAGCAAGGGTTTTGGCGTACTGATGTAAGGAAAATTCGAAGTACCTCATTATCTCCATTCCCGACATCAGTCCATCGTTCAAACCTATAAACAAATCTATTAAATCACTTACAACCTTCTTGTTCTTATACTACATTATATTTTATAACAATACATCCTGTATAACTTGAATATCATATACTATAAATCCATACTCACATCGATTACATAGTTCTGTTCAATTGAGATATCATATCAAGTCACTTTACATTTAACAATTATACTCCTATATTATATCAACTCATATCACTTTTCATGTGAGAAATAACGATCAAGATAGTGTAAGGTCATAATTCTCTTCATATCAGTCTTATGTTCATGTACCGTATAATATCATGACATCATATAGTTAGAATGTTGTTTTGTCATGACTCAGCATGCAAAACTTATGCAAGCTTTACTATGTAAGATAACTATCATTTCCAATCATATTACATATACTTTTAGAGCATGTTCCAATACATAGATTCTCAATTCATTTCATATTTACTTTTAAGACATGGTTGAAAGCATGCACAATTCTCTTTTCATATCACGTGAAATCAAAACATACACATTTCCCTTTTCATATCATGTCAAATCAAAACATGCACATTTCTCTTTTCATATCACGTCGAGTCAAAACATGCACGTTTCTCTTTTCATATCATGTCAAATCAAAACATGCACATTTCTCCTTTCATATAATGTCGAGTCAAAACATGCACATTTCTATTTTCATATCATGTCAAATCAAAATATGCACATTTCTCTTTTCATATAATCAAGTACAATATCGAAACACATTTCATATACTATGAAATCATATCAGTTTAGAGTTCATATCAATTTAAAAGCATACTCTAAACTGCATATCATATCGGTTTGAGACTAGGCTAGATTCCTAATACTCTATCACTAAAGACTTAGATCATTGTAGCTAGCAGTGAAATCATATCATCGTCCCCTGGAAATCAACGAGGATGCTATCTATGGCCATAGACCTCATCTCTCTCAACCCCACTAATCAAGTGTGACTGAGCCCTATCCACGACTATTGTCGGACAAGCATCTCTGCCTAATGAGTAATCTCCAATTAGGGGATTTCCACCATGCTTTATTGAGTTTAACTCTCTTAGGGTGCATATAGTCTTATAAAACATTTAAATCTTTAGCTTTTCTTGTCAAAGATCATGTAAAGCATATGGTATCATTCTTTAAGAGGTTTTATATATAAAAATATATATCTACCATATACTTTCCTTTCAAAACTAATTAATACTTTATAGTATTCATATAAACATTATTATAATGTTTCAAGTTGTAACAAGGCATGCTTAAATGCGATGCAAATTCAATCATGAGTTCAAAACAATGAACTATCATTTTCATAAAATATATCATTTAATTATAGCATTAACTATAATCCAAATTCCTTATTTCCATCCTTTTCATTTCAATCGAATTATACCTAATAGGTAAATTCAATATTCACTGTGGTTCCTCGATATTCAATATTCTCTCTCAATAGTTATTGACTATAACAACCACTTGTACATTTCATCATCAATACTAGGACCACCACCATCAGTATAAGTCCTGTTAGTATCTATGAATATTTAAATATCATATTTCTCTATAGCCATCAAAATACTAGAATTAGGTAAATACTGATATCATCGTTCAAGATCTATTCCAGAGTCGACATCGAGGATATAAAACCATAAGATCGATAGTCATCTATTAAATCTATCTATGGTCTAACATATTGGCACTCATTCGTAATTCCGACTTAATGCCCAATTTCATTCGCTATCACAAACTCAAATCACAGTTTTCAATCAATTTTTAAATGGCCTGTATAATATAATACCATACTAGAATTATCTATAAAGGTATTATCGAGTCAAATGTAGGTTAGCAGTTTACCCACTTAAGAGATTTGGCCAATTTCCACTATTAACAGTGTTTCAATCATTTAAGTCACCTTACGACCATCCATATTATTGCAAAAATCCCAATTCACATCTATTTAATATAGACATGTACAAGTATACTTTTATGTAGACGTGTGTTCCATCAAATGTCCAAAAGATATCATAATCTACTCTCTTATTCTCATCGTCTCATTTACACTACTAAGATGGCCCATTCATCATGTCCTCCAAATTTCTCCAAGTCACTCAAATGTGAGAGAATATTTTTCAAGACTTATTCCAAAGCTATAATCGAAGTCATATAATCACATGTATGAACTCATTTATTTGAATCTATCAATGATTAGATTTCATCGGAAATTCAACCTCAATTTCAATAAGATTATATATGCACAAGTCATACATTTGTTATAATTCAATATCACAAATATCCATCGTATACCACAATATTGATACTAAGACCACTACCACAAGTGTAGGTCCGCTTATTTTCTCTCGTACATTTGACAATACAATGTAATGTAATAAAACCATCTCAACATCGACCTCTTGCAATGTTTGTGTTATCACATTCGAAACTATTTCAAAATTCAAGAAATCAAAATCAATTAATTCTAAAATCACCACACCGTCGATAATTCCACAATTTAATCATTCAACCATCTAAATTACAACCTCGATATTCTCTTCTAAGCTATATCATATAATCATCGTTACTTTTATCAATAATTCGACTAATCGATATTCCACCTCAATCTCGACTTGATAACCAATTCGTGATATTAAGATAAATCCATTTATCGATTCTATAAGGCTTACACCATGTAACTCATCATGTTATCATACTCAACCATTTACCTTCTCAACTATTCCAAAAATCAAATTTTCCGATAATACGATAAAGTCTTTCCAAAGCTTATCTTTCGATGATTCTTTCCAAGATTCCATTTATACGAGAAAACCTTAACCTTTTTCATCAAACATTATCATATAAATTTCGGCAGTATAACATTTCAAGAGCTAAAACCTCCTGCAACAATTCCAAATGAACACAGTGGTATTCCACAATCATTTTATTGCAATATCATGATCAATACTAAGACCTCTATCACCAATTGTAGGTCCTCTTAGCATTTTTAAAATCATTTCATTAATAATTCATCATCAAGATCAATACTCTTAACAATACAATATAATACTACTAGGGCTTTATAAAAGTATCTTACCTAGTATCGAAATTAGGAAAGTTAACGATGTAATCTTCTCCAATTTCATTCATGCTCCGATCGTTTTTGTATAATTTCTACAAGTCCAATTTTTCCACATTTAGATTCATGTAGAATTATTCAATAAAATAATAACAATAATAATAATAATAATAATTTCTACAAATTTCCTACCCATTTTCTCTTTCTTCCTTCTTCTTTTTCCTTTTTCTTCTTCTTCTTTTTCCTTTTTCTTTTCTTCTTTCTTTTTTTTTCTTTTTCTTTTTCTTTTCTTTTCTTTTCTTTTTCTTCTTTTCTGGTCTGAACCGGTTCAGACCGATTCGGACCGGTTCAACTGGTTCGCCATTTCTTGGCTGGTTCAACCACCGGCAGCCACCCTTTCTGACAGTTCAGCCACTCCGAAGCTTGCCACCCTTTCTGACAGTTCAGCCACTCCGAAGCTTGCTGGGGTGGCGACGAGGCTGGATCTGGCCTTCTTTTCTCCCCATCGACGACAACGGCGTCGGATCTGGGATGGTGGGTTTCAGCCTGTTTCCCTTCTCTTTTCTCCCTCTTTTCTCTTCCTCCTTCACCGCCGGTGGTCTCTTTCCCTTCCCCTTACCCTCGCCGGTGTCGGGGTTGAGGTGGAAGTGCCCGGATCGGTCAGCACCGCCGTTTTCCTCTTTTTCTTTTTTCTCTCTTTTTACTCTCAGTTTCCCCCTATTTCTTTTCTCCTTTCCTTTTTCTTTCCCATCGACGGCAGCTTCCTTCTCTTCCTTTCCTTACCGGCGACGGCTTCCCTTCTCTCTTTCGGCCGACGGCGTCGGCATTCCACCTTAGAGTCTCTCCTCTATTTGTAACAGAGGAGGAAAATGGGAGGGAATCGGGTATCTCGATTCCAGCTCCTTTTCTTTCCTTTTTTTATATATAATTATATTTATAAATAAATATTTATAAATATAATTATTAATTAATAATAATATATATACACATTTTTATTTCTTAAATTTTGGATTTCTTAATATCCAAAATAAATATACTCACTTTCATTTCTTTAATATTTGGATCTTTTAATATCCGAAAATTATTCAAAATAATTTTCTCAACTTCATCACTTCATCAGTTTCGGGAATTCCAACAATTTTCCCATCTCGTAAATAAATTTATTTATTTACTTTCACTTATTTATTTGCATAAAAATTAAATTCTCGAGTAATTTAATACCAAAATAGAAAAATTCCCGTTTATCACATCCTCCCCACCTTAAGAAATTTGGTCCTCCTTCCTATCCACAATCCAAATCAGCCTCTCAACAATTCTAAAGTGCTTTGTTACTTCACTCTTTGCAACATGCGTCCTCTTATAATTCGAAATCATAATTTCAACTTCCAATAGTCCTCATGATTAAGGTGGAATCGTACTTTCAATCAAACCGTATACTTTTGTTCGAATAATTTCATTAGCGTAATGCTACTAGTTTGGATGACTTTATAAAACAAAACCCTTAGATTGAGCTCATTATATAGCTCAAGTTCCAAATCATCACATGACCTATCCTAAGCCAAACTATGTTAGGTCATTCCATTGGCGATTCTTTTACCTCTTTCAATCCTTCTCAATTTACATGTCGATCATATCCTATGCGATCATTCTATTATCTTCAAAATATAAAATGCCTCGATCAATCATTCTCAATCCTTCAATATCTTATTCCTTTAAGGTGATACACAATTCTTTTATACAATATCGATATCATTCATTAACTGTTCCCAACCCGTTTCAATAGGTGGTCGATTGGCATCCCTTATGTCAAGGCCCAACCCATTTCAATAGGCCGTCGACTGGCATCCCCTAGACACTTTGGCCTTGGGTTTACCTTGACTCAACTGTATTGTCCTTATTTTCTGAATTAAATCCAAATAGAAACCTATACCAATAGCAGACTAATCTTGATATAGATTAATAACCAGCAAGTTTACATGTAGACATTACACAGTACATGGGATGTAACACTATCACAGTCTCAACTAGACCGACATGTACTAGACAAACTGTGCTCTGATACCATTAAATCTGTCACGACGCGAAGGCCACAACGTTCACTTGATACTCATACTTTTCTTAGTCTACAAATTTATGGACTAAATTTTTCCTTTTCATTTTACGGTTTGTATTCGGTGTCAGTGTAGTTATTATACTATCTAGGTGAACTATAGTCATTTCACTTAAATATTAAACTAGCGAGGAAACGATTCTAAGTTACATCCTGACTTATTTAACAAAATATGTATTGTGCATCAATTAAAGTCTTACATATAAACAAGCATTTTATAAAGAACGTATACCTTAAAAGGCTAGTACCAAGCTTAAATACCGTATTCATAGGCCCACTCAAAAGCCCTCATGGCAGAGTTTAACTCAAATAATTTGAAAAGAGATGAAATTAAGGAAGGTGAGCAAAACCACGGCTCAATAAGATACTAATATAAATGCAGGAGTAGAATTATACTGTCTTAACTGTAATGCATCAAACCTGCAATTTGCAATTACAGATCATCATTTCCATCGATAACATCTCATATTTATAACAAGATCATGTCTTAAGGACTGTAAGTGAGCGAGGGTTTTGGAGTACTATGTAAGGAAAATTCGAAGTACCTCATTATCTTCATTCTCGACATCTATCTATCATTCAAACCTCTAAACAAATCTATTAAATCACTTACAACCTTCTTATTCTTATACTATAATGTATTGTACAACAATACATCCTGTATAACTTGAATATCATATACTATAAATCCATACTCACATCGATTACATAGTATATTATGTTCAATTGAGATATCATATCAAGTCACTTTACATTTAACAATTATACTCCTATACTATATCAACTCATATCATTTTTCATGTGAGAAATCACGATCACGATAGTGTAAGGTCATAATTCTCTTCATATCAGTCTTATGTTCATGTACCGTATAATATCATGACATCATATAGTTAGAATGTCATTTTGTCATGACTAAGCATGCAAAACTTATGCAAGCTTTACTATGTAAGATAACTATCATTTCCAATCATATTACATATACTTTTAAAGCATGTTCCAACACGTAGATTCTCAATTCATTTCATATTTACTTTTAAGACATGGTTGAAAGCATGCACATTTCTCTTTTCATATCATGTCAAATCAAAACATGCACGTTTCTCTTTTCATATCATGTCGAGTCAAAACATGCACGTTTCTCTTTTCATATCATGTCAAATCAAAACATGCACATTTCTCTTTTCATATCATGTCGAGTCAAAACATGCACATTTCTCTTTTCATATCATGTCACATTAAAACATGCACGTTTCTTTTTTCATATCATGTCAAGTCAAAACATGCACGTTTCTCTTTTCATATTGTTGGCTTTACCCACACTCTACAATAGCAGACCTTACAAGGATATCTCACCCCTTTGAATAACAGAATTTTCAGTAAATGGGTGAAGAACAACAAGAAATCTCACAAATGGAGTTATACAATAAGAATTTTCAGATTTGATTTTCTCTCTTGAAGTTTGAAGATTTTCTAAGTGCTTGTTCTACGTCCAAACTTCATAAATGCCTCTATTTATATCCCACCAACTGATTGAAACGTTTGGTGAAGCATTTAATACTAATCCTCCCGTAGAAACCCTCAGAAACTAGTCGTTGGGCTCAGTTTTCGTGGAAAGGGATCGATCCCATGCTTCCAGAGAGCCATTTTCCTACATTTTTTGGGTTAGAAATGATATAGACTTGAATTTAATTTAACCCAAAATGTTTATAAGCTTTAAGGGAGTTTTTCTTAACTTTCTCAAATGAAAATATTGTCCAAAAACTTATAAGTAATTTTCTAAACTTATATTCAATACTTCTTGAGAAAATTACTTAATATTCAAAACCATTTTATAAAGTATTAAGACCAATAAGAATGTATGATTAAATCATGGTCTTAATGTTTGATATGAACACTTAAAATGGATTGAGAAAATCATATGTGGTAAAGCAAATTTACAATATGAATTAGAACATTAAAGCTTACTTAAGTTTTTGTCATTTTAAAATACATATGGCACTTTAAAGCTAACAATCTCCCTCTTTTTGATATGACAACTTAATGTAAATTTTCTTTGAAAATTCTTTAATAAAATACTCCCTTCAAATAAAGTAGAATTTTATAAAGCTCCCCCCTTAATGTAAGCATGGGTTTTCAAAAGAATTTTCAAACTATTTCTCCCCTTAGTACAAAATATTCTCAACTTAGGAAACTTGATCGTTTTTGGTTCCATCATATTCATTCACCCGACGGAGATCGACCAGACCTCCTTCACTTTATCCTTCAAGATTGGGTGAGGATTGTCAGTGGCAAAGTACACACAATTGTCTTCCCTCAGTCTCTCACCTTTTACTTACTCATTAAAGGCGTTGACTGTTCATGTGAGGTCGGTGTACTTTCGGACCCCAGCACCACAATCAATCCTGCCACTCTCCATAACCTTGGGTGGTATCAACATCAACGGGGCAATACAATCGAATGGGTCAAGAGTCATGGACCGCCTGCATCTCCCGAACATGCTCCGGAAGAAGTCGGAGAAGACGGCAACGAAGCGCCTGCAACAGCCACATCTTCCGCACCCTCCGGCTCCATGTCACCTCCTCTAGCCCAGATCATGCATATGCTTCAGAATTTTCAGCTTGACGTGAGTCAGCGGCTTGATCAAATCGAGGCAAACCAAGCTGCCTTGTTCGATGAAATTCCAGATGTCCACATGCAGCAAGAAGCTTTCATTGAGCAATATCACAAGACCTTTCCAAGGCGTTGATCCTACTATTTGTGGCATGCGTCTCTTCTAGCTAGTTATGACCTTCTAATTATTTCTTGAGACTTTTACTAGTGTGTTTGTGCTATCTTCGTTTTATGTTAATGACTATGACTTGTTATGACATTACTTATGCTTTCATGACATTGGCTTGCTCTTTGCTTCTCTTTATGTCATTGCCACTGCTAATGCTTATTCTGCTTATTATTGGTATCAAATTGTTGCTTTACATTGACTTATAACTCTAACAATTATTTAACTAACTCTTGATATGACAAAAAAGGGGGAGAATTGGTATGGTAAATTTCCCAAAATTCTATTAAAATCTCCCAAAATTCTGTTAAAATCTCCCAAAATTCTGTTACCTTCTTTCTTGCATCATTTGAGGGGGAGCAAAATGTTTTTTTAATGACATTTATTGAAATACCTCTATGAGGAGGACGAAATCAAAATATGTCTTATGCTATCATAATTATTTTATGATAAGTTAAGGGGGAGCAACTATTGAGGGGGAGCATTTTTACTTCAAATATTTTAGCAACCTCATTTCTTCAAACATATAAGCAAATTTACCTTAAGTTTTGTTATATCAAAAAGGGAGAGATTGTTAGCTTTAAATTAATACACATTTTGAAATGACAAAAACTTAAGTTTGGATAAACGTTTTTCTCTTCAATGTAAATTTGCTTGAAATGGACTTTTAAACAAAATTTTAATTGTGATTTCAATTCGAAAGGTTAGTAAATACTTTTGTAAAAGAATTAAAATACTTTGGACTGACTTAAAATCACAAAATCCCATCAATCCATACCAAAATTACTCATCAGTATGCAGGCTGGACAAAAGGGATCAATTCCCTTTTGGCAGAATTGATTTCAAAGCTGAACTGGCTCCCAATAGAGAGATATGCATTTTGGAAGAAACAGATCGATCCTTTTTGGCATGGGAGAGATCCCCTAAGGTAAGGGATCGATCCCCTAGTGGCAATAAGTGTTTTGGCAACAAAAAAGGTCCCTCAGCCCAGAATAAGCATTCTGGAATGAAGGGATCAATCCCCTATGGAAAGGGATCGATCTCTTTACCCGAGAAAAAGCCTTAACGGCTAGTTTTGTGAGAGACAACGGTCATATTCGAGTTTTAGCTTCACCCAACGTCAAAAATCCATCTAAGGGACTATAAATAGAGGCTTAGAAGCTGAAGGAAGTAAGAAGAGCTACTCAGCAATTCTATTCTTCATTTTCCTCAAATCCTCAAGCCTCAACAATAATTCAAAAGCTACAAAGTATTCGTCTTCCATCATACTCACATTCCTTGTATAGAATAGCATAAACATTGTTTAGGATTTTGTTGTGCTTAACTCTTGTAATCACTTGCCTACCTAGAGGCCTTTCTTTGATTACATCTCTTGTAAACCAATTCATTCCTTATAAAAGGAGAGGTTTCTCTTTAGCCTAAGAAAAAAGAGGGAGGTTTCTCTTGAGCCTAGAAAAATAGAGAGGTTTCTCTTGAGCCTTGAAAAAGAGGGATTGTAAAGACAAATTCAAGGATAGTGAATTTGGGAAAAATTCTTGGGAGTGTCTCAAGGTAGAGGACGTAGGCAAGTTGTCGAACCTCTATAAATCACTTACGTACATTTATCTTTCCCTTCTCTCTTTATTTATTTGCAATTATATTTGTGCTTATTGTATTGAATTTATATTGCATACTTGAGTAGCCTAGAGAACTGAGAAAACTTCAATATAGGCTAGAGAATTTAGAAGAATCGTAAAACGACATAAGGTTAGCTAAGAACCAATTCATCCCCCCTCTCGGTATAACCTATAGAGCCAACACATATCATTTCAAATCAGAACATGCACATTTCTCTTTTCATATCATGTGTAATCAAGTACAATATTGAAACACATTTCATATACTGTGAAATCATATGAGTTTAGAGTTCATATCAATTTAAAAGCATACTCTAAACTGCATATCATATCAATTTGAGACTAGGCTAGATCCCTAATACTCTATCACTAAAGACTTAGATCACTGCAGCTAGCAGTGAAATCATATCATCGTCCCCTAAACACCAACTAGGGCGCTATCTATGGCCATAGACCTCATCTCTCTCAGCCCTACTGATCAAGTGTGACTGAGCCCTGTCCACGACTATTGTCGGACAAGCATCTCTGCCTAATGAGTAATCTCCAATTAGGCGGTTTCCACTATGCTTTATTGTGTTTAACTCTCTTAGGGTGCCTATAGTCTCATAAAACATTTAAATCTTTAACTTTTCTTGTCAAAGATCATGTAAAGCATATGGTATCATTCTTTAAGAGGTTTTATATATAAATATATATCTACCATATACTTTCCTTTCAAAACTAATTAATACTTTATAGTATTCATATAAACATTACTATAATCTCTCAAGTTGTAACAAGGCATGCTTAAATGCGATGCAAATTCAATCATGAGTTCAAAACAATGAACTAACATTTTCATAAAATATATCATTTAATTATAGCGTTAACTATAATCCAAATTCCTCATTTCCATCCTTTTGATTTCAATCGAATCATACCTAATAGGTAAATTCGATATTCACTGTGGTTCCTCGATATTCAATATTCTCTCTCAATAGTTATCGACTATAACAACCACTTGTACATTTCATCATCAATACTATGACCACCACCATCAGTATGAGTCCTCTTAGTATTTATGAATATTTAAATATCATATTTCTTTATAGCCATCAAAATACTAGAATTAGGCAAATACCGATATCATCGTTCAAGATCTATTCCATAGTCGACATCGAGGATATAAAACCACAAGATCAAAAGTCATCTATTAAATCTATCTACGGTCTAACATATTAGCACCCATTCGTAATTATGACTTAATGCCCAATTTCATTCACTATCACAAACTCAAATCACAGTTTTCAATCAATTTTCATATGGCCTGTATAATATAATACCATACTAGAATTATCTATAAAGGTATTTTCGAGTCAAATGTATGTTAGCAGTTTACCCACTTAAGAGATTTGGCCAATTTTCACTATTAACAATGTTTCAATCATTTAAGTCACCTTACGACCATCCATATTATTGCAAAAATCCCAGTTCACATCTATTTAATATAGACATGTACAAGTATACTTTTATGTAGACATGCGTTGTATCAAATGTCCACAAGATATCACAATCTACTCTCTTATTCTCATCGTCTCAATTACACTACTAAGATGGACCATTCATCATGTCCTCCAAATTTCTCCAAGTCACTCAAATGTGAGAGAATATTTTTCAAGACTTATTCCAAAGTTATAATCGAAGCCATATAATCACATGTGTGACACTTATTTATTTGAATCTATCAATGATTAGATTTCATCGAAAATTCAACCTCAATTTCAATAAGATTATGTATGCACAAATCATACATTTGTTATAATTCGATATCACAAATATCCATCGTATACCACAATATTGATACTAAGACCACTACCACAAGTGTAGGTCCGCTTATCATCTCTTGTACATTTGACAATACAATGTAATGTAATAAAACCATCTCAACATCGACCTCTTGCAATGTCCATGTTGTCAAGTTCGAAACTATTCCAATATTCAAGAAATCAAAATCATTAATTCTAAAATCTCCACTCCATCGATAATTCCACAATTTAATCGTTCAACCATCTAAATTACAATCTCGATATTCTCTTCCAAGATATATCATATAATCATCGTTACTTTTATCAATAATTTGACTAATCAATATTCCACCTCAATCTTGACTTGATAACCAATTCGTGATATTAAGATAAATCCATTTATCGATTCTATAAGGCTTACACCATGTAACTCATCATGTTATCATACTCAACCATTTACCTTCTCAACTATTCCAAAAATCAAATTTTTCGATAATACGATAAAGTCCTTTCAAAGCTTATCTTTCGATGATTTTTTCCAAGATTCCATTTATACGAGAAAACCTTAACCTTTTTCATCAAACATTATCATATAAATTTTGGCAGCATAACATTTCAGGAGCTAAAACCTCCTGCAACAATTCCAAATAAACACAGTGGTATTCCACAATCATTTTATTGTAATATCATGATCATTACTAAGACCCCTACCACCAATTGTAGGTCTTCTTAGCATTTTTAAAATCATTTCATTAATAATTCATCATCAAGATCAATACTCTTAACAATACAATATAAACTACTAGGGCTTTATAAAAGTATCTTACCTAGTATCGAAATTAGGAAAGTTGACGATGTAATCTCTCTCAATTTCATTCATGCTCTGATCGTTCTTGTATAATTTCTACAAGTCCAATTTTTCCACATTTAGATTCATGTAGAATTATTCAATAAAATAATAACAATAATAATAATAATAATTTCTACAAATTTCCTACCCATTTTCTCTTTCTTCCTTCTTTTTCCTTTTTCTTCTTTTTCTTTTTCTTTTTCTTTTCTTCCTTCTTTTTTTTCTTTTCTTTTCTTTTCTTTTCTTCTAGTCTGAACCGGTTCGGACTGGTTCTGACCAATTCGGATCGGTTCAAACTGGTTCGGATCAGTTCAACCTATTCACCCTTCCTTGGCTGGTTCAGCCACCAGCGGTCACCCTTTCTGGCGGTTTAGCCACTCCGAACCTTTCTGGAGTGGCGGCGAGGCTAGATCTAGCCTCCTTTTCTCCCCATCGATGGCAATGACATCGGATCTAGGATGGTGGGTTTTGGCCTCTTTCCCTTCTCTTTTCTCCCTCTTTTCTCTTCCTTCTTCACCACCGGTGGTCTCTTTTCGTTCCCCTTACCTCCGTCAATATCAGGGTTGAGGTGGGGGTGCCCGAATCGACCGGCACCGTCGTTTTCCTCTTTTCCTTTTTTCTCTCTTTTTCCTCTCAATTTCTCCCAATTTCTTCTCTCTTTTCCTTTTTCTTTCTCGTCGACGACAACTTCCTTCTCTTCCTTTCCTCGCCAACGATAGCTTTCCCTCTCTCTCTCGACCGACAGCGTCGACATTCCACCTTAGAGTCTCTCCTCTGTTTGTAACCAAGGAGGAAAATGGGAGGGAATCGGGTATCCTGATTCCTGCTCCTTTTCTTTCCTTTTTTTATATATATAATTATATTTATAAATAAATATTTATAAATATAATTACTAATTAATAATAATATATATAGACATTTTTATTTCTTAAATTTTGGATTTCTTAATATCCAAAATAAATATACTCACTTTCATTTCTTTAATATTTGGATCTTTTAATATCCGAAAATTATTCAAAATAATTTCCTCAACTTCATCAATTTCGGGAATTCCAACAATTTTTCCATCTCGTAAATAAATTTATTTATTTACTTTCGCTTATTTATTTGCATAAAAATTAAATTCCCGAGCAATTTAATACCAAAATAGAAAAATTTTCGGTTATCACAAAATTAGAGTTTAGTTTACAAGTGGTTTTGAATGAGTAGAAATTTCAACCTGTTAGCACTTTTTTGATCTAACAGGAGTCACCAAAATATAAATGAGTTCTTTACTATAGAGAGGAAGCATTGCAAACCAGTAGAACAAGATGTGGCGAGAGGTGATTGAGAGGAAGACTAGAGCAAACCCTAAAGAATGAGTGTAGTGGCAGGTGGTGGTCGAAGGCTGAGAAAACCTAAGAATAAAGCTGAGTTAAGAGAACAATGTAGAGAAGATTTGAGAGAGTTTCTGAATGAGATAACTTTCCTAAAAGTCCTTTTCAAAGATAAAAAGAACTCCTATATATAGGTGTGGAGAATGAAAGTTATATATCTTTGGTATTAATAGTATAATAATGAGAAATGACAGTTATAAAGCATTAATGCTTTGTCTAATAGGAGTTATACTTTGGGAGAAGGTATATTGAAAAAAATAAGAAAGAGCACTCATGCTTTAGAGAAAGTTTAAGAGAAGAACTCTTAACTATCTTCATATCTAATCCACCAAGCCAAACTCTCCAAGACATCCCAATAGTAAATTTAACTTAAGAACCCTGCCCTATTCCGGAGTTATCTTCACTTCTTCTTGAAAGTGCTATTCTATAAATGAGTTATTCTAAGAATAGGTTGTTCTGTGAAGAGCAATTTTGAGAAGAGCTGTTATGTGAATGAGTTCTTCTAAGAAGAGGTAATGAAATCTTCTGATAAGAGGTTGTTCTTGTGAAGGAGCTATCCTAAGAAGAAGTTATTCTTGTGAAATAGTCATTCTAAGAAGATGTTGTTTTTCACTATAGTATGAAATAAATATTAGTTTCCAAAATCAAGTATCTACACCTCTTCATTCATACAAGGCTCACATCGTAATTCATTTTGAGTTACTACCAACAAGTTTTCAAAGTTAGACTATTTGCAATCAAGTTCAGGCAGTTTGTTCAGCCAACCTTAGCACACTAAATTACATATAATTTATAGTACGAATCTCCAATCAGGGTGATTCAAAACTCATTTGAGAGCTAACTTAATTGACTTTCCGAAAATATAAGGCTCACAATTTAACTTCTTGTGGATTAATTTATATAAATTTCTATTGTCGACCTTTGTGCAGGATGCACTGCCAGTAAGTAGCTTGCAATGAATCGTAGATCCCTCATGCTAGAAAGCTCAAAATTGAGTGACTCCAATTTTTCTAGAAAGTTAACTCAATTACCTTTTCAAACTGTATGTGGATTGTCCTTTAATTCATTGTAGATTGGTACGTACGATTTTTCAAAGTCAAGGTTTATGCTGTGCTGTAGCAATAGTTAGTTAAATTGCACCAATTGGAGGTTAAAAATTAAAGGATGAAATAACCTCATGTCTCTTAATTACAATATAAACTAACTTGTGCATGAACATAAATTAATATTCAATTTATCGTGTAGGACATGGAAGTATACAGGACTCATAGAAGGCTACATTGTCCCGGAAGCTTTGTGAGTACAGGCACGTTTGATATTCAGTAGGACAATTTAATCTTTGGTAATTAAAATAGCTAAGTACCTATTTTAAATAAATTGAATTAAGGAACTATGATTAGAATTATTGCCATATTAAAAATTATAATACTAATATTATAGAAATCAAGATTTAAATTATAGCCTACTATATTAAGTAAATTAAAATACCTAGGCTACATAAATTGATCTAAGACATTACAGGACATGGTGGAAAGGTACCATATGATTAAATTAAAGTAGAGATTAATTATACTTTACACATATATGTACCAATTTAAACAATAAACAAAGTATGCTAGTGGTATTAAAGAATACATGTGGGAATTATGAGTGAAACGTGGGGCTGCACATGCTACCATTTGAACAAAGAGTAAAACAAGTGTTAATGAGAGATGAAGAAAGAACAAACGTGTGAATATGCATACTAAAGAAAGGGAAAACACGTCATTAAAGAATAGAAACAAGGTAAATAAAAACAAAACACATGTAGTCATATTGTTAACTATACTTTGCCTTGTTAATAACGAAAAACCAAAGTGGAAATTGGGAGTAGTAATAGGCCTTTGGGAGAGGAAAACCATTAACCATCACCTGCTTTGTTATTTACGGCAAAAAAAGAGCAAAATGAGGTAGGGCTCTCGGCTAGAGATAGTTTAGTTTTTTTTTTTAAAAATGTTAAATAAAATTGAGAGGAAACCGAGTGCATGCAAGGAGGTTAGCTTGGTGATTAATGACAATTACGGAATGAAAGGCCCGATAAGTGAAGAATGAAGATGAAATTGTGATTGAGAAGGCCACGGGATTGAAGAAAAAAAAGAGGGAAAGGAATTTGGTTCAAAATCGAGAGGTAAAGGGGAAGTCTCATTCAACCTTGTAAACATTTCCATGCAAGCTTAATTTTGCAGTATTCTTTGCTAGGCGAATCAAGGAAATTCGGTTTTGGCTAGATCTTGGTGAAGGAGCTTGTGCATGTTGAAGAAACCTCGAGGAATTCAAGGTATAGTTTCGGCTGTGGTGTGTAATAGGTAAGGAATGATCAATTTAGTCTTAACATAGTGGAACTTATTTAATATTATGTGTTTTAATATTTTTATACTTTATTATAATTTTTTTAAAAAAATTAATAATATTTAAGCAAGCTTTGGCTGATTTCAGTTTATTCATTTATATAAAAACAAGCTTGGAAAATAAATCAGAGTCCAAAAATTTGGGTTTGGCCGAGTTTCGGCTCACTTTCAATACATTAAAACCTGCTTGGTCTGACTTGTAAACATCTCTAATGTTGATATAACTACTAAAATATTTAGATTATTATTTACTAATATTTAAATAGTTAAATATTATTAATAATATTAAATATCTAATATTACACTATTAAATAATATATTATTAAACACTTAAATAATGTATATTACTTTTTTAAATATTTAAATATTATTACCATTATTAAATTATTATTTATATTAATATAATGTGAGAACCACATATTTAAATACTGTGGCGTATATAAGAATTCTTATCACTCTCAATTCTTGTATATTTCGAAGGAATACATGGTAACAGCTAGTGGGCCCCACGTACCTTCTAGTTTCTGGATGAAGGTGAAACCTAGAAAACTCGATATTTGAAGTCAAATAAAGTGATGGTAAGAAATTCTAACTCAAATTCAATTATTTAGATTATTTTTGAAGCATTTAAAACAAATTTAAAAATGACGATTAAGGACATATACTGGTGAAATTTTCTTGAATATCAGTCAAACAAAATTGACTTATGGCCAAATGTCAAATGTAAAATAATCCTCATGTGAGAGAGTCCCATGCCATGGCAATAGATAGGCTAAATCATCTGTAGAAACAGAAAATTGAGCGATTTTATGATTAGGGGTATTTTCGTAATTTCGCACAAATGACAGTCAAACTTCAACGAAAGCTTCTCCGACCAAAATAATATGTTCATTAGATGTGATTTCTGATTAAAAGACATATTTTGGAGATTAGACAGATAATTTCCAACAAAGTCAAACTAAAAGAGCAAAATAGTCTAAAATTTTCATAATTATGGGCAAAATGGTAATTTTGTCCCAAAAATCAGAATAAATCCAGAATTTTCAGGCTTCTTCTCATTTCATCCAAAACTCAGCCACTTCAAGACAGCCACCATTTTTCCACTTGAAGAGAGAGAAACTAAGAAAAACCTAAGAAAAACTACCTTAAATCAAACACTCTCTTCATCAAAGTTACTCTGCTCAACTTGCTCTTCATTTTGGTAATAAAATCAAGTGCTAAATCAGCCAAAATTGTGAAATCCCCAATTTCCTTTAATTTTTCCCTTATTTGTATAATATTCTAAGTTAGAATGATTAAATAAATTATATTGAGAAGTTATATTGTGTAATATAGGAAAAGAAGGAAATGTATCAAGTGGACCCCACAAGATAATCTGTAATCTAGGCAGATCTTGAAGTGGCAAAATATGAATTGTGGGCTCAAAATATTTAAGTGGTAAGAAGACAACTTCTTGAAAATGTTGAAATTTAAGTGATTGTACTTTTAAAGGTATTTTAGTCATTTTACCCCTATTACCACCCATTTGTACCTTTATGGTCAAAGAGTTGACTTCTATATTATTAGAAGATTAATATTATGTGAAAATAAATATAAAATTTTAATACATAAATGATATGTGAGACATAGAAGGAATAAGAGTGATTAAATGGTCAGATGGTCAAAAAGTTAAGAGGATGATGCGTAATGGATAATTATGAATTGAATGAGATGTTGATTGTCTTCATCCCTATCACAAGGGCCGGCCACCATTGTTGTCTTTCTCTAAAAAATTCTCTAAGTTTTCCTTTATACTCACCTTGACAAACACCTATATTCTGTCATCAAATCGCTAAGCTTGCTTAACGAAAACTGCTCCTCATCACTAGCTCTAGCTATACCTGTAATTTGGAGGATTGAATCAAAGGCTTTGGGAGTTTCTTGTTGCTGTTATTTTGAGCTACTAACAAAGGTAAAAGATGAAGTTGTTTTTTCAATTTGATCTAAGGTTTGGAGTTGTGTAAAGTTAGTATAACACGTTTATAGCCTTGAAATGAAATAAGCTCAAGTGTAGAGGTTTTTAAGGGTTTGGACAAGAGAGGGTTTGTGATATTAAAAGGTTATAGGATGAGGTTTAAGTGTTAAAAGAAGTATTTGAAAGGTTTGATTTAAGTGGAGGTTTGATTTGTTATTTGTTATTATGGTTTGTGCAGCTTTGAAAAAGTGTAGAGAAATTGGTTAGTGAAAAGAAGCTACTGCGTTTTCAAGTTATTTGAGGTAAGGAATATATGTAATGGTCGTAGGGTGACTATCTCTGTATGTGGTTGCATGATTTGGTATTAAATGAAGCTTTTTTAAAGTGCAGGGGTTTAAAATCTCAATTTTTCTCCTAGTTACGATTTGGCTAGGGGCAACCGACTGCCTTAAATAGCAGCTAACTACCCAGAGACAGTCGTGGCATACTTAATTCCGAAAATGATTTAAAGCAGCCGACTTTCTTGTATAGCAGTCGACTACCATTTTCCAGAATGCATTCTATTTGCGCACCAATAGACTGCTATGGAGCCAGTCGACTGCCTTTTTCCCAAAAAGCATTCTGTTTGCAAACCAGCCAACTGCTATGGAGCCAGTCGACTGCATTTTCTCAGAAAACATTCTATTTGCGAACCAGTCGAGTGGCCTATTTGACTTGTAGACTGCCCTACTTGCCTTCAAATTTTCAAATATCTGAATTTTAAAAAGAAATTAAAATTATTAAATCAATATATGTCATAGCAATCAACTACCCTCTTTGAAAATAGTGTTTTAAAGCCTATTTTAGATAAGTGTATTTGTATTACCAATAAGGTATTTAACAAACGTTTTGAGATTATTAACTCCTTTAGTGATCATGCATACTATTTGTATTTGGCTGTGAGATCTTAGTCATGTCTTCAGCACCACAATTGTCACCTGACTAGTGTTCACTGTGGATTATCAACTATGGCCATTTGTCTCTTATATGTGTTTGGCTTAAGGGAGGATCCCTGGCCCATACGTGGCTACGCCACTTTATGTGCATCCCTTAAGAGATATCTTATATGTGCATCCCTTACGGGATTTATTTGGTGCATGATTCTACTAGATGTTAATCGTCTCCCAAGCTATTTGGAATTTATTTATATATGTGATTTCAAGTGATTTGGTGAATATGAAAGTATTTGATTTATTTGAATATATGTAAGTGATTTATATGATTTGATTATATGTTTACATGGTATTTGACGAACTTATATGATATATATTTTTATAAGGATCCTACATGACATGATAAAGCTAAGTAGGAAACCTGCATATAGTGGCATAGTACGCTCTTTTATATATACTCCTTACTGAGCGTAAACTCACTCCTTTACATTATTTTTTACCAGATTATTTGCAGTGACTTCCTGCTCTCGATAAAAGAGCTTACTTTTGGATTTTATAGTATTCCTTTGAGGCACGCTTCCAAATTCCTTGAAGGCATATTTATATTGTTATGTATATCGAATGGTGACACAGTACTATGATGTATATTAGACCGTTCGGGGATGTAAATTGTTATGGAAATTAGTATATACTTGAATGGAAGTTTTAAACGCATGTGTATAATGCCTTATATTTATATATGAAAAATACTTTTCATTTGAAATGGATATCATTATGTTAAGTGATAAAATATAAGATATAAGAAGAGAGAAGGATGAATCGACAAACAGCCTAACCAAAATTAGAGGAAAGAAAAAGTTAGTTGGTATTTGAATTAAAAGAGGATGTCACCGGGGTGTGACAAAAATAAAGATGGGGGTTTCCTTGAAGAATTCGATGAAAGGAGGAAAGGTAAGAGAGCTTGGATTTTTCATGGAATTCATAGTTTTTGCCTGGTGTTTAGCACATTTAGATGAGTATTTGAGCTTAATTCATGTTGAAATCATATGTTTGGGTAAGAAGGGTTTCAGCCAACATCATATGGATGTGTTCATGAAGTGTTTTGATGGAAATTAAATATGAAAAATTAAAAATAAATCATAGAAAGCATGGAATTAAGTTTAGATTAATTAAAATAGACAAAAATCAATTTGTGGCCATGAAGAGGACCATTCGACCAAGGCTAGAAGGGCTGGAATTTTGTGTTTTTTAATGTGTAAATTATGCAGAAGTAGCTTAGAAAAATAAGAGAATTAATTGGAATTGATAAAGTGATTAAATTTGGAAGAAATCATTCAGGGGAGAAAGAAGAAGCATTCGGCCAAGCTAAAGGGGAAGGAGAAATCTTGGCGACTTTGATTCCATTTTAGTCATAAAATAATGTACAAATTATTCTGAGAATTTAGGTGCAACCAGAATCGAAATCGGAATTATATAGAGAAAGTTACTATTTTCTTATCGATAGAAAATAGACTGGAAAATAAAGCTGCATAGGCAATATAATCTATTATATGTTACTAAATATTTTTATAATGAAAATATAGAATATTAATAATATCCATATGTTAAATTGTAGCTAAAAGTACTGAGGGGGACACTGGTGCTCATTAGCAACCCGGTGAAAAGTTATCAAGTAAGGGATATATATAATAATCATAAGGATACTATAATGCATGTTTTGACATGAAATGAATCCTTTGAAATTGTTTTGAAAACTTGTTGGATTTAAATTGTGAACTGTGGTTGTGGATTTCAGTTGTTTTCGTGCAGGAGGTTAGGATATACTTGGCCGTTATACTGCAAAAATTTTAAATAATTCTATGAGTTGTTCTTTTATGCCATTGAATATTCACGAAGAATGATTTGTTAAGAAATTTTCATTTATTTCATTAAGATTTATTAAATTCATATTATACTGAAAAATAATATTTAAATATTCAGGTTATAAGAATTTACGTGCATGAAAGCAATTGCATGTTATTATGATTTGTTTATATATAAATATATTATTTTTAGAACAAATATTGATTGGTGAATATTTTATAAATTTTTATTTGTGAATTATATACATATATATATATATATATATTTTCATATCCCATCTTTATAAGCTGATTTATGATTTAACCTTCAGAAACTATCTCCATAAATTGGGATAAAATGTTTTATATGATTTTTAGAGATTGTTGGCCCCATAGCTGCCTGCGGGCACATGCTATTATGAGTGTATGATCGTATGACTGACTAGTGGGCTAATTGACCGTGACCCTGTCATCAGCGTCCCGAATGGTGTCTGATTAGTACCACTGAGGACTATATTCTGACTATGGCCATATGTTCCGTGCATGAATCTATTGGGTGATGCCTTGTCTTTACAAATTATGATGATCTTGATGATTTCAAATTGTGAATTAATTATGAAATTTGTGAATTTATGCTTTATATATATATATATATATATATATATATATATATATATATGTTTGTTAAATAATTTGGAATATTTATTTCTTCAATGTGAACTCATGAATTTTATATTTGAAAATTTATTTTATTTTCGAACTCCCTATAGTCGCATCTAGGGATCGAGACACGATAAGTATTTTAAAATACCTCTCATACTCTATCCAGTTTTCCAGCCAACTATAGTATCCTTCCTTAATACTTGTGCCTACTTTATTATTTTGCATAGTTTTATAAATCTTAATGCATGTTTTGAACATTTCATGTAGTTATATAGTATCAATATTATTATATATATTTTGTTACTGGGCATTAGCTTATCCTATTTTTCCCCTCCTTCTAAATTATTTTCAGTAGACTTCTGCGTTCGCTCAGGAGGTTTGTGGTGAGGTACTCCGTAGGAGGAATCTATTTTCAGTCGAGGTATATTTACTTCTTTATGTATTCAAACTTACATTGTACAGTACTGTTGTATATAAATACAATTATGGGATGTAAATTAGATAAAATATCAAAAATAAATAAATAAAATTTCTTTAGTATATGAGTTTTATATTAGTGAAATGAAGGCACTGCAAACAGCCCAACTGTGACTTTGTGAAAATAGTAAAAATTATACAGAAAATATCTAAATTCAAAACGTGACATATAAAAATATTTAAAAAAAATACTAATTTTATCCTTAAAATGATAAAAAAAAATTTATCCTATTAAAATAATTATATTGTATATTCAAAATATTTAAAATTAAAAATATAAATAAATAATTAAAAATTCATATTATTAAAATATAATAATTTTATCATAATAAATAATATTAATTATTCAAATAACAAAATATTATTTAATATTAAAATATTTACTATCTTATTAGTGAATAACAATATAATAATATTTATTATTAAATTATTAAAAATATTTATGTTTAATAATTAAAAAATTAAGTATTTTAACTTAAAATGTAAAACAATTTTTAATTTTAATGCTTTGATATTTTTTAATTAAGGCTCCATTTGTTTTGCTAAAATTGACCTCGGAAAATGAATTCGAAAAGCTAAAGATTTTTTTGTTGTTTGGATAAGTCAATAAAAAATCATTTTCTATTATTTGGTTATTTTTTGAAAATTTTATTTGTTCAAAGATTGACATAACTATAAATGTCGTAACGTATTAAGTTTCGGGGGAAACCTAATAGCTAGACATAAAACTATGGAGTTGCCACCAACCATTCTAACCTAGGTGTGATTGGTCACCTATTCAAACTAAGGATAAGGCTTGATCTACATTCAAAGACTCTAGGGTTCGGGAGTACGGTTACGTGTAGGGAAGGATTGGCACCCCTACAACGCCCATCCTAAAATGGTACCAACTAGTTTTAGGTTATCTTTACAATTTGCTTTGAGTTCACATTAATTTCGATATACTTATGTATTGGGAAAATTTCTAAGATTTTTCCATTAATTTGGCTCCAACCTTAGAAATTCCCCTCACCTCAAGATATTTAAGGAGTCTCAATTGACTTTCTTGAATTCCATCGTCGGATAAATTTTAGTATTTTATGAAGTTCCTTTTTTTAATCTTATCTATAATTTTGACTCTATATTCGACTCCATATCTCTATCTTTTTTAATCTTATTTCATAGTATATTTATCTATATATTTACTTTTTATTTTATTTATTTAGAGAATAAATATGAATCATGGTTTATTAAAGATTTTCTTAAAAGCGTCCCATCAATTTGGCTCGGCTTAAAAGAAATCTTTTCACCTAGAAATTTTCAAGGAGTCCCAATTGACTTTCTTGAAATTCCATCATTGGCATAATTCATATTTTTTATTTCCTATAATTTTTATTCTAAGCTATTTAGTTCATTTATCTAATTTTATTTAAATTTCTTTAATCTTAATCTTGATCTGATTGATTTTTATTTTATTTATTTCATTTATTTATATTTATTTAATAAACATGAATTATATTTTTATTGAAAATTCTTTCAAAAGTATTCCATCAATTTGGCTCAATTTAAGAAAGAATCATCTCACCTAGAAATATCCAAGGAGTCTCGATTGACTTTCTTGGAATTTCATCCTCGGTATAACTCATATTTATTTAGTTATTTATTATCCAGTCTTAGTAATTACTAATTATTTTCAATCTAGACTATTTCATTCTATTTATTTAATTTTTCATCTAATTTATGTTCTCGTATTTATATTTATTTATCTATATTCATTTATATTTTATTCATATTTAATTTACTAAGAATAAACATGGATTATAATTTATTGAAAATTCTTTCAAAAGTATTCCATCGATTTGGCTCAACTTAAGAAAGAATTTCCTCACCTAGAAATATCCAAGGAGTCTCGATTGACTTTCTTGAAATTTCATCCTCGGTATAATCCACACTTATTTATTTGATTTTAATTATATATATTTATTATTCATATATTTTTTAACCTTAGAATACTCATCTAAATCATACAACATTGTTAAATCAAAATTATACATGCAAACTAAATCAATGTACTATACTATAGTCATACAACAAATCAAATTACACAAATATACAAATTAATATTTTACAAGCAATTATCTACCCAAATTAATTATCATGCAAACTCATATTAAAAGATCATACAAGTAATTATTAAATTAAATTGATATGTAAACCATTATCAAATTATTATGCACATTAAAATCACTAAATTATTAAAAACTAATTTAAGTTAGCATATAAATGACAAAATCAATCAATATTGCACATAATTAATATAGCAAACTACCTCCTATGAACCAAAACTTTAATTGTTATTCTAATACTATTGTCATCCTCTTAAAAAAAAGAAAATAAAAATAAAGTAAAATGCAACCTGGTAAAGGATTGCTTTCTTTCTTTTCTTGTTTCTTTATTTTCCTGCTACACGTTCTTTTTTATTCTTTGCTTTCTTTCTCTTTCACGTAGCTTTCTTTCTTGCCTTCTTTTCCTTCTTTCTCTCTTCAAACCGACCTTGCAGTAGGAACTAGGGAGGATCGGCTTACAGGCAACAACTCGTAAGGAGGACTAAGGATGTAGCTCGATCATGCAGCTGGCGGATGGCGGCTCAACAATAAGAAGCTTTTGTGGACGTGGAAGTAAGACAGTAACACTTAAGGGGAAGGAAACTCGGATGTGCAAGCGATGGCTTGGGCAGCAGGCATTGCTGTTGAAAGAGCAGCAAATCTGTAACAGAAACTCGGTGCAGCAGAGTTGCCACGGACAGCAACTAGCATGGGAGCTTGGGGATGCTGGAGATAGAGATCAGCGGTGATGGCAGCTGAGGGTGCTATGAGAAAGGCACGATGTAGAAGAAAAGGGATAGCAGCATGTGGCGTTTCTCGGCTATGGTGATGGTACGTGGCAAGGGAGTTGTGACAATGCAGCAGTGCTGTAATGAAGATGAATATGAACCGTGGTGAAGAGATGATGATGGTAGAGGCGGTGAGAAGACGGTGGTGGTGAGGCAAGGTGTGGTGTAGTGCAGGTAGGGGTTGATACAACTTGGAGAAGGGTGAGGATGCTGAGGAGGGTCACGGTGCAATATGGTAGGCGTGGGTTCCCCCCAAAGATGATGATGAACAGTGCATAATAAAGCCCCCTTCACTTTCTTTCTCGTCCCCTTTCTTTTTTCTTTTTTTTACCTGTATCTCTCCTTCGACTAAAACCTAGCCGGCCTCCCCCTTTTATCCTCTTTTCAAAACCCTAGTTCTCCTCCCTTTTTCCTTTCAAAACCCTAGTTCCTCTCCCTTCTTTTTTTTTTTAATTTCCTTCCTTTTTCTTGATACAGGTATTAAACCAATTTTATTTTCTTTCCATCCATACACAAATTTGGGTTTGACTTGTATCTTCATTGATTCTCACTTGATTCACTCATTGATTTTGATTTTCTTTCCAAAATTTTCAAATTTTTGACTTTGCCTTTTTTTTAAGATTCTGATTCTTTTTTTTTTAGTTTCCTTTCTTTGATCACTTTATTTTTGTTATTTTTTATTTTTTTTATTTTTTATTTTTTTAATAATAAACAACATAGTAATACAAAAATTAGATTTGTCTTCTAATTATCAAACCCAATAGGCCCAATAACATTAAAAGACTCCGGACAAAATGGGGTATCTACAGTTGCCCCTCTTTGTACATTTGGTATGAAATAGTAATTGTGCAAAGACATAGACATCCATTTTGTCCGCATCAATTTTATTATTTTTTCCTTTTTTTATATTTACTTATTCTAAAAGAAATTGGTTTTCATCATGAAAATGCTCTTCCGACCAGGGAGGCCTTGAAACTTTAAAATTTCCCATCTTTTTTAATCTTTCACCTAAAGTGCTCCTTCAACTAGGAAGGCCATGAGATTTTTTTTTTTTTTAGAATTTTTCATCTCTAAAATGCTCCTTCGACTAGGAAGGCCCTGAAACTTTAAATTTCTCATCTCCAAAATACTCCTTCGACTAGGAAGGCCCTGAAACTTTAAATTTCTCATCTCCAAAATGCTCCTTCGACTAGGAAGGCCCTGAAACTTTAAACTTTCTCATCTCTTAAATGCTCCTTCGACTAGGAAAGCCCTGAAACTTTAAATTTTCTCATCTCCAAAATGCTCCTTCGACTAGGAAGGCCCTGAAACTTTAAATTTTCTCATCTCCAAAATGCTCCTTCGACTAGGAAGGCCCTGAAACTTTAAATTTCTCATCTCCAAAATACTCCTTCGACTAGGAAGGCCCTGAAACTTTAAATTTCTCATCTCCAAAATGCTCCTTAAATTTCTCATCTCCAAAATGCTCCTTCGACTAGGAAGGCCTTGAAACTTTAAATTTCTCATCTCCAAAATGCTCCTTCGACTAGGAAGGCCCTGAAACTTTAAATTTTCTCATCTCTTAAATGCTCCTTCGACTAGGAAGGCCCTGAAACTTTAAATTTTCTCATCTCCAAAATGCTCCTTCGACTAGGAAGGCCCTGAAACTTTAAATTTTCTTATCTCCAAAATGCTCCTTCGACTAGGAAGGCCCTGAAACTTTAAAATTTCTCATCTTAAAAACGCTCAATTATGCCCGGAGGACTTATAAATTATGCCCGAAGGTTTTAATGAATCACGCTCGGAGGTCTTACTGATTGTACCCGGAGGTTTTAATAAAAAAAAGCCTGTAGGTCTTACAGATTGTACCCGGAGGCTTTGATCTTATCTCATCATTTCAATTCTATTTTCTAGATCATCTTACCATTCCAATTTCTTCTTTTTGTTATTTTCTATCACATTTTTCCATCTCATCACATCTTTCAATCCCTTTTTCATTATCCCATCATAACCATACCTTTTTAGTTTCCTCTTCCTTTCCAAATTTTTAACATTTTTGTTTCAAAACTTCATACCTTTTTCGTCACATCTTATTCCTAATCCTTCTCACATTTCTGATTTTCTTTTTCTTCTTTTTTTTTTATAAAATTTTTCAAAATTTTTGTCATCTAATCTTTCAAAACTTTTTATCCTATTGTCTTAACAAACAGTTCAAATTTTTTTTCTTTTTTGGTGTAAAAATGCATATAATGAAATGTCATACATGTCATGAATGCAATGCAAATGATAAATAATGCCTTACCAAGTCACATCATCAATCTACCATATTCCTCTCTTCAAAAATTTGTCATCCTTTAATCTTCTCTTTGCCTTATCATTCAATCTTTCAATGCCTCGTCAATCTTCTTTATTCAAATTTAGCAATCCTAAAATCATTTGCCCCATCATCATCGTTCATTCAGTCTTCTTATTGCCCCACAATTCTTCTTTCTTTAAATTTAGCAATCATTACTCATTCAGTCTTCACATTGCCCCAGCATCATCATTCATCTAGTTTTCTTCTTACCCCACAATTCTTATCAAATTAAAATTCATCTATCCAAATTATAACAACAAAATCATCCCAAACTATTCACAAGAACACTTCACCACTTCTCATATCTTCAAGAAAATTCATGCTCTCAAATCAACCAAAGATTACCCCAAGAATAGTCTTAAAAACACCATTACCACACTTGATTTCTTTAAAACAAGAGCTTGCCCCCATAAAATCACAAAACTCTCATTTTTTGCTTCTTCAAGTATCTTTTTTTTTAAAATAGAAAATTGCCCCATATAATAATTTTCCAAGGTAAAAACATTTGACATTTAAATCTTTTAAAAATTGGTGATTACTATTGAGAACAAATAGAATGAGTCACAACTTGGTCTAGCTGAATAAGTGTACTGATTTGGTGCATCAAGGATGTTTGGTTATCAAGAAAGGTTCTATTGATCAATGTCTCTTCATCTTGGCTCACAAATGAAACAAATTCCTTGAAAATCAAAATTCCTTTTGAAAAAACAACTTTCACAGAACACAATCCATTTTAGCACTCTCTTAATTTCTTGATACGTGGACTTTAACCAATGTCAAGACTAGCTGTGATGGCTCAAATTTTGGGGTAAGGAAACCAAAGATACAATTCTGAAGTCAAAATTTCGAGGTGATGGTTTTTGAATTTCTCAAAATGTCTTGACTGAAAGCATCACTCCTCTGGTTTTTCTTCTTTCATGTTATTGCCTTAGCATCGTCACAAACAATGGCCTTGAGTTGTTTCAAGGAAATTCGGTTTTGGCTAGATCTTGGTGAAGGAGCTTGTGCATGTTGAAGAAACCTCGAGGAATTCAAGGTATAGTTTCGGCTGTGGTGTGTAATAGGTAAGGAATGATCAATTTAGTCTTAACATAGTGGAACTTATTTAATATTATGTGTTTTAATATTTTTATACTTTATTATAATTTTTTAAAAAAATTAATAATATTTAAGCAAGCTTTGGCGGATTTAAGTTTATTCATTTATATAAAAACAAGCTTGGAAAATAAATCGAGTCCAAAAATTTGGGTTTGGCCGAGTTTCGGCTCACTTTCAATACATTAAACCCTGCTTGGTCTGACTTGTAAACATCTCTAATGTTGATATAACTACTAAAATATTTAGATTATTATTTACTAATATTTAAATAGTTAAATATTATTAATAATATTAAATATCTAATATTACACTATTAAATAATATATTATTAAACACTTAAATAATGTATATTACTTTTTTAAATATTTAAATATTATTACCATTATTAAATTATTATTTATATTAATATAATGTGAGAACCACATATTTAAATACTGCCTTATCACTCTCAATTCTTGTATATTTCGAAGGAATACATGGTAACAGCTAGTGGGCCCCACGTACCTTCTAGTGTCTGGATGAAGGTGAAACCTAGAAAACTCGATATTTGAAGTCAAATAAAGTGATGGTAAGAAATTCTAACTCAAATTCAATTATTTAGATTATTTTTGAAGCATTTAAAACAAATTTAAAAATGACGATTAAGGACATATACTGGTGAAATTTTCTTGAATATCAGTCAAACAAAATTGACTTATGGCCAAATGTCAAATGTAAAATAATCCTCATGTGAGAGAGTCCCATGCCATGGCAATAGATAGGCTAAATCATCTGTAGAAACAGAAAATTGAGCGATTTTATGATTAGGGGTATTTTCGTAATTTCGCACAAATGACAGTCAAACTTCAACGAAAGCTTCTCCGACCAAAATAATATGTTCATTAGATGTGATTTCTGATTAAAAGACATATTTTGGAGATTAGACAGATAGTTTCCAACAAAGTCAAACTAAAAGAGCAAAATAGTCTAAAATTTTCATAATTATGGACAAAATGGTAATTTTGTCCCAAAAATCAGAATAAATCCAGAATTTTCAGGCTTCTTCTTCTCATTTCATCCAAAACTCAGCCACTTCAAGACAGCCACCATTTTTGCACTTGAAGAGAGAGAAACTAAGAAAAACCTAAGAAAAACTACCTTAAATCAAACACTCTCTTCATCAAAGTTGCTCTGCTCAACTTGCTCTTCATTTTGGTAATAAAATCAAGTGCTAAATCAGCCAAAATTGTGAAATCCCCAATTTCCTTTAATTTTTCCCTTATTTGTATAATATTCTAAGTTAGAATGATTAAATAAATTATATTGAGAAGTTATATTGTGTAATATAGGAAAAGAAGGAAATGTATCAAGTGGACCCCACAAGATAATCTGTAATCTAGGCAGATCTTGAAGTGGCAAAATATGAATTGTGGGCTCAAAATATTTAAGTGGTAAGAAGACAACTTCTTGAAAATGTTGAAATTTAAGTGATTGTACTTTTAAAGGTATTTTAGTCATTTCACCCCTATTACCACCCCATTTGTACCTTTATGGTCAAAGAGTTGACTTCTATATTATTAGAAGATTAATATTATGTGAAAATAAATATGAAATTTTAATACATAAATGATATGTGAGACATAGAAGGAATAAGAGTGATTAAATGGTCAGATGGTCAAAAAGTTAAGAGGATGATGCGTAATGGATAATTATGAATTGAATGAGATGTTGATTGTCTTCATCCCTATCACAAGGGCCGGCCACCATTGTTGTCTTTCTCTCAAAAATTCTCTAAGTTTTCCTTTATACTCACCTTGACAAACACCTATATTCTGTCATCAAATCGCTAAGCTTGCTTAACGAAAACTGCTCCTCATCACTAGCTCTAGCTATACCTGTAATTTGGAGGATTGAATCAAAGGCTTTGGGAGTTTCTTGTTGCTGTTATTTTGAGCTACTAACAAAGGTAAAAGATGAAGTTGTTTTTTCAATTTGATCTAAGGTTTGGAGTTGTGTAAAGTTAGTATAACACGTTTATAGCCTTGAAATGAAATAAGCTCAAGTGTAGAGGTTTTTAAGGGTTTGGTCAAGAGAGGGTTTGTGATATTAAAAGGTTATAGGATGAGGTTTAAGTGTTAAAAGAAGTATTAGAAAGGTTTGATTTAAGTGGAGGTTTGATTTGTTATTTGTTATTATGGTTTGTGCAGCTTTGAAAAAGTGAAGAGAAATTGGTTGGTGAAAAGAAGCTACTGCGTTTTCAAGTTATTTGAGGTAAGGAATATATGTAACAGTCGTAGGGTGACTATCTCTGTATGTGGTTGCATGATTTGGTATTAAATGAAGCTTTTTTAAAGTGCAGGGGTTTAAAATCTCAGTTTTTCTCCTAGTTACGATTTGGCTAGGGGCAACCGACTGCCTTAAATAGCAGCTAACTACCCAGAGACAGTCGTGGCATACTTAATTCCGAAAATGATTTAAAGCAGCCGACTGTCTTGTATAGCAGTCGACTACCATTTTCCAGAATGCATTCTGTTTGGGCACCAGTAGACTGCTATGGAGCCAATCGACTGCCTTTTTCCCAAAAAGCATTCTGTTTGCAAACCATCCAACTGCTATGGAGCCAGTCGACTGCATTTTCTCAGAAAACATTCTATTTGCGAACCAGTCGAGTGGCCTATTTGACTTGTAGACTGCCCTACTTGCCTTCAAATTTTCAAATATCTGAATTTTAAAAAGAAATTAAAATTATTAAATCGATATATGTCATAGCAATAAACTACACTCTTTGAAAATAGTGTTTTAAAGCCTATTTTAGATAAGTGTATTTGTATTACCAATAAGGTATTTAACAAACGTTTTGAGATTATTAACTCCTTTAGTGATCATGCATATTATTTGTATTTGGCTGTGAGATCTTAGTCATGTCTTCAGCACCACAATTGTCACCTGACTAGTGTTCACTGTGGATTATCAACTATGGCCATTTGTCTCTTATATGTGCTTGGCTTAAGGGAGGATCCCTGGCCCATACGTGGCTACGCCACTTTATGTGCATCCCTTAAGAGATATCTTATATGTGCATCCCTTACGGGATTTATTTGGTGCATGATTCTACTAGATGTTAATCGTCTCCCAAGCTATTTGGAATTTATTTATATATGTGATTTCTAGTGATTTGGTGAATATGAAAGTATTTGATTTATTTGAATATATGTAAGTGATTTATATGATTTGATTATATGTTTAATGGTATTTGACGAACTTATATGATATATATTTTTATAAGGATCCTATATGACATGATAGAGCTAAGTAGGAAACCTGCATATAGTGGCATAGTATGCTCTTTTATATATACTCCTTACTGAGCGTAAACTCACTCTTTTACATTATTTTTTACCAGATTATTTGCAGTGACTTCCTGCTCTCGATAAAAGAGCTTACTTTTGGATTTTATAGTATTCCTTTGGGGCACGCTTCCAAATTCCTTGAAGGCATATTTATATTGTTATGTATATCGAATGGTGACACAGTACTATGATGTATATTAGACCGTTCGGGGATGTAAATTGTTATGGAAATTAGTATATACTTGAATGGAAGTTTTAAACACATGTGTATAATGCCTTATATTTATATATGAAAAATACTTTTCATTTGAAATGGATATCATTATGTTAAGTGATAAAATATAAGATATAAGAAGAGAGAAGGATGAATCGACAAACAGCCTAACCAAAATTAGAGGAAAGAAAAAGTTAGTTGGTATTTGAATTAAAAGAGGATGTCACCGCGGTGTGACAAAAATAAAGATGGGGGTTTCCTTGAAGAATTCGATTAAAGGAGGAAAGGTAAGAGAGCTTGGATTTTTCATGGAATTCATAGTTTTTGCCTGGTGTTTAGCACATTTAGATGAGTATTTGAGCTTAATTCATGTTGAAATCATATGTTTGGGTAAGAAGGGTTTCAGCCAACATCATATGGATGTGTTCATGAAGTGTTTTGATGGAAATTAAATATGAAAAATTAAAAATAAATCATAGAAAGCATGGAATTAAGTTTAGATCAATTAAAATAGACAAAAATCAATTTGTGGCCATGAAGAGGACCATTCGACCAAGGCTAGAAGGGCTGGAATTTTGTGTTTTTTAATGTGTAAATTATGCAGAAGTAGCTTAGAAAAATAAGAGAATTAATTGGAATTGATAAAGTGATTAAATTTGGAAGAAATCATTCAGGGGAGAAAGAAGAAGCATTCGGCCAAGCTAAAGGGGAAGGAGAAATCTTGGCGACTTTGATTCCATTTTAGTCATAAAATAATGTACAAATTATTCTGAGAATTTAGGTGCAACTAGAATCGAAATCGGAATTATATAGAGAAAGTTACTATTTTCTTATCGATAGAAAATAGACTGGAAAATAAAGCTGCATAGGCAATATAATCTATTATATGTTACTAAATATTTTTATAATGAAAATATAGAATATTAATAATATCCATATGTTAAATTGTAGCTAAAAGTACTGAGGGGGACACTGGTGCTCATTAGCAACCCGGTGAAAAGTTATCAAGTAAGGGATATATATAATAATCATAAGGATACTATAATGCATGTTTTGACATGAAATGAATCCTTTGAAATTGTTTTGAAAACTTGTTGGATTTAAATTGTGAACTGTGGTTGTGGATTTCAGTTGTTTTCGTGCAGGAGGTTAGGATATACCTGGCCGTTATACTGCAAAAATTTTAAATAATTCTATGAATTGTTCTTTTATGCCATTGAATATTCACGAAGAATGATTTGTTAAGAAATTTTCATTTATTTCATTAAGATTTATTAAATTCATATTATACTGAAAAATAATATTTAAATATTCAGGTTATAAGAATTTACGTGCGTGAAAGCAATTGCATGTTATTATGATTTGTTTATATATAAATATATTATTTTTAGAACAAATATTGATTGGTGAATATTTTATAAATTTTTATTTGTGAATTATATACATATATATATATATATATTTTCATATCCCATCTTTATAAGCTGATTTATGATTTAACCTTCAGAAACTATCTCCGTAAATTGGGATAAAATGTTTTATATGATTTTTAGAGATTGTTGGTCCCATAGCTGCCTGCGGGCACATGCTATTATGAGTGTATGATCGTATGACTGACTAGTGGGCTAATTGACCGTGACCCTGTCATCAGCGTCTCGAATGGTGTCTGATTAGTACCACTGAGGACTATATTCTGACTATGGCCATATGTTCTGTGCATGAATCTATTGGGTGATGCCTTGTCTTTACAAATTATGATGATCTTGATGATTTCAAATTGTGAATTAATTATGAAATTTGTGAATTTATGCTTTATATATATATATATATATATATATATATGTTTGTTAAATAATTTGGAATATTTATTTCTTCAATGTGAACTCATGAATTTTATATTTGAAAATTTATTTTATTTTCGAACTCCCTATAGTCGCATCTAGGGATCGAGACACGATAAGTATTTTAAAATTCTTCCCATACTCTATCCAGTTTTCCAGCCAACTATAGTATCCTTCCTTAATACTTGTGGCTACTTTATTATTTTGCATAGTTTTATAAATCTTAATGCATGTTTTGAACATTTCATGTAGTTATATAGTATCAATATTATTATATATATTTTGTTATTGGGCATTAGCTCATCCTATTTTTCCCCTCCTTCTAGATTATTTTCAGTAGACTTCTGCGTTCGCTCAGGAGGTTTGTGGTGAGGTACTCCGTAGGAGGAATCTATTTTCAGTCGAGGTATATTTACTTCTTTATGTATTCAGACTTACATTGTACAGTACTGTTGTATATAAATACAATTATGGGATGTAAATTAGATAAAATATCAAAAATAAATAAATAAAATTTCTTTAGTATATGAGTTTTATATTAGTGAAATGAAGGCACTGCAAACAGCCCAACCGTGACTTTGTGAAAATAGTAAAAATTATACAAAAAATATCTAAATTCAAAACGTGACATATAAAAATATTTAAAAAAAATACTAATTTTATCCTTAAAATGATAAAAAAAAATTTATCCTATTAAAATAATTATATTGTATATTCAAAATATTTAAAATTAAAAATATAAATAAATAATTAAAAATTCATATTATTAAAATATAATAATTTTATCATAATAAATAATATTAATTACTCAGATAACAAAATATTATTTAATATTAAAATATTTACTATCTTATTAGTGAATAACAATATAATAATATTTATTATTAAATTATTAAAAATATTTATGTTTAATAATTAAAAAATTAAGTATTTTAACTTAAAATGTAAAACAATTTTTAATTTTAATGCTTTGATATTTTTTAATTAAGGCTCCATTTGTTTTGCTAAAATTGACCTCGGAAAATGAATTCGAAAAGCTAAAGATTTTTTTGTTGTTTGGATAAGTCAATAAAAAATCATTTTCTATTATTTGGTTATTTTTTGAAAAATTTATTTGTTCAAAGATTGACATAACTATAAATGTCGTAACGTATTAAGTTTCGGGGGAAACCTAATAGCTAGACACAAAACTATGGAGTCGCCACCAACCATTCTAACCTAGGTGTGATTGGTCACCTATTCAAACTAAGGATAAGGCTTGATCTACATTCAAAGACACTAGGGTTCGGGAGTACGGTTACGTGTAGGGAAGGATTAGCACCCCTACAACGCCCATCCTAAAATGGTACCAACTAGTTTTAGGTTATCTTTACAATTTGTTTTGAGTTCACATTAATTTCGATATACTTATGTATTGGGAAAATTTCTAAGATTTTTCCATCAATTTGGCTCCAACCTTAGAAATTCCCCTCACCTCAAGATATTTAAGGAGTCTCAATTGACTTTCTTGAATTCCATCGTCGGATAAATTTTAGTATTTTATGAAGTTCCTTTTTTTAATCTTATCTATAATTTTGACTCTATATTCGACTCCATATCTCTATCTTTTTTAATCTTATTTCATATTATATTTATCTATATATTTACTTTTTATTTTATTTATTTAGAGAATAAATATGAATCATGGTTTATTAAAGATTTTCTTAAAAGCGTCCCATCAATTTGGCTCGGCTTAAAAGAAATCTTTTCACCTAGAAATTTTCAAGGAGTCCCAATTGACTTTCTTGAAATTCTATCATTCGCATAATTCATATTTTTTATTTCCTATAATTTTTATTCTAAGCTATTTAGTTCATTTATCTAATTTTATTTAAATTTCTTTAATCTTAATCTTGATCTGATTGATTTTTATTTTATTTATTTCATTTATTTATATTTATTTAATAAACATGAATTATATTTTTATTGAAAATTCTTTCAAAAGTATTCCATCAATTTGGCTCAATTTAAGAAAGAATCATCTCACCTAGAAATATCCAAGGAGTCTCGATTGACTTTCTTGGAATTTCATCCTCGGTATAACTCATATTTATTTAGTTATTTATTATCCAGTCTTAGTAATTACTAATTATTTTCAATCTAAACTATTTCATTCTATTTATTTAATTTTTCATCTAATTTATGTTCTCGTATTTATATTTATTTATCTATATTCATTTATATTTTATTCATATTTAATTTACTAAGAATAAACATGGATTATAATTTATTGAAAATTCTTTCTAAAGTATTCCATCGATTTGGCTCAACTTAAGAAAGAATTTCCTCACCTAGAAATATCCAAGGAGTCTCGATTGACTTTCTTGAAATTTCATCCTCGGTATAATCCACACTTATTTATTTGATTTTAATTATATATATTTATTATTCATATATTTTTTAACCTTAGAATACTCATCTAAATCATACAACATTGTTAAATCAAAATTATACATGCAAACTAAATCAATGTACTATACTATAGTCATACAACAAATCAAATTACACAAATATACAAATTAATATTTTACAAGCAATTATCTACCCAAATTAATTATCATGCAAACTCATATTAAAATATCATACAAGTAATTATTAAATTAAATTGATATGTAAACCATTATCAAATTATTATGCACATTAAAATCACTAAATTATTAAAAACTAATTTAAGTTAGCATATAAATGACAAAATCAATCAATATTGCACATAATTAATATAGCAAACTACCTCCTATGAACCAAAACTTTAATTGTTATTCTAATACTATTGTCATCCTCTTAAAAAAAAAGAAAATAAAAATAAAGTAAAATGCAAACCTGGTAAGGGATTACTTTCTTTCTTTTCTTGTTTCTTTATTTTCCTGCTACACGTTCTTTTTTATTCTTTGCTTTCTTTCTCTTTCACGTAGCTTTCTTTCTTGCCTTCTTTTCCTTCTTTCTCTCTTCAAACCGACCTTGCAGTAGGAACTAGGGAGGATCGGCTTGCAGGCAACAACTCGTAAGGAGGACTAAGGATGTAGCTCGATCATGCAGCTGGCGGATGGCGGCTCAACAATAAGAAGCTTTTGTGGACGTGGAAGTAAGACAGTAACACTTAAGGGGAAGGAAACTCGGATGTGCAAGCGATGGCTTGGGCAGCGGATATTGCTGTTGAAAGAGCAGCAAATCTGTAACAGAAACTCGGTGCAGCAGAGGTGCCACGGACAGCAACTAGCATGGGAGCTTGGGGATGCTGGAGATAGAGATCAGCGGTGATGGCAGCTGAGGGTGCTATGAGAAAAGCACGATGTAGAAGAAAAGGGACAGCAGCATGTGGCGTTTCTCGGCTATGGTGATGGTACGTGGCAAGGGAGTTGTGACAGTGCAGCAGTGCTGTAATGAAGATGAATATGAACCGTGGTGAAGAGATGATGATGGTAGAGGCGGTGAGAAGACGGTGGTGGTGAGGCAAGGTGTGGTGTAGTGCAGGTAGGGGTTGATACAACTTGGAGAAGGGTGAGGATGCTGAGGAGGGTCACGGTGCAATATGGTAGGCGTGGGTTCCCCCCAAAGATGATGATGAACAGTGCATAATAAAGCCCCCTTCGCTTTCTTTCTCGTCCCCTTTCTTTTTGCTTTTTTTTTTTACCCGTATCTCTCCTTCCAGTAAAACCTAGCCGGCCTCCCCCTTTTATCTTCTTTTCAAAACCCTAGTTCTCCTCCCTTTTTCCTTTCAAAACCCTAGTTCCTCTCCCTTCTTTTTTTTTAATTTCCTTCCTTTTTCTTGATACAGGTATTAAACCAATTTTATTTTCTTTCCATCCATGCACAAATTTGGGTTTGACTTGTATCTTCATTGATTCTCACTTGATTCACTCATTGATTTTGATTTTCTTTCCAAAATTTTCAAATTTTTGACTTTGCCTTTGTTTTAAGATTCTGATTCTTTTTTTTTTTAGTTTCCTTTCTTTGATCACTTTATTTTTGTTATTTTTTATTGTTTTTATTTTTTATTTTTTTAATAATAAACAACATAGTAATACAAAAATTAGATTTGTCTTCTAATTATCAAACCCAATAGGCCCAATAACATTAAAAGACCCTGGACAAAATGGGGTGTCTACAATAAAAGTTATTTATTATTAAAATATTCAATTTTTTTTATTTAGTAATATTTAAAAAAATATTTATATCTTAATGATAATATATAATATTAAGATATTATATTATTAAACACTTAAAAGAAAACTATTTAATAATAATAATAATAATAATAATAATAATAATAATTGTTGTTGTTGTTGTTGTTGTTGTTGTTGTTGTTGTTGATGTTTTAAAATATTGAAAATAGTATTGCTATTATTAGAAAATATTTATATTAATATAATAATAATTAAAAATATTCATATTATTAAAATAATAGTTTTACCATAATAAATAATATGAATTATTTAAAATAAAAATTTAAAAACTTTTTAATATTAATATCTAAATATTTTTAATTAAAATTAAATAAAAAATATTTGATATTAATATAATAATAATTTAGGTAGGTTAAATTAAACTCTTACTTAAAATAATAATGTGCAATGTTGGACTCGAATAAAGGGAAATTTTACAATTAGGTCATATTTTTTGACTTTAATGGAAGGTCGACGTAAATATACATGATTAAACGTAAATTCTATCTTGATTGACGTAAAATATGCTAGAAATATCATAAACACATAAGAATGAACATAAAATTAATATTAATAGATGTAAATGTGTAATAATTTTATTACAAGATATGTTTCTATTTATGTTTATATTTATTATCATGTATTTACAATACATTTAAAATATTTTACATTTAATGATGCTAAATTTACACTTAATTACGTGTTTACATTAATCTTATAATAAAATAAAAAATTTTATTGTCACCGTCAAAATTCTTGATGAATAAAGGAGTTTTAATGTTATAGAAAATTTTTAAAAATTTAGCGTGTCCGAGATGTGTGGAAAATGTGCAAAAATGTTGGTAAAATTGTGCGTGAAAAGTGAAAAATGAAAAATGAAAAATTTGTGAAATGTTTTATAAATTGTACATGAAGAGTGTGCCTTCTGAATTCAAATTATTTATTTAGTAATATTTAACAAATATTTATATCTTAGTAATAATATGTAATATTAAGATATTATCGTGAGAACCCCATTTTTCTCATACCCAATATAAGTTTAAGAGTGTGGAACTCGAAAAGTGAGAGTTGATCGCTAAGATTTCTAAATAGAGGGTCCGTTCGGTAAGTATCGGGAAAGTACCCAAGTGGGTCCCACAAGAACTTTTACTATCCAATTCAAAATGCGACCCTAGAATAATAATATTTGAAGTTAGATACTAAGATAGTAGTAATTTACGTCTCAAAATTCCTCCGTTTGCACATGTTTTTAAAAACATGCAACAATTTCGAAAATAACGGTTATATCTATAGGCCCAAAAAATAATCGTAAATAACTGTCAATCTAAATTGATGTAAAGCCAATTGAAAATTATAGGTGAATCCTCCTGTGAAGAAGTTTCATGTCATTTTAAATGGTAGACTAAATTGCACGAAAAAGCAAAAAAATATGCGATTGGACGATTAGAGCTATTTTGGTAATTTCGCCCTTTTTACCCTTCAAATCCTATCAAACGCCTAACCGGTGATTAAAAGATGTTAAATAGATATATTTTATGATTAAATGAAATATTTTGAAGGTTAGACTAACTATTTAAAATGAAGTCAAATCGCGAAAAGCAAAATTAAAATTTTCGATAAGTATAAGGGTTTTATTGTAATTTGTCCTAAAAGATATTTTAAAAATAGAAATTTCCAGCTCTTTCTTCTTCATGTGCCATCCACCACTCATCTTCTCACTCGTCCATGGTTGAAAGCTTTCATAAGAGAAAGTCATTAAAAACCCTAATAAATGACCTCGAAATCGAAAACTATTTTCACCAAACTTGTTCAACTTTCAGAGCTCTACAACATACTACCAAAATCAAGTGTTAAAGTGACCATTTTCATGGTGAATCATCCCCATCAGATTTGGCCACTAAGATAAGTGAGAGAAAGCTTGCTTTTCTTTGATTTTTATGATAAATTATCATGTGTTATTGATGTTTAAGCATGTGTACAGCTTCAAATTGGAACAAAAATGATTGTAGGACTCCCTTAGGGTTTTGGCCAAGTATGAATGTGCATGAAAGTAGTGTTTTTTAATGTGAAAATGATGTAGAATCAATGTAAACAATGTGTAGAACATTAATTTAAGGTTAAATTAAAGAAATGAAGTGTGTAGGAGAGAGAATCAAATTCGACCAAGTGAAGGGGATCTTGAAACCATGCTCAATTTGATGTGATTTAGGTCCTCGAATACTGTATAAATTAATATAAGACTATTGGTGTAGTCAGAATTGAAAACAGAGTTGATTTAACGGTAGTTGCAGTATTGGCATCGGTATGAAGTAGACCGAATTTGCAGTTGCAATAGGCAATATAATAAATTATGAGAAGTTATAAACTTGTTATAACCGAAATGTGAAGAATTGACTATATTTATGTGGTGATTTATAGCTAGGAAGTGAGGTACAAACATTGGTGTTATCAAACTATTCGACAAAAAACCAAACGGTAAGGAATATATGTAAGAGGTGTAGGGATACTATGTTGCATTAGGAATGATGAAACTGAGTTTTTATGATATTAAACTTAATGGTTTGATTGAAAACGTGAAACTGGAATTGTGGTTATAAACTATATTTTCGTGCAGGAAGGCTAAGATAGGTAATACCGTTATGCTACCAAAATTTCTTAAAAATGATTTAAAATCCTTAAAATCATTATTTGGCATGAGTTTTGTGATTAGAAGTGATATGAAAGTGTGTTTTGGTTAAGGTGTCCTAAGGGTCATAAGTGCATACAGAATTTGTAACTCAGTTTTCGAAAAGATTTTTATTAATTTTCACCCTTCTCAAGATACACTTATCTTTTCATATCATTGTTGTATATAAATAAAATATTTTGAACCTTGGTTATTGAACTGAGAATATTTGGTGAATTTTTATACTTTAATTATAACAAGTTTTGATTTGACTACCTTATGAACTGACTAAAGATATAAATTTCTAAATTGATTTTTGTTAATGATTCCAAATTGGTTTATGAAATGTATCAACCAAAGTTTTGAATGACTGACTAAAATGCAAGTTTTAGATTGACTGACTCTATTTTACTGAAAGTTCTGACTCTGATTGAAGTTATTGTTTGAATGTCTGATTGAAGTAAATGCTTTGAATGTTTTGAATTCACTGACACTGTTTTACTAAAAGTGTCCAACTTCGACTGACGTTAAATGTTTTGAATTTAACTGAACGTATTGAAAGAAATATATTGATATTTGAATAGTGTGAATTTTAAATAAAACTTGATTCCCAAAAAAGTTATATTTTGATTTCTGGGGTGCTAAATCCCTAGCTAATCCAAGCACTCCCAGCCATTAAAAATGAAACGTGTATTTATATTATTAAATTCAGTTTTGAAAAAATAAAGTATATTTTATTATTTTTCATGGGAATCAAGTAAATATTTTGAGACTGTTGGCCCTATAGCTATTTGCAGGTACATACTCTTATGTTATGTTCAGTTTTGTTCTATTGTTGGTGACCTTGGTCACGTCTTCAATGCCATAGTTGTTACCTAACCCGTGTATTCTGTGGACCCCTTTTTGACTATGGCCATATGTCGTTATTTTTTCCTACTGGGATACTTATATTACATGAGTCCATCAGTTGATGCTAGTCTCTTCGATACTTCTTTCCTAGGGTGGTAAATCCTTGGGTAATCCAGGCACTCCCAAACTTTATTAATGTCTTATTTCAATGTATTTGTTAAATATGGTTTATGATCTCTGTACTGTTTATTGAAAAAGGATTATTATATTGTTTAATGACTTATTTCTGATTTGAATTATCAGTAAATTGTTTGTTGAACAGTTTACTGTACTGTTACGGTTTACTAAGTTATTTTACTAACGTTTTACTGGTTTGACTACTGAACTATTCACTGATCATTTTCTAAATCATTTACTGAGAATTCATCGACCATTTATTGATCATTTACTGAACCATTTTCTGAAACGTTTATTGACTGTTTACTAAGTGTCTACTGAATTATGTGTTTAGTGTGTATTGACTAATTGTTGATTGTTACTAACGTTTTACTAAATGGTTTAGTAAGTGTTTACTAAATTGTTTTATTGAACTATTTACTAAAACATTTATTGATTGTTAGAAATTATTTACTGAAATGCTTACTAATTGTCTAAACTATTTTCTGATCGTTTACTGACTGTTTTCTAATCGTTTTTTATTGTTCACCAATCGTTCAGCAAATCGTTTCCTAATCGTTTATTGAATTGTTTACTGATTGTTTATTGCCTGTTTTCTAATCGTTTATTGAGTTATTTTTCTAAAATGTTTACAGAGTGATTTACCAAATGGATTTTTGTATAGCTTACTGAATTGTTTATTTAATGGTTTATTGAAGGGTGTATTAAATTATTTATTGAACTGTTTTCTGAAACCATGTACTGAGTGAGTGATTTATAATCGATTTACAAAATGGTTTTCTGAGTATATGATATTCTAATAAACTTATTGAAGGATTTTCTAAGTGTGCGATCAGTTTGCTAAACGTGTGATTTTTGAATAGCTTTCTGAGTGTAATCTCTGATCGATCTAAGAAACTGTTTTCAGATGGTGTGTTTTCTAAATTATTTTCTGAAGAGTGTTCTGAGTGATTTACTTATCAATTTATTGAAGTGTGTTACAATGTGATTTGTTGAACAATTTTCGAATTGTTTATAGTGTGATATATGAACGATTTTTTAATCAGCTATTATGTGACTTACTAAATGATTTCTTGTATGGTTTTTTGTGTAATCAATTTCTAATCGGTTTTCTATGTGATCGATTTCTGAATGGTTTTCTGTATGATCGATTTCTAAACAGATTTGTCGTGATCGAATACGATCGATTTTTAAACAGTTTTTCTGTAAAAACTACAAACTTTGTACCATATTAGTGAATAAATAAGAGACATAGAATAAGCTTGGTACTATGATTGCACTTTGTAATTAGCATTAATTCAAGTAATGAGAATGAAGTTGCAAGTCTAACAAATTTAGTAATAGATAATCCTTGAAATAATTTAGAAACCTTATAATGAGTTCAAGAATTTTATAAGAGCAAAAAGATACATGTATTCCACAATATATAAGTATATTTGTTTTAATAAAACAAGGACACAAGTATACTAAAGGAAGTGTAGTATACTTGGATAATTCAAATAGTTAAAATAAAAATAAAAGGGAACACACACACACACACACATATATATATATATATATACATATTGAGTATTTAAAAAAATGTATATATATAGATATATATATTAATATGAAGGAGGAATATATATATATATATATATATATATATATATATATATATATATATATATAGACACACACACTTACCTACATTAAAAATGCATTAGACATAAAAATGTGAAAATATGTATATGTATATATATATATATGTGTGTGTATGTAGATATTATGTATTAATGTTTAAAATATAAGTACAAATATATATTACATGTAAGTAATATAACAAATAAAAAAATATATAAGAATATATATTAGATATATATATATATATAATTATAAATATATATTATTATATAAAGAAAATTATAATTTATATGAATATAGATATATGATATAGGAATAAAAATATAAAAAAATAGAATTGAATTTTATAAAATAAGAGATAGATTTAGTGGAGTTTGATGGGACTTTCTCCCATCAAATCCCACTAACCCCACCGGAATGCATCAACCAAGCTTCTCAAAGAAGCTTTGTAACAAAACAGAATAGAAAGAAGTGAAACGAGGGAGCGGGCTGAAGCTTGGATCGTTCGGTGAAGAGAAGAGAAGGAAAGAAAAACTGAAACCAAGAAGGGAAGGAAGAAAAGAGGGTGAAGCCGAGAACAAAAGAAAGAAGAACAAAAACAACTCAGCCTCGTTTGTTTTCTTTTCCCCCACCCGCATCCTTTGTTCACTCTTTAAGATTTTTTGCTTTCCCTCGTATTCCTTTCTCTTTTTCCTCGTGTCGCACACTGTTGGACAGTAATAAGGGTTGTGCTGGGTGGTGTTGTGAACTGAAAATGGTAGGAGTAGGCTATGGTTTTTGAAAGATAGGTTAGGGTTTAAGGAGATTGAACGGAGAAGGGCTTCGTGGTGGCTGAGCCGAGCATTTCCAGCCCCAAACGAAGGGCTTTCAAAGGCTAGATCAGGCGGCATTTGGTGGTGGTTGTAGCCGATATACAAGGGCTGCCGTAGTCTCCATGCAAGGCTGTCGAAAGAAAAAGAAAAACCACAAGCCAGTTGAGAAAAGAAATCAAAGAAAAAAAAAGAAAAGAAATAAAAAGAAAAGAAATAAAAGAAAAGGAAAAGGATTAAAAGATATATATATATATATATATGTAATATATATACAAATATATAGGTATATATATATATAAAGATGTAGGAAAGTGAGGAATTGAATTTAGAAATTTATATTATGTTAATGTTAAATATGTAAATATATATAATACTTGTGTGTGTGTGTGTGTGTGTGTATATATATATATATATATATATATATATATATATTACTTGCTTAAAAACGAAGAAATAGATAAATATATGTATGTGTAGTGCATATATAAAGATATATAGTAGATTTTAGAAATTATATTATGCTAGTGTTAAATACATACATATATGAATATATATATATGCTACTTACTTGAAAACTAGATAAGAGACAAAGAAGAGTAAAGAAAAGAAATACAAAGAAAGGAAAAAGGATTAGAAAGAAAAGAGATATATATACACGTATATATATATATATATATATATATATACACACACACATATAGATATATTTTGATATGTATATATATATATATTAGATAAAGATTTCCTTAGACATAATGATAAAGAATTAAATATGATCATGTAATTATACATGGATATTTAGACATACATTTTGTGTATATAATGTATATTTGCACGGAGGAAGAAAAAAAGAGATGAGCGTAGGTAAATAAATATATACATCTATAATAGATGTATATATATTGGAATATACATATGGATATAAACACATAGATGCTTAAACATATATATATATATATATACGTATATAAGAACTCGTATCATGGGTACGTCATAATTGACGATAAGGAAGTAGCTGTAGATTGATAGTTACTCGAAATTAATAGCGTTTTTCTAAGATCCTTATTTTAAGTACGTGATTAAGCACGATGATGTAAACTCATCGAAATGTTAATGGATTATGTGTAGCGAAGCGGACGGTGTAGAGGTTTGAGTACAGAATCAGAAGCGCGAGGAGGATAATTACTAAGCCTCGAGGTAAGTGAGTTAAATAAGTCTTACTAGTATAATCTCATAAGATATGAATGAACCCTTATTCGATAATTATCTAAATTCACATTAAGCTTGATAAAATATCACGAAAAAGATTAAGAGGGTAAGTCTCGGTAAGATATGAATTTGACCCGATGTGAACATGAATAGTACTTGATTGGAAAGAAATCTTGCTTGTGACTTGCGTGTTATGCATTATAATTTATTTGTGTTTACTGAGTATATAAATTGTATAAAGTTTGGTGCTTGCATTATAAGGAATGCATATGAATTAATTAAGTCGCACCGAGTGAGCATGTTAACATATTGTGATACTTTGAGAATGTATATGTGATTTGTGTGCGGTATATACAGCTCCCAATGTTGAATTTATAGACCTTGATTAGTACCTAGTCGTGTTTGTCGAAAACTAGGAAAAAGGCAACCCGAGTAAAACTCAACCTTTTGTACCGTGTGAGCCACTTCTAGAGAACTCAAAGGAACTACGTCCTACGTAGATTCTTCGGAACTGTGGGAGCCACCTCTAGAGTTCTTTGAGTGCTAAGTGCTACATGAGTTTCGATGAATCACTAGAAAGTATGTGTCATAAAGGCCAACCCGAGTAAAGACTCGATCTTTTGTACCGTGTGAGCCAGCTCTAGAGAACTCAAGGGACCTATGTGCTACGTAGATTCTTCGGAATCTGTGGGAGCCACCTCTAGAATCCTTTGAGAGCTAAGTACTACACGTGTATCAATGAACTATTTGAAAACATAAGCCATAGAGGCAAACTCGAGTAACACTTGATCTTTTGTACCGTGCGAGCCACCTCTAAAGAACTCAAAGGACCTACATGCTACATAAATTCTTTGAAACTGTGGGATCCACCTCTAAAATCCTTTGAGAGCTAAGTGATACACGTGTACTGATGAATCATGACATATTCTATGCCAATGAGATAGTGGATAAACGATTGTGATCTGTGAATGTGATGAATATTATTAGATGAAATAGATCTTATACATAAGACAGAGAATGTGTATAATTATTGAATTATAATTATATTATGCTATAGAAGCATGTGCTAATTGAATGTTTGTTTTCCTTCACATTTAACCATACCGATAAAAAGGGATAAAAAGAATGATATTTTGTGAGTTTAAGAATGGAAGAAAAGTATGAATGAGCTTATGCAATCTGTGTACATACAAATTAGTAGCTAATCTTGATATAATGTATACATGCTATTTTATAGAATTCATGCATCTATGATCATGTTTTACGATGTGAGCCTAGTATGTACTTATTTAAACTACTTACTGAGCCGTGGATTTGCTCACCTCTTAAATTTAACATCTGTAGATCATACGAGTTGATATCCGACTCAGACTTCGTATAAGCTCTCGGGAATTGTACCTAGTAGTGGTACTCGCCTACGTTCTCCAGGCCTAGCTTTTGTGCTTTTGAGGTATACTATTTGTATATCATTTTGATAGTTATACGAACTTTAATTTCATAGTATTAGGAAAGAATATGAGATATAGCTTTGGATCGCACTAGATTATTATGTGAGTCTAGGTGATTATTGAGTTCGATCCGGGTTAAGATGTATATTTTGAATTATGTATAAATTGCAAGATGTGGAATTATTAATGGTTAAGTCCTTAAGAAGTATGAGATGCATGGTTGTGTGAATTGGGGGAAACAACAGCTAGCTGTATTGTGAAGTTTAAAATGTGTTTTAATGCGGGTGATTTTACTGAGGAAATGCGGGTGATTTTACTGAGGAAATTGATAAAATACAAGGGGGAGGCTTTTGACTCGTTTCTTTTGGAATAGTAAAAATAAGGCTAAAATCATAAAAATCACCTTGAGAAGGGTGACATAGCTCGAGAAATAATATTAGTAAGATAAGATTTGATTTAGATACTACACTAACACCGAATACAAATCGTAAGTAGAAAAAGAAAAAAATTTGGTTCGTAATTTTTCAAAAGTAATAAAGTAAATGTTAAGTGGACGTCATTGGCCTTCGGGTCGTGACAGATTTAATAGTATCAGAGCCTGGTTTGTCTAGTATGTGTTAGTGTAGTTTAGACCTCTGTAGTGTTACATCCCATGTACTGTGAAATTTATGTTTGAAAGTTTTCCAATTTTGACTTATACTAAGATTGATCTGCTTTTGGTATAGGCAATTGAAATTTGATTAGAATGAGGAGAACGAGACGTAGAGGTGGACTCGGGAGACTATCTCGGGGGTCGGTAAACCACCATCGACTCCTTCACCCTCTGCACCTCCATCGCCTCCACATTCGACTCCTCCACCCTCGGATAGCATGGAGGCGAGGATGGCTAGAATGGAGCAGAATTACGAGGTTATGACAGCTTTGCTACAACAACTAATGGCAAACCAAACTAGTGTACCTCAGGCTCTGTCACCTCCGCATGCACCTCCAGCATCTTCAGTGCCTCCATCTGCACCCTTAGTGCCTCCGCCTACACCACCACGATAGGTGCCACATCCACCAATTCTCATAGAGCCACAGGCTGCTCCTCCTCTAGTTATACCTCTAGCAGCTGTGCCTCATCCAGCTACTACTCAGGTTGGGAGTTCAGTAGATCAAAACATGTCCCTTCTAAAGTAGTTTCAGAAGATGAATCCTCTGCAGTTCAAGGGGAAAAAGATCTATCCAAGGCAGAAGAGTGGATAGAGGAGATTGAGTTCCTCTTTAAATACATGGGCTGCAATTCCTCCGAGAAAGTATCACTAGCCGTATATATGATGAGAGGTGAGGCTTAGAAGTGGTGGAAGACTATTGAACCTTTGGTATTGGCCAAAGATCCCATTATTACATGGGAGAAGTTTGTTGAGACTTTCATGGGCTATTATGTTTCAGCAATGGCGAGATAAAAGAAGAAGACAGAATTCCTTGAACTAAAACAAGGGTCTATGAAGGTTGACGAGTATGAGACCCGGTTTATTGCCTTAGTCAAGTATGACACGGATTATGCCAACAATGACGAGAAGAAGGCAGAAAAGTTCACTTCGGGTTTGAGGTCGAACATTAAGGGTAAAGTTAGCCCCTTTGAGCTTACAAAGTATGCTGCTGTTGTGAGGAAGCACTAACAGTCGAGCAAGAACTTGAGACTTCATAGGCCGAATATGATGCTAGGAAGCAACCCAAGCCTAAACAGCCAATTGATAAGAGATCTGATAGAAGAAAGCCAGAGTAAAGCAGATATCAGGGCCCTAGTAAGAGGCAGAAGTTTGTTACGCCTCGACCACAAGCTGTTAAGCCTATTGCTATAACTGCTCCTACTACTCGAGCCATAGCTGCAACACCCATTGATACTTCTCAGCCATGTACCAATTGCGGCAGATTCCATAGAAATCGGCCTTGTTATAGAGCTACAAGAGCTTGCTTCAAATGTGGTAAGATAGGCCATGTGGTTAAAGATTGCCCTTAGCTTAAGGCCATTGAAAAACAAGATGATAGACAACCGGTGGCACAACAGAGAAAGATTCAAGATAAGGGCAAGAAACCCGTAGAGCATGGAAGGGCGTTTGCTCTCGACCAGGAGACGGCTGATGCTTCAGGTTCGGTTATTAAGGGTAAGCTTACTATCTGTGATTTAGAAGCATTTGTACTTATTGATCCAGGCTCAACGCACTCCTTTATTTCACCAATGTTTGCTAGCAAATTGCATATAGAGTCTGAGCCCTTAGGTCATCTATTACATGTTATTACTCCTTTCAAGGAATCTCAAATGACCGAACATGTGTATCGTAAGTGTAAAGTAAAGGTGGGAGATAATTACTTAGTAGCAGATTTGGTATTATTAGACATGTATGACTTTGATGTAATACTAGGCATGGATTGGCTAACCAACCATCATGCTAGCGTAGACTACTATAGGAAGGTTGTCACTTTCTCCTTACCTGAAAAGCTTATATTACGTCTTGGAAATAATAAATAAAATGTTTATGATTTTATTGGAGTCTCACTAATATGAGATTGATTTTTTTTATGAAGGCTATCTCGCGTTTGTCGAGGATGCCGAAAAGAGCCAATCGGAATTGTCTGACATCCCAATTGTCAAGGACTTCTCCGATGTGTTTCCGGATGAGCTACCAGGGTCACCTCTGGAAAGAGAGACGGAGTTCGTCATAGAGCTACTCCCAGGCACTCAACCTATATCCAAGCCCTCATATTGAATGGCCTTAGTTGAGTTGGAGGAGTTGAAAAAGCAATTACAAGAGTTGTTGGACAAAGGGTTCATAAGGCCGAGTGTGTCACCATGTGGAGCTCCGGTGTTGTTTGTGAAAAAGAAGGATGGCAATTTGAGGCTATGTATAGATTATAGGCAGTTGAATCAAGCAACGATGAAAAATAAGTATCCACTGCCTAGAATTGATGATTTGTTGGATCAATTAAAGGGTGCCCAAATATTTTCGAAGATTGATTTGAGGTCGAGGTACCACCAATTGAAGATTAGAGGGGAGGATGTACCAAAGACAGCCTTCAAGACTCGATATGGCCACTACGAGTTCCTGGTTATGCCATTTGGCTTGACGAATGCCCCTGCAGCATTCATGGGATTAATGAATGAAGTGTTCAAGCCTCACTTGGATAAGTTCGTCATCATGTTCATAGATGACATATTGGTGTATTCTTAATCCCGGGAAAAACATGAGCATCACCTCCACATAGTACTCCAGACTCTTCGAGAGAAAAAGCTATACGCGAAGTTCAGCAAATGTGAATTTTGGTTGAACAAATCAGTTTTCTGGGGCATGTGGTATCGAAGGATGGTGTAGCAGTAGACCCAGTTAAGATAGAGGCCGTGATGAATTGGGAGAGGCCTAAGATAGTGACCGAGATTCGCAGCTTTTTAGGGCTTGCGGGTTATTATAGAAGATTTGTAGAGGGATTCTCCAAGCTTGCTGCTCCACTAACCCGACTCATACGCAAGGATGTCAAGTTTGGGTGGAATGATGCGTGTGAGCGTAGCTTTCTAGAACTGAAGCAAAGGCTAACTACAGCTCCTGTGTTGATGATTCCAAGTGGATCCGGAGGATTTGGAGTGTATAGTGATGCCTCTCTACAAGGTGTAGGGTGTGTGTTGATGTAGAATGGTAGAGTGGTGGCATATGGTTCGAGACAGTTAAAGGACCATGAGAGAAACTACCCTACCCATGATATGGAGTTGGCAGCGGTAGTGTTTGCGCTAAAGATATGGCGCGATTATTTGCATGGTAAACGGTTCCAGATTACACTGATCACAAGAGTTTAAAGTACTTATTCTCGCAGAAAGAGCTGAATATGAGACAGAGACGATGGATGGAGCTATTAAAGGACTATGACTGCAAGATTCTCTACCATCTGGGTAAAGTAAACCGAGTAGCTGATGCATTGAGTAAGAAGAGTGTAAGTTTAGTTAGCTACATGATGGTATGAGAATGGGATTTGATGGAGAATTTTTAGGAGCTGAATATCAACCTAGAACCAGATTATGAGTGTTTGATGGCTAGCTTGAGGATAGAACCTAGCATTATGGATCAGATTAGACAAGCCTAGAAAGAGGATCCTATACTTGTGGAGATTACTAGTAGAGTACAATTGGACCAAGACTTAGAGTTTGGGATTACAGATGATGGGTTGTTGAGATATAGGGGCAAGATTTGTGTCCTGAATGACGAGATGTTGAAGAACCAAATTTTGGAAGAGGCACATAGCTCCAAATACACTATGCATCCAGGCAATACAAAAATGTATCAGAATTTACACAAGGTGTATTGGTTGGCAGGTATGAAGAAGGATATAGCGATCTTTGTGTCCAACTGCCTAATGTGCCAAAAGTTTAAGATTGAACACCAGCGGCTAGCGGGCTTACTAAAGTCGTTGCCCATACCTACGTGGAAGTGGGAGCATGTGACAATGGACTTTATTTTGGGGCTCTTGAGGACTTGTAGGAATGATGATGCAATCTGGGTGATAGTTGACAGATTGACAAAGTCCGCCCATTTCCTAGCTATGAAGGCTATTGATTCGCTTAGTGCCTTAGCAAATATGTACGTCAAAGAGATTATGAGGTTACATGGAGTCCCAGTGAGCATAGTTTTGGACAGAGATTCTCGGTTTACTTCCCGTTTTTGGGAACACTTCTAGGATGCTTTGGGAACTAAACTAAGTTTTAGCACAGCCTTTCATCCTCAAACCGATGGGCAATTAGAGAGGACTATTCAGACACTTGAGGACATGTTGAGGGCATGTGTTATGGATTTTCAAGGCTCATGGGATGATCATCTGGCGCTAACGGAGTTTGCATACATATAATAATAGCTTTCACTCTAGCATTGGGATGGCACCTTACTAGGCGTTGTATAGGTGTAGGTGTAGATCCCTTATTGGCTGGGAAGAGATAGGCGAAAGAAAATATTCACTCCGAAGATTGTAGAGAAAGCTTCTGAAGATGTGAGGTTGATATGTGATAGATTGAGAACAGCCCAAAGTAGACAGAAAAGCTATGCCGACTGTCGAAGGAGACCTTTAGAGTTTCAAGTTGGTGATAAAGTGTTTTTGAAGATCTCTCCGCTTAAAGGCATAATGAGATTTGGCAAGAAAGGGAAGTTAAGCCCTCGATACATTGGTCCGTTTGAGATATTGGAGAGGATTGGTGACATAGCATACCAACTAACATTACCACCAGAGCTATCGGGTGTGCATAACGTCTTTCATGTGTTGATGCTACAGAAATATCATCCGAACCCATCCCATTTTAACGAGTATGAGCCATTGGAGATCAAAGAGGACTTAGGTTATGTCGAGAGACCTATCCGGATTTTAGACAAAAAAGACAAGATATTGAGGTCTAAGACAATTCCTTTGGTTAAAGTGCTTTGGCAAAATCACACCTCAGAGGAAGCTATATGGGAGCTAGAAAGTTTAATGAAGGAGAAGTATCCTCACCTATTTCATGGACATGGAGAATTTGGAGGACCAAATTTCCTAAGGTGGGGAGGATGTAAAAACTACAAATTTTGTACCATATTAGTGAATAAATAAGATACATAGAATAAGCTTGGTACTATGATTGCACTTTGTAATTAGCATTAATTCAAGTAATGAGAATGAAATTGCAAGTCTAGCAAATTTAGTAATAGATATCCTTGAAATAATTTAGAAACCTTATAATGAGTTCAAGAATTTTATAAGAGCAAAAAGATACATGTATTCCACAATATATAAGTATATTTGTTTTAATAAAATAAGGACACAAGTATACTAAAGAAAGTGTAGTATACTTGGATAATTAAAATAGTTAAAATAAAAATAAAAAGGAATACATATATATATATATATATACATATTGAGTATTAAAAAAATGTATATATATATATATATATATATAAATTTTAATATGAAGGAGGAATATATATATATACACACACTTGCCTACATTAAAAATGTATTAGACATAAAAATGTGAAAATATGTATATGTATATGTATATATATGTGTATGTAGATATTATGTATTAATGTTTAAAATATAAGTACAAATACATATTACATGTAAGTAATATAACAAATAAATAAATATATAAGAATATATATTAGATATATATAATTATAAATATATATTATTATATAAAGAAAATGATAATTTATATGAATATAGATATATGAAATAGGAATAAAAATATAAAATAAAAATAGAATTGAATTTTATAAAATAAGAGATAGATTTAAAAATGTGTTAGTGGAGTTTGATGGGACTTTCTCCCATCAAATCCCACTAAACCCACCGAAATGCATCAACCAAGCTTCTCAAAGAAGCTTTGTAACAAAACAGAAAAGAAAGAAGTTAAACAAGGGAGAGGGATGAAGCTTAGACCGTTCGGTGAAGAGAAGAGAAGGAAAGAAAAACTGAAACAGAGAAGGGAATGAAGAAAAGAGGGGTGAAGCCGAGAAGAAAAGAAAGAAGAACAAAAACAACTCAGCCTCTTTTGTTTTCTTTTCCTCCACCCGTATCCTTTGTTCACTCTTTAAGATTTTCTGCTTTCCATCGTATTCCTTTCTCTTCTTCCTCATGTCGCACACTGTTGGACAGTAATGAGGGTTGTGCTGGGCGGTGTTGTGAACTGAAAATGGAAGGAGTAGGCTATGGTTTTTGAAAGATAGGTTAGGGTTTAAGGAGGTTGAACGGAGAAGGGCTTTTTGGTGGCTGAGCTGGGCGTTTCCAGCCCCAAACAAGGGCTTTCAAAGGCTAGATCAGGCGGCATTGGTGGTGGTTGCAGCCGATACACAAGGGCTGTCGTAGTCTCCATGCAAGGCTGCTAAAAGAAAAAGAAAAACCAAAAGCCAGGTGAGAAAAGAAATAAAAGAAAAAAAAGAAAAGAAATAAAAGAAAAGAAATAAAAAGAAAAGAAATAAAAGAAAAGGAAAAGGATTAAAAGATATATATATATGTAATACAATATACATATATATAGGTATATATATATATATTAAGATGTAGGAAAGTGAGGAAATTGAATTTAGAAATTTATATTATGTTAATGTTAAATATATAAATATATATTACTTTTGTGTATATATATATATATATATATATATATATATATATATATTACTTGCTTAAAAACGAAGAAATAGATAAATATATGTATGTGTAGTGCATATATAAAGATATATAGTAAATTTTAGAAATTATATTATGCTAGTGTTAAATACATACATATATGAATATATATATATATATATATGCTGCTTACTTGAAAACTAGATAAAAGACAAAAAAGAGTAAAGAAAATAAATACAAAGAAAGGAAAAAGATTAGAAAGAAAAGAGATATATATATACTGTAATGACCCGGGAGTGCCCTTTTCCTCTGTTCCCTAGGCATTACTCACATGATTTGTCCGCTTTGGGATTCTAGAGGTGGCCCCGTCTGCAGACGTGGCACTTAGCTCCCTCACAGCTTTGTCCCAAGGGTCCTGAAGAACTCAGGATAAATCCCCTTGAGCACGTCCGCCGCTACTTAAACCCCTTACCACTTGTAAGTGTCGAGTAACGACTAACCATTCGTTACTCGACACTTACAAGTGGTAAGGGGTTCGAGTAGCGGCGGACGCGCTCAAGGGGATTTATCTTGAGTTCTTTAAGACCCTTGGGACAAAGCCATGAGGGAGCTAAGTGCCACGTCTTCGGACGGGGGCCACCTCTAGAATCCCAAAGCGGACAAATCGTGTGAGTAATGCCTGGGGAACAGAGGAAAAGGGCACTCCCAGGTCATTACATATACACATATATATATATATATATATATACACACACACATATAGATATATTTTGATATGTGTATATATATATATATGTAGATATTAGATAAAGATTTCCTTAGACATAATGATAAAGAATTAAATATGATCATGTAATTATACATGGATATTTAGACATACATTTTGTGTACATAATGTATATTTGTACGGAGGAAGAAAAAAAGAGATGAGCGTAGGTAAATAAATATATACATCTATAATATATGTACATATATTGGAATATACATATGGATATAAACACATAGATGCTTAAACATATATATATATATGTATATAAGGACTCATATCATGGTACGTCGTAATTAACGATAAGAAAGTAGTTGTAGATTGATAGTTACTCGAAATTAATAGCGTTTTTCTAAGGTCCTTATTTTAAGTACGTGATTAAACACGATGATGTAAACTCATTGAAATGTTAATGGATTATGTGTAGCAAAGCGGACGGTGTAGAGGTTTGAGTACAAACTCGGAAACGCGAGGAGGATAATTACTAAGCCTCGAGGTAAGTAGGTTAAATAAGTCTTACTAGTATCATCTCGTAAGAGATGAATGAACCCTTATTCGATAATTATCTAAATTCACATTAAGCTTGATAAAATATCACGAAAAAGATTAGGAGGGTAAGTCTCAGTAAGATTTGAATTTGACTCGATGTGAACGTGAATAGTACTTGATTGGAAAGAAATCTTGCTTGTGACTTGCGTGTTATGCGTTATGGTTTGTTTGTGTTTACTGAGTATATAAATTGTATAAAGTTTGGTGCTTGCATTATGAGGAATGCATATGAATTAATTAAGTCGCACTGAGTGAGCATGTTAACATATTGTGATACTTTGAGAATGTATATGTGATTTGTGTGCGGTATATACAGCTCCCAATATTGAATTTATGGACCTCGATTAGTACCTAGTTATGTTTGTCGAAAACTAGGAAAATGGCAACTCGAGTAAAACTCAACCTTTTGTACCGTGTGAGCCACCTCTATAGAACTCAAAGGAACTACGTGCTACACAGATTCTTCGGAACTGTGGGAGCCACCTCTAGAGTCCTTTGAGAGCTAAGTGCTACACGAGTTCCGATGAATCACTAGAAAGTACGTGTCATAAAGGCCAACCCAAGTAAAGACTCGATCTTTTGTACCGTGTGAGCCACCTCTAGAGAACTTAAGGGACCTACGTGTTACGTTGATTCTTCAAAATCTATGGGAGCCACCTCTAGAATCCTTTGAGAGCTAAGTACTACACGTGTTTCGATGAACTATTTAAAAACATAAGCCATAGAGGCAAACTCGAGTAACACTCGATCTTTCGTACCGTGTGAGCCACCTCTAGAGAACTCAAAGGACCTGCATGCTACATAGATTCTTCGAAACTATGGGAGCCACCTCTAGAATCCTTTGAGAGCTAAGTGCTACACGTGTACAGATGAATCATGACATATTCTATGCCAATGAGATAGTGGATAAACAATTGTGATCTGTGAATGTGATGAATATTATTAGATGAAATAGATCTTATACATAAGTCAGAGAATGTGTATAATTGTTGAATTATTATTATATTATGCTATAGAAGCATGTGCTAATTGAATGTTTGTTTTCCTTCACATTTAACCATATCGATAAAAAAAGATAAAAAGAATGATATTTTGTGAGTTTAAGAATGGAAGAAAAGTATGAATGAGCTTATGCAATCTGTGTACATACAAATTAGTAGCTAATCTTGATATAATGTATACATGCTATTTTATAGAATTCATGCATGTATGATCGTGTTTTACGACGTGAGCCTAGTATGTACTTATTTAAGCTACTTACTGAGCCGTGGATTTGCTCACCCCTTAAATTTAACATCTGCAGATCATACGAGTTGATATTCGGCTCAGACTTCGTATAGGCTCCCGGGAACTGTACCTAGCAATGGTACTCGCCTACGTTCTCCAGGCCTAGCTTTTGTGCTTTTGAGTATACTATTTGTATATCATTTTGATAGTTATACGAACTTTAATTTCACAGTATATGGAACGAATATGGGATGTAGCTTTGGATCGCACTAGATTATTATATGAGTCTAGGTGATTATCGAGTTCGATACGGGTTAAGATGTATATTTTGAATTATGTATAAATTGCAGGATGTGGATTTATTAATGGTTAAGTCCTTGAGAAGTATGAGATGCATAATTGTGTGAATTGGGGGAAACAACAGCTGGCTGTATTGTGAAGTTTAAAATGTGTTTTAATGCTGGTGATTTTACTGAGGAAATTGATAAAATACAAGGGGGAGGTTTTCGACCCATTTCTTTTGGAATAGTAAAAATAAGGCTAAAGTCATAAAAATCACCTTGAGAAGGGTGACATAGCTCGAGAAATAATATTAGTAAGATAGGATTTAATTTAGATACTACACTAACACCGAATACAAACCAGAAGTAGAAAAAGAAAAAAATTTGGTTCGTAATTTTTCAAAAGCAATAAAGTAAGTGTTAAGTGGACATCATTGGCCTTCGGGTCGTGACATTTTCAGAGCATGTGATTTCCTGATTGATTTTTGAACTATTTATAAAACGAAATACTAAACGGTGAGCTGAATGGTTTATTGAATATTTTACTAAACCATTTGATAAGATTGTTAATTGTTGTGTACTGTCACTAAAGATTTTGAAAGGTTTTTACATTGAATTGATGTGTATGAATTCTTCTTTGTAAATTTTTCATAAATTTCCTACAGTCAAATTTAGGGATCGAGACAAGTGAGATGCTCTGAAGCATCCTTCCATATTTAGCGTGGTACTTCTAATCGATTATAGTATCCTTTCTTATAGAGTGCCCCAACAGTATTTTTAATACTAACTGTATACTTATGAAATATGTTTTCGATATATGCACATAGGTATGCATAGTATCAGTTCTTTTATATATATTTTTTACTGGGCATAAGCTCACCACCTTCTACCTTACAAATATATTTGCAGTAATAGCTGATTGTTAAGAGAAGGTTCTAATTGGATGCCTACGAGGTTTTGATATTATACCTTGCACGTATAGTATTCAAACATTTATTGTAGAGTATTTTAGTGTGTAAATAGATGTAAATAGTAAACTAAAGAAATTTGAGTGTAAATTATAATTTTTGTTATTGGGTATTTGTATAGAAAAACGAATATATACTATAATTAAGTATAATGGGACCGATTTGAACAATTAAATGTTGAGTTAGCTAAGTAAGTTTTAGCGTAAATATCAGAGTGAGGACACTAAGCACTATTGACTGAGTGAAAATGGAAAAAGTTAGTTTCGATTTTCAATAATTAGAGCATGACAATTATCTTATTAAAAACTTACAAGAAAACTATTATTATTATTATTATTATTATTAATGTTTTAAAATATCGAAGATAGTATCACTATAAGAATATTATTTATATTAATATAATAACATTAAAAATATTCATATTATTAAAATAATAGTTTTACCCTAATAAATAATATGAATCATTTAAAATATCAAAATATTTTAAATATTAATATTTATTATTTATTCATAATAATATTATTATATTATTTATTATTAAAATATTATAAATATGTATGTTTCATAAAATATTTTAAAATTAAAATTAAAACTTTTAATATTAATATTTAAATATTTTTCTTTAAAATTAAATAAAAAATTTGATATTAATATAATAATATTTTAGGTGGGTTAGATTAAACCGTACTTAAAATAATAATGTGCAATGTTGGACTTGAATAAAGGGAAATTTTATAATAAGGTTAAATTTTTTATCTTACTAAAAGTTCAATAGAAATGCACATCATTAAGCGTAAATTTAGTATTGATAGACATAAAATATGTTAGAAATATCGTAAATTGTAAGCGCATAAGAATAAACATAAAATTAATATAAATAGATGTAAATGTATAATAATTTTGTTACAAGATATATTTATGTTTATTATCATGTGTTTATGTTACATTTAATATATTTTACGTTTAATAATAGTAAATTTAAGGGTGTAAACAAGCCGAACATGAATTAACGTTACTATACTTGCGTTCGTTCAATTATATTTAAGTCTATTTGTATTCATGTTTGTGTTCGTCAAGCTTGTTCATGAACATTAATGAACATGAGTTCGTGAATATTAAACGAATAAGTTCACAAACACGTGTTCATAAACATTAAACAAACATGTTCATGAACATTAAACAAAAAAAATTTATAAAAACAAATTATATTCACCTTAATATATATGATGTCAAATTAAAAAATTCTACATAAATATATAATTTTAATACTTACATATTAAAATAATTTATAAGTAAATATGTAATTTAAAAGTTTATTATTATCGAACGGTAAACGAACACTAAATGATTTATTAAATGAACGAGTTTTAAACCTATAGTAAACAATTTTGTTCGTGAATATAAACGAACGAACCATACATCTATTCGTGATCGTTTGTTAAGAACATAAACGAATAGAAACCGAACATACTTATCAATAGTTCGTCAAACGTTGTCTTTTACAGTTTTAACTAAATTTATGCTTAATCACGTGAATTTTCATTGATCTTATAATAAAATAAAAAATTTTATTGTTACTGTCAAAATTCTCATGGAATAAAGGAGGTTTTTTTTTGGTTTTATGAATAAAGTAGTTTTATTGTTATAGAAAATTTAAAAAAGTATAATTAGCGTGTCCGAAATGTGCGGAAAATGTGCGAAAATGCTGGTAAATTGTACGGGAAAAGTGAAAAATGTGCGAAATGTTGGTAAAATTGTACATGAAAGATGTGCCTTCATGAATTCAGACATCACTCTGTTTCTTCTGTTGAGGAGGAGGTGAGGTGAGAAAGGGAAAGGTTCCAAACCAACCCCTTCTCTCTCTGTTAGATAATAAACAATAAAATTCAAAAAAAAAAAAACCTGGAGCCACACTTTTTCCCAGGAAACAAACAAAAGAAACTAAAACTTCAAAACAATAACCACGACGACGACAAAAATCAAGCCCCGTGTTAGGCCTCCGCCAATAATACTCCATACTGGAAACCCTAGCTAGAGAAAAAGGAAGGACCTTCCGGGATTTTCTCGAGTTTTCTTTCTCTGGAATCTGCCTTTTATTTATTTCTCTCCAGAATTCTTCCTGTTCTTCTTCAAGGTAAGTTTCTTCTTCGCTTATCCATCTTTTCTTTGATTTCTCATTTAATTTTTCGAGATTGATTTCTGGATTTCTCATATTAATCTGTTTTTGCTTTTTTCTTTTGGATGGTTTATGGCTTTAATTTTATTGTAATTTCTTGCAGATCTGGTAAAACTCAAATTTCTCAAATCAATTCGTTTGTCTTTCTAGGTTGTTGGCTGAAAAAGAAAAAAAGAAACTCTTTTTGGTTCTCAAGTGATGTCTCTGTTGCCAAAGAGCGATTCAATCCAAATCCGTGAGGTGTGGAACGATAACCTTGAAGAAGAATTCGCTTTGATTCGTGAAATTGTCGATGCTAACCCTTACATTGCCATGGACACCGAGTTTCCAGGCATTGTATTGCGTCCCGTGGGCAATTTTAAGAACAGCTATGACTATCACTACCAAACTTTGAAAGACAATGTTGATATGTTAAAGTTGATTCAATTGGGTCTTACCTTTTCGGATGAGAAAGGAAACTTGCCTACTTGTGGAACTGATAAATATTGCATCTGGCAATTCAATTTCCGTGAGTTTAATGTCAATGAGGATGTGTATGCTAATGATTCTGTTGAGCTTTTAAGGCAAAGTGGGATTGATTTCAAGAAAAACAATGAGAAGGGTATTGATGCAATGAGGTTTGGTGAGCTTTTGATGTCTTCAGGGATTGTTTTGAATGATAGTGTGCATTGGGTTACTTTTCATAGTGGTTATGATTTTGGTTACTTGCTCAAGCTCTTGACTTGCCATGATTTGCCAGATACACAAGTCGAGTTCTTTAGTTTGATCAATATTTACTTTCCCACCGTTTATGATATCAAGCATTTGATGAAGTTTTGCAACAGTCTGCATGGTGGACTGAACAAGCTTGCAGAGTTGCTGGAAGTGGAAAGAGTTGGGGTTTGTCATCAAGCAGGTTCAGATAGTTTGCTCACATCTTGTACATTCAGGAAATTGAAAGAGAATTTCTTTAGTGGCTCTTTGGAAAAATATTCGGGTGTGTTGTATGGCCTAGGTGTTGAGAATGGACAGAGTACTCATTGATAATGAAAAGTAATAATAATTAAAAAAAAAATTTTGTACAACTGTTTGTTTGTCTGTATGAGTGTGCTTCATACCCACTCTTAAATGTACACTTTTAGTTGTAATTTTCAGAATATTTTCTTATGTTTATTCTTCTCGTTCTTTTTGCTTGCACTGCATCATATCTTGTTATGGTTTATATATCTGTTAGTGGTACATTTATGTTCACAAATTATGTGATAGCAAATCATGCAAATGATGGAACACAATCTTGATAGGGATAATTATGAATGAGCACAATATTTACACCTTCTCCGTCTATGAGCAGCTTCTAAAATGCTATTGCACAAACCTAAAAAACAATGCTTTACTTTTGAGCCTCTTTAATGCTAGATGTACATTTGTAGAAGTGTTAGAATGTTTCCCTCATCTTATTTTCCCTGGTTTTGTATCTATGCTGTTGTTTAGAACTAAATTACTTACTATATGTTTTGCTTGAAATGTCCTCCCACTCCTGCCTTCTGCCCCCTTTAGCTTATGTATCTATCCTATTGTCTTGAATAATGACTGACATTGCATGGTCTCTTTTTTGTTTCCGTTGTACAAAATCATGCGCTTATTTTTATAAAACATTAAATTAATTTGTAATTGAACCTACTACATTTTTTAGTGCATTGCTAATTGTTCCTTTGTGCAAGTTGGAACCATGAGGCATTATTTATTGCAGAGCAATATCTCTATTCTGCAGTCCTCTGACTGTTAGTTTCATCTTTTTTCTCATTTCAACTTGTTTCACAAGCAGCCTGTCAAGGGTTATTGCCAAAATCTATCTTACATCCACCCGAATGTTCCATTTTCCATTGATTCTGTCTTTGTAATTTTTTTATTTTCTTGTATCTCTATACAGCTTCTGTCCAGAAAGGAACAACTGACAATGATTGCTGACCCTTTTAAACTATTCCACAATGCATTCTGATACAACCACTGCAAGTAAGTTTTATCCACAATTTAATGACGATTTATCCGGAAGGCTCAGGTCTTCTCTTTGATTCTCTGTTAATATCAAATTTGGGGTACTTATTGATCTCTGATAAACTTTTTTTTTTTCGATAATTCACTATCTCATTCTGAGTTAAAAAGGTAATTTATTTATTATCATGTTTCTTTAGTGTATGTTCAAGTTTCATACTTCTGGGTGATAATGAAACCTTGATCTAAATATCAGGTTTATCTGTATGGGGATAGCTGCTCAATGATTTCTGTGATATGTTAGGTAAGATCCACATGAACTAGGTTATTTCAAGTCGAAAATGATAGATATTTTGTGAACCTTGCTGTCTGGGCAAATGGATCCCACCTGACATCTGCTTGAATGCTTATCTGTAGGTAGTTTGCCTTATGCCTAGCTTGGTTAGGTTTATTGAGAGATCATCTTTTTCTCTTATGATATGACATGAAAGGCAACTCAAGACCTTTATAATGGCTGTTTATCATTAGAAGAGGTGTCATATTTAGGATTATTTTTTACCTAACTGTTTTAGTTTCTTATAATTCATCGAGTATGCAAATGCAAGGTTTAGCACTTCTAGTTTCTGGTTAGTGGAATTCATACAAATTATGCATTTTTAACATATTTATGATCTTGTTGACGTTTTGCTTCTCTTGTAATATTGTAAAGCTGCTTTATATTGTGGTCACAAAATATAATTTTGTCCTTCAAACAAGCTCCTTGCCTAAATGGGAGATTTTGTCACCCAGCATGCCCTTCAGTACATAAATTAGGATTTGGCTCTCTTCATTTGACATTTACACATGCAGTTCCAAGCATGTGGGCACTTAGGTAACGCATGAGATCACTCTTTTGAGTTTTGAAGGCTCAAACTCTACTTTATTTGCCATTTTCTGACTGTTAGTATCATCTAAAGGGATTCATAAGTACGTGTTTGGTTATTTATTATGCTGAGAATATAGGATCAGAAACATTGCTGTCAAGTGTCGAGGAGCATGGACTATTTACAAAGCTCTTTTTCCTCCTGTATTCATCATTTTCTGTCCTTTTATGTTATCTAGCAACTATGTTCCACTTGCCTTGGATTGTTAGAATTCTGTGTATGTGTGTATTGAGCAAGCTAGTTGCTGATAGATTTCTTATTCTGGTTTCCAGCATTGATGTTACTTAGTTATTTTTAACTCCACTATGGAAACATTCCTCCTCCCCACACCCCCACCCCCCTCTTTTTTTTTCTTTTTTCCTACCGTTATAGCTTTCTACTTTTCTAGTATTTTTTAGTTTTTGTATAAAATAAGATGGTGCACACTACTTGCCTTTTGCAAAATGAGCCAACGATGCTGAGACACGTGCCCCAGTTCTTTTTTTTTCTTTTGGTGTAATAAGAGATATTCTAATCCGTTTTACAGTTTGAGACTAATTTTGTTCAGACTGGAAGTGATAAAACAGTAAAGCTTTTCCAACAATGGCGATTCTTGATTAGTTAATAATTTCTTAACTCTATGATATAGATAGCGGAACAAGGGTCAAACTCATAGGGATTGAAATTATTCAAATCAATTATCAAATTAAAAAGCCTAATTTTTGGGAAAAAGAGAATTTTGGGGTTTTAGGGTTTCGAAACTAATTTTAGGGTTTTTAAATTAACTATTAATTATTAAACAAAATAGAATCTATAATAGATAAATATGCAAAAGCTTCAGTTATAAGGCAATTAATTATTCTTAGGGTGTCATGTTGATCATTGATTATAAAATATACTTGTCAATTAAATAGTCAATCATTGCATAACAATAAATTTTGTTATACCATCTTTCATTACTAAGTCATTAGTTAAAACAAGCTCTTTAATTAATCCTTAACTACTAATAAAGTAGAAAAGGAAAGGGCAAAATGATAATTTCACATGAGATGATATTTTAATGATAAAATAATATAAAATTAAGATGTTTTAAGCTTTCTTCTACCTCATGGATGGCACCCCATGGCAGCCCTCTTTCTCTCATTTTTTACTAAGTTAAAGAGAGAAAACCCATGTAAAACCCCTATCAAACCTCACCAAATCAACAAGCTCCCTAAATGAAAATTGTTCCTCATCACTAGCCCTCTCTAAATCTAGAATTTGGAGCTTTGAATTGGCTGTTTACTTGGTGATTTAGCCCTCCAAAGTTGCTGCTATAGTAAAGGTGAGAAGAAGAGTTGTTGAATTTTGATTTCCATGGTTCTATCCTATTATTTTAAGATTGTTTAACATGTATATGATTGTAATTTGAAACAAATCATATTGTAGGAACATGTTAAGATTGTGGCCATAAGGGTTCTTAAGGGTTTATTATAAGAAAATATTGTTTCCATGCAAAAAGAGTATTAAATTGTAAGAAACAAAGTGAAGTGTGTGGGTGTTTTGATTCTGTTGAGCTGTTCTGTTCTAGGTGTTGTGTTAAAATGTTCAATTTGGAGGTTTTACAATGAGATAAATTGTGAAAACATTATGGTAAATAGCTTATGAGCTAGGAGAAAGTTAGTTTTGGAATCACCTAATTTGGAGTTTTGTAGCTTAAGATATGTGCAAATAAAGAGAGGGCACTTTGCCCAGAAAACGTGAACCCAATATCTAACTTTGAAAAATTGTAGAAAATAGCCTAAATTGAATTTGGTTACAAGACATGCATTTCTGGAAAGGAAATGAGTTAGGAATATCATGATTTTGAGTTTGCACAATTTGAACAAACCTGCATTTAGATATGAACCAATTTGTGCATATAGGTCAGTAGATAGTCAGTCAGAATGTACCTAAAAACAGAGTAATTTTGAGAAATTATTAAAAATGATTCAGGAATGATAAAATTGTGAAATTTATGTTTCTGAATAGTGAATTGAACTAGGTTTCACATGATTTTGGATTTATAATTTTTTGATATCCCTATAATTAGTAATATAATTTTTAATGCACAAAAGTCAGGAAACCATCTTGCAAAATGTGCCAGAATTGGACTAAATTTTGGAGAATTGCTAATAATAGCATAGAATGAATTAGGAAGTGAGCTTTACGCTTCTGAAGAGGGAATTAAGTTAAGTTACAAATAAAATTGACAGTGTATTAATTGGAATTCAATATTTTTAGTTATGAACAGAATGGTATCGATAGATTAGATAGTTCTAACAAATAGTAAACTGTTCATATAGTGAAATGGTGAAACTTTGATGTGCATGGTTGGATAAGATAATCGAACTACTAATAAGTATGAATTATAAGAATGTTTTGTATATAAATTTTGAAATTGAACTTGTAATGATTTTATGCAGCTCCTAAGTTAGAAGAGTAAAATGGAAAAGTAGGCAAATAAATGCTTGCCTACAACTTCGAGCTACAAAATGGATCATATGACTAACATGGACATTGTATAGGTAAGGGATAAGTATAAAAGATCTAAGGATACTGTGGTGCATGTTTTAATAAAAGTGTCTTTTATGAGTTTGAAATATTGAGATTTGATTTGAAAATGTGGATTGGAATTGGATCTATAAACGGTGTTTTCGTGCAGAGAGGTTAAAGTAAACTATATCATTATGCTGCCGAAATTTCGTAAAACGAACTAAACATTTCTAATTATCATCTATTGGGAAATTTATTCCTGAAATACCACAAAATTATGATTTTGGGGCTTAAAGTTCAAAGGCTTATAAACATGCATAAATTTTGTAACTTCATTTTTTGTAGCGATTTTAACGATTTTCATACTATTAGTGCTACATCTATGTTTCTATAGTTGTGTAAATAAAATATTTGGACAATTATTTCTAAATTGAGAATATTTGGTAAATTTGTATTCTTCAACTGTACTGATTTATTGATGTTAGCTTTAAATTGACATATATATTTTGAAATGACAAAAACTTAAGTAAGCCTTAATGCTTTAATCCATATTGTAAATTTACCTTATCACACATGATTTTCTCAATACATTTCAAGTGATCATATCAAACATTAAGACCATGATTTAATGATGCATACTCTTATTGGTCTTAATACTTTGTAAATGTTTTGAATATTTTAAAAAATCACTTGATGAATTTTTTAGACCATGTTTTCATTTGAGAAAGTCAAGAAAAACTCCCACAAAAATGCCAAAATGTTTTGGGTTGGATTAGGATCAAAGACCACATCATTTCTAACTCAAAAAGTGTAGGAAATCACCTTCTGGAGAGAAGGGATCGATCCCCTAAGGGAAGGGATTGATCCCCTTTTGGCAGTAAGCTCCCAAACGGCTAGAAAAGGTCCCTGAAGCCCAGAATCAAGATTTTGGACAAAAGGGATCGATCCCCTATGGAAAGGGATCGATCCCTTTGCTCGAAAATAGCCTATAACGGCTAGTTTTTGTGAGACAACGGTAATATCCGAGATTTGGCTCCACCCAACGGCTAGAATACATCCAAGGGACTATAAATAGAGGCTTAGAAGGTAAAGAAAGCAAGAGGAACCACTCAGCAACTTCAAATCTCATATTCCTCAAATCTACAAGCCTAAAACAACAAATCAAGAGCTACAAAGTTTCCATCATCTATCATTCTCTTATTCCTTGTAGTGCTTAGCACAAATATTGTATAGGCATTTCGTTGAGCTTAATTTCTGTAATCAATTGCCTACCTAGAGGCCTTTTCTTTGATTACTTCATTTGTAAACTCATTTCATTCCTTGTAAAGAGGAGGTTTCTCTTAAGCCTTAGAAAAAGAAGGAGGTTTCTCTTAAGCCTTAGAAAAATAGGGAGGTTACTCTTTAGCCTAAGAAAAAGAGGGAGGTTACTCTTTAGCCTAAGAAAAAGAGAGAGGTTACTTTGAGCCTAGAAAAAGAGAGAGGTTTCTCTTGATCCTTGAAAAGAGGGAGTGTAACAAATTCAAGTATAGTGAATTTGGGGAAAATCCTTGGGAGCGTCTCAAGGTAGAGGACGTAGGCAAGGTAGCCGAACCTCTATAAATTGATTGTGTAAATCTCTCTCTCCTTACTCTTTATTTACTTGCACTTATATTGTGTTTATTTCATTAAACTTGAATTGCATGCTTGTCTAGCCTAGAGAACTTAGAAAATATCAATATAGGCTAGAGAATTTAGAGAAACTGAAAAACAAACATAAGGTTAGCTAAAAACCGATTCACCCCCCCTCTCGGTATAGCCTATAGAACCAACAATTGGTATCAGAGCTTGGGCTCAAGATTGAATTAGATTGACCTCTATCGAGCAAAACGATCTTAAATGGCTCACTTGAATGTAGGCACACCCCTAGGAGAAGAGGGACAATCGTTAGTTAGACCTCCACTCTTCAATGGAGAGAATTACTCTTATTGGAAAACAAGAATGATGTTATTTGTACAATCCAATGACTATGAAGTGTGGAGAATTATAGTGAATGGTCTTAGAATTCCCACAGCAAATATGGGACAAATTGGCCATCACACATGAAGGGACCAATCAAGTGAAAGAAACCAAAGTAGGTATGCTCACACATGATTATGAGCTTTTTAGAATGAAAGAAAATGAGTCCATTAGCGAAATGTTCACTAGGTTTAATGATATAATTAATGGACTTAAGGCATTAGGCAAGAGCAATTCCAATCTAGAAATGGTTAAGAAAATTTTGAATAGCTTGCCTAAGTCTTGGGAGGCAAAGGTAACCGCAATAGAAGAGTCTAAAGATCCAAATACCTTGTCTCTAGATGAACTTATGGGCTCCCTACTTACATATGAGATGAAATTGAAAAGAAATGAAGTGCCTTCAAAGAAAGTAGGGGTAGCACTTAAGTCTTCCACTCATGAGGCCATTGAAGATGATAGTGATGAGAGTGGAAATGAGGAAGAAAAGGAAATGACAATGTTTGCCAAAAGATTTAATAGATTTATGAGAATGAAAGAGAGAGAGAGTAATAGGAGACATCATAGGGGAGAGTCAAGTAGAAGAGAAAAAGATCACTTAGTGTGTTATGAATGTAATGAACCGGGTCACACTAAGTTTGATTGCCCCTTACTTAGGAAGGAAAAGGATAGGAAGCCTAGGAAGAAAGCATTTGTGGCTACATGGAGCGATAGTGATAGCTCCGATGATGAAAACATAGATGATGAGGTAGCCTACACATGCTTTATGGCTATTAGTGATGATGAGGCTAGTTGTAGTTCTAGTGAAGATGATGATTATACATTTAATGAACTACAAAATGCTTTTAATGATTTAGCAAATGAATTTCAATGCATGAATTCTAAATATAAGAAAATCATTGCTAAATTGAAAATAGAAAATGAAGCCTCGACAAATGCTAAGCTAGAATTTGAAAAGAAATTAGAAGAGGCTAACTTAGAGATAAATGAGTTGAATAAAAAGAACTTAAACTTACATAACTCATTTACTAGGTTTTATATGGGTCAACAAAAGCTAGATCATATGTTAGAGACCCAAAGAGCTTTCTTTGACAAAGATGGGCTAAGATATAATGAAATACATAAAGAAACTCATTTTAGGAATTTCTTAGTGAGCAAAAATACTATGCATGATACATCTCTCACATGCTCACTATGTAATAGGATAGGCCACTCCTCACAAGCATGCACTTATAGAAAAACCACATTTAGAGGAAGAGTAGTTAAGAAAATATGGGTACCTAAGCATGCTGTAAATAATGATGAATTGTGCTTGAAATGGATCTCAAAAGGATCAAAAATTATTTGTACTAACTCTCATGGACCCAAGAAAGTTTGGGTACCAAAGCATGCTTGAAAATGTGTTTGTTGTAGGAGTGTTAGAGCATGGAGTTACAAAGAAACAATGGGGTTTGAATGCTCTACACACCTCTATGGAGTTTGCTTGTGCCAATGAGAAAAAGGAAAAGCTTGAGGATCCATCTTTGACAAATCACAACAATTCTTCAAAGGATAGCTCAAGGTGGACTCAACAATTCAAGGCAAAGCATACTCAAGCAAAGGAGTTTTGTAAGCTTAATTCTTTACTCCTTAAAACTTTTAATTGATTATTTGTGCATTGATGAGAAATGTGATTAATGCATTATGAGTTGAATGATTGAACAAAAAGCATGATAAATGATTGTTGATTGGTTGATGGATAGTTCTTGAGGCATTAGATTATTGAATGAAAAGCATGATTTGTGATTTTGAAATGATTTTTGGTTTTCTACAGTTTGAGCAAGTTTGATATGATTAGATAATATATTTAGTTGCTTAAAAGCTATCAAATATGTCATTTATGCAAAATGCTTTGTCATGAGCCTTAATGAAGAACATGTATGTTGGAAATCATGGCATAATTTCACAAGTATGATGATTTGATGTTATATGTGCTTAAAACCTATGTGAACAAATTTGTTTTGGCATATTTGTGGTTTCCAAAGCTTTGGTTTTGACAAAATATGCATAATGCTTAAAATGACCCCCTTTGAGGCCAAAAATGTATTTTATTGTGTAAATTATTCCAAAATTGCAAAATCTCTTGTAAAATGGTTTTTCATTCAGATTTTTCATTCATACAAGTCCAAAATCATGTTTTACAAATGTTTAAACCTTTACTTGGACTTAAATTACTCAAAAACGAAGTTTGGGCACCTCAAAGGTTGGATTTTCTGTCAAAAACTGCAGAAACAGGATGAGGGATCGATCCCTTAGCAAGCAGGATCGATCCCCCTTGAGCAGAATGTAGGAAATCTGCATTCTGGAGTTAAGGGATCGATCCCCCTCCTTAAGGGATCGATCCCCCCAGGCCAAAATGGCTTTTCTGCACTCTTTCAACCGAATTTGAGAAGGATTTTTCACTTTCTTGATATCTTCTTTCTTCTCAAGTTAAAATCCAGTATTTTAACTTCTTTTTGATGATCTTTAAACTATGAAAATTCATTTTTCATTGATATCATGCCTAAACTCAATTAATTTGTATCATTCCCAACAAATGGTATCACTTTCAACAATCAATACCATTTTTCTTGAGCTCACAAGTGCAAATTCATTTTTCTTGTTGAAAACATTCATGAATCTTGAAATAATCTTGAAATATATTTTCAATGAATGCTTAAACATAATTTTGAGATTTATTTCAAGAATTTATGGATATATTTGAGAATTTGATGAACTTGTGCATAATGACTATTGATCATATCTTTTGTTCATCTTAGTCAAGCATGCTTATAGGATTATGTCTCTTAGCTTGACTTATCAATTCCACACTAGGTTTCATGATAATTATACATCTAGTAGAAGAAAAATTAAAACTTGACCTTAAGGATTGATTTCAAATGCAAATTCAACAATTGGTATAAAGTCATAATTTCCTTTGGCCTATAATTTGTGATGATAAAGGAATCCTAAATGTTCAAATGCATGAAACTTTATCATCCATGAACTTAAATTTTTCTTATGGCCAAATTAGTAAAGAACTTGGGCTTTAATGACAACACCAACATTCAAAGATAAATGCAAACTTGAACAAATGTACCTTGATTGATATCCATGCATTTATTCTTGATTGTTTTGATGTTGAACTTAAATGCTTGCTTGAGCTGAATCAATAATCATGCCTATGAGATGAGAATAGTTGTTTTCATGATATTATGTGCTTAACCTCACTCATAGCTTATGAATTTTGATGATAAAATATATTTTAGCTTGATAGTATTGATTCACTTAGGTGAAGCCATTTTAGTTAAAGTAGCATATACCCTCTAGAACTTTAAATGATGATAACAACCAGGGATATGGCTATTAATTTATTATAATGGTAATATTGAATCTTTCCTTGCTAATAATTGGTTAAGGATTTGAATTGAAAATGAGCATAAGATTATTGTGCCTGAAACCATGGAAGAAAATGTGCTTGCTTGAATATCTTGCTTTTTGAATCTTTCATGTGATATAACTTTGTGAATATGAATATGGATTAATACTTTATGATTGTATGCTTATGTATAATTAATCCATATACATACTTGATGATGTGTGTAATTGTGTTCTTGCATTTTTAGAATGATTATTTTCTTGACATGAACACACTACACATAGATATTGGATTCATGCAAAATGCTTAAGTCAACCATTAGTAACAACTGGTATTTAGATTGAAATAAAAATTAGTATCATTGGAAACCATATTTTCAATAACTGGTAAGCCAAAACTAAATTGCCAATTGGTTTGAGCTTTAAATTGACAATTCTTCTCATGCTCCTTAGATTGAAATGACAATTAGAGAAGAATTCTCTTAGGATATTTTTGCATGAAACTCTTGTGTGCTGGAATTTGAAGTTAATTGCTATATATCTTGATTCTATGCACATTCTTGCTTGAACATGATTTATGAGCACATGCATATGATATGTTATCTAATTTTAGCTCATAATCATGATGTATTACCATGCACCTTAGTTGGACCTTAGAGAACAATTGATATACTTAGGTGCTTGCTTAACTTCTTACCAATTGGAACCTTCTTGCAAAATTACTTATCAACAATTGGTATCAAAATTATTTATAAACAATTGGTATAGGATCATAAGTCATATTCATTGCATAAATATTTCATACTCTTTGAGAATATTGACTTATTTATTTGTGCTATAAGTCCCATGTACTAACATGTTTCTTGTTGGATGGAGCATCTTTATTTATTCTCACATAGCCATGATTTTAGGGGGAGCATATTTTTTAGTATTTTTCCTTCTTTTTGCTATGACAAAAAGGGGGAGAGATATTAAGGGAGAGAAATAGTTTGAAAATTCATTTTCAAAACCCATGCTTATATTAAGGGGGAGCTTTATAAAATCCTGCTTTATTTGAGGGGGAGTATTTTATCAAAGAATTTTCAAAGCAAATTTACATTAAGTTTTGTCATATCAAAAAGGGGGAGATTGTTAGCTTTAAATTGACATATATATTTTGAAATGACAAAAACTTAAGTAAGCCTTAATGCTTTAATCCATATTGTAAATTTACCTTATCACACATGATTTTCTCAATACATTTCAAGTGATCATATCAAACATTAAGACCATGATTTAATGATGCATACTCTTATTGGTCTTAATACTTTGTAAATGTTTTGAATATTTTAAAAAATCACTTGATGAATTTTTTAGACCATGTTTTCATTTAAGAAAGTCAAGAAAAACTCCCACAAAAATGCCAAAATGTTTTGGGTTGGATTAGGATCAAAGACCACATCATTTCTAACTCAAAAAGTGTAGGAAATCACCTTCTGGAGAGAAGGGATCGATCCCCTAAGGGAAGGGATTGATCCCCTTTTGGCAGTAAGCTCCCAAACGGCTAGAAAAGGTCCCTGAAGCCCAGAATCAAGATTTTGGACAAAAGGGATCGATCCCCTATGGAAAGGGATCGATCCCTTTGCTCGAAAATAGCCTATAACGGCTAGTTTTTGTGAGACAACGGTAATATCCGAGATTTGGCTCCACCCAACGGCTAGAATACATCCAAGGGACTATAAATAGAGGCTTAGAAGGTAAAGAAAGCAAGAGGAACCACTCAGCAACTTCAAATCTCATATTCCTCAAATCTACAAGCCTAAAACAACAAATCAAGAGCTACAAAGTTTCCATCATCTATCATTCTCTTATTCCTTGTAGTGCTTAGCACAAATATTGTATAGGCATTTCGTTGACCTTAATTTCTGTAATCAATTGCCTACCTAGAGGCCTTTTCTTTGATTACTTCATTTGTAAACTCATTTCATTCCTTGTAAAGGGGAGGTTTCTCTTAAGCCTTAGAAAAATAGGGAGGTTTCTCTTAAGCCTTAGAAAAAGAGGGAGGTTACTCTTAAGCTTTAGAAAAAGAGGGAGGTTACTCTTGAGCCTAGAAAAGGAGAGAGGTTTCTCTTGATCCTTGAAAAGAGGGAGTGTAACAAATTCAAGTATAGTGAATTTGGGGAAAATCCTTGGGAGCGTCTCAAGGTAGAGGACGTAGGCAAGGTAGCCGAACCTCTATAAATCGATTGTGTAAATCTCTCTCTCCTTACTCTTTATTTACTTGCACTTATATTGTGTTTATTTCATTGAACTTGAATTGCATGCTTGTCTAACCTAGAGAACTTAGAAAATATCAATATAGGCTAGAGAATTTAGAGAAACCGGAAAATAAACATAAGGTTAGCTAAAAACCGATTCACCCCCCCTCTCGGTATAGCCTATAGAGCCAACAATTGATTAAATGTTTTATGGACTGATTAAAGAATATGCTATTAAATTTATCTCCGTAAACTATAATGAATTATTTTACAAACTGTTTTGAGACTGTTGGCTTCATAGCTGCTTACGAGCACATGCACTCTTACTGTTATTGTTATTGTAGCTGAGTGATCTTGGTCCTATCATTCAGTGTCCCAGATGACACCTGACCCGTGTACATCTGTGGATAGAGTTGGTTACGGGCCAGACCGGGCCGGTTTTCACCGGTTCCGGCCCTAACCAAAAGAGAACCGGTCCAAACCGGTAGTAAACTGGTTCGGTTCGGACTTGTTCTATCTGTCGTAAGAGGTGAACCGGCCCGGTTCGTTGGACCGGTTTGCCTCAAAACCGGACCGAACCGGTTTAAATCGGTTGGGTCCATTTTTTTTTTGCTTTTTAAAATTTTTATCTTTAAAAAATTTATATTAATTTATTTTAATATATATTAATATATTTTAATAATTTAATATAATAAATTTATTTTTATAATAAATAATGTTAATAGTTTAATTTAATAATAATTTATTATAAAGTTATATTATAATTTATTTAATTAATGTAACAATAATGTAAAAATAAACTATTATAAAACTATCTAATAAAATTATTGTTATAATAAATTAAAGTTATATTATGAATATAATATTATGATAAAATGATATTTGATTCAAAATACAAATAATGATATTATGAATATTATTATTATATTCATTTTGCATATCTTTATTTATATTCATTTATTATATTCATTTTGCATTAAAAATAATTTATTATATTTGAAATATCATTTACTTAATATTTATTCATTTATTTATTTAATCATTTATTTAATATGTTTTTAAAATATTAATTCATTTTATATTTTAAATATTTATTTATTTTAAACATAGATAAGTATAACATTAATTAATTTAGTATGTAATAATAATAATAATAATAATAATAATAATAATAATAATAATAATAAAGGAGAAAAAAGAGAGAGTAGGAGACCAGAGATTTTTTACGTGGAAAACCCCTTCAAAAGTTAGAAGGGTAAAAACCATGGGACCGTAGTCCATAAAAATATTCACTATGACTAAACTTATTTACAATTTTACATACAATTTACAAAAAAAAAAAGATTATTATCTACTCTCCATAATTTATACAGATTGCTTTGGAAATTTCTTCCTTCTCTTCTGAATTATTATCAGCAAATTCATTGGTCATTCCAAGTTCGACATTGCGTGATTCCACATCAAACCAATCTTTAAGGCATGTTAACATGCACAATAAATCCAGATTAAGAGTGGTTCGATGGTCTCCAATAATTCTTCCACACGTCAAGAATGCGGATTCCGAAGCAACAGAAGAAACTTGCACCGCAAAAATATCTCGGGCCATGGAAGCTAAAACTGGAAATTGTTTTTGGTTTTCTTTCCACCATTGGAGAAGATCAAAGTTATCATCTACAGAAAAATCTTGACTTAAGAAAAATCCTAGCTCATTGAAGCTAGAACTTCGTCGAGTTGTTGATCCCGATCCTGATCCGCTCGTTTTCCTTTTAGCTTCATTCTCTTCTTTGCTGCTTCCTTAATTGCGTTTAAAATTCTTTTTCCTTTTTTGCTACTTTCGGTTTCTTCGTATGAATTTTCTTCTTCTCGATTAAAGTTGAATTGCTCCCTTTCTGTTTCATAAACATTAAACAATTCTCGAAAAAGATTGTTAATTGAGGACTTTTGATCCTCAATAGAATCAAGACTGTTGGCTCTATAGGCTATACTGAGAGGGGGGTGAATCGGTTTTTCACTAATCTTAAGCTCGTTTTTCGGTTTCTCTAAATTCTCTAGCCTATATGAATATTTTCTAAGTTCTCTAGGCTATTCAATCATGCAATTCAAATTCAATACAATGAGCACAAATATAATTGCAAGAAAGTAAAGAGAGTAGGGAAAGAGAGATTTACACAAGCACTTTATAGAGGTTCGGCAACTTGCCTACGTCCTCTACCTTGAGACGCTCTCAAGGATTTTCCCCAAATTCACTAACTTGAATTTGTGTTACACTCCCTCTTTTCAAGGATCAAGAGAAACCTCTCTCTTTTTCTAGGCTCAAGAGAAACCTCTTCTCCCTCTTTTTCTAAGCTCAAGAGAAACCTCTTCTCCCTCTTTTTCTAGGCTCAAGAGAAACCTCCCTCTTTTTCTTAGGCTAAAGAGTAACCTCCCTCTTTTTCATAGGCTAAAGAGAAACCTCCCCTTTTACAAGGAATGAATTGGTTTACAAGAGAAGTAATCAAAGAAGGCCTCTAGATAGGCAAGTGATTACAAATATTAAGCACAAACAAAAGCCTATACAAGATTTGTGCTAAGCACTACAAGGAATAAGAGAATGATAGATGATGGAAACTTTGTAGCTCTTGATTTGTTGTTTGAGGCTTGTAGATTTGAGGAATATGAGGTTTGAAGTTGCTGAGTGGTTCCTATTACTTTCTTTAGCTTCTAAGCCTCTATTTATAGTCCCTTGAATGTATTCTAGCCGTTGGGTGGAGCCAAATCTCGAATATTACCGTTGTCTTACAAAAACTAGCCGTTATAGGCTATTTTCGAGCAAAAGGATTGATCCTGCTACAGTGGGGATCGATCCCTTTTGTCCAAACTCTTGATTCTGGGCTTCAGGGACCTTGGGAAGACTTTCTGCCAAAAAGGGGATCGATCCTGCTACAGTGGGGATCGATCCTTTTCTTCCAGAGGGCATTTTTCCTGCACTTTTGTGTTAGAAATGATATGACCTTTGATCCTAATTCAACCCAAAACATTTATAAGCTTTAAGGGAGTTTTTCTTGACTTTCTCAAATAAAAAACATGGTCTAAAAATTCATCAAGTGATTTTCTAAAATATTCAAGACATTACAAAGTATTGAGACCAATAAGAGTATGTAATTAAATCATCGTCTTAAGTTTGATATGATCACTTGAAAATGGATTGAGAAAATCATGTGTGATGGGCAAATTTACAATATGAATTAAAACATTAAAGCTTACTTAAGTTTTTGTCATTTCAAAATATATATTGCAATTTAAAGCTAACAAAGACCAAGAAATTCTTTATAACAATCCAAAAAAATTTCTATATTTACCTCACCTTGACTAGGATCTAGTAAAGTTGCAATACAATAAATAGGAGGAATTATTTCCCAATATTTTTAAAATTTTTCCTCCATATCATATACAAAAGAACTTAAAGTTTCATGATTCCTAAATTTTACAAATTTGTCAAACATTGTGTAGATAATAGGAACAAAATACGGTGTAGTTGGAAAAATTGAGTTAAAAATCTTTCGGTTGCATCTTTAAAAGTAGATAATAAATCAACACAATATTCAATAAAAGTCCAATCTTCTTCAAAAAGTACTAAATGTGTGCTACTTGTATAATTGTTATAAAAAGGAGTAACAAGTTCTTTATAAGGTAAAATAGAAGAAAGCAAACGAAGAAGTGAATTCTATCTTGTTTCCACTTCCAGTGGAAACGCTTTAACAGGTATATTATTTTTATACAAATTTGCTTCCATTCACGTTTATTACTTGGTGTGTAAATCCATTTTGCTAAATTTTAATTTTATCAATTGGACCTATGCCAGTACCAGTACCACTAGAATTAAAACCACTTTGAATACATAAATTTATAATATGACATGCACATCTCGCATGAAAAAAATATGCCTTGCATAACAGGGTTTAAACTTTTAATTAAATGAGGAATAGCTGCAGTATTACTCGAAGCATTATCAAAAGTAATAGCAAAAACTTTATTATTTTCTAGTCCATATAATTTACAAACTTTAGTAATATATTTATGAATAGTATATGAATTATGTGCTTCTTCTATTACATCTAAAGATAAAATTCGTTTTTGCATAGACCAATCTTCATCTATCCAATGACAAGTTATAACAAGATAACTTATACAATTAGTACTAGTCCATATATCACTAGTTAAACTAACCCTAGATGAAATATTACTAAGTTTATCAATTAAAGCTTGTCTATATTCTTTAAACATATCCATGCAATCTCTTTTTAATGTATGTCTAGAAACAGATTTATATACGGGTTGTAAATATTTACAAACAAATTCTAAATATCCTGTTTTTTCACAAATTGTGAATGGTTGTTTAGTCCTAACTACAAATCTAATTAAGCCATGTCTAGCTTGAACATTATCAAAATTAAAATTTTTTCCACCATCATGCGTATTAATTTGAGATTGTTTACCTTCTAAAATTTCATTTTCTTCGGCATCAGGATTAATTTTATGTATAGTAATTAAATGTCTTTTATACGTACCTGTACCGCCACCACCTCCACTGGAGTTATAAGAGTAAACACCTTTGCACAATTTACAGATGACACAATATTTATTCGTCTCACTTTCTTTTGCTACAATGTCGAAATACTCGCATACCCTGCTTGTTTTTTTTCGACTAAACTTCGGTCTTGATGATGTAGCAGCAGTGGTGGTAGCTGATGATTGTGTTTGAGCATGACTTCCTCCACGACCACGAACATGACCAAATGATGGTGCCAAAGGAAGCTCCTCTTCCGGATGAATATCGGGTTCGATTTCATTAAATGATTCGTCACCCAAATTAGGAATTTCAGTGGAACCAAAAGGTCGAGAAACAGAGCATGAACGACGAAAAAAATTTGACATTTTTATATTTTTTTGAAAATAAATATATGTTAAAAATTAAAAAAATAGATGTATGATATATATAATATATTGGAATTTGAAAATTGAAACTTGAAAATTAAAAGTAAAATTTGCAAAATTATAAAATAAAAAGAAAAATGAAATTTATAAAGAAAATGATGATATTATAAATTTGGAATAAAGAATATATATAATATATTAGAATTTGAAAATTAAAAGTAAAATTTGTAAAATTATAAAATAAAAAGAAAAATGAAATTTAGAAAGGAAATGATGATATTATAAATTTGGAATAAGGGAATTTAAGTGAATTTGAGAGAGTTTGAGTGAATATTGAGAGAGTATGTGAGTGAAGAGAATAAGAGTAGATGAATATAGATAGTAGATTTGAGAGAAAATATAGAAGAAATGTAAATGAAAATAGAAGATAGAATAGAGGTATTTATAGGAAAAAAATTAGAATAAAAAAATAAAAAAAATTTTAAACAAAAGGATTGATTTGGCCGTTGCTCATCAAACACAGACCAGAGGCAAGTCTGTGACTTGCCTCTACATACTGCAGTTGCACTGCAGTGCACCTGCAAGGCTAGGCTACGCAGTGGCAGCCAAGCCAAATTCTTTTTTAATTTAATTAGAATTAAAAAATAAAAAAAATTAAAAAAAGGATTGATTTGGCCGTTGCCCATCAAAACGTAGAGGCAAGTCTATGACTTGCCTTTGCTGCAGACTGCAATTGCACTGCAGTGCAACTGTAGTCAAAATAATTTTTTTTATTTTTTTTAACCGGACCGGTTCGAACCGGTCCAGTTATGAGCCAGGCTCTTAACGGGCCCGGTTCTAAAATTTTAAAACCGGCCTAGCCCGGTAACATACCTGGCTGGGCTAGTTTCGAACAGGTACTGTACCGATTCAGATATTGGGCTGGATTGACCCGATCCGGTTGCGAACCGGGTTGGGCCAACCCAACCCAATAAGCACCTCTGTCTTGGACAACCTTTTGATTATGGCCATATGTTGTTATGCATGAGTCTATTAAGTATTGCCTTTTCTCCACTATTTTATCTTGGGTGGCAAATTCCTGGACATCCCAAGCACTCTTAGACTTTAATTATGTATTACAGATTTTAGAATTGTTTACGTTCATTAAATATGCTTTCTAAATTCTATTATTGCTAACTGAAATTGATTATTGTACTATTTATGGAGAATTAATAAATTGTTTATTTGAACGACAAATGCACTATTAAAGGTTATTTATGAACGTTTACTAAATTATGTACGTTTATTGAACTACATACTTTCAATAGAAATTCCTATAGTCAAATTTAGATGCCAGGACAAGTGAGGTGCTCTAAAGCATCTTTCTGTACTCAGCCAGTTATCTAATTTATTATAGTATCTTTTCTGACATTGTACCTAATTTAAATAACTCATGTTTTCTACGTAAACGAGTATGTTTTTGATACCTGCATATAGTTATGCATAATATCAACTCTTTTATACGAATTTCTTATTGGGTTTTATAGCTCACCCCCTTACTCACCATCTTAAATAGTTCATCGGTATACGTGGTGATCGCAACTTGAAGGTTAGTCGAAAAAGATTACTAGAAGTTTAAAGTAGTAAATAAGTAGGCATATGTTGAATGTTATGCTTTTGTATTCAGACACTTGAAGGTTAGTCGAAAAAGATTACTAGAAGTTTAAAGTAGTAAATAAGTAGGCATATGTTGAATGTTATGCTTTTGTATTCAGACAATGAATGCATCGCTAATGTGTTTTTAATCTGGGATGTAAATCGTATAGTGTAATGTCGAGGAATGGCAGATGAACTAGTGGGATGTATTTGAATTGAATTGATATAAATGAAAATATAAATTGTGATGTCATGATTTATATTTTGATCTTCCATTTATTATGCATTGATTTATATTCTATGCTATAAAGATTGATTGGTAATTGAAAATTATAGAGTAAACTTACACTGACATCGAATGCAAACTAAATAGTAATGAATGTTTAAATGAGAATGTGAGACCCAGTTATTTTGTACTGTACATGTATGTATATTCATTTATTAATTAATAAATGATTGATTTTGTAAATAATGGTGAAGCATAAGTATACAATGATGTGGGCCCCACTTGGATTTTCACGCCCAGATGGAATTATGAATGACATATCAGTGTACAGATAGTGAAATAATTATAAGGAGGAAATTTTAGAGACTTTAAAGTAATTTATTTTTAGTGTTTGGAGTTGTTGAGAAATAAATTGGGAAATGATGGATACGTTTCAAGGGTATTTTCGTAAATTCCTCTCAAACCAAAATGAATTAGGATGAAGTAAAATTATCATGTTATGCTACATGAAAAGTACTTCAACATGGTATCAATAGGTTTTTCGAAACAGTAGTAAAAACAGAAAAATTCATTGGTGGCTCGAGGGGGTAAAATTGTAATTTCTCACTATCTGTGCACCGCGCACCAATGAAACCATTTCCAAGTATCAAGATATGATTAATATGACTATTTGGAATTGGAATTCGAAAATTTGGAGTACGTTTACACGGCTTTTACGCCAACGGGACCGTAAGGACAAAATCGTCCAAAATTTTATAACTAGGGGCATTTTGGTCAATTGGCACAGCTCCAGAATTTTCCTTAAGTCCAATTAGTAGCTGAAGGCTACTATTCACCCATCTTCTCCTCTCATTCTCGTCAACCATAGCCAACAAGAAAGAAAAAAAGAAAGAAAAGAAAAGGAAATTTTCTACAAGCATTAACTACTCACTTTTGACCAAATTTTCTTCTACCAACATCTTCCACTCACTTTCCTCTCTTAACCTATACCATTAGCTCACTAAATAAATAACAAAAATAAGGAGGAAGAATACCATGAAGGATTCGGCCAAGCAAGGTACTTCACCATTTATTATGCCTTTCTTAAATTTAATGGTATGAATTTATTCTTTGTAGCTTAGTGATTGTATTCCTAGCAATAGATTTAATTAAATCTTGGAAAAAAATTGGCCATTAAAGACCCATTAGGCCAAGCTTGAAATATTGGGTATTCAATTTGTCTCATGCTAAAAAGTGTGCTAAATGAGAAAACAAACATAGAGAAAGAAGAATATCAAGTCAACTTGTTGAAATTCCAAGGAATTTCAACATGGAATTTTCGGCCAAGACAAGGGATGCTTAATCCATGGCTGTTCTTGATGATTTGATGGTAGATTTAGACTGTAGGAATTTCTAGGAATCTGCCGGTATGCTTGGATTTAAATTCTGATGCAAAACGAAAAAGTTATGTTATACTACTGGTAGAATTGATACTGCAAAATATTTGTAGTGTACAATAGGGTTGCATAAAGACATAAGAAATAGCTTAAAAATAAGTATTTATTAAGATAATAATTTTGGTGGAATTATTTGTAGCCCGGGAATAGCAGATATGAAGTGGTGCACATAAAGAGATCGTATACGCTACATAAGTAAGGGATGCATGTGTAAGCTGTAGTGATATTTTGAATGCATATTTATTGTGCAAATAAATTATTATGAATATTTTGAAATGAAATGCATGGAAATATGTGAAATTGAGGTTGTCTGTGAAAATTGAAACTGTGTTTGATTTGCAAGAGGGCTAAGATAATAGCAGCCGTTATGCGGCTGAAAATTTCTATAATATTTTCTAAAAACATTAGAAACTATTTAATTACATGATTTGATGAATTACTAGCCTTAAAAATGAGAAATTGATTATTTTTCATAAAATATGAATATACCGAAAAAATATTATTTAAATATTCATGTTACAAATTTTATTTAAAAGGAGAATACAGAATATTTCTCTTACATGTTTTACAGCAGATGATAAGGTTTATGAGATGAAAAGTGAATATTTTATAAATTTTTTTCCATAATATTCACTTTATGATTTAACAAAATCCTTTATGGAATAATTGAAGAATTCTTGAATTTCTTTATTTCCATAAAGGTGATATGATTATGAAAATATTGTTTTGAGACTAATAGACCCCATATCATGCCGATATATGATATGTGAAATGTGATATGTATTCAATCCCGGTTGACACCGATTAGTGTTAGATTGAGGACTACCTTAGACTATGGCTATAGATCTGACATGATTATCATTGCCCTACGGGGTACTCTCTCTAGTTTGATATATTCTGGGTGATGCCTTAGTCTTCACTTTTATAAGATATGAAATGATATGTGATATGGAAAAATATCTTTATATGAAAAAGTATATGAATATGTTTTTATATGGAAAGGAGAATGATTTCTCATAGTTTACTATACTACATAGAGTACCGTACTGTTTATGATTTATATAGTAACATGTGAAATGAGTTTAAATGAGAATTATGATTTATTTAAACTAATATTATTTTAAAGAATTTATGAATATTAGTTTATTTTACTTAAATGCTTTATTTTATAAATGCATTATTTTGAAAAGGATATGAAATGAAACGGAAAAGGATTGATCCCAATAAAAATATTTACTCTCTATAGTCGCTTCTAGGTTCTGAGACAAGATACCTTCCTTACTCTATCCGGATCCCTAGCCAACTATAGTATCTTTCCTATATCGATTCTAGAGCATCTATAAGAAAATAAAGATTTTCATTGCATATAGATTTCAGAATATCTAGTTTTAAATACAATTCTCTTACTGAGCCGTGGTTTGCTCACCCTTTTATTCTAACATCTACAGAGTACTTTCAGTGATTGCGTGATTTGCATTCGGGGATTGTTAGCTGCACATATAGTGTCCTGAGACAGCGAGCTTATATCCTGGAGGTATAATCATTTATTTTATATATTTAGACATATTTTATAGTACTATAGTGTTGGAAATTAAATAGGGGATGTAATGATAAATAAATTCTAGGCATATAAATATTTTAGTAATTATAAATTACAGTTGTTAAATAGTTACTGTATAAGGAAAAAGGAAAGTAAGGCATCATAGACAGCCCAACCATATAAATTGTGTGGAACTATGTGAAAAATGTGGATACGGGATGTGATAGAGAATAATAGTATTGAAAAGAAAAAGTTAGCTCGAAATTTTACGTTTCCGGACATGACATAATTACTCGATTTTCTATTCGAACCTTACCTATTTAATATATCAAATACCCGTTAACTATCCGAATTCGATTAAATACCCGCCTATTAAGTCAATTTGACTTTCAAATTTAAATTTAAAATCAATTTTAATGCATATTATTAGGTAAAATTAAATTAATATATTTAAATTAAATCATAAAAAAATTAATGTTAAAAATCATAATTAAAATACTTAATGAATTAATTTAATTAAATATTACATTAAAAATAAATAATTTATAAATAAAAATGTATTTAATAATATTTTTAAAATATTATTTATATTTGGGTTTGGGTAATAGAGTACCCTAAAGTCACTAACCAAACACTTCCAAACTTGTGATAGGTAGTAAAAATACTACCGAACCTGATTATTAAAGACCCTAACCCTACTTAATTGGATCAAGTAGTACGAAGTATCCATTTATAGGGAACCCATTTACATCCCTATGCTTAATTGTGCTGCTCTTGTAATAATCTTATTTGTTGTTTGGATGTATATGCTAATCAGATTTGTGTTGTGCAATCTCCTTGGTTATTTGCGTATTGATGAGTGTTTTATATTGGACTAGAAACGAAAGATAATTTTTATTTTTAAAAATTATATATAATGATAAATTTTTATATTCATCATTCTATTAATAATTAATTTATGGATAGTTTCAAACAACATAACTATGAAAACTATGGAAAGAAAAGAATATTACAATTTTTTCTTATTTTTTCTTCAATATATATATTTTTCTTTCTATCCTTCTTTCTTTTACTGAAAAGTGTAAGATAAACCCACGTTTATCATTGTGTGGCTCGATTAAAAATCTAAAGAAGTTACTTTTAATGGGCCACTATCCCTTAATTTTAGGAACCACATCCACTCACATGATGGACATGATTGGGTGTGATAGTTTTTTAATTAAATTAAAACAAGTCCTCTCTCTCTCTCTCTCTCTTAGTACGTACGGTGTTTTCCATCCACACTGAAAACGAAAGAAAAAAAAACAGAGCAAGAGAGAGAAATCTGTTTACTTCTGTTTTACTGCTACAGAGATTGCACCAATGGCTTCTTCTTCTTCACTAACGCCTACAGCGGAAAGAGGTATGTAAATGATTTTACATTGCGTGGAAAGCATGAGATATCTGGTTTTAGAGTTCCTGAATGTGTGCTTATGTATACAATTAAATCTATTATGTGGTATCCGAGCATGGTTGTTCTAAACTAGATATATTCTGTAAAAGATTTTTGTCCCCTTTTCTTGATTTCTTTGAAAAATTAAGAATTAAAACTTAAAAGTATGCATAAACTTCTCTTCAATTCTAAAGGCACAATTTAATGATTATAAACTACTATTTATTTGTTTGCCCATTGGATGAGATAATAATTGGATAATTATCACAATTACTTATATGGGTTAATTATGTCTAGAACATATGCATACAATAAACAGAAACAAAATTCTATTCACTGTTGCATGTCATTCCTCCCGTTAATTGGATCACGTTTTGGCATAATAAATACAATGGTTTAGTGTTATATATATATATATATATATATATATATATATATATATATATAAACGTTAATAGTAAAAGTTTATATGTATATTATATATAGTTTAATGATACAGAAAGTTTTACACGTTTTGTTATTATTTTTAATACATATAAGTATGTATTATATAATATTCAATGATAGTTATTAATTATGATAATGAATCAATGATGATGTGTATTAATGATGTGATGATGATTAATGCTAATGATGTTGTGATAATTGTTAACTAACTAAAAAAAAAAGGGAAAGGTTTTAAACAGAAAAGTAATATCTGTAGCCATAATGTTTGAAACAGTAAAGATGTATTTATACAAGATATGAAACCGTTTGTTTGATCAATAATATATCTTATGTATATATCATGATTGTGATTAACCATGATCACGAATAGATGATGATTTTTAATGATGATGATGTTGATAAAACAATGACGATTAATGAGGATGATGATCATATTTGTACAATTCTACAATTCTGCTTGGAAATAATTTTGTTGAATGATCTTATATTTTTGTATGATTTATTATTATGAATGATTAAATAAAAGTCAATAAATATCTTATGATTATCCATATTTGTTCCGTTGCCATGTTAAATTTTCGGTAATGTATATAATTTTGTATATTAAGTGTTTACCAAAAAATTAAAGTTTAATGTGTTCAAAAAAATATATTGATAATCAATTAGATCCTAAAGTTTTGATCTAAAAATAATGAGTTAAAAAAAAGGGTTTTCATTAATTACTAGAACTTAAAAAATTTAACCAAAGGTAAATTATTATTCAGTAAATTAATGATATTATGGGAGGTAAATTAATATTTTGATTGAATAAGTTAATTATCCAAAGATAAAAGACATATTCAATTTTAAATATTTATTTACCCATTAAAGTGTATACATTTAACTCATTTAAAGAAAAATATGTTGTAAAATTTACCCAAAGGTATTTTACTTTATATTTATGTTATGTTTATTAATGCATGTATATTGTAGTATCTACCTAAAGGAGAACTACTATATATCTTATTGTTTATTTTACTGAATTCATTATAATTAAATGTGAGCTTTATTTGTTGTGTTTGCAGTTATCGCAATTAATTCGCATGCATCATCTGTTGTTGTGTTTAATGGCATGAACTTCTCAGAATGGCGAGAGCAAGTTGATTTCCACTTAGGGGTTTTGGATCTTGACTTAGCTCTCATTCATGAAAAACCTGTTGCTATTAAGGATACAAGCAGTGAGGCGAAGAAGTCACATTATGCTGCATGGGAAAGAAGCAACAGATTATGCTTAAAGTTTCTACGAATGACAATTGCTAACAATGTTAAGACTACGATTCCACAAACTGAGAGTGCTAAGGAATATATAAGTTTTGTGGAAGAAAGTTTCCGTTCTGCGAACAAGTCACTCGCTGGTACTTTAATGGCTGAGCTTACGACCATGAAGTTCAATGGGTCGATAAGCATGCAACAACATATCATCGAGATGACAAACATTGCTACAAGGCTTAAGACTTTGGGTTTGGCAGTAGAGGACTCCTTTTTAGTTCAGTTTATTTTGAACTCCTTTGGCTCCTGAATATGGGCCTTTTCAAATTAACTACAACAATATAAAGGATAAGTGGAATGTTAATGAATTGGCCAGTAGGCTTGTACAAGAGGAAGCAAGACTCAAGAGTCAAAAGAGTCACTTTGCTAACCTAGTAAGAAAGGGAGCTGTGAAAGGATTCAAAGCCAAAAAGTTTAAGAAGAAATGGTCTGCTAATGATTCTCAGATTGAGAAGAAGGAACAGAAGACAAAAAAGTGCCACTTTTGTAAAAAAGCTGGGCACTATCAGAAAGACTGTCATAAACGAAAAGCTTGGTTCGAAAAGAAAGGTATTTTCAATACTTTTGTATGTTTTGAATCAAATTTAAGTGAAGTTCCTAACAATACTTGGTGGCTTGATTCTGGTGCTACAACTCATGTTACCAATACTATGCAGGGATTCCTTACGATCCAAACCACAAATCCAATAAATGATTTTTTGTTTATGGGAAACCGCATGAAGGCTCCTGTTGAAGGCATAAGGACTTACAAATTGGTCTTAGACACTGGATATCAGTTGGACCTTTATGATACACTCTATGTACCTTCAATTTCTAGAAACCTTGTTTCTTTAGGAAAATTGGACAATTGTGGTTTTTATGTTAATTTCTGTTCTGGAAGTTTTAATCTATATAAAGACTCTATTATTTATGGATCGGGTTTTCTTATTGATGGTTTATATAGAATAAAACTTGATAATGTTTTTGCTGAATCTTTGCATGTCACACATAATAGTGTTGGTTCAAAACGTAACATGCTTACTGAAAATTCTGCTTATTTGTGGCATAAACGTTTGGGTCATATATCCAAAGAAAGGATAGAAAGATTGGTAAAGAATGAGATTTTACAAAATCTGGATTTTACTGATCTTGGAACTTGTTTGGATTGCATAAAAGGAAAGCAAACCAAACATACCAAGAAAGGAGCCACAAGAAGCACAGAGCTTCTTGAAATAATACACATTGATATATGTGGGCCTTTTGATGTTCCATCCTTTAATGGAGAAAAGTATTTCATCACTTTCATTGATGATTATTCACGTTATGGATATATCTATCTACTTAAAGAAAAATCTCAATCTGTAAATGTTCTGAAAATTTTCCTAAATGAGGTTGAGAGATAATTGGATAAAAAAGTGAAAATCATAAGATCTGATAGAGGAGGTGAATACTATAGGAAATATGATGAATCAGGACAATGTCCTGGTCCATTTGCTAAAGTCCTTGAAAAACGTGGCATATGTGCACAGTATACTATGCTGCACTTGAACAAAATGGTGTAGCAGAAAGGCGAAATCGGACCTTAATGGACATGGTTAGGAGTATGATGAGTAATACCTCCTTAACTAAATCCTTGTGGATGCATGTACTAAAAACCGCTGCTTATTTATTGAATAGAGTTCCATCCAAAGCAGTTCAAAAGACACCTTTTGAATTGTGGACGGGAAGGAAACCAAGTTTAAGGCACCTACATGTTTGGGGTTGCCTAGCGGAAGCAAGAGTGTATAATCCACAAGGGAAAAAGTTGGATTCTCAAACTGTAAGTGGATACTTTATTGGTTATCTTGAGAAATCCAAAGGACATGTGTTCTAGTGTCCAACCCATAGTCCGAGAATAATTGAAACTGGTAATGCCAAATTCCTGGAGAATGCTGAAGTCAGTGGGAGTGTAGAACGTCAAATTGTGGAAATAAATGAGATAAGGATAAATGTTCCTTTATCCACTATTGATCCAAAATCCACAATTGACATTAATGTTGATCCAACATTTATGGAAAAGGACAACAATGTTTATCAACAATTGGATGATGAAACACTTCCACAAACGGATGTCGATTCCTATAATGATCAAGGATCTGATATTCGATCTAATGAAGGAACATCGAATACAAATGAATCATAAGGAATAACATTAAGAAGATCTCAGAGGGAAAAGAGATTAGCTATTCCGGATGATTATGTGATTTATTTACAGGAATCCGACTTTGATCTTGGCATTAATAAAGATCCAGTTACTTTTTTCACAAGCCATAGAAAGTTCAGAATTTGCTAAATGGATTGATGCCATGAAGGAAGAGCTAAAATCCATGGAACAAAATAAAGTTTGGGATCTCGTTCAATTGCCTGAAGGATGTAAAAGAGTCGGTTGTAAATGGGTTTTCAAGACCAAACGCAACTCAAAAGGCAAGGTGAAACGTTATAAAGCCAGACTTGTTGCAAAGGGTTATATTCAGAAAGATGGCATTGATTATACAGAAACATTCTCTCCTGTATCTAAAAAAGATTCATTAAGAATAATTATGGCAATGGTGGCTCAATATGATCTGGAGTTACACCAAATGGATGTGAAAACGGCCTTTTTGAATGGGGATTTAGAGGAAGAAGTTTATATGGATCAACCTGAAAGTTTTTCCATAGGAAGTAAAGGTCAAATGGTGTGTAAACTTAAGAAGTCAATATATGGACTAAACAGGCTTCCAGACAATGGTATATTAAGTTCAATACCATTATTATGTCTTTTGGTTTTAAGGAAAATATTGTAGATCGTTGTATATACCAAAAGATTAGTAGGAGTAAGTTTATATTTTTAGTCTTATATGTTGATGATATTTTTCTTGCAGCAAATGATTTAAGTATACTGCGTGAAACTAAAGACTTTCTCTTCGAGAATTTTGAAATGAAAGATATGGGAGAGGCTTCTTATGTGATTGGAATAGAAATATTCCGGAAAAGATCAGAAGGAATACTAGGCCTATCTCAGAAAGCATATATCAACAAAATTCTCGAAAAGTTTAATATGAGCAAATGTTCACCCAGGGTTGTTCCCATTCAGAAGGGTGATAAATTTAGTCTCATGCAGTGTCCAAAGAATGAATTGGAACGAAAGGAAATGGAATCAATTCCTTATGCCTCTGTTGTTGGAAGCTTAATGTACTTGCAGACCTGTACTAGACTGGATATAAGTTTTGCGGTCGGAATGTTAGGCAGGTATCAAAGTAATCCTGGAATTGATCATTGGAAGGCTGCAAAGAAAGTTTTGAGGTACCTTCAAGGAACAAAGAATTACATGCTCACATATAAGAGATTTGATCAACTGGAGGTAGTCGAATACACGGATTCAGATTTTGCCGGATGTCTTGACAGCAGGAAGTCCACTTTTGGTTATCTGTTTCTTTTAGCTGAAGGAGCAGTTTCATGGAAAAGTGCAAAACAGACTGTCACTGCTTCATCCACAATGGAAGCAAAATTTGTGGCTTGCTTTGAAGCTACAATTCATGCATTATGGATGCGGAACTTTATTTCAGGACTTGGGGTTGTCGACAACATTACCAAGCCGTTGAAAATTTATTGTGATAACTTCGCAACAGTATTCTTCTCCAAGAACGACAAATACTCTAGACGTGCCAAGCATATGGAATTGAAGTATTTTGCCGTTAAGGAGGAGGTTCAGAAACAAACAATGTTCATTCAGTATATTAGTACTGATCTCATGATTGCTGACCCATTAACGAAGGGTTTACAACCCAAGTTATTTAAGGAACATGTTCTTAGGATGGGTCTTGATTGTAGTGATGTTTTGTAGTGACACTTTGAGCTCCTTAATATGTTTCTGACACTATTATGTTTTCCTGTTCTATGATGCTATGTATACATTATTGTTTGATGTTGACAGGAAAGACTTTAACAAGTCATTATTGTGGACCATTATGAAATTATAGTATAATGATATTCTAAGGACCTAATATAATAAATTGCAAGTGTTGTAGTATATGGAAGGGAGTGTTTTACGAATTAGAACATGATCGTCATAACTCATACCGAACAGTTTTTATATTATGGTATTATGATGGGAGATAATAAAGTAACTTCCATTATAAAGATTTTAATCGAGTCAAGTGGGAGAATGTAAGATAAACACACGTTTATCATTGTGTGGCTCAATTAAAAATCTAAAGAAGTTACTTTTAATGGGCCACTATCCCTTAATTTTAGGAACCACATCCACTCACATGATGGACATGATTGGGTGTGGTAGTTTTTTAATTAAATTAAAACAGATCCTCTCTCTCTCTTAGTACGTACGGTGTTTTCCATACACACTGAAAACTAAAGAAATAAAAAACAGAGCAAGAGAGAGAAATCTATTTACTTCTGTTTTACTGCTACAGAGATTGCAACAATGACTTCTTCTTCTTCACTAACGCCTACAGCAGATAGAGGTATGTAAATGATTTTACATTGCGTGGAAAGCATGAGATATCTAGTTTTAGAGTTCCTGAATGTGTGTTTATGTATACGATTAAATCTAATAAAAAGTCCAAAACATTTTTAATTAATGTTAAGAAAAGCTAAATATTAAATCTAATATGATAAAATTTGTCTTAACTTATTTTAAATTGTAGTACTTTTTGTAAAATATATTCAAAAAGAGTAAAAAATAAAAAACTCTATAAAGGTAAACTCTTAAAAGTCAATATGCCTTTTTTTATTTTTTAATTCAAAATCCATTAAGCATCTGATTAGATACGAGACTTTTGGAATTAGACACGAGACTTTTGGGATTAGACACATTGAACATTTATCCCTTTTCCCGAGGTATTCTTACCAATTTACCCATATTTCCATTGTTTACTCTTTTTTTCCTCATAAAAAATCCTTTTTCTGAAAAGAAAATTACAACATCAGAACTACCCAACGACTCAAAATCAACTTACGATGAGAACTAAAACATATCTATTAGGTTATATTTGGTAGATATGATGATAGATAGGATAAGATGATAATCAGTTTATCTAATATTTGGTGCACAGATTAAGGGGATGATTGGATTATAAGAAAAATTAGTCATCCTCTTAGTATAGGATAACTCAATCTTCTTTAAATGGTTAGGATTATTTTTAATTATAAGATTAGAAATAAATACTCATATTTTATTTATTTCGTCCTTAATATTTATATTTAAAAATTAACTTAAACATTTAATAAAATAATGAAGATCTTTAATTAATTAATATAATTTTTTCCTTCTTTTTTTTTCTTTTTTTGATTAAAGAAAAACTATAATTTCAATAAAATAATATTTTTTTGAATACATTTTTTAAATTATTTTTTAGAAAATAAATTCTCAAACATAAAAATTATTATAAAATATATTTTTTAACTAGTTTTTTCTTACATTTAAATTCTTATTTTTTTTCTTTCTTAATTTTTTTTGCTTTAAAAAAAAGAGAAAGAAAATGACTATTAAACATAAAATTATTAGAAATTATACATTTTCAATTCATCAAAATTGAATTTTTAAATTTAACTATTTTTCTTTTTTTTTGTTTTCTATAATTCCCGATGATTGACCAAAAAAAAGAAAGAAGATAAAGAAACCATAAAAAATAAAGAAAAATATTTAAGAATAATCTTTTGAAAAATTTAATGTAATTAAAAGAATAAACTTATTTCCTAGAAAAACTCAATTTTCTAAAAATAAACATATTTACTTTACAATAAAAAATTATTTTAAATTTAAATCATATAAAAGAAATAAAAACAAAAAGGAAAAAAAAGAAAAAAGTGAAAAAATATAGAGAATGCTTCCTATAAAAATTCATTTCTTAACAAAATAATTTTTTTGAAAACGTAATATAAATTTTTTAAAGTAATTTTTATTAAAAAATCAACTAATAAATTGGATTATTAATTATAATATTATAAATAATATTTAAATTTTTAATTTTTAAGTTATATTTATAAAAAAATTATAAATTTAAATTATGTTACTTTAAAAAAGAGTACTTAAAAAAATTATTTTATACTACTTTTAATTTTACACATAGCAAATATTGTGAAAGACATAAAAAATCATCCTATTTTATTCTTAATAATTGTATACACCAAACATAAGATAAGATGATATAATCTAATCTTATCCTATCTACAATTTTATATTATCTTATGCTATCCTCATCCTATGCACTAAACATGACCTTAGAATCTAAGATATTCGTATTGTCACGGAGAGTGTCAATCCAGGTTTAGATAACGCATTTAGGTGATATTTGGTACATAAGATAATAAATATGATAGAATAATAATCATCATATCTTATGTTTGGTACATGCATTAATGAGAAGATTGGATTACAAGGAGGATTAGTCCTTCTCCTAGTATAGGATAACTCAATCCTCTTCAAAAAACGAGGATTATTTCTAATATCAAGGGATTAGAAATGAATACTCATATTTTATTTGTTTCATTCTTAAAATTTATATTTAAAAAATAACTTACACATTTGATAAAATAATAAGGATCTTTGTTTAATTAATTAATTAATTAATCCAAAATTTTCCTTATTTTTTTACTTTTTTTATTTGCTTGTTTTTATTAAAAAAACTATAATTTTGATAAAATAATATTTTCTTGAACACATTTTTTAAAGAATTATTTTTAGGAAATAATTAAATTTTTTAAATCATTTTTTAGAAAATAAATTCTCAAACATAAAAATTATTGTAAAATATATTTTTAACTAGTTTTTTCTTACATTTAAATTTTTATTTTTTCTTTCTTATTGTTTTCTTTTTTCCTATAAAAAAAGAACTAAAAATAACTATTAACCATAAAATTATTAGAGATTATATATTTTTTAATTTATAAAATTTGAATTATTAAATTGTAACTCATTTTTTTGTTTTCAATATATTTTCCTTCTAATAGATGAAAAAAGAAAGAACATAAAGAAACCATAAAAATAAAGAAAAATATTTAAGGATTGTCTTTTGGAAAAATAAATGTAATTAAAAAATAAACTTATTTTCTAGAAAAACTCAATTTTCTAAAAATAAATATATTTAATTTACAATCAAAAAAATTATTTTAAATTTAAATCATATAAAAGAAATAAAAACAAAAGGAAATAAAGAAAAAAAGTGAAAAAAATATAGATAATGTGGTTTTTATAAAATTTCATTTTTTAAAAAAATAATTTTTTTGAAAATGTAATATAAATTTTTTAGAAGTAATTTTTTATTAAAAAATCAACTAACAAATTGAACTATTAATTATAATATTATAAATAATATTTAAATTTTTAATTGTTATATATATTTATAACAAAAAAATTATAAATTTAAATTACATTGCTTTAAAAAAGAGTACTAAAAAAATCATTTTATACTACTTTTAATTTTACACAAAGCAAATATGGTGAAAGGCATAAAAAATCATCTTATCTTATTCTTAATTTTTGTACATACCAAATATAAGATAGGGTGATATAACTTAATCTTATCCTATCCTATCCTATCCTATCCTATCCTCATCCTATGCACCAAACATAACCTTAAGACTAAGATGGGCAAGTGGGGTGTAAAAAGCAGGTTCGAGACTCAGGGCATGTCCTTTAGAGGATAGGATGTGAGCCAAATGTGAGCACTTAAACCTAGTAATCTCTTTTAATTATAATTTGGCCTAATAACTTAATTAAAACAAATAATTAAGTTTACTTAATTAAGCATATTTAATTATGCCCAATTATAACTTTATCCAATAAGTCCAAAGGGGAAATTCCAAATTTTCTTAGACCAATCCATTTTCATCCATTAACTACTCTTTTATGTGTGACCCATTAGGTTCCTAATAAGTTGACAATGAATTGAATCTTTATTCAATTCATAGAATAAGAGTGGCATCTAGTAATGTATCATGACTCCCAAATGTTAAAAGAGGTTAAGAGTGATTTTCAACTCGAGCCTTTCAGTGTAATTAATATCCTTTTATCGATTATATCTCAATGAATCAATAAGCATGGTACAATGTCTACTTATCAAATCATCATATTAGTTCTTACAACTTTAGTATTGACTCCAGTGAATCCTATCAAATCTACTTAATCAAGAACTCATTATTCCATGACAATGAACTTGCACAAGTCAATCTCAAGTCAAGAGTAAGCAATATATGTCTCCTAAATTCACGTGGGGTGTTAGATTCTCTCTTGACCACTCATCCATCTTCATATGATCCGGGCTACACCCCAAACACCCTAATTAAGCGTCTAGTAATCCAAACTCGTGGGGATGAAATCAAAGTGTGACATTTCACATATAAGATGATCTAGTGGCTCAAGTTAAAGGGTTCCTTACACAACTATCACATGAGAATGTTTCCATAGACACTTGAGTGAAACTACCCAATGGAATTATCATACCGGTTCATGTTCAATAAACTTGTTTTCTAATAGGTAACTACATGTTATCCTCATTTATCTCATATACTTCAATTTATGAGATGATTTCCTACTTTACAAATAAGATGTTTAATATGAGCTAGTCTTTTATGCGTTGTCAATGCCAATTCTTGACAATACATTAACTAGGAATAATTTTTAAGCACAAGGCTTTGATGCATAAGGATCTAATATCATAACTCTTTATAACTCCTTTGCAAGGTCCATCATGTCCCATGAGCTTCACCATATTTAGTGGCAAATAATCACTATTATTGTTGATTTAAATAGTGTAACAAAACCTTTATGTCACCTGTCATAAGTGATCATTTGTTGTTATGGTATCATGCCTCTCACCAAGTGAGTTAACTTTAGAGCAACTAACAAAACTCCCTATCTAAAATGTGAGGTTTAATTCCAATATCATTTGGCGAACGAACAAGGTTACGTTGTAGAAAAAGACACAAAGAAGGTTATCTACAATGTTCATATTTAGTTGGAAAAAATTAGCATAGCCAAAAGCAAGAATGTGTTAAGTATGGAAAGTTAACACATGTAATAAAAGAGAAAATAATGATTTTCCGTATTTTAACAGGAGTGAGTGCTAGTTTCTCATCAATATTTGGTGATCTTTGGATTTTTGAAACACAACTCTAAGTAGGATAGTGTATCACTAAGACTAGAGACTTGATGGGAGGATTGTCCTCCGTGATGCATTGTGGTCATGGCTGTGCGTTTGACACGTTCTGATGACATTTTAAAAAAGGAATGCTTAGATTGAATGGAATCTATGAAAAACAAAGTATGGGTAATTTGGATAGAGGAAGGCTATAAGATAGGCTTAGGCAGAGGCTTAGGGAATAGACACCTGCAAATAGGAGCGCAACCCAACCAATATCCCAGTAGCATTTAAATTTTAGCAAGTCATACCCAACGTGTCTTTATTCGTCAAAAGGAACTAGAAATGAAAGATAACAAAAGAAAAAAAGAAAAAAATTGTAAAAAAATGAAAGAAAAATGAATAATACTCTACCCAAAATAGGCGAATGACTGTTCACGCTAAAAATGGATGATGTAATGAGATTTGCACCCTAATGCGTGAAGAAACTGATAATCGAGCAATTTGAAGAGTTTGAATCGTGGGCTTTAAAGAGATTTTAGAGAGAGTAAGACAGAGTGTTAGCTTTAAAATGGGGTAAAGTGCATTTGTAATCCAAACTTTTTATATAGGTTTTATTTTGATCTTTAACCTTTAAATTGTTTCATAATAGTTTCAAACTTTTTTAAAATAGTGTCAACGTCGTTCTATCATATTTTTTTACTTAAAAATAAAGAAATAATTACAAATTAAGGTAATGGGTTTAGAATTATTACTTTTTTCTATCATATTAAAATTTATTTATTAAAAAGAAAATAAAACTTTTAAAATTTTAAGAATAAAATAGAAGTATCATTTTGTCCTTTATTTTAAAAAATTTTATTAAAACTAAGAGAAAAGATAACACTTTAGTTTCCTTCTGGATAATAAAAACCTATATTTATAAATTTCGATAAAAAAATAAATTAGATCTTATTAAAACTAAAGATAAAATTTTTTGAACAAAGGAAAACATACTCAAATAAGTTTCTAACACTTAATCAAATAGAAGTAAATATTTTTAAAAAGTGCTTTTTGTCAATTATTACTAATATAATTTGAAACTTTTTAAATTTATATCAACCTAACACAACTAAGTTATTTACAACTATAATCTCCCGAGAAAATAATTTATTAGAAGTAAACCACTAAAAATCACTTATAAAATGAGCTTAATTCCCTTTTCATTTATGTTTAAGACTATAGCTAGATTAGATATGTTTATGGGCTAAGTTGGGTCGAGTTTGGGCCGAACGTAGACAAGGTAGTAGGAGATTAAACCTGAGCCCGACCTTATCTTATTTTTTGAGTCTAACTTTTTGTCAAAACCTATTTTTTATACAATGTATGAACCCAACCTGCTGAAATACAATAAATTTTTCTTTAAAAAATATATAATAAAATATAAAATATTAAAACATAAAATAGTTAACAAGTATAATACAATAAGTTTAAATAAACTCTTACAAACAGAATAAAGAAACAAGGAAATTAAAATTAAAGTCTAATAAAATAATACAAACTCAAATTAAATTATACAAAAAATCTAAAATCATTAAAAATGTATTAGTATAAAAAATAAAAAAAATTATAATTATTAGGAAAGGTCGGACTAAACTTGGACTTTAAAGGATGAACTCAAGTCCAACCCTTTTTTTATCATGTCTCAATTTTCAAGCCTAAGCCCGTTTAACGATCTTTATATTTTTATCCAAAGCTACCAAAAATTTAGACAGGCTTTCGAGCTTGGATAGGTACCTCGACCCTTTGAATAGGTCTAAGCTAAATGTAAATATTATTAATTAAGTTCTTTATTGTAAACAAATTTTTTATTATTATTTTTTTTGAAAAAAATAAATATCAATCACTTGAAAATTGAATTTGTTTAAGGACATTCTATTTTTGTGAAAAAAAAATAGTTTTATCTTTAATAAGATTTAATTATGTATTTTTATCAAAATTTGTAAATATTCAAAAAATAAAATTTAATAAAATAAAAATAAAAAAAAGTATAAAATCAGAGAATGGATCCAAACTTATTATTCTTTATTATCATACGAAAATATATTTATTAGAAGGGAAATAAAACTTTTAAAATTATTAAGAAGAAAAATAAAGTACATTTTTCTTTAATTTTAAGTTGAATTTTAAAATTAGAAGTAAAAATATACTTTCGTTTCCTTAAAAGAAATTCTAAAAATGTTATTTTCTTTCTAATAAATAATTTTTGGTATGATAGAAAGGAGTAATAATTTTGAATTTATTACCTTAACTCATAATTCTCTCTTATTTTTATTCAAAAAAATTGATATTAGGACCATATTGACACCCTTTTAAAAAATTTAGAACTATCATAGAACAATTTAAAGTTTATGGATCAAAATGAAACCTATATAAAAGGTTTGGGACTACAAATGCACTTTACCCCTTTAAAATGCTTAGGATTTTAATATTACCTTATAAACTTAAGAGAATTGAATTTTATTTACTTGCATCAGTTCTAGAAAGTTGCTAAAGTTCAGATCTTTTGCGATTTTATTAATGAACAAATAATAGTGTATTTGGTGATTAAGGATTAACTAGAAAAGTTTCTAAGTATCATATTGGGTATCGATACTCTTAGAAATATCAATACTCTGTTTTCTTTTGAGATAAAGCTTAGAAAATGTATCGATACCCTTCCATTCCCCTTGAAAAAAAGCTTCACTCTATGCTAGTACCGATATGGGAAAATAAGTTATCAATACAAAATCAAATGTGTTTGCAGGATCTCCTCTTGAAAATTTTAGTTGTAATGCATTCATCTATACTAGGCATTGTATTTATCATATTTAATATTATGACATTATTTATATGTATCTAATTCACTTTATGAATGCAACACTATTGTTTAATGATTTTTTTGTACAGTCGGTTTGTAAAAGTTAGTAACTTTGATTTAAAGTGATGCAATCTAAGATGTTAAAAGATCCCAACCTTCATTGTTTGCAGGCGTTTTGGTATAGAAGAAATTTTGATTGCCTTTATGAGATATTGAATTTCATCATAGTCAAAATTATATTGTTTTACTATTACACCATAAATTAGTTAAGATGACAAAATAAATTAAAAAAATAATGACTACTTTTGTAAATATGCATACGAACATGACATATATATATATATATGTATATAAATAGGATAAAAGATCTACTTACACAAGTGTAAAACAAATTTAATTTTACATACTTTAATATCCTTTTATACAATTTATATATTCTTAATTCTATCGTTGTTGTAATGACTTGGGTCCTAGACCTAACCGCTAGAAATGGTTTAATGGAGTGTAAAGGCTGCAAATTTCGTACTGATTTTTGTAAACAAATAAAAGACATTAAATAAGCTAAGTATCAAAATGTATCTTGTAATTCTTACTATTTCAGGTAATCAAAACAGACATTCTAATTTAGAGTATTTAACAGCAAATGATTTATATGCATATATTGGATTTATAAATAAATTCAATATATGTTAATTTAATAAAGAAAATAGATAGATAAATTTTACATTAATAAACCAATTAGTTGGTATATAAATGCACTACAAAACCTAAGTGCATATTTTGTAAGTGATTAAAGAATTTAAATGAACAAATAAATAAATATATTTATAAACTAAACAATGGATACAAGTGAACTAAATTAAATGTCATATACATTGATATCAATATATAAATATATATAATTTGAAATAAAGAAAGAGTGATATACATATACTATTATTAAATATGTGTTAGGCATGAAAAATATATACATATGTCATATATATAAGAAAATAATAAACACACATATAATATATAATATATAAGATTTTTATATATATATATATATATATATATATATATATATATATATATATATATATATAGGAGGGATCTACTTACATCAGTGTAAAACTAATTAATTTTACACTCTTTTTTAACCATCAGATTTATATTAAACTTGTGGTTGAGATTAAATCTCTTTTCTTCATAAATGTAATTAAATATAAAAATATTTTTACTTTCTTTCCCTGTTTATTTTTTTCTTTTCCTTTTTAAAAATAATTATCTAACTTCCTTCCAAGTTCTTTTATTATTTTCTTTTCTTTTTAAGTAAACTTTCTTTTTTCTTCCTCCATGTATGAAGCTAGGACCTCTGCTTTAGAACTTGTCGAACTTGTCAAACTTGGGTGCAGTGGCCATCGAACTACGCTGCATTGATCCTCCATGACGATAGGATCTCAAGGTCCTTGTGTTGTGTAAGCTAATAATTTTGGGTCTTAAATATGAAATTTTGTATTTGCTGTAAAACTCAATAAAATTAATTTTGTATTACTCAACCAAATTAATCATTAACAAGAAAAAAAAAACCTTTTTAAATGAAAAATACTCTAAACCCACTTCAAGAACAACATTTGAAGAAAAAAAAGAGATTACTAAGGTGCGTGGCCCTTTTATATTCTTCAATATATATTAGGGATTAAATATGAAATATTCGTTTGTAAGGTGTATGACTAGCAATTGAAAAGCAAAATTAAAAAAAAATGGAAGAACCTGAGGCAAAGTAGATTGTTGAAGGTGAAAACTACTATATGCTGCGTGAGAGAGGATAAAGAGATGAACAGAAGAAATGAATAAAAAAAAGAAAATAATCATATAATTATGATAATTAAAAAGGAAAAAATATATAAAAATGGAAAGAAAGTAAAAAAATTTTTATATTTAATTACATTTATGAAGAAAAGAGATTTAATCTTAACCACAAGTTTAATATAAAACTGATGGTTAAAAAATGTAAAATTAATTAGTTTTATATTGATGTAAATGGATCCTTTCTTTTATATATATATATATATATATATATATATATATATATATATATATAAAATAAAAAGAGGGAAAAAGAGAGGGAAAACCGAGGCTTCCTTAGGAAGCATCGGCTCCCTAGTGGGAGCAGGAAATTGAAAAAAACAAAAGGAATGGCAGAAGACTCTACCGGTCCTCTGCCAAAACCAAACCCAAAACCAAAATTTAAAACAAGGAAAAGGAGAGAAGAAAAAAAAGAGAGAAAGAATGGGAGGAGATCTCGGCAAGAAAAGGAGAGAAAGAAAGAAGAGAAAGGGAAGCCTTTGTTTTCCAGCCATGATCGGTGTGGATTGACATTGAGAGAGTGAAGGAAAAAGGGTTCTGCAGCAAAACGAAGAGAGAAAGAAAAGAGGGATCTCGGCAAGAAAAGCAGCAGAAAAGAAAAAGGACAGAAGAGAAAGAAAACGTGAAAGGAAGATGAAGAAAGAAACTTGGAAATTTCTGCTATAAACGATCAAAACAGAAGCAAAAAGTGGCACCAATTACAGTTGGCGGAGAGCCATTTAGGAAGCTTGAAGAGCATTTGTTCCAGACAGCAAGTAACGACAGGAAGAAGGTGTGTTTAGGCTGAGGAGGAGTCACGTGGGGCAGAGGAAACAAACTTTGATCTGGTCTGAAACACAACAGTTCGTGCGAGGGAGAGAGTGAAAACGAGAAAAAGTGCAGAAAAAGAATTGTTGAAAGTGACGAGAAGAGCAGAGGAAGAAGAGGATCGAAATGCAGCAGTTCCACGTGAGAAGAAAGACCTGGAAAACTCAGCTGAAAAATGTGATTTGTTAAGGCTATACTGGGGGATCTTGAGGGGCTTTTGAAGGCTGATTTAAAGATGAATTAAGGGGCTGTTGAGGCGAGACAAGAGTTGGAAAAGCTGGGAATGAAGGAAGGTGTTTACAGTCGGGTACGAAGCTGGAAGTGGCGTGAACTTGGGGATTGTTTCATGCTAATCAGGTGCTGGTTGGGTGGTTGTTGAGCTGACTTTGTGAGCTAAAAGTACAAGCTATTTAGGCATTTAGCAGAGGTTCATAGTGGTTGTAACTAAGGCTGAATATGGCTTGAAACAAGGGACAAATGGTTGATTTAAAGTGATGGTTTAGGGTCGAAATAGAAGCCACATGACTCTCTCGGCATGGCCAAGACAATGCATAACAGGGAACCTCTCAATGCAGCAGCAAACAACAGCAAGAGCTGCTGGTTAGTCTCTCTCTCGGCAATGTAAGGCTGAAGCAAGAAAGGGCGCAACTCGGTAAGGCTCCTTTTGCTTGAGTTTCAAATATATATATTAAAGTGGATATGTATAAATATGGACATATATATTAAAAGGGTGTGAAGTGGTGAAGTGGGAATTTATTCAATATAGAAATTGTGATAACAAGTGTTGTCAAGATGGTGGATTTTAAAGTTTGATAATCGTTTGGTGTTAAGAGATATGGGATTGAATTAAAGTCAAGGCAAAATTTCAAACATGTTAAAATATATATATGATATGATATATATATATATATATATATATGTGTGTGTGTGTGTGTGTGTGTGTGTGTGTGTGTGTGTGTTTTTGTGTGTGTGTGTGTGTTTTTGTGTGTGTGTGTAGACACACACATTCATATATGACTTTAGGTTATTTATAAAGGATAAATTCTTGGTGTAAGATTTTATTGGAAACATGTTAAGAAAGAGAGGTGATATGAGATTTACTTAAGGAAGGTTTTGTTTTCAAGAATAAAGCATTATACTCTTGGCTAAGATTGAAGTATGTGTGTATACATACACACCCCTATATTTATGTATATATAAAAATTGTATGATCATGAAGAGTAAATTCTTGGCTTAACAATGACTGAAAAAAATTGTGATTCTAAGATACATGTTTTAGTATATAATTTAAGATAATAAGGGTGTTGTTTTGAGATGGTGATAAATTTGGTTTGTAGTGAATCGAAGCGATGGAGAAGTTGAGTTTTGACTTGGAAACTCGAATAAGATAATTGCTAAAATCTCGAGGTAAGTGGGTTAAATAACGTATGTTAGCATCATCTCGTAGAATGATTTTGAATTCGATAAATATTTCGGTTTATTCTTACGTTAAGAACATACAAAAGTTATGAGTGGACAATGAGGAATAGTTGGTTTACAAATTTGGTTTATGTTTGGACTGGACAAAAACTCAGTTTCGGCCTTGTGTGTTGAAGCCAGCCAAACGTGCACGTTAAATTTATCGAATTGATGCATATGTGCCTTTACATATTGTATATTTTGAGATGAGCTATTTAATGCCTATATTTTGATGAATTGCATCATGTTTTCAATTATAAAGTTTTGGTTTGGACTAACCTTTTGAAATAAATCGAAACCTTTGCATATTTGAAACTCAAAATTTGTTTAATAAGTGTTTTGAAATTCGTGGAAGCCAAGTGCTACACGAAAAAATTGTTTTCGAACGGTTTTTGAGTGCAGGCATGTCCTACGACCTTTGGGTCATTTCTAGCCTATCAAGCTTAGCTTTAGGCCTTATTGCCCGTCTATCGAGCTTTGTGCTCTAGACTATCGTATTATACCTATCGAGCCTAGTGCTCTACGTAGATTGTTACTTGTCTGGAAAACCAGCAGGCAAGTTTCAGCTCTCGACTGATCAACGAGATTGGATATTATTCTATGGCCATAGATTTAGTGTTGCTTGCGACACCATCCCATCACTAGCTAGGATGGACATCGATCGATTGAGGATCATTGCCTAAACTCTACTTACTACTGTTTCATTATCAGCATTGTTTTCAGTGAATAAAGGCAATATGCCTAATAGTTATTGATTTCTAGTTTCATGACTTATGGGTTTATTGAAGTCCATATTGATTGAAATGATCGCAGCGTATATTGATTGTTTAATCAAAGTGCTTATTGATTGTTTTATCAAAGCGAATATTGAATTGATTTATCGAAGTGTACTAATCGTTTATTCATAGTGTACTGAATTTAACCGGATGCATAATGAATTGATTTAGTTGAAATGCATGGTCAGTTTGAATTAAATAAAATGCATATTGAAGTGTTTTAGAATTGAAGTGCACGAAGAAAGTATTTGATTTAAGATTGTGCTTTAAAACAACATGCTTACTAGATTACTTCAACATTATTTTCTACACGTGCATGTAAATCGACATGAGTCTAATATGCATTACTTAAACTACTTATTGAGCCATGGTTTTGCTCACCCCTTTCTAACATCATCGCAGATCACACAAGCTAAAGTCCACGCCTAAAGCTTCTGTATGGGTGTTAGGGACTGTACCTAGTAGTGGTACTTGCTTAAGTCCTAATAGTGCTACTTTTGTTAATTTTAAGGTGTATGAAATTTTATACATCATATTGGTTATGATATATAGACATTATACAATACACAGTACATGTTTATTAGAAATATTTTGGGATGTAACTTAGGATCGCATTAGATTATTATAGACTAGAATGATTATTAAGTACAATTCGATACGTGATTGTGGTACGATAACTATGAATTTTATGAAATGTGAAAATATTAATTGATGATTTTGGGATTGTGTAGTGTATAATAATGTAGGTTGTGGGTTGTGAAATTGAGATTTATTGCTGGGAATAGTTGTTATTTTGCAGGTTATTTACTGGGGAAAATAGATTATAAATAAGGGGGAGTTTTTGACCTTTTTCTTTTCCAATTTAATATTGAATTAAAGTATCAATCAAGTTGAGTTGTTCTAAAAGATAATAAATTAAATGGTAAATGTAAAGTTAAATCGAATTGATAAATGCGAATTTAGTTTAGAAGCGACACTGATACCGAATACAAATCTTAAAGTGAAAAGAAAAATTTAGTTCATAAATTTGGGAAAACAGTATATAAGTGTGATTGATAAGTATACGTCACGGCCTTCGGGTCGTGACATGGAGTCACCACCAATCATTTTTTTAGCATATGTGTGATTGGTCACCTACTTTCATCTATCGACAAGGATTAGTCTACGTTTTAGATTTATGGCTTAGGGGTCGATTACGCATGAGGAAGGTATTAGCACTCTTACGACGCCCATCCTAGAATGGTACCTAATTAATCTTGTGTTATCTTAAAATAGTTTTATTTGAATAATCTTTAATTTGTCAACTTTTATTTTTATTTCGAATATTTAAATATTAAAAAATTTTCTAAGAAACTCTGCATCATTCTGGCGGAATTTCTTGAAAATTCATTCTCACCTCAAGAGTATTTAAGTAGTACATTTGACTTGCTTGAAGAGGCTTGTCATCAGATTAAATATTTTTCAATTTATTTTAAACTAATATTTATTTATTTATTTTATCTTTCTTTATTTTTTTTCTTCATTTAATTTCATTTATCTCTTTTATTTTATTTATTTATTTATTTATTTTAATTCAAGAAATAAATTTAGATTATTAATATTGAAAATTCTTTTAGTCTCCTATCATTTTTGGCGAGACTTCAAGAAAAATTCTTACTTAAAGAATTTCAAATGTCAACCATTTGTAACTCTTTGGACTCTTATCATCGGAATAATCCTCATTCATTCTTTATTAAATTGTTGTTGTTGTTGTCTTTAAATTCTATAGTTTTCATTATTATTTATTTATTATTATTGTTGTTAACTTAATTATTATTTTGAAAATAAATATTGATTATGAATATAAAAAATTTTTACTCAAATCTTCCATCATTCTGGCGAGATTTAAGAAAAATCTTCTCACTTAACAATTCCCAAATGTTGACCATTTGCGACTCTTTGGAATTGCATCCTCGAGATAATTTGTATTTAGTTTCAATTTGTAATTAACTCTTATATTGTTAGTTTTATTTATTTTAATAAAATTTTTACCAAAAGTACCTATTATTAATATTGAAAAATTTACTTAAATCTTCCATAATTTTGGCGAGATTTTAAAAAAAAATTCATCAGCTGGAGATTTTCAAATGTCAATCATTTGTGACTCTTTGGAATCTTGTCCTTGGAATAATCCTTATTTTATTCTCAATTCATTATATTTTATTTGTTTATTCATTTATTTGAAAATAAATTTAGATTATTAATATTGAAAATTTTCTTAAATTTTCTATCATTTTGGCGAGATTTAAGAAAACTCTTCTTATCTAGAGATTTTCAAATGTTAACCATTTGTGACTCTTTGGAATCTCATCTTCGGAAATTAAAATTTATTAAAGTTCCATCTAATGACCCGTAATTGTTAAAAATTTTTAAGACTATAAAGTGGTGAAAATTTTATTGATTTATATTTTATTAATTAATCTCCTTTTTTTTAGCTATTTGATTCATTAATAATGAAATATTTTTTATTATGTTTAATTTTAACTACTTAAATATGAATTTAATTTAATGTAAACTAATTAGATCTAATTTATAAATCTTAATTTTAATTGGTCACACCTAATTTTACAAATCTAAATTTTAAGTTAATTTTGTAATGTAATTACCTAACATTAACATTATTTTCAACAAACTCCAACATTTAATTTAATTTACTTTGACTTAAATCCCTTTAAACAACAAACAAGTAAATAAAAAATAATAATAAGAATATGAACATACTTTATGGGAACGGCACTATTCCTCCTTTCTTGCCTCTGTTTCTTGTACTTTTTCCCAATGCTCCTCGTGTTTTCTTTTACAGGCAGTGGCTAGATGTAGCTTGCTGCAATGTTGATGATGATGTAGCAGAATGTGGTGCGGTTCTCGGCGGCGGTAGCAAGGAGCAAGCAGTGGTAGGTAGAAACCAAGGGCGGTGTGGCATAGTAGAGCGAGCCGAATGCAGCAGTAGGTGATGATAGCTATGGTGCAGAGCAGAAGATGCTGGTGCAAGGGTCTTGGATCGTGGCAAGGCTATGCAATTCGGTGAAGCAGTAGGCTAGGTGGTGGCGGCTTGTTGCAGATAGTAACGATGAAGGGTAGCGAGGCTGCAATGGAAGAAACAAGGGCGAGCAGAAGCGACGATGATGGTTATGCACAGGGGCAGTGCTTATGGGTTGGTGATGATGGTGACCAAGTTCAATTCCCGATCCCAATCCTCATCCACAGTGGGGATGGCTTCCTCTTTTTATTTTAGTGAGATTTGGCTATCTGTTAGAAGAATGGAAACTTACTAGTGATGATGATCAATTGTGACCATTGTAGGCTCCTAATGCTCTCCCCCTTTTATTTATTCCTTCTATTGTATTTTTTTGTGGGAAATAAAGAGATTTTTATTGATCCCATGATCATGGGATATTTATTTATTTTTTTGTTTGACCTTCCTTTTTTTATTTTTTTCCTTTCTCCTCTTTTTTTTTTAATTTTTGGTAATCAATTTTCAAATTTATTTCACTTTGATTATTCCTTTTTTGCATGATTTGTTTCCTTTTATTTATTTAGTATTTATTTATTTCCTTTTAGAAACAAATATTGCAAGTCAACTTTGTCTTGGTTTTTAGGTGAGGATTGGTATATGGGTTTAACATGGGGTTTAGTTTAGGGTTTTGCATGGATTGCATGGGAAGGTTTAATGGCTTGGAATATTTAGGATTTAAGGGTGAAGATAGTCTTTAGGCTTCAAAATGAGGTTTGGCTAAAAGATTGACTTGCTTCTTCATTTTTTATTTTTATTTTTTACATTTTTTTTTATTTTTAAAAATTGCTCGGACAAAATTAGCTGTCTACAGCTACCCCCTCTTTGCTCATTGCTGAGAATCAGGAATAAGGCAAAGACTCAAACAACAATTTTGTCCGAATATTCTCTTTTTTTTTTTTCAGAACATTCAAATTTGATTCTCGAAAATAATACCTTGACTTCATACCAAAGCTCGATCCATGAGAAAAATAAATTCAATTTTGAAACACAATACCTTGACTCCAACACCAAGGCTCAACCATTTAAATAAATGGATTCGATAAAAGGAAATTATTTGGAGAGATTCGTAAATTTGGAACAAACAAGAGATTCTAGGATTCACATATCGAAGAAATTCACATTCAAAGAGATTCACATCTAGAAGAACTTGAAGATTCACACCTTAAGAGATTTGCATCTAAAAACTTGAAAATTCAGATCTTGAGAGATTCTCATCTCAACTTAAAGATTCACATCCTAAAAGATTCATATCTTGACTTAGAGATTTAAATCCTAAGAGTTTCACATCTTGATTGAAAGATTCACATTCAAGAGTTTCTCATATTGACTCAAAAATTCACATCATAAGAGTTTCACGTCTTAATTCGGAGTTTCTCATCCTAAGTGTTTCGTATCTTGACTTGAAGATTCACATTCTAAGAGTTTCTCATCTTGACTCGAAGATTCACATCTTAAGAATTCATTGGTTTTATAGATCACATCTAGAAGATCTAAATACTGTAGCTAATCTCACTAGGCTTAAAAACAGACAATGCTGGCAACTAAATCTCAATTATTTATAAGTTGATTTCACCAAGCTTAAAACCACACAACAGTGCTAGACTTAAACTCTTATCTTAATACCATGACCGCAACCATTTTTCTTCAAGGTAACATTTTCTCACTCCTTAAGGAACTTTTCACCTCATTGTATTCCCTAATTATTTGTCTTCTTTCTTCTTCTTCTTCTTTTAATGATGTAAATGCAAAGTGCATGCCCCTAAAAATATTTATCACAATGATGAAAATACAAATGCCTTTTTGAAATATACCTCAATGTAATAGTTAAAAACCATGATGCACATGTCTTCTAGAATGACATGAATGCCTAAATGTTAAAAGTCTTTTTTTCCTCAAAATTTCCTTTTTTTTTTGTGCTGAAAATCCATTGCTTTCTTCATTAGAATCATTTCTTCAAGCTCTTCTCACAAAGATTCTCTTCTTTATTTCCCGTCTCGTTGATAAAAACACATGTGTCACATACATTCAACATTCTTGCTCCTTTTTGTTTTTACCCTTTATTATCTTTAGAATCCTTTCCAAAGTAATGCCAAAGATTTTTATGTATAATTATCATTTGTTTATCATCATTCCAATTCCATGACAGATGTAGTTCAAACACCAATTTCCTCAATCCATTTTTGGCAAGTAAGAACACTAGAAGGCTTGGGAGAATAAAGGGAATGTAGAAACAAACTTATCAAAGTATAATAAGAAATTGGACAATTCAAAGCAAGTGACAGTGATAGGTTCTCAATGAAAAATTAGACAATTTTGACAAACTAGTCCAGAATTCTTTCAAAAATCTACTCAATTAACATTCTTGATCAAATTGAGTTGCCCCCTATACCATGAGATTCTCAAATGATGTTGGTTCTCCTTATGTAAATCATCTTCCCAAATCTTCAGCTAGATCATTATCTTTTTTACTCAAATCGCCTTGTTGGGTTTTCAATTTGTGCCTTCCTCTTTTCTCATTCTTTTCATTTTTTTCTTTTTTGTCTTTTCTTTCTTTTTTTTTATTTTCTTCCATTTTCTCATCCATGCTCTTGTTTTTTCAACATCATTGATATTTCCAACAAACTAATCGCAATCTTGTTGTTTCTTAATGGCATCACAAGCATGTCTAGGTTCGATACATGATTCTCTAATTTCAAGTATTTACATTTGATCAAAATGGACTTTTAAGGCACGTAATGTAGGCTCTGGTAATGGGTTATGAAAAAAAATGGATATAATCAGGCTAAAAATTCGTTTTTTAAGGGGCAAAAACCAAAAGATCATTTATCATCATGCAAAGCATGCTTGCCACTTTGCCTCAATCTTAATTGATTTTTTTTCATCATTTTCTCTTCTTCTTCCATTTTTCTTTTTCTTTCTTTTTTTTACAACTATTCATTTTCACCCTTTTTTTTTGAAGAGGACTCAAACTTCAAAGGTTATTTTCTCTTTTATTTTCCCTTGAGATTTTTCATGACTCGAATTTCTTCATTTGTAAACAGGTCTTTCCCAAAATCTACCCCTCAGTGTGAAGGGGGATCCTTGGTGGGTTTGTTTCGAAAAAAACATAATAAGCTCAATAGGGGTGGCAAATGGATAGTTTTACTCATGCACGAGGGATAGATCAAAGATGGCCATTTCTCGTCTCAAATGTAAATACTTTTATTAAATAACATTTATTGAACAAGAACAACATTATGGATACAAGAGATTTACTTCTTTCTCATTTCATGTGATTTTGACTTCTTTTGATATGAGCTATCTCTTTATTGCTTCAACAATTTTAGCAATTTAAGGGACAAGAATGATCATTGACTTTACCAACAGAAATAGAATTTTCAAAATAGAATCCCAGACTATTTTCATGATTGACTGCTCATTCATTGTTTGGAAGTTAAATATGGGTGAAATACAGAGAGATGAAAACAATGATTTGTATGGAGGAGAACATGTAATGAAAATGCATCTGCCATTTTATTCAAATGATAATAGATAAATTAGCCCATGTATAAAAATTTCCTCAAAACTTATGGGTGTAAGCATTTAAGGAATTGCATTGCTTTAGAACTCAAAGGTGACAAAAACTTCAGCTTTTTCTACCAAACATTCATCTTCCAAAGATTTATATCTCTTTATAATTTAGCAAAGGGTTCCCACTGACATTTTACTATTCCTTCTTATCAAAATTTAACAAGCCAGTATTGATAAAACTCTGAACCTTGTATTTAAAAGTAGGGCAAATCTCTTTGGAGTGGCCGACATTCCCACAATGATAGTTACATCGAGTAGTGGCATCATACCATTTAGGATATGGAGGTTTTAATGGTTCTAGATAAACAGGTGTTACAAGATTATCTCTTACTTGTCGTAACATGTCAACTCCTAGAACCTAACCCGCTAGACTTAAATTCAAAAGTCACCACCAACCATTCTAATCTAAGGTGTGATTGGTCACCTATTCAAACTAAGGACAAGATTTGGTCTACATTCAAAGATTCTTAGACTCAGGAGTACAGATACGTGTGAGGAAGGATTAGCACCCCCATAACGCTCATCCTAAAATGGTACCACTTAGTCTTAGGTTTCCTAATTTTGCCTTTAAATGTCATTAGGTTTCAATATTATTAATATTGGAAAACTTTCTAATAACCCTCCATCATTCTGGTCGAACCATTAGAAAGTGCTCCTTATCTCAAGAGTATTCAAGTTGTCTCATTCGACCCACCTAAAGAGGTTCCGTCGTCGGATAATTTAAATATATTATGAAAAATTTATCTTGACTCATATCCCTATATATATTATTCTTTTTCCTATTATTTAATAATTTCTTTTTATTTTATTTTATGACTTATTTATTCAGTTTTTATTATTTAAAAACAAATTGGAATTATTTCTATCGAAATTACTTGTTTAAACCTTCCATCATCCTGGCTAAACTTAAACAAGAATCTCTTATCTAATAATCCTTAGATGTTACAAATTCGCAATCACTCCAGAATTTCATCATCGGAATAATCTCAATTTGTCTTTATCTCTTAATATTTATTTTAATTTTAATTTTTTATTATTTAAAAACAAACTGGAATTATTTTTATCGAAATTACTTGTTTAAACTTTCCATCATTTTGGCTAAGCTTAAACAAGAATCCCTTACCTAGGAATCCTTAGATGTTACACATTCGCAATCACTCTAGGATTCCATCATCGGAATAATCTCAATTTGTCTTTATATTTTAATATTTATTTATCTAGTCTTATCATTATCCTAAATTTTAGGTTTTCTAATTTTTTATAAAATTTTTTATATTTTATTTATTATTATTTATAGTCCTTAAAAGAATATTTCTTGTTCTACCTTAAAAGATTGTATTTTCCTAAAATTCTGCTCATAAGATTTTAACTTCTCTTCTAATTATAATCTTACTACTCACACAAACAAAATTAAATACTACAAATTAAAAATCTTAATAACATGCAAAAAAAAAAAACAACTTGATAAACACGTTAATAATTCAAACTGATTATCATGCAAATCAAACATACCATACAAATTAATATTAATTGAATTTCATTATTTAACCAAATTATTGAATCAAATTATAAACACAAATTATTAAATTAAATTAATTACCAATTATTAAGTTAATTATTAAATTATTGAACCAAATTGTTATGTCATTAAAGTATTTTCATGCAACCGATTATAGACACCAAATTATTATCATGCATTTAAATCAACACTATTCTTTCAATCATTTTATGGACCTATCGAATCAAATATTGGTTGATTAATTTTGTCAAAATATTAGTTAATTAATAACATAAAAAAAAATGCCTGAAAGTGGCTGACTTTTTATTTCTTTCCTCTATATTCTTTTGTAGCAATAATCGACTAAGAAGGATTAAAGGCAGGGACGGTGGAGATGCGAATGCAAAGGTTGAACAAGCCGTGAAAAAGGGCTAAGGAGCGGCTGGAATCATGGTTAGAGCGGCTAAGGAGCGGGGAACGGGGAACGGGGATGCAATGGGGCTGGAAACACAGTAAGACAGAATTGCGGCAAGCTTGGTGCAGTGATGTGGAAGATGATGATGTGCCAAGAATGGAGTGGTGCGTCGACATACACAGCAGTTGGGGATCGAGTAGTAGTGCCACGATGTTAGCGACAGAAACGCGGCTGAAAGCGGTGATGGCAGCAAGCTGGGTGAGCGAACAAGCAGCAAGAAAGTAACTGTGTTCGGAGAAGATGACAATGGCACAAAACAGGGGCTATTTGTCACGGTCTGTAATAAAATATTTTACACTTTTTCACACTTTTCCATGCACATAGTATTAATTGGGCTGTCTGTGATATCTTTATTTCCCACTTTTAATTAACAGTAAATAGTAAATAACCGTAAATTAATTTAATTTATGTAATTAAAATATTTACAAACAGTATTTATATTAATCATATACATCCATTGTTACTATTGCAACACTGTAGTATTATAAAAGAAAGTTTGAACATATAAAAGAAAAAAAATACCTCTAGGATCTACACTAGCTGCCTTGGGGTACTCACAACGCAGCCGATAATCCTTGGATGATATATCACTCGGTCACTGAAAATACTTTGGAGAGATGAAACGGCTCAGTAAAAGAGTTGTATGCAATTTTGATATCGTGAAAACTATATGCAGTAAAATCCTTTATTTTCCTATCAGTATGCTAAGCACACTAAAAGGAAGGATACTATAGTCGACTAGGGATCTAGATGGAGTAATGAAGGTATTTTGAGATACCTGTCTTGTCTCGGAACCTAGAAGCGACTATAGGGAGTAGAAATTTAATTTGATACAAAATTCATTCCATAAATCACTATATATAAATATTTCTCATAAATTAGTAAAATAAATCATTTAAAATCACATAAATCATCATTTTGAAAGTAATTTAACTTTCACCCTTAAAATCATCACCTTCACATGTAGTTAAATCACAGTAACAGTATGATATACAGTTCCGTGCGATCACAGTTCAATGATAAGAACACTTCAGTAAACAGTTTCAGTAACAATACGGTTCAGTAAAATATCACAGTAATCGGTAATAACAGTGGAGACCAGGCAACACCCTAATGATATAATGCTATAACCCCCGTAGGGAACAATAACAGTAAACAGTAAGATCTATGGCCATACTCTATAGATGTCCTCGGTCGTACACTGATCAGGTGTCAGCCGAGACGCTGAAGAAAGGATTAGTGTCAATAGCTTCACATAAAAACAATACAGTAATGCACCTGAGCATGATACAGGGCCTAACAGTCTCAAAACAATGTTTAAACAGTGATATTCCCTTTATGGAAATCATTTAATCAGACAAAACTTCAATCAGTCCATAAAGAAAAATTATAATAAAATAGTGAATATTATACTGAAAATAATATATAAAATATTCACTATTTATCACTTCACTTTATAAACCACATATTTCACTATAAACCACTTAGGAAAAATTTCGAATACTTTAACTTTGAATAAATTCAGTAATACAAATATTTAAATAATATCTTTTTCGGTAATTTCATAATTTATGACAAATATCAAATATCTCACTTTCAAGGCTAGGAAAACACTCCAAAATGCATAAAAATATTTCATGATATTTTTATAAAATTCTCTAATAAATTTTCAACAACATAATGACTGGAGATTGCCTAGCCTTCCTGCAAAGGTAAATGCAATTCAAACCAGCCAAACAGCCACAATTCCATAGTATTCGAGACAATTCACTTTCAAAATAATTTAATAAAATTATTGGCATGAAAGCCATGCATTTGGGATATCCCTACAAACTACATACGCGTCCTTTACCTGTCTGACGAATTCGAGTTTCTTGATCACACCACACGAAAACCGTAACTCCCGGGTCGTAATTAATTCCACCAAAATTATTAGCTTATTAAATACTTATTTTTAAGCTACTATTCATATCATAATGCAGCCACATTGGATACTGCAAATATTTTCGCAGTATAATTTCTATTGATAGTATAACATAACTTCTTCATTTTACATCGGATTTTAAATCCGAGCATACCGGCAGACTTCTTGTAATTCTTACAGTCTAAATCTACCCTCAAATCATCAAAATCGCCATGCTTCAAGGTCCCCTTTGCCTTGGCTAAATCTTCCTTTAGCCATTTTTGTTGGTTTTTCAACAATTCAACCTTACATACTCCTTTGGCCTTGCTTAGCTTTAATTTTGGTACCATTTTCATGCATGAAACACAATGAATCACTAAGAACCCATGCTTGGCCGAACACTCCTCCCATGGCAAATTTTCATTTTTCAACATTTAAATGAAACCAAGGCTAAAAACATGTTTATTATGCTTAAAGGAGTAAATCTATACCATTGGAATTAAAGAAAGCATAAGGAATGGTATGGTTACCTCACTTGGCTGAAACTTGGAAGCTTTCTTTCTCCTTGTATAGTGGCTTATATGATGATCTATGGGTATGGGTATGTAGAGGAGAGAGAGTAGAATATTTTTGTAGTTAAAAGTTTGGTGAAATTTTGGCTAAATTGGTAGTTATGAAATTTGTTTTATTTTCTTTCTTCTTTTCTTGTTAATGGCGTGGGAGCTTATGGAAGAGGATGATGAATAGTACATCTCAGCTGCAGAAGGAATTATAAAGAAAATTTTGAAAATGAGCAAAATTACCAAAATACCCACAGTTATGAAAATTTTGGATAATTTTGCCCTTAAGTTTTTACAGTCGTAAAAACAATATAATTGCACTCCAAATTTTCGGATTCCATCACCAAATGATCATATTAAATTTATTTTGATGATTGGAAGTGGTTTCGTCAACGTGCGGTGCACGGATAGTGAAAAATTACGATTTTACCCCCGTAATCTACCAGCAGAATTTTTTGATTTAATACCCAATTCGCAAAATCTCTTAACACTGGGTTGCACTACTTTTCATGTAGAATCTCATGATAGTTTTACTTTGCCCCAATTCATTTTGGCTTGGGTAAAATTTACAAAATTACCCTTGGGACGTAACCGTCATTTTCCAATTTATTTTTCATACTTAACAAAATAATACCAATAGGGTATTTTGGCCTCCAAATTTCCATAATACCATTATTACACCTTTCATACACTATTTTATCAGTTATTTCCACATCTGGGCCTTAAATTCCAAGTGGTGCCCACATTTCTTTTCATTTGAAATTTACAAAAATATACAAAATAATTTATTTGTTAATAAATAATTACATATTTATACATGTACAGTACAAAATAATGAGTTATCACACTATTTTGTGAAGGAAGATAGTGAAAACAAGGGAAGCTTAGTGGTTCAACAGAGATGGGGATGTGCTAGATGCAAGTTAAAGGAAATAGCTTGAATATGACAGAAGTTTTTGTTTCCCCTGAGTGCTTGATTCTGTCCCTTTTTATAGTTAAAAGAATATTAGAATTTAAATAAAATTACACTACTTTAGTTGTTATCCTTTTTTTATCTTTTAATTTATTTTAATCTTAATTATCTATCAATTCCTATTCTAATCTAACTCTACTAGTCTAAATTTAATCTAATAATAATCTCTTCCTAATTAATTAATTAATAAATCGTAATTTAAATAATTATCCTAAAAATCTAATAATCTAATTATCCTATCCTAAAATTAATCTTATTTTATTTTTTATTTTATTATTTATTCCTAATTTTAAGGTTAATTTTTTTTTTAAAAATCCTAATTTAGTTCTAGCCTAATTCTCAATTGTTAAATTAAATTAAATGTCACCTAACTCCACTAATTATCTTTATAAGTTAAGACCCCGGACAAAAGAGGGTGTCTACATTACTAATTGTGGAAATAACACTATATAGGTTATAAGAATTGGGTCAATAGAAATTCTCCCCTGATTGTTCCTTGCCCTTTTTTGACTACTTGGTGGTTTCCTTGATTAAATAGAAGCTTGAAAGTTCAATTGCCACCTTGGTTTGGGAATTGGGTAATAAGTAAAAGGACTAGGGCAGTGTTGTTTATGGTTAGATAATAAAAATAGGGTTGAAAAGGATCAAAACTCCTTGGAGGTTGATTTTCAACGATAACAACTTGTATTTCTCCCTCCTTCCTCTTATTCGCCCCCAATTTATTTGAAGTAGAAGTACCTTCAATTTTGCCACTCTTAATGGTGTTTTCGATCATTTCTCCAGAAATGACCATGTCAGCAATTTTTTTTTTGTAGCGCTCCCCATAAGCCTATCATAATAAGGAGCTGGCAGAGTATTGATGAACAACACTATGGTTTCCTTCTCAGCAAGGGGATGCTGCACTTGAGATTCAAGGCCCCTCCACCTATAGGCATACTTAGAGGTGGCAAAAATTGATCCGACCCGAAAAATCCGCCTAATTAACCCGAATCCAAACCTAACTGATCCGATTTGACTAAAAAAGTCAACAACCCAAATCCAACCTGATCCGAATCCGAATTATCTGAAACCAAATTTATCTGAATTTACATTGATCCAAACCCGACCAGATCCAAACCCGAATTGATCCGAACCCAAATTGACCCGAATCCAAATTGATCCAAATCCAAATTTACCCAAACCTGAAGAGATTCAAACTTAAATTTAATATTATCAATAAATATTTAAATGTTAAAATTAAATATCAAAGTATTTTAATATAGTAAAAATATAATTTTTTTCAATAATATGAGTGCTATATATTTTTTTAATCTAGTTAAATTTAAATATTCGCTTTTATATTGCATTCATTTGAACCTAATGTATAATTATTTAATGGTTAATCTATAATAGAGTACAGAAGCTATATCATCTACACTAATGTCTCCAATTATTCTATAAAAAATCAAAATAAATTAAAGAGATATATAGTACTGTTTTATGATATTTAGTAGGGATTATTAAATCATTTTGATTCAAAAGTTATTAATTATTGTAAAAAATAAAAATAAAAAGAAAAAAATGTAATTAATTTATGAATATTGGTAAATATATTATAAAGAAAACTATCATACAGATTATTAAATATTTTGATTATTTCAATCCCAATTGTACTGTAGGTCATGTAACAAGAAAATTTTATTTTCATGAGTTTTGTAATTCTTAGAAATATAGTTTCAATTGATTTTCATACCAGATAAATCACATCAAGATGACCAAAGCTTAATCCAATAAATCTGTCCAATCGACCCGAATCCAAATCCGACCAACCCAAATCGACTAAAAAAGTCAACGACCCAAACTCGACCTTATCCGAACTCGAAATGATCCAAACCTGAAATAGACAGATTTTTCCTTGACCCAAACCCGACCTTATCCGAACCTGAAATGATCCAAACACGAAATAGATCGATTTTTCCTTGACCCAAACCTGACCTTATTCGAACCTGAAATGATCCGATTTTTCCTTAACTCAAAATGATCCGATCCAAAATGATCCAACCCAAACCCGATCCGACCCGCCCATTTGCCACCTCTAGGCATACTCATTGAAACTTTCAGTAGGCTTCATTTCCATATTTTGCAAAGACAATCTATCTGGTGCCATGTCAGTCATGTGTTTATATTGAGCTAAGAAAGCTTTTGCCAAGTCATTCCATTTGCAAATGTGACTTCGATCTAGCTGATTGTACCACATTGTAGTTGTTCCAGTTAAACTATCTTAGAAGCAATGGATAAGCAACTTATCATTACTTGTATACCCAAACATCTTTCGGCAAAACATAGTGATATGAGCTGCTAGGCATGTGGTTCCATTGTATCTTTTAAATTCGGGCACTTTGAATTTCTATGGAATCACTAGATTAGGGACCAGGCTAACCTCATTAGCATCTATATTTCCAAAGAAATCCATTCTTTTAATTGCCTTAAGTCACTTATCCAATGGTTTATATTTTACTTGTGACTTGCCACTCTCTTTCCTCAACATTTCTTGCTTCATGGGATCATCTAAATTTGGAACAAAAATAGGATCAATGGGGCTAGATCTCAAGTGTTATCCTTGGTCTGGTCGTTGATTCACAAAAACATGAGTTCGGTGATAAGCCCTTTGGAAAGTTTGGGCTTAAGGAGTTGTCAACTCCGGTGGGTACATTGGATTTTCTCTCATAAGTTGAGGTTGATTCCTTGATCCTTCAGTGACCTTTATGCCTTTCATCAACGTCATCATCATATCTGTCATCTTCGCCATTTGTTCTCGAGATTCCTCTTGGGACTTGACGAGTTCCTGCTGAGCTCTTTCCATTCTTTCAATTCTAGCTTGTTGTTCCCCTTCCATGATCTTTTCTTTGAGGCGAGTATTGCATGAGTGAGCTATCCTTACACTTTATTATCAGAATTCCCCAACATTAGGATGAGATCTTTTAAATGAATGGATGGATGCATATGCATGAGGTATACTATCCCATGGTGATGAAATATATGAAATGTAATGCATAAAAAAATCATATGAATGAATGCACATGCATGAAGTACATCGTATAGTGATGATATGTATGAAATGCAATGCATATTAGTATAAAAAATCATATGAATGAATGAATATTCATGAGGTACACTATCTTACGGTGATGATATGTATGAAATGCAATGCAACAAGTATGAAAAATCTTTTTTTTTTGTGACAAGCCATGCAATGTAGCAAGTAAGATGGTCTTTTTTTTTTGAAAAACTTATGTAAATAAGGAAAGAAAGAAATTAATAAGTGAAGAAAACAAAGAATGCTAGAAAATACATATACTAATTTTCTAGATTAAACACAAATTGAGAAAAACTTTTCAATAATGATGAAGGTGACTGAATCTCAGTTTTGACATTTTATTATTGCCCCTAAAAATATTGCACGAAGATATTCCCCCATGTGTCCTTATTTCAAGGTAAGTTCTATAAAATATAGGTATGGCTCTACCTAAGGTTGGCTCCTTATGGCTCATTATATGCATGGTTAGGATTTATAGGGATCTAAAGGTTCCCAAGTTGCTCTTCACTGTCGTCCACACAGGACGAGTAAGGCACCCCCATCCTCTCCCATGCTCTCCCATGAGAGGTTACAAATAGAAAGGGTTCAATCTGAGTGTGAGTATTTTGCTAGCTATTGCGAAGGTTACCACCTCATGAGAGCGTAGGTACTTTACTCTCTCCTAAAAGAGATGGAGCCTAGGAATAGAGCTCATGTTATGAATATGCATGTGCAAGTTTGTGTGTGCCTGTGTATGAAGGAACAAACCTCTATTTTAAAATGCCCCACAATTATTGAAACAATATATAGCAATAGTATGCAACTAAAAAATCAAATAAATACCAAATTAAGACCATTAAACAATACATGAGATTCTTGTGGTCAGGGATTTTCCAGATGTGTTTTTGGATAAATTACTAGGACTTCTTCCCAATCGAGAGATTGAATTCACTATTGATTTAGTGCCTAGTACTGAACCCATTTCGAAACCCCCTACGGAATGGCACTGGTCAAGCTTGATGAGCTCAAGAAGCAGCTCTAAGAGTTATTAGACAAGAGTTTCATCCATCCCAGCATCTCTTCTTGGGATGCGCTAGTCCTTTTTGTTCGAAAGAAGGATAGTAGCCTACTACTTTTTATTGATTATCAGTTGCTTAACAATGCTAGTATTAAGAATAATTATCCTTTTTCTTGGATAAATGATTTATTTGATCATCTCAGGGATGCCTAGGTGTTTTCTAAAATTGATCTTAGATTGAGATATCATCAGCTAAAAATTCAGAAGAGTGATGTCCCTAAAACTACCTTCAGAACTGGGTACAACCACTACGAGTTTCTGGTTATGCCATTTGGGCTTATAAATGCCTTTGCAGCATTTATGAATTTGATGAATGAAGTTTTCAAGCCCTATCTGGATAAATTTGTTATCGTATTTATTGATGACATTTTAGTATAATCTAACTCCTGGGAAGAACATAAGCAACGTCTGTATATTGGTCTGTAGACCTTTAGAGATCAAAAGCTATATGCTAAGTTTAGTAAGTGTGAATTTTGGCTAGATCAGATTACTTTTTTAGGGCATGTGGTATCTAAAGACGAAGTGTCATTTGATTCGTCTAAAGTAGATGATATAATGTAGGAGGAGAGATCGAAGACAGTAACTAAGATTCACAGTTTTCCAAGTCTAGCCGAGTATTATAGTTGATTTGTCGAGGTTTTCTCTCGATTAGCCACTCCTCTGACATGCAAGGATGTAAGTTTGAGTGGACTGATGCTTATGAGCGCAGCTTCTAGGAGTTGAAGTGGAGATTAACTTTAGCACTAATCCTTACTATTTCAAGAGGTTCAGGAGGATTTTTAGTGTATAGTTACACCTCCTCACTAGGTTTGGGTTGTATGCCGATCCAACATGGAAAAGTGGTCGCTTATGGTTCTTGTTAGTTAATGTACCATGAGAAGAATTACCCCACTCATGACTTGAAACTTACTGTCATGGTGTTTGCTTTAAAGATATGGGGGCACTATCTATATGGTGAGAAATTCCAGGTGTATACAGACCATAAAAGCATTAAATATTTGTTCTCGCAACATGAATTAAATATGAGGCAGCATAGATAGATGGGGCTACTAAAAGACTATGACTGTGAGATATTGTACCACCTAAGGAAAGCAAATGTGGTGGCAGATGCTTTGAGCGAAAAGCATTTGGGTATGGTCTCCTATATGATGGTTTGGGAATATGAATTGTTGAGTAGTTTGCAAGCCTCAGTTTAGATATTACTCCTTTTGAGAGATATGGGTTGGTAGCTAGTTTTCGGATTGAACTAGATTTCATGGGTTGAATTCGAAATGCTCAGAGGGAGGATGCTGTTTGTATTGAGGTTGCCAGCCGGTTATAGTTGGGGATTCAGTCAGAATATATTATTGGCACAGATGGTATTTTGAGGTTTAAGAATTGAATCTGTATTTTTAAGGACAAACAGTTGCGAGAGTTGATTCTACCAAAGGGCCACACTTTCAAGTACGCATTACATCTTGGCAATAACAAGATGTATCAGAATCTACATAAGGTGTACTAGTGGCTTAATATGAAGAGAGACATTGCCGAATTCGTTGCAAGATGTCTCACTTGTTAGCAGATCTAGGTAGAGCATTAGAAACCAACCAGATTGCATCAGCCTCTATCAATACCGATGTGGAAATGAGAGCACATCATTATGGATTTCATCATGGGTTTACCAAAGACCAGACAATCATGATGCGATCTGGGTGATTGTTGACTGGTTGATGAAATTCGCCCACTTTTTGGCTATTAAGTCTGTAGATTCCTTAAGTTCCCTAGCCGATCCTTATGTCAAGGAGATTAGGAGATTACATGGGGTTTTAGGGAGCATTACCTCTGACAGAGATTCTAAATTTACCTCTCATTTCCAAGAGCATTTTTAGGAGGCTATGGAATCTTGATTGAATTTCAGCATAGCTTTTCATCTACAGACTAATGGTCAGTCTAAGCACACTATCCAAACGCTCGAAAATATGTTGAGAGCTTGTGCATTAGATTTCAAAGGCTCTTGGGACGATCATCTTCTACTAGCAGAATTTGCCTATAATAACAGTTATCATTCTAGTATCGATATGGCACCTTATGAAGCTTTGGATGCCTGAAGATGTCGTTCCCCTATTGCATGGGAAGAAGTGGGTGACAGGAAAATTCTAACTCCCAATTTAGTTGAGCAGGCTTCTAAAGATGTTCAGTTAATATGTGATAGATTGAAGACTGCTCAGAGTCGATAGAAAAGTTATGCAGATGTCAGACACCGACCTTTGGAATTTTCTGTGGGAGATTTTGTATTTTGGAAAGTTTCACCTTCTAAGGGGATCATGAGATTTGGAAGGAAAGGTAAATTGAGTCTGTGGTATATCAAACCTTTCAAGATTTTAGATGTAGTGGGAGATGTGGCATATCAGTTTACATTACCGCTAGAGCTATTCGGTGTACATAATGTCTTCCACATCTCAATGCTTTGGAAGTATTATCCAGATCTATTTCACGTGATTCAATATGAACCATTGGAGATCAGAGAAGACATAAGTTACATGGAGAAACCAATACGAATCTTGGATCGAAAAGAGAAAGTACTACAGTCTATGACAATTCCTCTAGTTAAGGTTCTCTGGTAGTACCACACAGAAGAGGAAACTATTAGGGAGTTAGAAAGCCTAATGAAAGAAAAATATCCAAGTTATTCGTCAGATAGGTCTGATCAAATTTAGAGGACCAAATTTCCCAAGGTAGGGAGGATATGAGATCCCATATCCCTAATCACTGTAGATTATTATCCATGTAGTTAAGAATATGGGATATTTTACAATTATTAAAAATGTTAATTATATTGTAGGTATGGAAGGAAATTAGGAGGTAAGCCACACTAACCTTCTTGTGTCCCGATGGAGTTGAAACTTGGCAGACTCGATATTTGGAGTCAAATACGTTGATGGTAAGAATCTACGCTTCAACCTCAATTATTTATGCATATTTCGAAAAACGTGAAATAATTTAAGAAATAACGGTTATGTCCATAGGCCGCTAGAATTTTCGTGAATAAAGGTTAAATAGAGATGAATTTTGTTTAATTATCAGTGGGGAATAATTTTTAATGAAATAAAGTTTTAGGCTATGTGGATTGATAGCATAAATCAGGTGTAAAAGAAGGAATTTATGCGATTCAACGGTCAGGGCTATTTTGGTAATTTCACTAAATGATTGGTTAAACCTCAACAAAAGCTCCACTAATGATTAGAGCAAGTTAAATAGAGGTGTTTTATGATTAAATAAAATATATGGAGATTGGATAGGCTATTTTTAACTGAGTCAATTGTCACGACCCAAAGGTCGTGACGTACACTTAACATTTAAACTTTATTTACTATTTACCAAATTTACGAACTAAATTTTTCTTTTTCACTTAAGGTTTGTATTCGATGTCAGTCACTTTAAAACTGAATTCGCTTTCTTAATTTGATTTACATTCATCGTTTAATTTGTCATCTCTTAAGACCACTCGACTTACCTAATATTTTAATTCAATATTAAATTGATAAAAGAAAAACGTCGAAAACTCCTCCATATATAAAATCGATTTTTCCCAGCTTAATAACTTGCAATAAAATTCAACTATTTCCAGCCGCATACTTCAATCCACAATTCCCAGTTTATTTCACTATATACTACACATATTTCCAAAATCATCAGATATATATATGAGGCAGTTTACAACTCATAATTATCACAGTTCACTTCTCGGATCGTACTCGATAATCATATAAGTCTATAATAATCTAGGACGATCCTAAGTTACATCCCAAAAATTTCTATAAGCATGTACTGTGCATTAGAATGTCATACATGATAAACAAAATAATCGTTTTTATACCTCAAGCGAAACAAAAATAGCACTCGGAGGACTCGGACTAATATTGCAAATAAAGATCGTCCTCGAGGCCTTGCACCAAAGCTCCAAGTGTGGAGTCTAGCTCGTATGATCTGCGATGTTGTTAGAAAGGGGTGAACAAAACCACATCTCAGTAAGTAGCTTAAGTAAACAGATACTAGGCTCATATCGGTCTATATGTACACAATTATATGGTAGCAAATAACATGACATATATGCATGACGTTGTATTCTGTGCATTGATGTATCTACATAAAACCTCAAATACTAAAACCATTACTGATCACAAACGGATTTCGGATGCACTTACTTCAAAGCAGAGAATAATACTAAAAACTGATAATCAATCACTGTAGGCGCGAGGCCTTAAGATACTAAAAACCGACACAGATATAAAAAAAAGGATTCTGATGCATTTTATTCAAACAAATAACCTTACAGAAAACTGATAATCTATCAAATTAGGCATAAAGCCTTAAAGTGCTAATAGCAAATACTGATAGAGTTTAGGCATGAATCCCTGATAATTGATACTGATACTGATGTCCATCCTAGCTAGTGATGGAGTAGGTGTCGCAAGTAACACAATACCTATGGCCATAGATTATGCTCTAGTCTCGCTGATCAGTCGAGAGCTGGAACTTGTTTGTTGATTTCTCAGACAAGCCTGATAATGCCTAGAGCTCGAGGCTCGTAAGGCGTAGATACTGATACTGATGGTCTAGAGCACAAAGCTCAATAGACGGGTAATAGAACCTAGAGCAAGGCTCAATAGGTTCAAGTGACCCAAAGGTCAATGGATTTGCCTGCACTCGAAAACATATCGGAAAACAGTTCTTTTGTGTAGCTCTTAACTTCCATAGATTTCAAAATACTGAAAAGAAACGTTTTCAAGCTTTAAATACACAATATTTTTGATTTATTTCAAAGTTGGCTCAAACCAGAAAAATCTTCTGAGTTAAATAGTATGCAAGTCGTTATACATATAAAGAACTCATTCATAAAATAGCTTGCATTAAAACATATTATATGTAAATGCATGTATGCATCCGTAAAAGACTCTTTATGCATAATGCACTGCTACTACGTGTAGTCTAATATGGACCATGCATACATGTACCTACTTTATTCAGACATAGTAACAAGTTCATATAGAGGTTTCGAACTAGTGTTTTTCATGTTATTCAACATATGGTCTTGGCTGGCTACAACATACAATATAGAAAAACGGTATTTCAATTTTAGTCCAAGCATTCTTTTCAACTTTATACTCTAAACCTTTCTTTACATCTTACCTTAGTAGCCCAATCGATGATATCTCGTCCTTTAATTCATAAGCTAACTTAATAAGTAAGGAAATTTAAATGTTCCTACGAAATGGTACTAGTAAAGCTTACTTAACCCACTTATCTCGGGGCTTAGCAATTTATCTTCTTCAAGCCTCCAAATCGACACTAAATCTTCCACTTCAGTCCGAGGCACTGCAAACCAATTAAATCACATATCCCGTCACTCTTATCCACATGTTTACGCACATATCTTAAAATCAAATTAAATAAATTCATTTCTATGCTAATAATTTAAATCTTCATTATCTTTAAGATATCTATATTTATATATATAATTATTTATTTATATATATGTTTATAGATGAGTTTATCCATCTTTTTTTTCGAATAAATACGTAAATCTTAACCAAGTTACTTTTCCTTACCTTTGGAGAATTTTCCTCAATCAAGGTTTGTATCGCTTCTTTCCCCCAAGTGTCCAAACCAACACCTACACACCATAGATTTATTTCTTCCTTAAATATTGTACTAATAATACTTCTACATCTGTAAGTACATATATATACATATATATATATATATGTTTACACATTTGCATGAAAGCATTTATGCTTAATCAAATCCTATATTTCTTGTCCTTATCAAGCTCATGAGAGATATATATAGATATTCACATTAATCTATCCTTAACATAGTCTCTTAGTATGTTTATATATATATATATATATATATATGTAAACAATATTGCATTAATCCATCCTCATTTCATTCTCTTGGTATATAGAGCAATATATACTTAAATGCTAAACTTAAAGACTCCTTACCCTTTTGAAGTACTATAGACCGGAGATAGCATTGAGCCAGTCTTGTTTCAGCCCCTGCTCATGCCTTTCAGTTTTGTAAATTTTAATTGTTATTATTCCACTAAAACAACAGTCCATTGGTGTGTTTTAAGCAACCCAACTGTTGCCATCTTTATTCTCCCACGTAGCATCTATACACACCAAGAGTAATAATGAAACTCTAAGAATGCAGGTCATGAACGTGGAAAACACTTCACTGCAGCTGCCTCTGTCTCGCCCTATCTATACAGCCAAGGCTTCCCTAAATTTCAAGCCTCGTTTGTGATCAGTGGGAGAGGGAAATGTATTGATGAAAACACAATCCAACTTCCTTTCTTAACCCCCTCGGGTTTTGCTCCAATGTTTAATATCAGACATGCCTCTTTTCCATTCTTTCCCTCTTGTTTCAGCACACATAATTGAATGCAAACTCAGCCCTTAATCAGCCTTTGTTTCAACCATAATACAGCCTCCCCAAACAACATCCTTTCTTATTTTTATTTTATTTTATTTTTTTTCTTTGCTGAGACCTTTGTTCATCACTCAAGAGACACTTTATTCTTCCTTTGTTTCAGTCCAACTTTGGCATTGTTTGTAGCCTTCAACACTGTGACTTTGGCCCTTAACTTCACCACTCAGCCTCTATTTTTCAACTTCAATTCGGCACCAAAAATAAATGGCTTTTACTCTATTCAGTACTTATTTTCAACAGCTAAAAAAAAATCAATTCCAAAGCCCTGATTCTTCTCTTGATGCTTCCCTATTTAGCTACTCCTAACAGCCACCAAAATGTCCCATTATTTGGTGCTCTGTCTAGCACCAACCCTGCCCCCAAAAGCCACCTAACGAGCAGGCCTTAACACTCCTAAAACAACCTTTACACAGCCCTTTTTTAATACTACAACTCAACCCTAAACTCCTTTCCCAACAGCCACCAAACACACACTTCCAATTCCTATTTTCTTGGCCTATCTTCTTCCTCATCTCACACTGTTTAGCACCTTGTTTAGTGCCTATTTTCAGCCACAGTTAACCAGCCTTCAAGTCACGAAACCAAGCTTTGTTTCAAGCTTGTTTACAGCCCAAGAACCACCTTGAGCAACCCCTTCACCGCACGCCAGCTGCTGTTTTCTTTGGCTTCAGTTTCTAGTCTCAATCGCCTTGCATTCCCTTGTTTCCAGCTCGAGCCAGCCATGGTGATGATGATTGAGTGGGGCATTGATGAGGGAAAGATAGTTTGGGAAGAGACGAGAGAAAGGTTGAAATGAGAGAGAGAAGGTTGGAGTGATGTAGACATTAGAGAGAGATGAGCGGCTGTTAGAGAATTTTAAACAATAATAAATTTTTTTTAAAGTAGATATTTGGTAATGGGGAGGCAGTCTGACCCATAGGGTTGATTGATTTCATTGGGGTTGGTGGGAAATTTTCCATCAACCCGTAAAAATATATATATTTATTAATTTTTTATATATTTCTCTTCTTTCTTATTTTATTTCTTAAGATACTATATATATTTATATATATTTATCCTTAAATATAATATATATACTTGCATATATTTTTATATCTTATTTTAATTTATAGTTATATACATACACACATTTGCACACCACATATTACGTGTATATTTATTTATCCATGATATACATATTGAAATTTCTTGTTCCTTCAAATATGTTTATGCCTATATATGTATTCCTAAAATATATATGTCTACCAATGTAATACATATATATATATACACACACACACACACACACACATTTAGTTGTACATATATATATATGTGTGTATGTATATATGTACGCATGTATGCATGTGCATTGCATGCATGCACGTAACGTGCATTTCGTTTGGTTCATGTGTGTACGTAACTATATTCATGCATATAATTGCAACTTCTTTCATATCCCTTCCACATGCATCGCATATACTGTATTAACGTACACTTTATGTTACTCTTGAAGACTTCAATTTTATGAGTACGAACCATAATCTTATTTTTGTAAATTCCCTAAACTATATTATTGCATTATATTTACTTATAAATACACTTGAGTACATGATTTGTTTAAGAAATTTTACGGTTCTCACATCAATTGCTGAAGGCAAAATTAGAAGATTTCTTTAAGTATAAGGGCATTTTAGTAATTTCACATGGAGATATTTTAAAATAGAATTTTCTCCACTCTTCTCTTCTTCTTGGCCAACCATTATCTTCTTCACTGGCCATCCTCCATAGCCAAAGCTTGGAAGAGAGAGAAACCTCCCAAAACCTAGTGAAAAAGACACCGAAGCTGAAAAGTCTCTTTACCAACCCTGTCTAATTTTCTGTGCTTTACATCTTGGTACCCAAATCAATTCCAAAAGTAGCCATTTGCATAGTGAAGGGCTCTCCAAGCAATTTGGCTAAGGTGAGGAAGAATAGAAAACTTAAGTTTTTCATGGTTTTATGATTAAATAGCATGTGTTTAAGATGTTCAAATAATTATTTAAGCTTGAATCAAACTAAAACCATGAAATTGGGTACCTTAGGGTTTCAGCCAAGCTTAGTAAGGCATGAACATGATGCTCCTTCATATGGAAATGATGTAGAAATTATGTAGAAATAGTTTAATACATGAAATTAAGCTTAAATTAAAGAAATGTGAGGTCTAGGAAGCTAGAACCCATTCGACCAAGAGAAGGGGAAGTAGAAACCATGCTCAATTTAATGTGTTTTGGGTCTTAGAATAATGTATAAATTCATATGGGACTGTAGCACAATCAAAATCGAAAACAGAGATGTTTTTATGCTAGTTGCAGTATTAGCACTGTTAGAAATTAATTGAATTTAGAGCTGCAGTAGGCAATGTACTAGTATTTAATGAGTTAAATATTCTTTGTAACTAAAGTGTGGTGAATTTACTAAATTTGTATGGTAAATTTGTAGCTCAAAGGTCAGAAGGTGATATTGGTGCTAGTGAGAGGAATAGTGAGAATTTGACAAGTAAGAGATATACGTATGAAGCGTAGGGATACTGCGTTGCATGGATTTGATAAATTTTACCTTTTATGAAAATGGAACTGATGATTTGGTTTGAAATTGAGAAATGGAACTTGTGGTTTGAAGCTGTGTTTTTGTGCAAGAGGTTAGGTAGAAAGAACCATTATACTGCCGAAAATTTTCAAAACTAACCTAAACCCTTAAACTTATCATTTGGTATGATATTTTAAAAGTAAAAGAAGGTGGTTATAAGTGTTTGAAATTCAAGTTCCTAAATATGATTTTTTGCATATTAAATCGCAACTCAGTTTTTGAATAAATTTTTACTAGATTTTACGCTTTTTTTGATGCAAGTATATTTTTAAATCTTTGTGGTACTTAAATAAAATATTCTGAATGCTAATTATTGATCTGAGAATATTTTGTGAATTTTTATATTTAAGTATGTTGAGTTTTTTTTAATTTGATACTTATGAATTTATTTAAGATATGATTTATTGAATTTATCTCCGTAAATAAATCTAAAATGATTTATGAATTGTTTTAGGACTGTTGGCCTCGTAGCTACCTACGGGTATATGCATTTCCGTTTCATTTTGATGTTGTTAACTTTAGCCTAGTCTTCAGCTCCCACAATTGTCACCTGGCTAGTGTACACTGTGGCCCTTTGACTATGGCCACACATCTACTTGTATTGCTTAAGTCTATTAGGTGTAGCCTAGTCTCCACAGTATTTTTGTTCGGTTGGTAAGTCCCTAGTTGACATAGATCCAGGTACTCCCAGACTTAATTTGTTTCCGATTTCGTTTCCATAGTAATTGTGCTTTATGAATTATAATATGTTTTATGATTTATATCTTCTTGAATTGTTTATCCAAAAGTGATTTATATTGTTTACAGAGCATTTTAGAAATAAGTTTTGAATCTTTCATGAAATGTTTTTAATGCTAGCTATCAAAAATGTTTATGGAACCTTGTGATCAAATTAAATATTACTAAATTTCTTATAGTGGACTTGGATGCCGGGACAAGTGAGATGCTTCAAAGTATCCTTCTGTACTCAACTTGGTTATCTAATCCACTATAGTATCCTTTTCGAAAATCATGCCAAAAAAATTAAATCATGAATACTTGGTTTTTCGTGTGAAAATGCATATAAGATGTGTTGTATCAACTTTCGTGTATATATATATATATATATATATATATATATATATTTCTTACTAAGCATAAGCTCACCTCTTTATTTTTCCTCCCAGATTACCTATAGTAGATTTAGGGTCTGCTCTAGAGGATTTGATTTTGGTATCCCTCAAGCGATCATCTTATATTCATCAAGGTATACAAGTTATTATCTTTTATGTATTCAGACTTTTATGTACAATGCTGCTTTTATGTGAATAATACTTGGGATGTAAATTTTGAATTAGTTTACTCACTGGATTTTTTAGGTCAATTATATTTTTGAATTAATGCTTTAGAATTTGAATCCTCATCTTGTATGAAAATGATAAATTTTTTTTTGAATATATGTTGACACTGCAGACAGCCCCAATCGTAAATGATTAAATTATGTGAAATTAGTAAAATATTCTATATTTCGATACGTAACAAGATTTGGGTGGAGACAATTAGGACATAAATGTTTGGCGACAAGCTGTGCATGATGTTTACGCCATGGTAGTGAGATTGCCAAGGTGTACAGCAACGTTTACACGTCAATAGCATCATCGCCTCTGCCTACAACATCTTCATCTCGGCCTTCATGTCCACCTCAATCCTTAGCAGCCCCATCTTTATCTTAGTAGCTCATTCTACTTTTGCCAATATCAACATCACCTCTAACTCCACCACTAGCAGTGCCACTAGCAATAGCACCATCAGCAGCACCACTATCATCTCTAGCTTCGCCACCAACTTTAGCTTCACCACCTCCAACACCATTAGTATATGTTAGGCATAAGAGGAGAAAGTAGACTTTCTATTTTATATGTTGACTTTTACTTTTGTATGAAATGATATATATATATATATGTTACTTTTGTCTCATTTCTCCATCCATCATCATTTAATATTGTTTCCTTTATTTTATAGTTCAAATAAAAAGGTATCATAAATAAAGTGTACATTTGGTAAATAAATTTAATTTTCATACATAAAATACAATAATGTTCAAGTTACATTATACAACACAAAAAAATACATCATGGTTCATCCAGATTAATTGTTTCTTGAGTTACAACATCTGTGTTTGATGAGAACAATAATTTGAAATCCTCAATCCTAGATGCATATGAATACTCCCACTCTTGAGCACATTGATATCAATACCTACGCCAGTTGCATGTGATCGAAGGTATTAATACTCTCTGCTCCATAAAGACCTACAATAATTCATTGTATTTAGTGAAATGTGAAAAAATAATATCAAACCTTACTCATGATCCATACTTGAACAAAATGATAGTTGTTCACAAATTCAATAGCAATTAACCTATAATCTAGTGGGGGAGGTGCAACAAATCTAAGTGCAAGATATGTCAGGCATTGTTTGGTAGATAAATGGACAAGTACGATGTCACACCATGATGATATCAAATGACCTATGTATGGTAAGATCATTCAATTATCCTTAAAAGCTATTGTGTTGAAACACACAAGGACTACATAATTCATCAACACGCTCCTAACATCCATAACGATGCACGTAATCATCCCGATGTTTACTGAATTCATCCATCAAACCTCATCGCACTTATGGCCAGGCATTTGCACTTATGCCCAACAACCCAGTGATAGCTCTAAATCCACAGTGTCAATCAGAATTGAAATCAATAACACTGTGAATGAATGAAGTTATCTCCACTAGAAAAGAATCAATATATCGAAGCTTGCCACTTTGACGATGCACTTGTAATTTCTTCCTCCTTTTTGATAGTTTCACTAAACTTGCCGTTTTGTTACTGTCCTGACTAGACTCGACAATCTCAAAATAAGAAGGTTCTCGTCGAGTTGATTTGTCCATCTTAAGTGCTCGTGGATGACTTTTTTCTTAGCCTTTTCAACTAGAGGGACTAAGAATGTTGTTGCTCGCTCACCTAGTTCTCTCAACTTTTTTTTCAAGGCTAGTTTCCCTAAAATGTCACATGCATCAAACCATCTAACAATTATTTCCCTCTCAGCATCCAATATCAACTGTTGTGTCTCATCAACTTGGACTTCGTCAAGTCCAATTTTGACTAATGTGAGTGCACGTCAGATAAGGGAATTGATTGTCCAAACCCTACATATTCAGTAATCTTATGAGTACATGACAACACACGGCAACCTATGTGTGCTTCTCATTACACAACCACAAGAGGAAATATTAATATCTGTATCATTTGCTCGCTCTGCCTTCAACAATATCATATTCAATGCTGACCTTGACACCAACCTCCATAACTCCTTGATTAATAATTGTCATAGCCCGTGACCCTATTTTTCACCTTATTCTATACATCTTATTTGGTTGGGCTGTCTGCGATACTTTACTTTTTCTTTTACATATAAATAATTTCATATAAAATTATAATATGAATTACATCCCCTATCTTAATTCATAATGAAGTAGTACTGTAGGTAAGTCTAAATACAGAAAATAAATGATCATACCTTATTAAATAAATCAAGCTGTCGCATCGTCGCCAAATGGGCAGCCGAAATCCTTTAGGTGTCAGACTCTCAGTCTTCGAAAACCTGAAATGTTAAAATTAATGGGTGAGCAAACCACGGCTCAGTAAGGGAATTATATGCGTCACTTGATATTCAGCTATCTATATGCTGAAAAACTTTTTCATTTTTCCTATAGGGCTCAAGGCTCGCATGTAGGAAGGATACTACAGTCGGTTAGGGATCCGGATGGAGTAAGGCAGGTATTTTGAAATACCTGTCTTGTCCCTGAACCTAGAAGCAACTGTAGAGAGTAATAAATTTCTTTTCGTTTGAAATTTAAATCCTTTTCCTTTTTATTCCATATCATTTTCATATACTTTTCAAAATAATGCTTTTATGAAATAAAGCATTTAAATAAAATAACTAATATTCATATATTCTTTGAAAAGAATATTAGTTGAATCATCATCATTCTCATTTAAACTCATTTCATATTTTACTGTACATTCATAATTAGTACAGTACTTTAAATAGCAAAATAAGCTATTAATTCCTTTTCGTATAAAATATATATCATTTAAATCTAATATTCAATTTAAAAATTTAAAATAAGAATATTAGATTTATTTTTCTCCTTTTTCCTTTTTGGAAAACATATGACATATTCATGTCACATATAGTCTAATATTCAATTTAAAATCATAGTAAGAATATTAGACTTATAAACTCTTTTTCTTTTTGAAAACATATTACATGTTCATATCACATGTCATATGAAAATCATCTCGTAGTACTAAAATCAGTATCATAATAAGCATTATGTAAAATGCTGTAAATCACTTTCATTTAACTTATCACATATCATGTAAAACATTTACATTTCACGTATCACATATCTTATAAAACATTTTCATATATGGAGACTGAGACAATCATCACTCATATCATGCTATAGTATAAAATAATCATGTCAGATCATGGCCATAGTCTATAATTGTCCTCGGCAGATCACTGATCAGGTGTCGACCGAGACTACATATCACATATCACATGTCACATGTCACATATCACATATTATATATCAGCATGATAAGGTTGCCAACTAGTCTCAAAATCGTATTTTTTTCATCATCAGTAAACCTTTATGGAATTTATAAAAATATATAATTTCATAATTCAAAACCATAAAGGTTATAAAACCATTTAGTGAATATTTAAGAAATATATATAAAAATATTCACTTCATTTCTTTTCATTTTTCATCTCGTATTACGTGTAATTTACATATCAAGAGAATTTTCGGTGATTTTATTATCAACATTCTCGAAGAGAATTTTCGGTGATTTCATTATCACCATTCTCGAAAACATAAATATTTTAAAATCACTTTCATTTTATTCAAGTTTTTATGAAAATATTCATTTTCTCGATTTTCGTGGTTGAAAATCATTTCTCATGACATAAAATCATTTATTATGATTTTCGATAATTTTCTAATATTTTTCGGCAGTATAACGGCTGCCGATTGGCTAGCCTCTTACACGAAAAATACAGTTTATATTTTCAATCAGAAAATCACCACAATTTTTCAATTGATGAATCATCACAACATTTTCATAAAATAATTCATAAGTTAAAAGCGTGCATATTGAATATCATTATAGTGCTGCACATGCATCCTTTACCTATCCCGGGTTGGCGACTTCCTCGTTATCGGTCATGCTCGTACTCCATCTCTTCAGATTCCATCATCTCGGTCATCGAGGGAATTTTCGAATGTTCGGGATTTTTTAGATTTTCGAATTCTCGGAAATTCCTGAATTCTCGTAAATTCTCCCTTTTTTCTCTCTTTCTTCTTTTGCTCTTTTCTTCCTTTTTCTTTTTCTTTCTTTTTCTTTTCTTTTTCTTTTTCTTTCTTTTTCTTTTCTTTTTCTTTCTTTTTCTTTTCTTTTTCTTTTTCTTTTCTTTTTCTTTCTCTTTTCCCTTTTTCTGGTCTTAATCGGTTCGGCCTTCCTCCACCGGTTCGGCCACCGTCGGTCCTCCTTCCCGCCGGTTCGTGCCTCCCATAGCTTGCCGGAGTTGCGAGGACGCCGAATCTGGTCTCTGTTTCGCCTCATCACCAGCGATAGCGCCGGATCTGAAGGCTTGGGTTTCGGCCTCTTCTCCTTCTTTTTCTTCCTTCCTCCGCCGGTTTCCTCTTCGCCGGTGGTCTCTTTCTCCTTCCCCTTACCTCCGCCGAGCTCATGGTTGGGGTGGCGGTGCCTGGACCGGCTGGCATTGCCGATTTCTCTTCTCTTTTCTCCTCCGATTTTTCTTCCCTATTTCGTTCATTTTCGCTTCTATTTTCGGTGCTTTCTCTTCCCTTTTCCGTCATCGATCGCCTTCTCTTCCTCTCCTCGGCTCATCAGCCGCCGTCACCTTTCTCTCTCTCCTCCTTCTCTGGTCTGGCCGACGGGTTGGCTTCAGCTTCCTCCTCTTGTTTTCTACAAAAATGGGATCCAATTTCCCGTTTCTGTTTTAGTTTTTTTTTATTTTATTATAATTATATTTATAATCCTATATAAATATAATTATATTACATTTTTTATCATATATAAAATATAATTTATATAATTATATTTATAATTATATATATATTACTTTTATTATTAACAATATACATATATATACATACTTTGTTTTAACAATATATATATACTTTAATTAAAGTTGATATATATATTTCATATATATATATATATATTTATTTATATATATAATTGTATATAAAAATATACACATGTATTTATTTAATATAAAGTAGCGTATATATATATATATCATTTTCTATAATATATACTATAATTCATATATATATATACATATGTATTTGTATAAAAACATATGCAAATATATTTATATAATCTAATTATATAAATATATCCTTATACGCATTTTTATTTTATTTAATTTTGGATTTCTTAATATCCAATTAATTTCTCATTTTCATTTCTTATTTAATTTGGATTCAAATTTATCCAAATTAATTTCCTCAACTTTATCGCTTACAGAATTTCCTACAATATTCCATCTTGTAAATAGTTTATTTATTTACTTTAATTTATCTTTCGCATTAAAATTAAATTTTCGAATAAATAATATCAAAATTTGAAAATTTGCGGTTATCACAATAATGGCCTAAAGTTGTGTTCAACAACAATAAGGCTTGCCTCAAATTAAGCCTATCTGTCCATATGTTGTAGCTCAATCAAGGAGTTGATAATGTTCCAAGATGTTTCAAAATCACATTGAGACGATCCAAGGTGCCGTTTCAACTTTGCATGTGCACTCTTCACTCTACAACAAATTAGAACATGTATTAATTATAAGCTTAATAAATTATTGAAAATAAACATAAACTTAAAAGATCACAGTGAGCGTACCTATTAGTTGTCGTATTGCCAAAATGCTTTACTTCATCCGTCCAAGCTGCAACAAATCGCTCCTTATGTTTATCCAACCAAGTGTCCCTCACATATTGTAGTGTTTTTGGATAACTACGGTAATCCAAATGGATTAAGCTTAAATGCCTCTTACACTCATCTTCCATCAATGAGAACATAAGATGCTCCAAGATGCCATGAATGCATCCCACCTATCCTTGTTCTCAAATAACTTTTTACACTTAGCAAGCACATTTTTTTATATGTGCCACCTGCATAACAGATTGGTTGTAAAGGGAAATACCACTTGAACTAAATTCATCAATGCCAAATCTTGATCCTTGATAATGACAAATGGTGATGCAACACATGTTACTAAAATTTTTAACTTATGCAATGCCCAAGTGTAGTTCTCTTGACGCTTAACATCCATGTACACAGATGTAGTCGAAAAAGTCAAATTAGTTAATGTCACACAAATGATATTGAGGAATGGCAACCAATATCTATATGTTTTATATGTGCAATCCATAATCAACACGTGGGAAAGGATGCAACATATCTATTGATGTAGGATGTGCCCAAAACAAGTCTTTCACAACATCAATTAACTCATCACTCAGATGTCACTCCACGTATTTACACTCATTCAACCATTTCATTAGTTATTGCATTTGTGACCTACCAGCTTTCTCAATCAATCTGTAGGCTTGTCATGTATTGTAAATGGTCTTCACAGTGATAATGTCCTTTTCATTCTTGTTTTTCAATGTCATGATTATATTTTGTGGTTTGACCATGTTCTTGGTCATATTATCCACAACATTTTTCTCCTTAACGGATAATATTGCAGCAAATGGATGACCCTCAAAATGCCTCGTAAATGCATGATTGTGTATCCCATTTACTACTCTAACTTGCTATTCATCATCTGTTTCTAACCACCAGCTCGAATAGACATTGTCACGACCCGAAAGTCGCGACATTCACTTAACAATCACACTTATACTGTTTTCCTAAATTTACGAACTAAATTTTTTTCTTTTCACTTAAGGTTTGTATTCGATACCAGTGTCATCACTAAACAAGTTCCACCTTTCTCAATTTTGATTTAACTTAACGTTGTCATTTAAATAGATAACTCCTAAGACAAATCAACTTACTTCCTCAATGTTTTAATTAAAAATTTAATCTTGCAAAAGAAAAAGATCGAAAACATCCCCTTATATATATATATAAATATATATTCAATTTTCCCCAATTAATTAACCTGCAAAATATATATTTTGTCAAAATCATATCTCAATTCCACAATTCATAGATTATATCACCATACATTATACACAATCCTAGAATCATCAATTAAACATATTAACATTCCTCAAAGTCCATATTTGTCATACGACAATCATATCCAGAATGGCACTCGATAATTATACTAATCTATAACAATCTAGTGCGATCCTAAGTTACATCCCAAAATATTTTCACTAAACATGTACTGTGTATTGTACAATGTCTATACATAATAACCAACAGGACATACAACATTCATATACCTCAAAATTGATAAAAGCAGTGCTCGAAGGACTTAAATAAGTACCACTAGTAGGTACGATTCCTCGAGGGCCCACACAGTACTCTAAGCGTGGACTCTAGCTCTTATGATCTGCGATGATGTTAGAAAGGAGTTAGCAAACCATGGCTCAGTAAGTAGTTTAAGTAAATGCATGCTAGACTCATGTCGATCTACATGCAAGTGTAGAAAAAGTAATGCTAAAGTGACGTGTACGTATAGCATTCAATTACAGTCTTAAATCAAAATACTCTTACCATGCACTTTAGTTCAAAACACTCTCATTATGCACTTTAAATCAAATTTACTATGCATTTCGATTATATCAATTCACTATGCATTCAGTTAAATTCAAAATACTATGCACTTCGATAAATCAATTACTATGTAAATCACTATGCACTTGGATAAAACAATCAATATACACTTCGATAAATCGATCACTATGCATTTTGATAAATTCAAAATATTATGAACTTCGATAAATCAATCACTAAGCACTTCGTTTTAAATCAATCACTATGTACTTTGATAAATCAATTACTATACATTTGTTTAAAATCAATGATTATGCACTTTGATCAGTCCATTACTATGCATTCGTTTTAAATCTATGACTATGCACTTTAATAAATCAATTGCTATGCGTTCATTTAAAATTAATGATTATGCACTTTGATAAATCGATTTCAATGCATTCGTTTTAAATCAATGACTAGATTTCTATGCATTCGTTTTAAATCAATGACTGTGCACTTTGATAAATCAATTTCTATGCATTCGTTTTAAATCAATAACAGTGCACTTTGATAAATCAATTGCTATATATTCATTTAAAATCAATGATTATGCACTTTGATAAATCGATTACTATGCATTCATTTAAAATCAATAACTATGCATGTTGATAAATCAATTAGTTCACAAAACAATAATCAATGAACATTAGGCGTATAGCTTCGATTCACTAAAAACGATTTCAGAAACGATCACTTATCACTTTAGGCGTAAGCCTTAAATCACTTAAAACGATTTCAAATCAATCACATTTTACTTTAGGCGTAAGCCTCAATTCACTGAAAACGATTTCAGAAATGATCACTTATCACTTTAGGTGTAAGCCTTAAATCACTTAAAACAATTTCAAATCGATCACATTTCACTTTAGGCGTAAGCCTCACTTCATTGAAAACGATTTCAAATCAATCACTTGTCACTTTTAGGCATAAGCCTTAATTAACTGAAATCAATATCAATAATAACATAGTGGTATTTAGAGTTTAGGCAATAATCCTCAATCACTGATACGATAACGATAATGATGTCCATCCTAGCTAGTGATGGAATGGTGTCACAAGTAACACGAAATCTATGGCCATAGAACGATACTCCAGTCTCGCTGATCAGTCGAGAGCAGGAACTTGTTTGCTGGTTTTCCAGACAAGCCTAACAATTTACCTAGAGCACTAGGCTCAATAGGTAAAATACAATACAGTAGTCTAAAGCGCAAAGCTCAATAGACGGGTAATAGAGCCTAGAGATAAGCTTGATAGGCTAGAAATGACCCGAAGGTCGTAGGATATGCCCACACTCAAAATCGGCTTGAAAACAAGGTTCTTGTGTAGCACTTGGCTTACACGAATTTCAAAGCATTTATTAAATCAGTTTTGAGTTTAAAATATAAGTTTTCAATTTATTTCAAGAATCAGTTTAAATCAAGACTTTGCGATTTAAAATATAATGCAAGTCTTTAAAACATAGATATTAAGTAATTTAAACTCAAAACATGCTATAAGTGAATGCATATATGCATCAGTTCACTTCAATTAACATGCAAACTTGGGCTGGCCACAACAGACAAGACAAAAAAACAAATTTCAATCCAGCCCAAGTATAAACGAATTCATAAATTTAAACCATTCCTACGAGATGGTGCTAACAAACTTACTTAACCCACTTACCAGAACGATTAGCAATTTATCTTCCTCGAGTTGTCACATTCAGGACTCAAGCTCCTACACCACTTCGATTCACTACAAATAAATTCATTAACAGCTCAATGACGTGTCCTCATTATGCTTAAATCACTTGCTAAGACATATATATTAAACCCCAATTTATCAAGGGCACTTCTATGTTCAAAAATAAATTTTTCGTTATCATGCAACTTCTATTTATATATATATCAATGCTTAGACTAATGGATAATTTCATACCCTTGAAGACTTTCCTTAGTCGAAGTTTGCCTCACTCATTTTTTTCAAAATTTTTCAATCAAATCCTACACCCATAATCTTTCATTATCTTACAAATGGTAGACACATACACACATATATATAGGTGTATAAATATGTGATTATACTTTAACCATCTTCAACATATCAATTAATGTATATATGTATATACATTCGTATATACTTATACAGGAATACATATACACATTCGCTTCAAACAATAAGATATCCCCTTCATATTAACATATATATATATATATATATATATATATATATATATATATATATATATATATATATATATATATATATATATATCAAGCTTAACCAAAGAAACAAATCTCACCATTGAGAAACTTTCAAACTCAAGCCCTTCATCAATTTCCTTAAGATCTCCTATGAATTCCAACATTACAAATTTACAACTTTAATACGCTATCCTCATCAACATTTAAAATCAAATCAAGATCCAACACTTACCTTTGGACCTCACAAAACCGAGCCTCACCTTTTTCTAGATTGGTCTCTCGATTTAGCCATGGAAATAGCTACGGTTCCTTCACCAAAACAGCAGCTAATATTGTATACTGAACAACCCTTATATTCACACGTAACCTCAGTGTTAATGCCCTACACAGATGTAGTACTTCTCAAGCCAAAAGATGGCCTTACCCTTTGCTCCAAAGTGTGCTGAATGAAACCCCTGTGTTGCCTTACACGATCAGCCACCCTTTTTGGCTACCGAACATATTCAAACAGCAGAACAAATTAAAACGGCACTGAATGGTCCTCTCACACCAACAGCTTCAGGTTCTCTTAGATTTTTTTTTTCCAATTTAACTTTGACTTAACTCTTGTTGCATTCTTCTTCAGTGTTGGCTACTCATGAAACTCGAGAAAGATGCCATACACTGCTTCCGCTTCTTCCGTCACACCACTGACTTGTCTTCCACTGCTTTAGCTCAACAACTTAGCCTTGGATGCTTAAGGAACCCACAATAGCCCTTGCTTCAATTGCCATTTCCTCCACTGCTCTAGTTTTGAACACCCAAGGATCCTCACTTCTAGTTGAATGTACAGCACTTCTCTCATTGCTTCTTGCGGTTTTCTGGTCAGCCTTACAACTCCTCTAGACTGCCTTCTTTCCAGCAACTCCTTCTCCTTCAATGGCTGTCACCATTCTCCCCTAATCAGACGTGAATAAGGCCCCTTGTTTTGCCTTAGATACAGCCTTATTTAATTTCCTGTATTTCCTGCTAGAGTCAGCCCTTAAAACTTTCGATTCTCCCTAGTTTTTCAGCTCCATTGACGTGGCTATTTAACTCTGGCTTCCACCAATAGCTTCGACTTCTTTACTCTTTCCCTCTCATTTCTCTTCGTCTTTTCTCTCTCTCATTCTCTCTTTCTCATAAGTCTCGGTTTCAGCCTTCACCAGTCATCATTTCCATAGCCCCATCTCATGTCTACTCATCACTAAACATAGTACCAACAAAACAACCATGTCCAATGCTTGCACCCATACAAAACTTACCACTGTTATTCACGCCTTCTGCCATAAGAACTGCATCTTACAGCTTTGAAGATGCCACCCAAAATGAAAGCAAAACCTCCACATTTCCCCTGTTTATAGGCCCTCTTTACTTGCTCTGAAACTCTTTCAAAGTGCCACCGAAAATCCCTTTGGTTGTAGCTTACAATAGTGCTAAAACACCACCATTGAGCTGTTTTCTGTTGGAGCTTTTCCAAGCCACGAATAGCTTGGTTCCTCTTCCTCAGGTGCGCAACAGAAGGCGAGGAAATGCTGAGAAAAATGAGGATGGAGATGGGTTTGGTAGTGGCATGAAGATGACGAGGGAAATGGGGAGTGATGTTGGGATAAGGTAGAGCACTTACATATTTGGTGAAAACCCACCAAATTAATAATTTTTTTATATTATTTTTATTTTATGAATATATATATTTATTACATTTTAATAATTAGATATATATATATATATATATATATATATATATATATATATATATATATATAATATAAACGCATATACATAATAAACATACTCACGTAGGTTTTATCTTTTATATTGTATATATACATATAGTTATATATCTATCTTGTATATATCTCTTAGTTATATTCCTCTTTATTTATAGGTATACCTTGATTTATTTATTTATTTATTATTGTTTTCAATTAATTTCTTGTATATATATATATATATATATATATATATATATACACACATATATACACATCCGTGTATTTTTGTACATGAATATTTATATATACAATTATTATATTATTTTTATTCCACTCAGTTATTCATATATATCTAGGTACGTACATATGCATGCATGCACTTTGCATGCACTAGTCGGTGTATATGTTAACGTTCTTATCGAATTGCGTACTTCATCACCCAAAATTTTCTTTATATAAATTTCTTATGAGGTTCATACCTCGTTCATTACTTTGTGATGATTATAAATTTTCAAAATTACATATTTAATATTAATTTATCTACTTTGTATGTTTATTTACAAGTTCATTACAAAGAATAGTTGGTCTTCACAGACATCCACATTTTTTTGTTCCCACACCCTTACAAGCTGATTTTTCTATTTTTGCCTTCTTTTTTGACTCTCTAAATCTTCCACTTCATTCACAAGTCAGTCGTAATCTGGGTTTTCTTGAAATAATTTCAGGTTCAGATCCTCTAATCACAACTACAAGGCCTACATTTCTCCCTAGCACCCTTGCCCATGTGATTAACTGTTCTCGAGTATAAAAAGCCTACACGAATATACTATATTAATAAATGACTGCTTTACTTGTATGAAAAATAATATTAAAGTTCAAATTATCATACCTTGTCTGTTGTAAATGACTCGGTGCAATCAAATTGAGAAGATGCTGCTTCTTTCTTGTAAACCAATAATCTTCTGTCATACTACAAATATAAAACAAATTATTAGTTTTATTACATAACAATTAACTAAATAACTAAATAGATAACAAAAATATTAAATTTTTTTTATTTAAAGGGTCTCAGCAGTGCACTGCCAAGCCTTATATAAAAGGTCTCGACAGTGTACTATCGAGCCTTATTATGTTGGCACGACACTAAGGAGGGCTCGTTAGCCCATTGCTGAGCCTCTCCATATGGGTCTCAACAGTTTATATAGATTGATACGATGATATTTGGTGAATTATATATGTGCTAATATATTTGCTTTATTGATGTTTTATACCTAAAAGAGCTTACTAATGCTTATTTTATGATTTAGATATTAAATATCAAAGTTGGAATTAATTGAAGCTAAAAAGAACAAAGTGTAGTATTTTCTATCCAGTTTGTAATATTGATGTTTTTTACCATCTTAATGACCTAATCTCAAGAAGTGGCTTTCATGGAAGTTGTAGAGGACTTCTCAAGGTTTTCATAATGTATAAGATTGTGAAAATCGGAGTTCATTTGATGGGTCAACTATTTATGGAAAGTTATAATGAAAATATGCTTATAATTTCTATTTTTAGAAAGAGTTCCAATGAAGCAAGGTTTCGTTAAAACAAGATTTTGTGAAAGCAAGATTTGGTTGAGACAAGACATGTCTTAAAATTTTGTTATGTCATAAATTTTTAATTATTTTTAAGACAATGTAATCAAGTAGGAAAATAGAGTTTGAGCAGAGAAAGAATTGTACAGAGAGAGAAGTTCTAAAAGGAGTTTAAGCCAATCAAAACTCTTCTCAGACTTATACTCTACCTAACATTCTTAGGCCTATATAAAGAGCATATTAGATCCCATAAAAATCAAATCCCTCTTTCTCTTTCTTCTCTCTTGTATGGTTTTTAGACTAGATTTAATAAAAATTTTATTTTTTTTGTTGATTTCTTTAATTTTTTTTTTTCATATTTTCATTTTTTATTTCTTTCTTTTTACAAATTGATTTCTTTTTTTCTTTTCTTTTATTTCTGATTTTCGTTTCTTTATTGAATTTTAATTCTTGTTTATTAGGTTCTTGCTAATTTGTGTTCTTGATTATTAATTCTGATTTTGTATTATTGAAGATTGCTTCTTTGATTGTTTCTTGCATGATATTCGTGATCTTTATGATATATATTTGGAGTTTATATTCTTGAATATGAATAGTGAGTAGATTTCTTGTTCAGTTATAAGGTAAATTGATTGTTCTTGAAAAAAGCATGTTGTGAGATTATAAACATATCATATAATTGTTGATTAAGTATTTGAGATTCTCTAAGTATATTAACATGATTATTTGTTTGATTAGATAAGGTGTACACTATTTAGTTAAATTATTAAAAACATAAGTCCGTAATTACTTGTCGATTTAATCACTAGGGATCTAGGAAAATTAAAGTTTAAGTTAAATGAACCGCGTTGAGTGAGTTTATTACTTAATGTTGACTTAAATCTTTGTAGATGTTAATGCTGCTATTAAAAATTAATCTATAGCGCTGAGCATAGGTAAATTTTGATAGTTAGAGATTAATTAAGACGTTGAGCCTTTAATTAACGACACAGTAATAAAAGAAAGGTGTAATTGGACTTTGGGGAATTACACTACGATCAAGTACTTAATTGACAGTGATCTTTAGTAATCAATGATCAATATCATATCCCAAGAATAATTAATTACCTTGTAACTGAAGTTTTGTGATATTTGATATTTTCTAATTTATTTAATTGTTTATTTTTCTGATTATTTTCTTAGTTTTTATAGTTTAGTTGAAAAACCCCCCAAAATTCTCTTTTCTCTCCCTAACTAATAGTTAGGTATTTAATTTAAATAATTAACTTGAATAAAACAATCTTTATGGGATCGACTTTTGCTTGCCCTATCTGTAGGTTTAAGTAAATTAATTTATTATTGGTGCCTGTGACACTACCATAGATCTCGGCAACCCACTGATGAGACTCTTTCTTCACTCCTAGCATAGAATTGTAGGGAGTTGCAATGTACTCTCGGCAATTCACTACTGAGATTATGATGTAACTCTCGACAATTCTATGCTAGAAGCATCGAAAATCTATGTTTTTTTTTTGGTTTCTTTAAATGGAAAAAATTAAAAAATTTACTAATAATAACATAAGTATGCAGAAATCTCACACATTTCGTCTACATCTTCATTCATAAATGAATTCTTGTTTGAATCATCAGAAAAGTACTCCATGGTTTTGATTTTTGAATGAGATTTGATTGGGGTTAGTTTAGGGTGTGTGAAGAGAGAATGGTGGAAGAAGGGAATGAGTTGAATGGGTTGGGGTTTGTTTTTTGGGGTATGAGTGTCAAATAGTAATGTTGTAGAGAGGTATTTTTGTATTAAAAAACTTTCATTTATTTAGGGCGCACCTAACACCCCTTAGGGTATGACTAGAACCACTCAAAGACAAATTTGCATGAGGGTAAAATTAACCTCTACCCTTACTTTTTTATTTTTATTGTTTTATTAAAAAAACATATATCTTTAAAAAAAAATTTATCATTTTCAATCTCATCAGAATCAATTTCACTGCCTATCTAAACTAGCTCTAAAATGATAGAAATATCATATTAACCAAAAATTTACATACATGATAAATACGAATAAGTTGTCAAATCTAACTTCTAGCGTCAAACAACTCCATAAAAAATTATTACCAAGGAAAATATATTTCAATTAAACTATATTGTTACATTGAGTCTTTATTTTAGTAGCAATTTCACTAACATTTTAGATAGTCAAAGGGCTAAAATTTTCATTTTGAAACACAAGGACGAAGTGTCTTGTTCAAAAGGTCCTATTAGCATTAAGGTAATATTAGGAGTAAATGTGGCAAATAGGCAGGTCATATTGGATTTAGTTTGGGTTATTGTGGATTGAATCAATTTGGGTTAAGGAAAAATCGAATCTCGAGTTCAGATCATTTGGAGTTCGGATAAGGTCGGGCTTGAGTCAAGAAATAATCAGTCTATTTCGAGTTCAGATTAGGTCGGGTTTGGGTCAATTTGAATTTAGATCAATTTGAGTTTAGGTTGTTGACTTTTTTAGTCAATTCGGGTTGGTTGGATTTGGATTCGGATTCGGATTCGGATTCGGGTTGAGCATGCAGGTTTTTCAGGTTAGACTTTGATCATCTCAATGTTATTTTTTTTTGTATGAAAATGAACTAAAACTATATTTCTAAGAATCACAAAACTCATGAAAATAAAATTTTCTTCTTGTATGATCTACAATAAAATTGAGATTGAAATATTCAAAATCTTTAATAATCTGTATGATATTTTTCTTTGTAATATATTTACCAATATTTATAAATTAATTACATCATTTTCATTTTATTTCTATTATCTATAGTAATTGTTAACTCTATGCATCAAAGTGATTTAATAATCTTTACTAAATATTATAATATATTACTAGACATTTCTTTAATTTATCTTGATTTTTTATAGAATAATTGGAGACATTAAGTGTAAGTGATGTAGATTTTGTACTTTGTAATAGATTAGCCTTTAAATAATTATACATTAGCCCTTGTAGAATTTTTTTTGGTTATATTCAAATGAATACAATATAAAAATGAAAATCTAAGTTTAAGTTTAAGTTTAACCATATTCAAAAAAATATAACACTTGTACAATTAAAAAAGATTATACTTTTACTATAATAAAATACTTTGACATTAATTTTGACATTTAAATATTTATTGAGAATCTTAAATTTAAGTTTAAACTTTGTGGGTTTTGGTTAATTTGGATTCAGATCAATTTAAATTCCAATCCTGTCGGGTTTGGACTAATCTAAATTCGAATAAATTTAAATTCGAATTAATTCAAATTCGGATCAGGTTGCGTTCGAATCAATATGAATTTGGATTAATTTAGTTCCGAATTAATTCGGATTCAGATCAAATTGAATTTGAGTTGTTATCTTTTTTAATCAAATTAAATTAATCGAATTTAATTTCAGATTGTTCTTGTGGATCGGATCTATTTTTGTCACCTCTAATCAGGAGGATTTTTTTTATTATACTACTAAAGCAAACTTTAGCTTGAAAATGAGAGATCTCCACGCATTGGAGCACCGATTATGTCCGGGAAGAAACTTCAATAGAAACCAACATTTGTTCTTCGTTCTCTTTTTCCACGTAACAACTTCAACAGATAGAACTTTTTTCCAAACCTGCTCATGTACATTCTCCTTATATAATGCGAGGAAACAGATACAATTGAGTAGATTCACTTCGTAGAAATTTGGCCTTGCATCCCACCATTTACAAACGTTTTGCTGATTTATGATATCGGCTTACACTTTGTGAAAAAATTCCAACTGAGCTAGAAAATATATGGACTCTGTTAGGAGACCGGTACCCAAGTGAGCTTGTTCAGCTTCTCTTTTTTTTCATGGAAGATTTATCTTCTTTAACCCCAACCAATCTTCAGTTGTGTACTAGTCTATACAAATCAGAACACACCATAATAATTTAAACCAAATTCACATCAGCGGCACTGGGAGGTTCAGTAATATTAGAGAACTTCAATCACTTTGAAACGATCAGTAAGAAGGATTCTGAGCTCATAAGAAAACAGCTAGCAACAATGGGACAAGAAGGCTGAAAATGTTGAAAATTTACCATATTATTTGTGGTTGATATGTAGCGCAAAGAACAAAGCAATGACACAATCTTCTATTAAAATCTTACACATTTAACATGGATGATACAAAAAAAATTAAGCATGTGGATGTTGAATTTTACCTATATTTGGAAATCCATAGTGCTACACAACACAAACGAAGGTAATCATAGTGCGCTGCCCATTAATAATTTCAACATCAACTTTGTGGCATAAGATGACACTCCTTCTTACCTCCATGCAGAGATTGAGATGCAACCCATTTCACCACATTCATTTACCAGCAACAAAAAATACATCATCACTTACTTAACCAGTAGATGAAGATAAGAAATGTGCAAACAGATGCAACGAGGGACAGAATAATGCTATCCATAGACTTTTTCCTCTTTATAGCAGACAGAATATGATTTACCTGCACAATAGCCATGATAGCATATAGGTGAAAATATGACCAAACAGTTGAAAACAAGCACAGAGAGAAGTTAAAAGAACACTTCTGGTTAAATTTTCACAGATGGTAAAATGGTTTTCCATTCGGATTTAAACTGTCCTCAAAATTATCAATATTTGTTCACAATGGCATCTGTCAACCTATGAATGGAGACAGAATGAATTTCTCAAGCTCACTAAACTAGTAATATAATAGATCATTTGTGATAATTTATAGTGGAGGTTTCATTCTTTCATCAAGTAATCTATTTTCTGAAGCATGTCCAATTTTTCAAAGTTAATATGATGTGGAAATCATAGAAAATAGCATGTGATACTTTATAAATGTCAGAAAGTTGACAAGTATTCATACTGTTGGAAGGCGGCTGCCAACATTGCTGAGCTTTGAATTAATACCCCCAAAAGTTGAACGTTGAAGAACAAGTGCACCGAGAGTTGCTTGAGCTTGTGAAATCACACTATCCATCTGGAAAACCAGAATTCAGTTGGCAACTTCATAAGAACTAAGAGTGACAGCTGAAAATTAACAAAATTCTTATTGTTTTTCCTCCAAAGTCAAGGTGGGGTCCATAGCCATCTAAGTTACAGAGAAACCATCCAAAAACTGGCTGGTTAAGAAAAAAATTCATACAGCAGTGAGAATCAATTATAAAAAGTGTTTACTAGCATATAACATCTGCAAAATATTTTGTATTCCCCACAATAATGAAAGTTTTTCTTTTTTTGAACAGATGAAAATTATGAAAAACTATGAACTTTTATCAACCTGCTTTTAATAGGAGCATGCACTCCATAATTGTTGTACCAAGAAAAGGAAAATGAGCTGCAAGACTACCATCATCCTCATAAATGCTTCTTTACAATGAGTTAAGAGCCTAGTAAATTATATATCAATAATGGAAATCAAATCAAAATGGTAGGAATACTTCAATTCATTTATAGATCTCACCAGAAAAAAACCAGGTAATTTTGAAACATACAAAATTGAGACAGTTGGCCTAAAAACACATAAAACAGCAGTTTTGATCACAATTGTCAAAACAAGTGAAGGCCACTTGGATGTGCCTAATCGCTTCTCAAAACTAAGATTTGTCTAACACATCAAAAAGATGAGGACTTAGTTAAGACTTTAAAGCCTAATTACTCTTTATTAGGCAATAATAAGTTGTGATTTTACCTTCTCTATGTTATAGTTAACAAGTTTATTCCAGCTCATATATTTTCATCAGTTTACAAGAGTCACGGTATATCAAAAACTTTGAATCTCCTTGAGCAAGAATGATTAAACATTCTGTAAGTCATAAATTATAATTGTCATTAGTTTTCATTCAAGATCTGAAATGTTGAAGTCCAGTAATTAATTAAATGAGACCACCTCTAAATAGGAAACTGTAAATAGTACATATCAAATTCTCAAAGATTTGTGGTAAAAATTTTGTCCAAGTGTTTATGATAACCTTATCATACCTTTTTCAGACTTGTAACCAACTCTTAACTGTTATTATAGACAGTAAAATGAAGTAAAAAGGATGAGGCTATAACAAATGAGAAGATGATAGCAACGCATACCAAACAAAAAGATCCACAATTAAATCCATAATATCATTGAGAGTACTTCATTTTCCTCTTCTCAATCTCATTATTAATTAACTAATTAATTAATCATAAAATTCTACGCTCCCAATATCAACCGACATTTAAGGCATTTCTATTAGAAGGAATAAAGTAATATCATCATAATTACACAAAGATGCATTTTCAACTACTATAACCTTACACACCTGTCCCGTACTTCGGCTGATGACTGCATGCTCCTTAAGTAGAGCCTGTTCCGTGGAACCAACACCTTCTTCCAAGTCTAATCTAGTCCGATCAAACTCCCTAAAATCCTCAAGTAGTGAAGCATGCTCTTGTTTAACTCTAAGGTTAGAGCGGAGACGATAGAACTCCTGCACTTCAATCAGTTCTAAGATCATTTTAGTTTCTGAGTGGTTCAATCCTAGTAAATCATGTTAAATTTTTTATAGCAACAGAATGCATATTTGGAGGCTGCAAGCCTGCAGGTGCCTAGAGATTTATGAAGATTTCAGACAAACTAATATGCTGGGTACAAAAAAGAGGTAGTAGAAACAAACTATACTCTGAATATCTCCAAGATAGCAAGATATATGACCTTTAACATGCACTATAAAGGCTCTTAATCTCTTTGTAGCTTCAGTGTTAGTTTCTGAACAGAGTGGGAAGAAAGCCACTGTTGTTTTAGCTTTAAATCAACAGAGAGGAGACACAGGAGAGAAAAAGAAGATTGTCAGGCAGAGAAAGATAAACAAACAACAGCTTAGAAACCACAGTACCTGAGTGAGATCTTGAAGAATTTCCTGATGCCGAGTCAAAGTATGAGAAACCATTTCAGATCCTCCAGACGATACCCAGTCTTGCATTTGCATATTTACTTGTTGAAGCTGTTTTAATAGTCGCTCTATACCAGATTCAAGATCATTCTCTTCAGAGTTAACTTTAGTTGAAACCTTAGTGGAGACCAACTTACGATACATATTCATCTGCTCATCCAACTGAGCTTCGAGTTTCCTTGCCTGCATAATAGTGAAACAAAGTTAGTCGCTACAAGAATCAAGATTTGTTTCCAGAAACAATTACTAGAACCAACTGCTAACCATTTCAGAATAAATTCAATGATTCTCGCACAAAGAAAAGGTTCTTGATGCCAAGAAAGATCGTTTCAATGGCATAATCCTGATCTTTAAAAAACTAAAAAATTTAAATAAAAGTTTAGGAGTTAATTAGCAAAAGGTTATAAAGGACAAAAGAAACATTCCAAAAAGAAACCTCTAACTTTATTTTTCTAAAGCACCTTTTTTTCCCAATATTTTGATAAATGATGCCCCAAGGTAAAAATGAAGATCATATTTATCCAATGTTAAACGTATAAAGATCACTACGCAATGCATAGTGAACCCTGGGTAGAGTAACGTTGAACTAGTTATTGAAGCTATATGGCAATGCATACATGGCAACTAAAACTTACAAATTATATGACCACTCAAATAATTAGGTAATGCAGGAGTGAAACATTAAAGTTCATTTTCTCCAATATGGAACTTGTTAAAGGAAAGTCCATTACAAGAAGACGTTATCCTCAACCAGTCAAGCAGATGGGCTATTCTATGTCGAACAACCAATCAAGCAGTCTCAATAAATTCAGTAACAGAAGTTTGATGCAAAACTAAAAGCTAATTATATGATAATTTTTTTGCAGAGGATCAAATTCTTAAAGAAAGATTCAAAGTTAGCATTTGGAGTATCTTTTCAGACTAGGAATTTACTGATATCCAGCAACGCCTTTGCCTCCACCTCCAAAATTTCAAATGGATATCTTGAAGTATGGACCTAAGTGGAGAAGTCATTCTAATTATTTTTTGGACAGAATTCCATTTATCTTGCTCAAAGAAGATGATAATCTACTAACTCTTATCTTCCATCAGTGTCATCAACAAGAGTTAAGACATCACCCCAGTCAAACACTATCTACATGATTAGATTTGAACCTAATGAAGTCATTAGTATTTCCAAATTCTAGTTGTTGGCTAGTATACCCACACAATGTTAAATTATCTTTAGTTTTCTTTTGCAATATCAGCCACACAACAAAACCAGAAGGTAATATGAGTATTTCTACTAAGAAGTACTACATTCGTCTTGTGCAATGGCTACAGGAAATTTCCAGCATTTCAGCCTCACAGGCAAACTGCCATTCTTGGAGAAAACATAAATTCCCAAAAAGCCCATTGTCTCTTTGCAAGTTACGAAAGAAATGAATCTAAATTTCACACACATCATAAACTTGGACCATTCATTTACGAAAAGAAACAAGCAAACAAAATATGAAACAAATCGACATAAAAACCACAAGATCGACATCTCAGGAAAAAAAATAAAAAAAAAATAAACAGCAATAATAACAAGTTTTAGTAAAACTGTGATTCTTAATAAGAGTGTAATTAGTTTAAACAGATTCATTTGATTGCAAATGAACCGAAAACTTTCCCTTTGTCTTACAAGCAACAAATCCATAATATATATTTGCTTCTCAATATAATTACACAAAAAAAATCAGCGGCAGTAGCTAGAGAATCCAGATTTAGATTTTATTCCAACAGATTCCAATCAGAAAACTCCAGTACTCGAGACGAGAATAAAAGAAATTTCGACGCTTTGTTTGATAACAGGTAAAATACCCGGCGAATATCGTTTCAGTTTTTTAAGTTTTCTAACAAGCCAAAAACAGAATCCAAACAAAGAAACCAATTCCCCAACAATTGAAACCGCATTCAATCAAAACTTATAGAATTATACAATCCTAAGATCCTAAGTTTTTCTTTTTTTCTCAGTTATTTCTCGCTAACCAAAAAAGAGAGAATCAGCTACCTGTTTGCGTAAGGCATCCCATGAGATCGGCAAGTCCATCAGTAATCAGATCGATCGCTCAACAAATTCTTAATTCTTCCTCTTCTTCTTCTTCCTTCGATTACTTTTATAAATCCTTCGAAAACTCTCGTCTTGTTTTAAGGATTTTTATATTTTATTTTTGTTTAAAACTATTTTGTCTGATATTACAACGTTTCGTTTTAAAGGGGTTGGATTTGTTTGAAGGTTGTTTGGAGACGGAGACAGATTGTCTACTCCCCAACGGCAATTTGGAGCCCATTTGCGTAATCGTGAATCAACCTTAACGCGGGATTGATCAGCTGCGACTCTTTTTTAGATGTTGATGGACCGGGTCGGATTTGATCATCTTGGCTCGACTTTCCAAGCCGGTTTTACATGTAATAAATAAGTCTGAATCATCCAAGACTGTCCAAATATAGTAATTTTAAAAAGATTATAAAAAATCTATAAAAAAAAACTATTAAAACACATTATAATTTTTTTTTGTTTATCGGAGATATTAGAGGATGAGGATTTAAATCTTAGACCTAATTTTTTAGCTTTGATTGCTTGAAACACATTATAGTTAACATGTATAATATAATACATTCAAATAATTTTTACAAAAAAAAAAACAATGAAAATTTAACTTAAAGTCTAAAAAAGTAATGCATCCAAAGTGATTAAAAAATGCATTAGTATAAAAAGAGTAAAATAAAAGTATAATTATCTAGCTAGATCAAGTTTGGATTTGAAATGGTGAATCTAAACTTGATCCATTTTTTTATCGAGTTTTGGTTTTCAAGTTCGATATTTTTTTATAAGCTTAGTTTTTTTGTTAAAACCCTTTCAAATATGGTATACGATTTTAGGCTTGGGCGTCTATCTCAATCCTCGAATAAATTTATTTTTTCTCATTTTTTACAATTTTCATACGAGGTTCTACATATATGACTTTAATATCCTTTCAAATTTCTTCATTTTCAAAATGTACTATATATTGCAGCTTAAGATTTGTAATTATATGAATCATGGGAGAAAGTATGGTTTTCTTTTCGTGAAATCTGAATTTTAAGAAAGTAAAGAATTTTGTATTGTTTAGATAAGTTAATGAAAAATATTTTTTATTTTACCAAAATTTATTTTTTCAAATAACATTGAGAACACTATTAAAATATTAAAAAAATATTTATTTTTGAAATTATTAACATTTAAAATAGTTATATTTTAAAAAACAATATTTAATAATTAAAATCGAAACAATTAAAGTTGTAGATTTCTTTGCCTTCTTAGGGTGTCCACACCAACCTGTTGATTTATTTTATCTTTTTCACCTCTCCCTTCTCAAAACAAGTGCTCCTTCACTTTTCCTTTCTTGCCGCTATGATTTCGACACTTGCATTTAGCCAACCCTCTCAAACCAAAGCTTCCATTTCACTCTTCTTAACCCACTTCCCTTGCCATTGTTGAAATCTAATCTTTCTCTACCCGTTGCCTTTATCTGATCGTAATTGTCTCAGCTGGTCTTGAATTTTCTTTATTTTAATTGAAAATTCTTCATCTCATTTTGTTTGTTCAAACATTTACATAGAAAAGTAAAAAATCAAACCCCAAAAAAGTAGATGAAACCTGAAAACTTGAAATAGTTTTTTTGTTGAAACCCAAAAACTGAAATTTGTATCAAGCTTGGGTGGCTGAGTTGATTCTTGGGTGAAATCATTAGGCGAGCTTGATTTAGTTTATGGGCATCTAGTTTTGGGTTGAAATATGAGCTAATCTAGCATTTCTAGTTCAAGGTGTAGTTATATGTTGTTGATTTTTATTAACTTTAATTTTATGTTATCCTATAATTGTGGTATTGGGTTTTTTTTTTCTTTTTTTACTGTTAGATCATTTAAGCTAATCAGAAGTAGTTACTCCGTTGAATTTGATTATGAAGGGGAACTATTTTTTATCATTGCAATTTGAAGGAATCAAGGTGGACTTCATGGACTACCTCAAATCTTGGAAGAAGATTTTATGGATGCTCACAGTATCTAGTATTTTTTTTGCAATTTTCATATTATTAGTTTTAAGATGAATTGAATGATGTCATAAATGTAGGATCCTAGATGAACATTTTTTTTCATATATTAGAGAATAAAAAAATAACTACAATTGTATAAATAACATTTTTTTTTCATTCTGAATGGAGGATATTATTTGTGGTTTTCATTTATGATATGATCCAAATTTTTGTGATAGAACAAGGCTGATCATTAATGGGTTAAGGGGGAGAGAAAAGATGTATGATCAAGTGATGTAATTTAAGAAGCAATTATCAAAATTAAAGGATAATGTTATAGATTACATTGAAGGTGAAGTTATTGAAGAAAATTTTCAGCTAAAGAGAATGCTTAGTGTTTTAAGATTGAAATGCAAAGAAAAATATGGTTGCAAGAGATGGAAATTGATGCTTATTATGTATGTTGTATGTGTTGTTTTTGCAATGTTTGTGTTTATTTTGAATGGCAAAAAAGAAGAAAGAAAATTTTTATGCAGAAAATTTGTATGCTTGGTTTATGGATGTAAATCTTAATTAGATTTAGGAATGTGCATTGGATGAGTAATTAAATGAGTAAAGTTCTACGTTTGCTTATGTTCCAACTTTTGTGAATGTACACAGGATGAGTATTTATATGAATATGTATGTTATATTCCAACTTTGATATAAACTTTGTAATAGAGTTCCTGTAGTATTTGTTATGTAATCATGAAATGCAATTTACAACAATTTAATGTTGTTGAAGATTAAATAATTTCATTTCATTTCACAAACTATAAGATTTGTCAACATGAAGTTGAAGAGAACTAACATTAAACATAATAACAACTAAAGAAATAACTTAATAAAAAAAACATAAGAACCTCCACATCCTTTATTTTTTCTTTCCCTGCATTTTGACTCTCTTGAGTGGCACTCATCTCTTCAATAGTTTGCCATTTACTCTTACCCTTGGAAATCTGACCACCAATGGAGATAACTTTTTAACTTGACAACCCAAGCTATTAAAAGAAAAAAAATATAAATATGTTATCATTTAAATCACAAAATACCATAAAAATTCATAACATACTATACTCACATATAAAGTTTATGTCATTGTGTTGATGTTTGCATATAACTCATACCCCTCCATTCAGTTTTTTCTTTTTTTGCTTCAAGTAGATGCTGTTACGATGGTTTTCCCATCGCAAGCCTATTGGCAGAAATGGCCATCCTTCCACTAGTTCTTCTACTAGAATTGTTCTTATACAATAGACTTCCACTTCTCCATTAGTCATGCCATAAAGTCTTCCACCTCTATTTGCAGAACATCAATTGGCTAATCTACCTTCCACTCAACCAACATGTGCATGTGCGATGCATTACCAAAGACAGATGCACATGTAAATGCAAAAGCAAAAGCTAACCTAGATTTTGAGGTAGATGTTGAAGTAGTGCAAGCAGAAACAGAGACAGAGACTAGGGCTAAGGTTAGGGTTATGGCTAAAACTGAAGCTAAGAATAAAGCATCAGGCACACTTTGTTTCCTTCTTTCCCTTCTTCTTCCCCTTTCAACATTAGCTAACTCAACATCATTAGATAACTCCATATTGATTGTAATATAGTCACCTTGGTCAAAGTTATCTCCAAATATCTATCTTTGTGATGGTTGCTGCTACTGTAGAAAGAGATAGTAGGTTAGGTTATGATATTTAATAATACAAAAAAATTATTCTAGTGTAACTAAAAATAAAAATCATAAAATAATGTGCAATTACCTTATTACCCCTCATAGGACAACCTCTTTGTTATGCCTTTCTTTATGGCAAAGAGTGCATCATATTCCTTCTTACTACATTCTTTCTTTTTTCTCACAATCCTTACCATCATATTCTTTCTGATGTCTTCAAACAAAGAGATTACCGATTTCCTTCTTGCATTTAGCAATGTCCCATTAAAAGCTTAACACAGATTGTTCTCAACCAAATCAATTTTAAAATTTGTGTTGAAGAAGGCTCTACACCATTTTTAATATAGGACTTTCAATATGTCTTCAGCTATTGATTTCTTTCTAGCTAATTCCTTCAAATTATCCTCATATTGCCTCACAGTAGTGGACTTAGCAATCTTCAAGAAGCATTTCTTAATTTCCAAACGCTTATGTCCCTTACTAGCCCAATTGACGTGTACATGCCTAACACAAAATTTATAGTCGACATCTAGAAGCAACTCATCAATTACTTTGTCAAAGCCCTGCATTGCAAATATAATATCAACATTATTTATGTTAGTAAATATAACTAAGGAAAAGTATTTAGATAATTTACCTTTTGCTGGTCTATCATTATTTTCCAGCCTATTTCGTTTCCAAGGTGCTTGATATCTGACTTTAAAAGTTCAATAAACCATTTCCATGAATATGTACATTCAACTTCCCTTAGTGCCCATGCAACTGGTAAAATTTAATAATTTCCATCTTTGCTAACAACACATAGTAATTCTCATTTTGTCAAGCTTTCCAAAAAACAACCATCTAGTCTCAGATAATGTTTGCAATCATTCTCTAAACCAGTTTTCAATGATATTTGTATAAAATATCTCTCAATTATAGTTAGAGAGTTTAAAATCTGTTTATGGACTTGCATCTTAACTATGCTACCAGGATTAGTCCCCCTAATTGCATTTGCATAAAACCAAAAATATCCAAACTGCTCTTATATTTGCTTAACACATTCTCTGTCACATATTTCTTGCCCCTCTCAACCATGCTAATTTTAACACATGTTCCATATTCACTCCTCACTGCTTCATGTAATTTGAATCCTTCATGAATGGGTTTCTTATAAACTTACCAGTATACAGTTTAGCCAAAATGGTCTGACTCATCCTTGGATTTGTATAAACCTTGTTGCAATCATGATTATTTCTATAAGTCTTCACTTGAAATGATTGCAACTTCTTATTAAAAGATACATATAGTAACTAAGGACAATTGGGTGCAACATACTTACCTCTCACAAAATCCTTATCATTTTTAGCCCAAACAATGGTGCTATTACTATGGATAGCCAGTAATGACACAGAAAGCTTAAACTATTTTGAATTTTCAAACAGCATGCCTAAATCAATATGAGGTATATTGCTATTTTGATTAACTACAATGTTGTGAGATTCCCACTTCTTTTTACTATTAATTATATGTTAATGAAGTTAGAGGAATAAGAAATCTCATTATGATTTATATACCTTACGTTTTGTAGGTATAAAGGAGAAGTGGGCGATAGGCTCCATAAAGATTTCTCCTGCTCTGATGGAAGTGAAACTTTATAGTAGCGATATTTTGAGCCAAATATGGAGATGGTAAGAATTTGCATCTCGAAATTCCTTTTTATGAGCATGTTTCGAAAAGTGTGCAACAAATTCAAAAATTACGATTAAGTCCACAGGTTAGAAAAACTTTTGTGAATAACGGTCAAATCAATTTGAATTTTAAGCAACTAACAGTTATAGATAAATCTAAATTGGAAGTAGTCTCATGTCATGTCAACTTAACGACTGAATCACATGTGAAAGCCAAAAATTACGCGATTGTGCCGTCCGATGTATTTTGGTAATTTTACCTTCGTTATCAGCCAAATCTCTCTATGAAAGCTTAACTAATGATTAGACTGTATAGAATACTTATATTTATGAGTCAACCAAATATTTGAAAGTTTAATTGGACATTTAAATAGAAATTAGGAGAAATGGGACATAGATGGAATTTTCATTATGTATTAAGGGGTTTTGGTAATTTGACATTAAAGATTATTTTAAAACGATTATTTTAGTCTTCTTCCTCCTTATGCCATCCCCCTCTCATCTCGTCTCACTTTCACCCATTTCCAACTTATTTTAAGACAAAGAAACCTTATAGAAACCCTAGCAAACAACCTTCAAACCGAAAATCATCTTCACCAAACCTATTCAGGTCTTCGAACCTTATAACCCAATACCAAAATCATGTGTTGGGGTGGCCAAATTCTTGGTGAATCTTCCCCCATCAATTTCGACCTCAAGGTAAGAGAGAGAAAGCTTAAATTTCATTGATTTTAAATGATAGATTGTGATGTGTTTAAGGTGTTTAAGCATGAATTTAGCCTTAGATTGAATTAAAGCTTAGTGAATCTCTCTCCTAGGTTTTTGGCCATGGTTCCATGTGCATAAAAAATGTGCAATTCAATGTGTAAATGATGTAGAATCAGTGTGCATAGTGAGTAAAACACATATACAACTTTAAATCGACGAAACGGAGCGTGTAGCACAATAGGGAGCGTTTGGCCAAGCCTTGATAAGGGGGTTATCATGCTACAAATGTTACTTTAATGGTCTTAGAATATTGTACTAATGAATATAAGTCTGTAGGTGAAGTCAGATTTGAAAAAAGAGGTGATTTGACACTAGTTATAGTTTTAGCACCTAGTAGGAATTAGACCGAAATTGTTGTTATATTAGGAATTATAGAAGGTTATGAAGTGTGTAGTGTTCTTTATAAAAGATGTGTGAAGTTTTAATCATGTTTTGGATCATGTTTTAGTGCAGGAGGGCTAGCCTAGCTAGTACCGTTATGTTGCCGAAATTTCGTAAATCGAACCTAAATCACTTTCACCCTTAGTGGCAAACTAGCTTCCACGAAAATAGAATGAATGAGAAGAACTGAATGAAAAAGGGGTTAGGTATTTAGACTGCATAATTTTGTAACTCAGTTTTCAAATGGATTTCAAACTATTCCGACACGTTTCAAGATACTTGCATGTTCTAAATACATGTTTATAAGTAAATAAAATATTTTGAACTGTTGTTAACGTAGTATGAATATTTGCTGAAAATTTTATACTTGAAATAGAAACATTGTTTCAATGCTTATGGACTGACTAAAGATATTGTCTATTGAAAAAACTTTTGCAAATGCTTTTGAATGAAAAATGAATTGTTTAGAGAATGTTTGCTCCCATAGTTGCCTTTGGATAATCATGCGATTGTATTGTATTGTTTGCTGTTTGACACTGATCACATCATTAACACCCACGATTGTCACATGATCATGCACTTTGTGGATCCTTGACTATGGCCATATGCCTTATTGTATTGTCCCTCACGAGAACCCTATTGTGCATGATTCCACAAGGATGTTGGCATCTCTATTGATTGCTTTATTGAAAAGAATTGAATTGAATGATCTGATTGTTCCTTTCAAATGAAATGAAACGGTTACATTGAATTTGACATCAATGTGATATTAATACTTTCCACTGATGTTTAAATTAATTAAACGAAAGTTTTATTACATAACATTGGTATTGAACTTTTGGGATTGATGGAACTTTCATCTATACGCGTGAATTCTTTATCGAAGTAATCAAATAGATTCACCATAGTTTGATTTAAGGACTAGGACAAGTAAGGTGCTTCAATGCAGCCTTCCATACTTAACCCTTTTTCCTTAACCAGTTATGGAATCCTTCCCTTTCAAATCGTCTGTCATTGTAATTGATTGTATAAATCATTGTAAAGCCTAAGGATGATACATGCATATTAGTTACATAGTATCTACTCTTTCATATATATTTCTTATTGAGCGTAAACTCACCCTTATTTTTCCTCCCAGATTATCGGCAGTAGAAATTGCACAATTTTCTAGGATTATCTCTGCTTTTTGATAGTATCCCTCCTGGTGAATTCATTTATCCTTAAAGGTATATTGCAGTATAATAGATTATGACATGTAATCTGGTGATGAATGACTTCAAATGTATATGTATGTTAATAACATAAATGATATTAAGATAGTTTTTAAGATAGTCTATATGATTGATGGGAAATGTAATGGATGAAATCACAAACAACCTAACCAAAATGAATTGAAAAAGGAAAAAGTTAGTTCGAATTTTAAGAAAAAGGTACGTTATAAATGTCCTCCCCCTAATAGCATCAGCTATAATATCCTCCTCACCATTAACATCCTCTCTATATTCATCAAAGTCAAAATGTTCACTATGATATCTTTCTTTATTCATAGCCCCCTCCTTCACTAGCTTAATCATTTGTAGCCCTTCCTCCCTTAGCCTTAACCTCTGTCACAGTCCATATACACAGTATTTCACGTATTTCCACACAAACAGTATTGGTTGGGATGATTGCGATGCCTTTATTTACCACTTCATTAAACAGTAAACACTTTAATTCAGTAATTTATTTTAATTTACATAAATAAGAATATTTACATATTAATATCTGTTTAACATTTAATCCCCTATTCATAATTATAACATAGTAGTATTGTAAAATAAGTCTGAACATATAAGGAAAATGATTATACCTCTAGGATCCACACTAGTTGCCTCTGGGTAACAAAAAGCACAGCCAAAATCTTGGGATACTAATTCATGCAATCACTAAAAATAATCTATGGATGTGAAAAATAAAGGATTAAGCTACACGTGCTCAATAAAGGAATTGTATACAGAACTTGATATTACGAAATCTATATGCCATAAAATAATTTATTTTCCTATAGCACACTAGGGACTGCAAAGGAAGGATACTATAGTAGGCTAAGGATCCGTATGAAGCATGTAAAGTATTTTGAAATACCTGTCTTGTCCTAGAACCTAAAAGCAACTATAGGGAGTAGTTATTTATTTTGATATAAAAATCACATTTTGTAAAATTTCAATAAATAAACAATTAGAAAAATGGCATACAAAACCATTTTAAATAAAATACTTTAATAAGTATTTATAAATTTACTTTAGACACATATTACACACTTCAATCAAATTCAGTAAACAGTAGTGTTGGTAATAGTACAGTAATAAATACGATTGGTAGTTCAGTAAATAGTAAACACTTAAATATCAGTAACACTTCAGTAAAATAGTACAGTAAACAGTATCAGTGGTGGAGACCAAGCAACACCCAAAATATATCATGTTATAGTTCTCATAGGTAACAGTAACAGTAAATATATGAGACTTATGGCCATAGTCTATAAATGTCCTCAGTTGTACACTGATTAGGTGTCAACCGGGACATTGAAGATAGGAGTAGTATCAACAGCTTCACACAATAGCAGTACAGTAAACACAAGAGCATGATACGGGACCTAACATTCTCAAAACAGTATTTAAACAGTAATATCACCTTTATGGAAATCGATAAAATAAGTAAAATCTTCAGTCAATCCATAAAGGTTAATTTATAATACAATAAATATTATAATGAAAATAATTTATAATATATTCACTTTACAATGCTTCACTTTATAGACCACTTATTACACTGTAAAATACTTAAGAGTAATTTTCAACAAAGTTCCTATAATTAAATTCGATAACACGAATATTTAAATAATGTTTTTCGGTATATTCATATTTTATGAAAAATATTAAATATCTAATATCCAATCTTAGGAAATCACTTGATAATGCACTAAAATATTTGATGATATTTTAAGAAAATTTTCTAAGAAATTTCAGCAGCATAACGGCTGCTAATACCCTAGCCTCCTTGCACCTTAAAACACAGTTCAATACCAGCCAGAAACCACAATTTGCAAAGTTTTCAAGGCATTTCACTTCTAAATTATTCTCATAAAATTATCTGCATCGAAAACATGCATTCATAATATCCCTACAGTCTACACACGCATCCCTTACCTGTCTAACTTAATCGACTTCCTCAATTGCACCACTAGTAATCCAATACTCCCAGGCTGCAGATAATTTCATCAAAAATATTAGCTCACGTAATACTTATTTTTAAGCTACTTTTCATGCTTAATTGCAGCCCATTGTACACTCCAAATATTTATGCAGTATATTTTCTACCGGTGCTAAAACACAACTTCTTCGTTTTAAGTCAGATTTTAAATCCGATTGCACCGATGGACTCCTCATAATTTCTACAATCTAATGGCACCCTAAAATCATCAAATGCAGCCCTGAATGTGAGGCCCCTTAGGTTGGCCGAATTCTTCCTCTTGCAAATTCTATGGAATTTCAACAATCTAACACTACATTCATGTTTAACCATGCTCATTCATCATTTTTGCATCAATTTCATGCATGAAACACCATGTTTTCCTTAGGTTCTCATCATGGATGAAACCCCCATTCATGGTGAATCATGATTTAATTCATTTCTAATCATTCCAATGCCATAATCATGCTTAGGATGCTTAAGTGAATCATTCTACACCATTAAACTTAAATGAAACACAATGTAGAGAGAGAAAGGTACCTTGGCTGAATGCTTCCTTCCCTCTTTTCTCCTTGTTTTGTTTCTTATTCAATGATCTATTGGTATAGATGAAGAGAGGAGAGTGAGTAGAATAATTTTCTAGTTATAAGTTTGATGAAAAAGTGAAGATTTAAGGTAGTTTGGATTGATTTCTTTTCTTTTCTTCTTTTTCCTTCTCTAATGGTGCGGGAGTGCAAGCTTGAAGAAAATGAATAGTGGCTGGCCAAGCCAAGAAGAAATATGAAGAGTCTTCTAGAAGGGGGTAAAAAGACAAAAATGCCTCTAGTTATGAGATTTTCAGACAATTTTGCCCTTAAACTTCCGTAATTGTTATAACTATGTAATTGCACTCCAAAATTTTGGATTTCATCACCAAATACTCTTATTGGATGTATTTTGATGAATCATGGTGGTTTTGTCGACCTGCGATACACCGAATGTGTGAAATTACGAAATTCCTCTAACAGATCGTCAACAAAATTTTTCGTTTTAACCACCCATTTGATCAATCTATTGACACTATCTTAAACACCTTTTATGTAGAATATCATAATATTTTTACTTCATCCAAATTCATTTTAGTTTGAGCACAATTTACAAAAATACCCTTAGGATGTAACTGTTATTTCTTAATTTGTTTATCACACTTTCCAAAAATAATGAAAATAAGGGATTTTGATCTCAAAATTTCCACATTATAATTATTTTACCTTCCGTACACTATCTTCCTCAATCATACATACATCTGGCACTATAAATCAAGTGGAACCCACATCACTATTTACTTATAATTTACAAAATACAAAAAATTTAATTAATAATTAAATAGTTACACATGTACAGTACTACATAAACGATTCTCACATTTTCTCCCCACCTTTAGGAAATTTGGTCCTCTGAATTTCGTCTGGACCAATCACTAGAATAGCTTTGGGTACTTCTCCCGCATTAAACTCTCCAATTCCTATGTAGCTTTCTCTTTGGTATGATACTGCCAGAGCACTTTCACCAATGGAATCCTCTTAGATCGCAATACTTTATATTTCCAATCCAGAATCCAGATAGGTCTCTCCATGTAACTCATATCTTCTCAGATCTTCAATGGCTCGTATTGGATTACGTGAGATGGATTTGGATGATACTTCCTGAGCATCGAGACATGGAATACGTTATGCTCGTGGTAGTGCTAATCTCTATGCCACGTCTCCCACGCAATATAAGATCTCGAATGGTCCAATGTGTCGAGGACTCAACTTCCCCTTCTTACCAAATCTCATAATGCCTTTGATGGAGAAACTTTCAAAAATACTGAATCACCTACCGAGAACTCTAGTGGTCGGTGCCTTGTGTTTGTATGACTCTTCTGCCGACTCTATGTGGTCCTCAATCTGTCACAGATCAACTATACATCTCGTGAAACTTGCTCTACCAAATCAGGAGCCAATAATTTTCGATCTCCCACTTCTTCCCATGCAATTGGTGATCTACATCTTCTACCATGCCGATACTAATTTAATAGCTATTATTATAAGCAAATTCTGCTAATGGCAAGTGGTCATCCCAGGAGCCCTTAAAATCTAACGCACACGCCCTTAACATATGGTCGAGCATCTGAATCACTCACTCAGACTGTCAATTATCTGCGGATGAAAGGCTATGCTGAAATTCAGTCAGGACCCTATAGCCTCTTGAGATCTCTCCCAAAAATGAGACGTAAATCGAGAATCCCTATCAGAAGTGATGCTCACTAAAACAGCATGCAACCTCACTATCTCCCGTACATATAAATCGACTAGGGCACTGAGGGAATCTGTAGATCTGATGGCTAAAAAGTGGGTGGACTTCGTTAATCTATCTACAATCACCCATATAGCATGTGATTCCTTTAGGTCCTTGGCAAACACATGATGAAGTCCATCATAATATGTTTCTATTTCCACATAGGAATTAGTAGAGGCTACAATAAACCTGTGGGCTTCTGGTGCTCGATCTTAACCTGTTGGCATGTGAGACATCTAGCAACGAACTCCGTGATGTCTCTCTTTATCTTTGGCCACCAATACACTCTCCGTATATTTTGGTATATCTTAGTACTACCTGGGTGCAGATTGTACCTGGAGGTGTGGGCCTCTGTCAAAATCAGATCTTTGAGTTGTCGATTGTTGGGAACACAGATCCAGCCTCAGAACCTCAGAATACCATCGGTGCCAATCCCAAAATCCAATTGTACTCCTATCTGTACCTGACTGGCAACCTCTATACAATAAGCATCCATTTTCTGAGCATCCCTGATTAGATACATCAAATCCGCCTTGATTCTGAAATTAGCCGTAAATCCAAATCTCTCAAAGGAAACTACATTAAGACTGAGGTTCGAGAAATGTTCCAACAACTTATGCTCCCAAACCATCATATATGACACCATGCCCATGTGCTTGTTACTCAGAGCATCTGCCACCACATTTGCTTTTCCTGGGTGGTACAGTATCTCGCAGTCGTAATCCTTCAACAGCTCCATCCATCTCCATTATCTCATATTTAACTCACGCTGTGAAAATAGGTACTTCAGACTCTTATGGTCTGTATAAATTTGGAAGGCCTTACCATAGAGGTAATGCTGCCATATCTTCAATGCAAACACCACAGCGGCTAACTCCAAATCATGGGTCGGATAATTCTTCTCATGCTCCTTTAGCTACCGAGAATCATAAGCAATCACTCAACCATTCTACATCAGAACACACCCTAATCCTTGTGCGGAAGCATTAGTATACACTGAAAATCCACCTGATCCGCTGGGAAAGGCAAGTACAGGAGCAGTAGTTAGTCTTCGCTCAACTCCTGGAAGCTGCGCTCACACGCATTTGTCCACTCGAACTTAACATCCTTACGTGTGAGTCGTGTCAGTGGAGCAGCTGGTCTAGAGAATTCCTAGACAAATCGATGATAGTATCCAACTAAACTCAAGAAACTCTATATCTCGGTCACCATCTTAGGCCTCTCCCACTGTACAATGGCCTCTATCTTAGACGGATCAATAGACACCCCGTCCTTCGATACTACATGTCCCAAAAAAGTAATGTGATCTAGCTAGAATTTGCACTCACTAAATTTAGCATATAGCTTCTGGTCTCTGAGGGTTTACAGAACTATGTAAAGGTACTGCTCATGCTCCTCTAGGGACTTAAAATACACCAAAATGTGGTCGATAAACACGATCACAAACTTATCCAAGTAGGGCTTAAACACCTCGTTCATTAAGCCATAAATGCTACAGGTATTCGTCAATCCGAAAGGTGTAACCAGAAACTCATAGTGTCCATATCGAGTCCGAAATGCTGTCTTGAAAACTTCTGACTCTCGAATCTTAAGCTGATGATAACCCAATCAGAGATCTAACTTAGAAAACACCTACGTGCCCCTGAGCTAATCAAATAAGTCATCAATCCTAGGCAGGGGATGCTTGCTCTGGATGGTTGCCTTATTCAGCATCCGATAGTCTATACTCAATCGTAGGTTACCATCCTTCTTCAGGACAAATAATACCAGTGCACCCATGGAGACACATTGGACGGATAAACCCCTTATCCAATAACTTTTGGAGCTGCTTCTGAAGCTCCTCCAACTTTGTTAATGTCATCCGATATAAGGACTCAAAAATGGGCTTCGTATCGGGTACCAAGTCAGTAGTGAACTCGATCTCCCAATCCGGTGGTAATCTTGGCAAATCCTTTGGGAATACATTTGGAAAATCCCTGACCACAGGAATCTCATGTAGCTCGGGATGTTTCTTTTCCACCTCTTCCACATAGGTAATAAAACCTTCAACACATTCACACAACACTTAAATAATTTAGTAAACACATCACTTTCATTATAACTTATCAAAAATTTTACAGTATAACATTCCGAGTGAGAGAAGGTAACAAACTTAGTATAGCAGTTTAAACTAACAAAATTCGTAGCTAACCAATCCATTCCTAGTATTACATCAAAATCGTATATATTTAACAAAATTAGGTTAGCTGTCGTTTCCTTCTCTCCTACAGTTACTTTACAGTTTCTATACACTACATCCGTAATTTGCGATTCTCTAAATGGGGTAATTACTTATAATGTGTACACTAGTGGCTCCGGTTCTACTAATACTCTGTTAGCACAAGCAGGGGATACAAATAAATGAGTAGAACCAGGATTAAACAATACAATTACATGTATATCAAAAATATAAATTTTACCTTTAATCACATTTGCAGATGCATTAGCAGTCTCCTGATCCAATGCATACACCCATCCCTAGGTCACAGCCTTCTTACCTTTCTCTGCTGCGGTAGCTCACCTTGGCTGTGAGGGTGTAACCTTCTCCAATTCACTCGGAGCTGCTAGTGCCGGTGTCGATGCAGGAGGAACTAGGGCTAATACGGTAGATGCAGTTGACTGTCGTAACATCGGGCAGTCTCTCACCAAATGTCCTATCTACCCACATCTAAAACAGGCCCTCGTCAACAAGTAGTAGGGTCGTGTACCATGCAACCGTCCACAATACACACACCTGGTCACGGTGCTCCTCGGTGTCGAGGTGGGGCCAATAGTAGGGGCTGTGACAGCTGATCTGGTAAATCACCCCTTAAAAATCTATATGCCCGATGGTTTAGCCTTTTTAGGCTGCTCTCTACCTAATCTGTCATTTGGACCCCTCTTCGCCTTACCCTTACCCTTAGACTTAGCCTTCGATACTGACTCTGAGTGAAACTGCTCAAAATCCTGTTCGCATAACTAAGCCCATCTCACAACCTCATCATATGTCCAAATATCAAATGAGGCTAACTTCATCCATGGATGGTCTCAACCCAACCTTAAATCTGTCTATCTTATGTCACTTATCCACTCGAGTCAGTGGATCAAACCTGCTAAGTGTAGTAAACTTCGACTCGTACTAATCCACTGTCATGCTCCCCTAAACTAGCTCCCAAAACTCCTACTGTAACTTCTTTTGAGTTTTATTGGGGATATACTGGCGACGAAAAGCATCTACAAATACCTCCTATGTAATCACCGGATGCTAGGCAAACAAAATAGTCTATGCGGACTTCCACCAGTGCTCCGCATCATCAGTCGTCTGGAACACTGCCAATCCAACTATCTCCATATCCGAACACCTTATATATCTAAATAACTTCTTTATGGTAGTCACCCATTACTCTGCCACCAAAGGATCCCTATCTCCCTTAAATTTAGGTGGATTTAGCTTTGTGAACTACTGCACCAATGCTACTTCACAATATGACTCCACATCCCTAGGCGACTGTACCAGTGGAGGTGGTGGTACAGCCTGTGCCTGCGGCACTGGCTGTGGAGCAGGCTGAGGCTCGAAAGCTGGCTGTGCAGGTGGTGGTGCTACTGGTGGAGCTGCTGAAGCTACTCGCTCTCTTTCTACCTAGTCAACAGCTCGGTCTGCGTGAAACATGGCGATAAAATCCACTAACATCCTCTCCATTTTGGACATCCGAGTATTCAAGCTCTCTGGCTACAGAGGGTGAGCAAGTCTTGGGGTAGGCTCCAGTATTAGTTCCAGCGTGTGAGGCTCCGGAGTCTGCTCCGCCCGACCTCTACCTCGACCCCTCTTAGCTCGAGTTACCCGTCGTCCACTCATCTCTGCACAACACAAACAGTTTATCGATTTTCGGTTAGTCATTCATTTATACATTCAAACTATACAGTACTACAGGGGATGTTAACCACTTCACGTTTCACGTAAAGACACTGACAGACATCAGACTAACCTCGCTTTGATACCAATAAATACTGTCGCAGTCCATATACATAGTATTTCACGTATTTCCACACAAACAGTATTGGTTGGGCTGTATGCAATGCCTTTATTTACCACTTCATTAAATAGTAAAAACTTTAATTCAGTAATTTATTTTAATTTACTTAAATAAGAATATTTACATATCAAGATCTGTTTAACATTTACATCCCTTGTTCATAATTATAACATAGTAGTATTGTAAAATAAGTCTGAACATATAAAGAAAATGATTATACCTCCAGGATCCACACTAGCTGCCTCAGGGTAACCAAAAGCACAGTCAAAATCCTGGGATAGTAATTCATGCAATCACTGAAAATAATCTGTGGATGTGAAAAATAAAGGAGTAAGCTACACGTGCTCAGTAAAGGAATTGTATGCAGAACTTGATATCACAAAATCTATATGCCACAAAATAATTTATTTTTCTATAGCACGTTGGGGATCGTTAGGGACCGTAAAGGAATGATACAATAGTCGGCTAGTGATCCGAATGGAGCATGAAAGGTATTTTTAAATACCTATCACCCAAAACCTAAAAGCGACTATAGGGAGTAGTTATTTATTTTGATATAAAAATCACATTTAGTAAAATTTCAATAAATAAACAACTAGATAAATGGCATATAAAACCATTTTAAATAAAATACTTTAATAAGTATTTATAAATTTACTTTAAACACATCATACACTTCAGTCAAATTCAGTAAATAATAGTATCAATAATAGTACAGTAATAAATACGATAGGCAGTTCAGTAAATACTAAACACTTAAATATCAGTAACACTTCAGTAAAACAATATATTAAACAGTATCAATGGTGGAGACCAGGCAACACCCAAAATATATCATGCTATAGTCCATGTAGGAACAGTAACGGTAACGGTAAATATATGAGACGTATGGCCATAGTTTATAAATGTCCTCAGTCTACACTAATTAGGTGTCAATAGGGACTCTGAAGATAGGATCAGTATCAACAGCTTCACACAATAGCAGTACAGTAAACATGTGAGCAAGACACGGGGCCTGACAGTCTTAAAATAGTATTTAAACAGTAAATCACCTTTATGGAAATAAAAAAAATAAGTAAAATCTTCAGTTAGTCCATAAAGGTTAACTTATAATACAGTGAATATTAGAATGAAAATAATTTATAAAATATTCACTTTACAATGCTTCACTTTATAAACCACTTATTACACTGTAAAACACTTAAGAGTAATTTTCTGTCACATCTTGTATATACAGTATTATGCATATTTCCACACATACCATAAGGGTTGGGCTGTCTGTGATGTCTTTATTTCTCATTTTCTTCACACAGAAAACATTTGTAACCATAATTGACCATTTATAATAATATTCACATATCATAAATCATTTATCGTTTACATCCCCTGTTTATAATACAATACAGTAGTACTGTAAAATAAGTCTAAATATATAAAGTAAATGATTACACCTCTAGGATCTCCACTAGACTACCTCAGGGTACTCAAATGCAGCCGAAATCTTCAGAAAGTAAATCATGCAGTCACTGGAAATGCTCTATGGAACTGAAAATAAAGGAGTGAGAAAACTACGGCTCAATAAAGGAATTATATGTAAATCTTGATATCATGAAACTTATATGCCATAAAATCATTTATTTCTTATAGGTGCATTAGGGACTGAATATATGAAGGATACTATAGTCGGCTAGGGATCTGAATGGAGTAAGGAAGGTATTTGAAAATACTTGTCTTGTCCCGGAACCTAAAAGTGACTATAGGGAGTAAATACTAATTTTTGAGATAAAACATTTTTCCTTAACATTTTGTAATTATATCCCAAATCAATACTTTCATAAAATAAAACATTTAATCAAATAATCTAATATTCATAAGAAATAACAAAGAGAATATTAGATTAATAAATCACCATTTCCTTTTTGAACTCATATCACATATATTGCTGAAAATTTTGTAAACAGTATCGTACTCAATTTAGTATAGTAAACCGTTTAGAAAATCATCATCCATCTCATTGAAAACATATAAATAATCATTTATCATTCAATATCATCATCCCTTTTAAAACATCATTTCATATCATAAAATTGATAGAAACGAAGGCATCACCCGAAATATATCATGCTATAATCCCCGTAAGGTATAATAATCATCATATGAGATCTATGGTCATAGTCTGTAATTGTCCTCAATCGTACACTGATCAGGTGTTGACCGGGACGCTTAACATATCACATATCACATGTTGTCATAACAATTTTCATCTGGGGACTCGATTGCTAGAGGATTTTGAAAAACACAAAATGGATTTGCCACTAATCTTTTTTGGCTAGGTGTGATTGGCCACCTAAAATCATTTATCTTTTTAACAAAATCTTAAAATTAATTAAATTTGATTAAAAAAACAATTCTTGGTCTGCGAAAATAAAGTTAGGGTTCGGGAGTTTGGTTACATGTGGGGAAGGATTAGCACCCACACAACGCCTGTTAAAAAACAATACCACTTAATCATATATTATCTTTTGATCTTAATAAAATGGTCTTAATTAAACTTTTAAAAAAATGCCATTTATTTCGAAATCATTTATTTATTTATTATTTGAAATATTTAAAATTTATCTTTATTCATGTTAAACTTTATTTTTTATTTGAAATAAATGAGAATCTTTTGTATTGAAAATTATTCCAAAATACTCCAATACTTCTGGTAGAAATTCGGATAATTTCCTCACCTAAGGATTTCTTAAGAATCGCTACTTACAATTTCTATAAAATCCCATGCTCGGGAGATTAACACTTATTTTGGAATTTCATGAATGCAAATGATGCAATCAAAATACAGATGATGCACATGAGAAATCCATTATTTTATTATTATTATTATTATTATTATTATTATTATTATTATTATTATCACTTTTAAAATTTATTTTATAAAATTTTATTTTTATTAAAAAATTATATTAAATATTCCAATACACTGGTAACATCTAGCAGATTCTTCTTACCTAGAAATCAGTTAGGAATCACTACTTGTGAATTCCGTAACATCTCATCATCGGAAATTTCTTTTAAAATTTACATTTTTATTTTGTTTTGCTTTTAATTGTTGTTGTTGTTGTTGTTGTTGTTATTATTATTATTATTATTATTATTATTATTTTAAAAAGAACATTAGTTGTAAAAATTTAATATCGAAATAAAATCGTTTAAATACCTTAATATGCTAGTGACATTTAAATATTTTATTTCGACCCTAAAGATTATCAAAAAATCACTACTTGTGATTTCCATGAAATCTTATCATCGAAAATTCTTTTATATTTTTGTTTATTTATTTAAAAATGTATATTTTTATTTATATATTTTATTTTAACACTTATGCTTGCATTTATCTGGTATTAATTTATTTATTTTAACACTCACATTTTTATCTATTTTAAAATTTATATTTATTCACTTATTTTATATATATATATATATATATTTATTTTTATTATTTTTCTTTATATTAAGAGATTCTGATATCGGAATAAAATCACTTATATGTCTCAATACGCTGGTGACGTTAAGGATTTTATCTCAACCTTAAGGATTATCAAAGAATCACTACTTGTGAATTCTATGAAATCCTATCATCAGAATATTCGCATTCATTTTGTTTTGATTATTTAATTTAAAAATGATTTTAATTTATTCATAACGTTGATCTAATTTTCTAACTTATAGTTTAATTTTATAATTCACAAATATAATTCTAAATCTATAACATAATAGATAACCTAAAGTTAAATATATTAAATAAATTTCCTAGATAGAATAAACTAAAGAAAATTTATTTCAATAAGCTAATATCAATCTTTAAAGAATAAAACATCCAATATATACTTATAACAAAGCTTGAAGATGCAGTGCACGTGGGATATAAGCTTTAAAAGAAATATATACACATAAAAACAATAGCATATGAATCATGTCAAATGAGGAATTGTTTTGGTCAGCACCATTAACCTTTAAACATATATATGCGACATCATTTGGAATCTAACGAAGAAAGCCAAAGTCTTATCCTTATACCTTCATATTTGAAAAACTGCTCAAGTAGTACGCAGCAGTGGTGACGGGAATGGTGCAAGCAAGGGGTGCAGCAACAGCAAGGTGTGTCGGGCAGCAAACTTGCAGCAGCGGCAGTGAACCAGCAGTGCAACAGGGCTTGAACGAGGGGCTAATAGAAATGACTCCAGGCAAGCAAGGGACGTTAGAAAAGTGGCCAGGAATGCAGCGACAGTGACAGGGACGCTAACAGTGCAGTATTGTAGGCGTGGGTGCACCCAAGCAGGGAGAAAGAAGGGTGGTCGATGATGGCGGCAGTGGCTAAGGACCGTGAAGATCGTTTGAGGAGGTAGAGATAGCCAAGGCCACCGAAATGTACAGGAAACTGAATTGAAGATCCCCCACTACCGTAGCAGCATGTAGGCTTGTAAAGCCATTCCATGTCCATTAATTTAGGTCCTAGGATGATTGCTATAGTTATGGGATTGTTTTTTTTTGTTTGACTTTAACATATTTTTTAATTTATTTTTTGGTGTATTTATTGATTTAATTGCTGATTATTCTCTTCTTTTTTTTTTTACAGCAAATCAAGTTAGTCAACTCTTATTTAATTTAGGTGGAGAAAAGTTGGAAAGGAATGATGGGGTATGTGCGGTGCATAGGGCTTATATGGTGTTTTTTAAAAAAATTGCATTGGGTTTAATATATTGTTTTGCATGGTATGCATGGAGAGTTTTTTAAGGTTTGAGATTGCATGAAGACCAAAGTTTACTTGTATCTTTTTATTATTTTTATATTATTTTTTAATAAAATAAAATAAAAAAATATTCGAACAAAATTAGGTGTCTACACATATCACATATCAACATGATAAGGAGCCTATCGGTCTCAAAACAATATTCTCCTCATTGTATCACCTTTATGGAATCAAGAAAATAGGTAAAAACTTTAGTCAGTTCATAAAGGTTTTAAATTATAATATAGTGAATATTTACTGAAAATAATTTATAAAATATTCACTTTTCAACTTTTCACTTTATAAACCATATCTCACACTGTAAAACATGTAGGAGGAATTTTCAGTAGCTTCACTTTCATCAAATTTGTTAACATGAATATTTAAATAATATTTTTTAGTATATTCATGTTTTATGAAAAATATTAATTCCTCATTTCCAAGGCTAGGAAATTATTCAAATATGCACTAAAATATTTCATGGCATTTTTAGAAATTTTTCTAGGAAATTTCAGCAGCATAACAGCTGCTATTACCCTAGCCTTCCTACAAATTCAACAGAGTTCAAAAACCAGCCAACAGCTGCAATTTCACAGTTTCCAAGGCATTTCATTTCATAAATATTCTTATAAAATTATTTGCATCAAAATCATGCATTCGAGATATCTTTACAGTTCACATACGCATCCCTTACCTATTTGACTTAATCGATCTCTTTGAGTGCACTACTCGTAAACCGTTACTCCTGAGCTGCAGATAATTTCACCAAAACTATTAGCTCATTAAATACTTATTTTTAAGCTATTATTCATATCTAAGTACAGCCACATTGGACACTGCAAATATTTTCGCAGTATATTTTCTACCGGTAATAAAACTTAACTTCTCCGTTTTAAGTCGGATTTTAAATCTAAGCACACCGACATACTCCTTGTAATTTCTATAGTCTAATGGCACCCTAGAATCATCAAAATGCAGCATCAAACCCTCTCCCCTTCATGAGGCTGAATCACCATGTTGAAATTCTTATGGAATTTCAACAATCCAATCTCATATTTTTATTTAGCCATGTTTATTTTCTAATTTGGCATAATTTTTAAGCATGAAACACAATGAATTTCCACAGTTCCTAGCTTAGCCGAATACCCCTTTAATGGAAAAATTTTTTGTTTAATTTAATTAAAACCAATGCTACCAACATGTTTATCACACTTCACTTAGTCTTCTTACACCATTAGAATTCAAAGAATCAAAATGCATAGTGAGATCCATACCTTGACCAAATCTTTGAAGCTTCCTATCTTCAAATTTTGCCACTTATTTTATGATATATTGGTATGGTTAGAGAGAGGGAAGAAAGTAGAACAAATTTGTAGTTATGTGTTTGTTGAAATAAGGAAGGTTTAATGGTGTTTAAATTGGTTTCTTTTCTTTCTTCTCTTTTCTCTCGAGAATGGCGTGGGAGGCTTTTAAAGAAGACAATGAATAGTGCCGGCAAGTGGGCTGAGGAAATAAGGAGAGTCTTTTAGAAGGGGTGAAAATTATGAAAATGCTTTTAGTTATGAAAATTCAGACAATTTTGCCTTTAAGCTTCCGTAGTCGTAAAAACTATGTAATCGCACTCCAAAATTATAATTTTACCCCTTGCAACCAACCAGTGAAATACTCCAATTTAATCACCGATTTGATAAATCTCTTAACATTATCTTAACCTCCTTTTCATGTAGAATATCATGGTATTTTTACTTTGTCCCAATTCATTTTAGTTTGGGTACAATTTACAAAAATACCCTTGGGATGTAACCGTCATTTTTCAATTTGTTAGCCATACTTCTCACAAGGATGCAAATAAGGTATTTTGGCATTAAACTTTTCATAATATCATTATTACACTATCTGTACATTGTTTCTTCAGTCATATATACATCTGGGCTTAAAATTTCAAGTGAAGCCCACATCACTATTTATTTACAATTTACAAAATATATTCAAAAGTAAATTAATAAGTACATATATACACGTGTACAGTACAAAATAAATGGTTCTCACATTTTCGATAACTTTACTTTAATTAAATTCGATAACACGAATATTTAAATAATGTTTTTTGGTATATTCATATTTTATGAAAAATAGAAATATCTAATATCCAAGGCTAGGAAATCACTTGATAATGCACTAAAATATTTTATGATATTTTTAGAAAATTTTCTTAGAAATTTCAGTAGCATAACAGCTGCTAATACCCTAGCCTTCTTGCACTTTAAAACACAGTTCAATGCCAGCCAAAAACCACAATTTGCACAGTTTCAAGGCATTTCACTTTCAAATTATTCTCATAAAATTATCTGCATCGAAAACATGCATTCATAATATCCCTACAGTCTACACACATATCCCTTACTGTTTAACTTAATCGACTTTCTCAATTGCACCACTTGTAATCCAATACTCCTGGGCTGCAGATAATTTCACCAAAATATTAGCTCACTTAATACTTATTTTTAAGCTACTTTTCATGCTTAATTGCAGCCACATTGTACACTCCAAATATTTATGCAGTATATTTTCTACTGGTGCTAAAACACAACTTCTCCGTTTTAAGTCGGATTTTAAATCCGATTGCACCGATGGACTTCTCATAATTTCTACAATCTAATGGCACCCTAAAATCATCAAATGCAACCATGAATGTGAGTCCCCTTAGGTTGGCCAAATTCTTCCTCTTGCAAATTCTATGGAATTTCAACAATCTAACACCACATTCATGTTTAACCATGCTCATTCATCATTTTGGCATCAATTTCACGCATGAAACACCATTTTTTCCTTGGGTTCTCATCATGGCCGAAACCCCCATTCATGGTGAATTATGATTTAATTCATTTCTAATGATTCTAGTGCCATAATCATGCTTAGGATGCTTAAGTGAATCATTATACACCATTAAACTTAAATGAAACACAATGTAGAGAGAGAAAGGTACCTTGGCCGAATGCTTCCTTCCCTATTTTCTCCTTGTTTTGTTGCTTATTCAATGATCTATGGGCATAGATGAAGAGAGGAGAGTGAGTAGAATAATTTTCTAGTTATAAGTTTGATGAAAAAGTGAAGATTTAAGGTAGTTTGGATTGGTTTCTTTTCTTTTCTTCTTTTTCCTTCTATAATGGTGTGGGAGTGCAAGCTTGAAGAAATATGAAGAGTCTTCTAGAAGGGGGTAAAAAGATGCAAATGACCCTAGTTATGAGATTTTCGAACAATTTTGCTTTTAAGCTTCCGTAATTGTTATAACTATGTAATTGCACTCCAAAATTTTGGATTTCATCACCAAATACTCTTATTGGATGTATTTTGATGAATCATGGTGGTTTCGTCGACGTGTGGTACATCAAATGTGTGAAATTACGAAATTACCCCCAACGGACCTCTAATGAAATTTTTCGATTTAACCACTGATTCGATCAATCTATTGATACTATCTTAAACTCCTTTTCATGTAGAATATCATGATATTTTTACTTCGCCCAAATTCATCTTAGTTTGGGCACAATTTACAAAAATACCCTCGGGATGTAACTGTCGCTTTCTAATTTGTTTACCATATTTCACAAAAATAATGAAAATAAGGGATTTTGATCTCAAAATTTCCACATTATAATTATTATACCTTCCGTACACTATTTTGCTCAGTCATACATACATCTGGTACTATAAATCAAGTGGGGCCCACATCACTATTTACTTATAATTTACAAAATACACAAAAGTTTAATTAATAATTAAATACTTACACATGTACAGTACTGTCTAAACGGTTCTCACATCTCCTCCCTTAGCCTTTTGTTGCTTGCCTATTACATTTCTTATTCTAAAACTTGAATCGAGTAGCAACTATTTCTTCATCCTCACTACCACTTAAATATTCAATATCAACAGAATAAATAGGATTTCTATTTGCTTCATTATCTGCATTTATGTCTACCTCACTATTAACCCTATATGCCCCTCCTAAATGATCATTCACAGATTTAACAGGCACATCATTTGCCTCGTTAAGTTCTTTCTTATTTAATGGTTGACTTGATATTTGTGCAATTATTTGAGGTTCATCTACACTACGTTCTATATAGATATCTATTATGCCCTGATTAATCATATATTCTATCATATCAAAAGTGGTTTCATCATTCCAAACTAACCTAAGTCCATCACGTAGTGTTTTCCTAGGCTTTAAATAAAAAATTCTCCTAATGTTTATAAACCCAACATCTTCACATACATTCTTCAACTCAAAGTAACTAACATTATCAGGATCAAATGTGAAGCCTTCAATTGTCACATTTATTTATCTAAAACTAGGACCTTCACTAATAAATTATCTTGCATAATGAAACGTTATTGTACACAACTAAAAACTCGTTACTGCACCAAGTGAAAAGCATATTGTAGCCATTCTTAATCAATAAAGAAATTTAATCCAATATTCACAACATCACAAATCCTAAATCGGTTCTACACATCTACATTGCCAACAAATTCAAATTAACACAAGGCATGAAATCAAATCATGAATTTCATGAAATTTTTAGCAAAGCAATCATATCATTCAAATTAACACAAGCCATAACATCAGCATCACCCAATCATTAACAACCAAATGAAACATCTAATTGAATATCACCAAAATACTAAATCAGTGTATTATACCTAAATTTGGAAATTGTTTATCCTAAACAATAAAAACAAGAATTTATAAAAAAATTCAATAAACTAGTGCATCTCAATCATAAACCATTGCTTTTGAATAACCTCCAAAACCAAAAACATTTGATTTCGATGAAACCCAACAACTGACTTGCAATAGATGATTTTGACATGAAAACTCCCCTTAAATTGCTTCATTTTGCAATAAGGTAGTTCGAAATCAATTTTATTGAAGATCATGAGCAAAGATTCCTAATGATTTTGGCAATTTCCTAGTGAATTTTATTGTTCCTAATTTCTGTCAATTGAAATCCCTAAATCGAGAAATAAAATCCTAACTAAAAGCTAAAAACTCGATATATTCACTTTTACTTTGTTTTTTTATATTTTAACTTTTTTTATTTTAATCAGTGTTAAAAGACTTTTATTTATTATTTTAATAATTTATTTCAGACATTTTGACTGTTTGCTCTACTGTATGACATGTGTATCTTGATAAAGGAAAGTAAGGAAATAAAATTTGGGCTTTTTTTATATCTTCTACTTTTATTAACTGGGCTTTTGGGGGTTAAATTTATACACTGTGTAGTGCATTTTTCAAAGCCTAGGATTGTTGGGTTGCCGTGAAATTGAATGCAACTAGAAAGAAAATAAATAGGTTTCAAGAACTAAGGATTATATTTCCAGGGATTAAGAATAGAGATTATACTGGTGGAGGTCTAAACTAATCCTATGTTTGGATTGAAGGTAGGGAAGGGAAAGAAAATGAAAGCTAAGTAAAATAAGGGACAGTTAAAAATTTTTCCTTTGTTTAGGGAAAATTTTTAGCACTCTTTGCTTTTCCTTGACTTAGTTTTTTTAATACCCCAATTTGGGGTAAATGGAAAGGAAAGGAAACTTGGAAAAGAATTTAATAGGTAAAAATCAAATTTAACCTTATTGTATTTTAAAATTTAAACAAAAGATGCTATAATTGGAAAAAAAATTATAATGAATCATTTCCTTTACTTTTCATTGCTTAATCAAATAATGGTTGTTAGGATTACTTTCATTTCATTTTCTTTATTAATTTTAGCTATCCAAACAAGAGGTACATGTATCATTTCCTTTTCTCTGCATTCTTTTACCTTATGTTTGGATTGGATGAATGGAAGGGAAAGGAAAGGAAAGCTAGGAAAAACAAGGGAATGTAGAAAACCTTTCCCTTGTTTTGAAAAATTTTTAGCTCATAAAAGGAGAGAGGGGAATTGAGCATCCTTTACTTTCCATTGACTTACTTACGCTATGTTTGGATAGATATTAGTAAAAGAAAGGAGAGGAAATGAAAAGGTACATGTACCCCTTGTTCGAATAGCCAAAATTAATAAAGGAAAGGAAAAGAAAGTAATCCTAACAACTCTTGTTTGGTTAAACAGTGGAAAGTAAAGGAAATGATTCATTGTAATATTTTTTTCCAATTATAGTCTCTTTTGTTTTAAATTTTATAATACATTAATGTTAAATTTGATATTTACTTGTTAAATTGTTTTTTCAAGTTTTCCTTCCTTCCCAATACCATTGTTTTCCCTTAACTTATTTAGTTTTTTAATAACTCAATTTAAGGTAAACGGGAAGGAAAGAAAACTTGAAAAAAGTTTTAATAGGTAAAATATCAAATTTAATCTTATTGTATTATAAAATTTAAAACAAAAAGTGTTATCAATGGAAAAAAAATTTATAATGAATCATTTCCTTTATTTTTCAGTACTTAACTAAATAAGGGTTGTTAGGATTTCTTTTATTTTCTTTTTTTTATTAATTTTAGCTATCTAAATAAAAGGTACATGTACCCTTTCCTTTTTTCTCAAAGGGATTTAGTCACATCCTATTGGGTGCTAGACACAACATAAATTAGTGATTTTCTTACCACAAAAATATCTTTAATTAAAAATATAATTTTACCCTCGTACATAAAAAAAATTTAATACTCTCGAAAATGAATTTTCGGAAGTAAAAACTAACACCTGGACAGTATACTACCGAGGTGCCTAATTCGTCCCTTGGTAGCATGCTGTCGAGGAACATATTAAGCCCTACAGCAAGAAAATGCCATGGGGCACAAATTCGTGGGGCTTATGAGCCCTATATATACAGGGCAAATATGCCCCATATATAGTGCACAATTTTGTGCCCTACGGTAAGGAGATGCCATGGGACCAATACGGTTTCCAACATAGAATTGTCAAGAGCCATAAATGGCTCCCAACAATTTCATGCTGTGAAACACAATCTCTCAATTTTTTTTATAAATCCCACAAATTTTATCCAAAAAATGTCACAAAAATCCTAAATGCAATCATCTTCAATGAACTCAAATGAAAGAAAAAGAAATTTAACTGAAGATTAATGATATGTAGTTTAGATTATTGCAAAACTTTAAAGATTTTGAAGAAAATTGTTTGAGCTTTTTTTAAAAAGAATGAATGACAGAGATAAGAAGTGAACAGGGGTTAAGGGTATTTTAGGAGTAAATTTAGGTATTTTGAGATGTAGGTAGAAAAAATGAAGAGACAAGCTTTGAGTATAGGGTTTTTAAGCATTTAGGGTATGTCCAGCACCCAATAAGATGTGAATAGAATTTTTCTTCCTCTCATTTCCTTGCTTACATTCATTTCCTTTACTAATTTCTATCCATACACAGTGTTAGTTTATATTTGATTCTGTTGAAATTGTGCATCAAGCAGTTGCTATCATGGACGTAGTGGATTTTAGTAGCAAGAAAATAGGAGAACATGCTAGTTGTATAGTGGCAAGAAAATAGAGGAAGATGCTAGTTGTGTAGTGGATTTTAGTGGCAAGAAAATAAGAGAACATGCTAGTTGCGTAGTGGATTTTTAGGAATTTTTAGTTATTAGTTGATGTATTAAATCAAATCTGGCTTGTCAAAGATGAAGTTGTAGAGTTTTCAGCCTATTTTTGTTATGATATTTTGCTTTTGTTTCTGCAGTTACTGCTCTTCTTTTTCTTTTTTAAACCAAAGTGGTATCCAAGCCTATTTTCTTAAGGGACCGTAAGCCAAATTTTTTCTCTTAAAAAACCATCAAAACAATGGACACAGAAACACCATTTGCAGTTGTTGCTCCACCTATATTTGATAGAGAGAACTATCAAGTTTGGGCAATTGATATGGAAGCATATTTGGAAGCCAGTGACCTTTGGGATGCAGTTGAAGAGGGCTACCAGATTCCTCCTTTGCCAAACAATTCAACATTTGCACAGTTGAAGAATCATAAGGAAAATAGGCAAAGGAAGTCAAAGGCAAGAGCCTGTCTGTTTTTAGTTGTCTCATCAACAATCTTCAGCAGAATTATGACCTTGAAATCATCCAAAGAGATCTGGAAATTTCTTAAAGAAGAGTATATAGGCAATGAGAGAATCAGAGAAATGTAGGTGCTAAACTTGGTAAGGGAATTTGAAATACAGAGGATGAAGGAGTTAAAAACAATCAAAGAGTATTCTGACAGACTTCTTAGTTGTCAACAAGGTAAGATTGCTTGGTACTGATTTTCCTGATAGTAGGATTGTGAAAAAAAATCCTTGTTACTATACCTGAAAGATTTGAGGCAACAATTTCCTCATTGGAGAATTCTAAGGACTTGTCAAGTATCACCTTGGCAGAGTTATTGAATGCTTTAAAGGCACAAGAACAAAGGAGAATGATGAGATAGGAAGGCTTAGTGGAGGAGCTTTTCAAGCACAATTGCAGATCAATGAAGGTAAGAAAAGAAAGAAAAAGAAATGGAAGAAAGTTCTACTAACTTAAATGACGCTAATGCAAACAATGATAATAGTAGTGGAGGCAACATTAACAAAGGAGTATACCCTCCTTGTTAGTATTGTGGAAGAAAGAATCATCCTCAAGTCAAGTGTTAGAGAAAACCTTATGTGAGATGCAGAAAATGCAACCAAATAGACCATATCAAGAAAATATGTAGGAACAAAAATCAATAACAAAAGAATGAGGCTCAAGTTGCAGATCAACAGGAGGAGCTACTATTTGTGGCAACCTGTTTTGCAACCAACAACTTAAGTGGAAGCTGGCTAATCGATAATAGCTGCACCAATCACATGACTTATGATGAAGAGCTTTTCAAGGAGCTTAATAGATCAGCAACATCACATGTCAAAATTGGTAATGGTGACTGTATTACTATTAAAAGGAAAAGGGACTGTTACCATTAGAGGCTATACAATTACTAAAATCATAACTGATGTGTTTTATATACATGATATTAATCAAAATTTGTTAAGTGTGGGTCAGCTACTGGAGAAAGGTTTCAAAGTGATATTTGAAGACAATATGTGTCTAATCAAGGATGTAGATGGTCATGATATGTTCAAAGTCATAATGAAAGGTAAGAGTTTCTCCTTGGACTTAATGGAGGAGGAGCAAGCTGCATACCCAAGCTCAATCAATACTACTGAACTTTGGCATAAAAGGCTAGGGCATTTCAATCATGCAGCACTTTTATACATGAAGAAAATGAAGCTGGTGCAAGGCTTACCTTCATCAAGTTGCAGTGCATGTCAATTTGGCAAGCAAAGAAGGTTGCCATTTTCATAGACAACTTGGAGAGCATCGCAGAAGTTGCAGTTGATTCATACTAACCTCTATGGATCTTAGAGAACTCTATCCTTAAAGGGAAGTAAATACTACATTGCTTTCATTAACGATTTAACTAGAATGTGTTGGATTTACTTCCTTAGGTTCAAGACAGATGTTGAAGAAGTATTTTGGAAGTTTAAAGCATGGATTGAGAATCAGAGTAACTGCAGAATTCAACTCTTGAGATAAACAACGGCAAGGAGTATACATCAAAACGGTTTAATTTATTTTGTGATGAGGCTGGCATTAGGCACTAGTTAACTACCCCTTACACTCCACAGTAGAATGGATTGAGCGAAAGGAAGAACAGAACCATAATGGAGATGGCCAAATGCATGTTGTACGAGAAAGGGCTTCCTAAACAATTTTGGGCAGAAATAGCAAACATAGCTATATTTCTACTAAATAGGCTTCCTACAAAGGCAATAAAAGGAAAGACTCCATTTGAGGCTTGGGACAAGCTTGATAAGAGAGCAGAACCTGGCATCTTTATTTGTTACAGCACTATCTCAAAGGCTTACAGAATTTTTCAACCTCAAACAGGAAAGATTCTAATAAGCAGGGATGTTCAATTTGTGGAGGATTAACAGTGGTTTTGGGAAATAGAAAAGGGAAATCAAAACATTAATATCTCATTGAATCATGGAAAGAAGGTTGATGAACCACCTAGTAGAGGTACTAGACTACTTACTGATATTTATCAGAGGTGTAATGTTGCTATTTTTGAGCCTACAGGATATGAGGAAGATGAGAAGGATCCAAAATGGATACCTGTTGTGCAAGAGGAGCTGAATATGATTGAGAAAAATCAGACTTGGGAGCGAGTTGAGAGACTTGAGAATCAGAAGATTATTGGTGTCAAGTGGGTGTTTAGAACAAAACTGAATGTTGATGGCTCTATCAACAAGCATAAAGCTAAACTTGCGAAGAAAGGCTTTGTTCAAGTGTTTGGTGTTGATTTCTCAGAGATATATGATCCTGTTGCACAACTAGACACCATCAGAATATTGCTAGCATTGGTCGCTTAAAATGGATGGAAGGTATTTCAACTTGACATCAAATCAACCTTTCTTAATGGTCATTTGTAAGAGGAGATTTATGTTGAACAGCCTGAAGGTTTTGTTGTGAAAGGGCAAGAAGACAAGGTTTATCTGCTAAAGAAGGTCTATATGGCTTGAAGCGAGCACATAGGGCCTGGTACAGCCGGATTGATGAGCTCTTGCTGGGTTTAACTTTGTAAAAAGCCAAAGTGAAGTTACACTTTATGTTAGAAATTATAAAACTAACATTGTGATTGTTTCATTATATGTTGATGATATCTTGGTAACGGGAAGTGATGCGATGTTGATTCAGCAATTTAAGAAGGAAATGATGAAAGCTTTTAACATGACAAACTTAGGCAAAATGACATATTTCCTTAACATGGAGATTAGATAGAACGGACAAAGTGTGTTTATTTGTCAGAGGAAATACGCTAAGGAAATTTTGAAGAAATTTCATATGGAGAATTACAAACTAGTGAGTACTCTTATGAATCAAAAGGAGAAACTAAACAAAGAAGATGGTGTAGAGAAAGTGGAAGAGGCTATTTGCAAAAGTCTCATTGGATGTCTGATGTATCTCATAGCAACTAGACCTGACATTCTGCATGCTATTAGTGTTGTGTCAAGGTTTATGCACCGTGCCAGTGAAGTGAATTTTAAAGCAGCTAAACATCTTCTTAGATATGTTAAAGGGACTCTTGATTATGGACTTTTGTTTTGTTCTAATCATAATTTTCTGTTTCATGGATATTCTGATAGTGATTGGGTAGGGTCCTTAGATTATATGAAGAGTACCTCAGGGTACTTTTTCACTTTTGGCTCAGGAGTGTTTTAATGAAGTTCCAAGAAGCAAGAGATTATGGCACAATCAACGACTGAAGCTAAGTTCATTGTTGCCACTGCAGCTGTGAATCAAGCCTTATGACTTAGGAAAGTCTTGACTAATTTGCATATGGAGCAAAATGAGAGTACAAAGTTGTGAAATCCCTAACTTCTTATAAAATCCTCACGATTGTAAAGTATTGTAAGCTGAAATAATTAAATAAATGTGAAATTATGAAGTATGAATGATGTATGGGACATGGAAGGTATAATGAAATTAAAAGTCAAATGGTCAAGGAAATGAATTTTAATGTTATAAGAATAATTGGAGTATGAGAAAATAAATATCAGGATTTAAGTGTAATTAAATGATACATGTGGCATATGCATGGGAGAAGAGTAATTAAAGGTCAAATGTCAAAGGGTCAATGGCTGAAAGGTGAATGGGATGGATATGCATTTAATGAGAATTAATGAAGTGTGATGAGTCATTTTCATCTCCATCAAGAGTCGGCAGCCATTGTATTTCCTCTCAAATTTTCCTAGGTTTCCTTTAATAATTACCTTGACAAACTCCCATGTTCACTCACCAAATTGATAAACTTTAGTAACAAAAATCGATCCTCATCATTAGCTTAAGCTATATCCGAAGTTTGGTAGATTGAATCCAAGTATTCGAGGAGATCTAAATTGCTGTTAAATTTGGTTATTGACAAAGGTAAGGACAGAAGTTGATTTCTTCAATTCTATCTATGAGTTGGGTTTATGTGATGTTGGTATACTAGGCTTATGGTGTTAAAATGAAAGAAAGCTAAAGGTTGAAATTAATATGATGTTTGCAGCTTGGAAGAAGTGAAAGGAAAGGTGTTGAATTACAGCCAAGCTTGAGGATTATTGGCTATTGTGGTAAGGAATTTATGTAACGGACGTAGGGTGACTATGTTTGCATGTTTTTAATTGTTTTAGAGAGAAGTAAAAGTTGATTTAAAGTGTAGAAGGTTAAATTTCAGGTTTTACTCCTAGTTACCAAAATGCTAGGAGCAGCCGACTGCCTGTCACGACCCGAAGGCCAATGACGTCCACTTAACACCTACCTTATTGCTTTTAGAAAATTACGAACTAAATTTTTCTTTTTTTATTTACGGTTTGTATTCAGTGTTAGTGTGTTAACTAAACTAAATCTTGCCTTAATAATATTATTTCTCTGGCTATATTATAAATCTCAAGGTGAATATAACTATTTTAGCCTCATATTCACTGATCCCAAAAGAAATGGGTCGAAAACCTCCCCCTTGTTTTTTTATCAATTTCCCCAGTAAAATCACCTGCATTAAAATACATTTCTAACTTTCACAATACAACCAGCTTTAATTTCTACAATTCATACAAACATGCATCTCATGTTTCTCAAGATCGAACTCACTAATAATTCCACATTCTTTTGTTTACAGTTTATACGTATTTCAAAACATAATCTTATCCTGGATCGTACTCGATAACCATATAAATCTATATAATAATCTAGTGCGATCCAAAGTTACATCCCATTTACTTCCTAGTACTGTGAAAGTAAAGTTTTCATAATTATCAAAACGATATACAATTTGTAGACCTCAAAAGCATAAAAGCTAGGCTCGGAGAACGTAGACAAGTACCACAGCTAGGTACAGTTGCCGAGAGAGCCTATATGAAGCCTGAGCTGGATATCAACTCGTATGATCTGTAGATGTTAAATTTAAAGGGGTAAGCAAATCCACGGCTCAGTAAGTAGCTCGAATAAATACATACTAGGCTCATGTCATAAAATATGATCATACATGCATGTACCATAAAAATATCATGTATGCACTCTGCCATGATTAGCCACTCACATATAATTTACAACAGATTGTATGGGCTCATTCAACTTTTCTTCATACCTTTAACTTATACAAACTCATCTTTTTCATTACTTTCATCGATATGGTTAAGCATAATGTAACTAACCATTTCAAATAGCACATGATGCTATAGCATAATATAAGTAAAGTTCGATAACTATTCCAATTCACTGTCGTATGTATAATATCCATTTTATCTAATGATAGTTACAACATCACAAGTCACAATCATTTTATCCATTGTCTCACTGGCGTATGATCTCCCATGATTTATCAGTACACGTGCAGCACTTAGCTTTTAAAGGATTCTAGAGGTGGCTCCCACAGTTTTGAAAAATCTATGTAGCACGTAAGTCCTTTAAGTTCTTTAGAGGTGGCTCACACGGTACAAAAGATTGAGTTTTACGCGAATTGACCTCTATGGCACATGCTTTCTAATGGTTCATCGGAACTGGTGAAGCACTTAGCTCCCAAAGGACTCTAGAGGTTGCTCCCACAGTTCCGAAGAATCTGTGTAGCATGTAGTTCCTTTGAGTTATCTAGAGGTGGCTCACTCAGTACAAAGAAATGAGTTTTACTCAGATTGGCCTCTATGGCGCATGCTTTCTAATGATTCATCAGAACACGTGTAGCACTTAGCTCTCAAAAGACTCTAGAGGTGGCTCCCACAGTTTCAAAGAATCTGTGTAACACGTAGTTCCTTTGAGTTCTCTAGAGGTAGCTCACACGGTACAAAGGAATGAGTTTTACTCGAATTGGCCTCTATGGCGCATGCTTTCTAATGATTCATCAGAACACGTGTAGCACTTATCTCTCAAAGGACTCTAGAGGTGGCTTCCATAGTTTCGAAGAATCTATGTAGCACGTAGTTCCCTTGAGTTCTCTAGAGGTGGCTCACATGGTACAAAAGATTGAGTTTTACTCGGGTTTGCCATTTTGGCGTATGATTTCTAGTAGTAATGTTCTAAAAATCATTCAAGTCCTCGAGTCACATATATACATCAGTTGTCATACAATTCCATTATCCTAGTTTCAATGAATACAAATAGGTGCTATTCGAGGTCCATGAATTTAAACATCGTAAGCTGCATATATACTGTATACTACTTCACATATTCATTCCCAAAGTATCGCCATATATTAGCATGCTTACTTGGTGCAACTTAATAAATCACATGCATTTCTCGTAATGCAGGCACCAACAATTTATACGGTTCTATATGCTCAGTAAGCATAAACAAGTCATACACATAATGCACAAGTCACAAATAAGGTTTTATTCCGGAAGAATACTACTCACGAACACATCAAGTCAACTTATATCTTACCAAGACTTACCCTCGTAGTCTTTTCCATCTTATTTCACCAAACTTGATATAAATTAGATAATTATCGAATAAAGATTTCTTTAATCTCTTACGAGATGATACTAGTATGGTTTATTTAACCCACTTACCTCAATGCTTGGAAATCATCTTCCTCGGTCTTCCAAATTTAAGATTCGAGCTCCTACACCGCTCCAAGTCACTAAAAATTAATTCATTTATTTAAATCATTATTTCCAAAAGGTATTTATTTTCCTTTCCAACACATTAAACCAGTCGGTTGATATCTATGTATATAGTGAGAAAATAAATAAATATTCATTTTGAATATTTAATATTTCATAAATCATAAATAATTTTCTCACTAAATCAAAATATTAAAACATGAATATTCAAATTAAATAATTTTCTCATAATTTCCACTTTATGGAAAAATTTGTGCAAATGGTCTTCGATTATGTTCTTAGAGCTAATTTCAAGCATCTAAAATATTTATAATATTTTAGACTATTTTTTTGTAAATTTCGGCAGCATAATAGCTGTAGATTTCTAACATCCTGCATCGAGATTACAGTATATAGAACCAGCTTTTCAACCACAATTCATGCATGTTTCAAACCAAATCATGTTCTCAACATTTCCATAAAATTTATCTCAATAAAACAGGCATTCTCTATATCTATACAACTCACACACTTCCCCTTTACCTGTACGGTGTTATTTCATTCAAATCGTACACTTTGTGGCTTGAACCAATGATTATTTCTTTATTCGTCTCCTTTCCCATTTCGTTTATTTAGCTTCAGAGTTGCAGAAGATGAGTCATACAAGTTCAATTCCAAAATATACATATACACTAAGCATTCTTAGAAATCCTACTCATTAAGGTAGAATTATTCTTTATAATAATTTCCAACCTATCAATGCCTTTCTATTCATAACGGAAAATATTGAATTCTGATTAATGCACCGTCAATATTATATGTAATCTGACTTAATTCCCTATCCAGAAGTATAAAGCCCATTTTCTAGTTCATTCCATATTGTTCCTCACAATTTTCCAAAGTTCAGCCCAATTCTGACCCATATGATAGGATGGTTTTCTGACCTTTGTGCATTAAATTTTATATTACTAATTATAGGGATATCCAAAATTATGAATCTGAAAACCATATGAATCTTAATCCAATTACCTATTCAGAATAGCAAGTTTCACAATTTTATCACTTCGAAATTATTTTTAATAATTCCTCAAATTTGCCCTGTTTCCAGATGCTTGCTGGTAGATTGTCTACTGACCTCTATGTACAAATTGAGCCATATCTCAAGATAGGGTTGTAAAAATTGTGCAAACTCAAAACCATATTATTCTTAACTCATTTAAATTTCTATAAACATAAATTTTGCAGCCCAATTCAATCTGTGCTAATTTCTACAAATTTTCAAATTTGACACAGAGCATCTAGTCTACTGCACTGAGTGTCCTGTGTTCAACTGCCTATATCTCAAGCTACACAACTCCAAATTAGGTAATTCCAGAACTGAATTTTGCCTGACTCATAAAGCTACCTGTAATAATTTTTCCAGAATTTATTTCATTCTAAAACCCCCCAAAATTAATTTTTAAATATGTGGCTCAGACAGACAGTTTTCCAGCAAAATTGAAATCTACATTTAGCACTTTGTTTCTCTTCTTTTCTCAACTCTAACCTTATAAACATTTTCTATTCACTTAGTATATTCATCAAATACTAAAATGCAGTATCAAATCATGCCTAAACCAGCCTTGGCCGAAACCCCCATTTACCATTTTTCTTGATTTTTCAATCCTTTCTTCAAACTATTGTTTCTATGTTACTTAAACCTTTTCTAGCTTTCATTTCCTACCAATTTCATGCAACAAAATGCATGCATTCATCATGAACCATGGTTGGCCAAAACCCATAAATATGGCACATTTTTATTTAGCCATTTTTAGGTAAATCCAATGCCATAATCTTTTTCTACAACTTGAATACACTAGGAACACAACCTTAAAACAAATCAAAGCCATAAATTTTTGGACAAATCTTACTTTGACCGAAATCTTCTTGGCCTTCTTTCTCCTTATGCCTTTCTTCTTTTTTTTTTCCTTCCGGCTGCTCTTTCTTTTCTTACTCTTTCTTTCGGTTTCAGCTCATTTCCTCTAGTTTTTCTTTTTCTTTCTTCTCTTGTCCGACGGTTTGCAGCTCCCTTCCTTCTCTCTTTTCGACCTCACTTTCTTTTCACTTCTTTCTTTTTCTGTTTAATTACAAAGCTTCTTTGAGAAGCTTGAAGTGATGAAGCCGATCGTGTTAGTGAAGTTTGATGGGAGAAAGTCCCATCAAACTCCACTAAGTATTATCTTATGTTTTTATTTCCTATTTGAATTATTTATAATATATTTTCTATAATTATATATATCTTTATATATATACTAATATATATTCATATGTATTTATTTATTTTATTATATTCTTTACATAAAATATGTATATTTAAAAATCTTAATTATAAATGGTATATACATACACATATCCATATATATATATATATATATATTTCTGTCTAATATATTTTTAGTGTAGGTATGTGTATATATATATATATATATATATATTTATATATGTTCTTCCTTTCTTTTAAAATTTACATATATCTATATCTATATATATATATATATATACATATTTAACACTCAATATATATATATATATATTTATTCCTTATTTATTTTATTTTAACTATTTTAATATTCAAGCATACTACATTCCCTTTAGTATCCTTGTGTCTTTTGTTTTATTAAAACAAATATACATATATATTGTGGAATATATGCATCTATTTGTTCTTATATAATTCTTGAACTTAGTTATAGGATTTCTAAATTACACAAAGGTATAAATTATCTATTTTCTAATTTCACTACTTTGAGACTTCATTCTCATTAATTGACATAAGAATAATAATTACAAAAATGTATCTACTAGCTTATCTTATGTTTTTTATCTATTCACTAACATGGTACAAAGTTTCACAGTCTTTACACTGCCTTAAGTAGCAACCGATTGCCTAGAAACAACCAAAGCGTAGATTTTTCAAAAATCGACTCAAACCAGTCGACTGTTAATTTCCAGAAAGCATTCTGTTTCAAACCAGTCGACTACTATTTATCTGAAAAGCATTCTGTTTGAGAAACCAGCCGACTGCTATATGGACCAGTCGACTGCCCTATTTTTAGAAGCATTCTGTTTGCGAAACCAGTCGACTACTATATGACCAGTCAACTGACTTTTTCTCAAAAAGCATTCTGTTTCAAAACCAGCCGATTGCTATATGAGGACAGTCGACTGCCCCATGTGTTTTCAAAATTTCGAAATATCGAAATTTATAAAAGAAAATGATTTCGATAAAGCAAGATATGTAAAAACAATCGACTGCCCCACAAAACCAGTCGACTGCCCCCTTTGAAAAAGAGGTTTTGAAGCTTATTTCAGAAAAGTATGAATGCTATTGCAAAAGCTATATAACCAATGTTTTGAGACTATGAAGTACTTAATGATTATGCACTTCTGTATATGTACTTGGCTGAGGAGCTCTAGTCCGGCCCTCAGTGCCACAGATGTCACCTGACTAGTGTTCATCGTGGCCACCGACATTTGGCCAAATTGTCTCTGTTATATGATTGGCTAGGGGAGGATTCCTGGCCCCTACGGGGGTACGCCACCTGTTTATCCAGTGCATAATTTCGTTGAAATGTAAATAGTCTCCCTGTTATTTGAAGTATTTGAATATATGATGTTTTGAAGAAAGTATATGATATATGCTTTATAATGATTTGACATGACATTATAGGGCTAAGCAGGAAAACTGCATATAAAGGCATAGTACGCTCTTTTACATATGTTTCTTACTGAGCGTAAACTCACTCCTTTACAACTATTTTTCTTACAGATTTCCTATAGTGAATTTCGCTCCAAATAAAGGAGCTTGCTTTGAGATACCAAAGTGTACCTTTGAGGTACGCTTCTCGATAATAGTTGAAGGTATACTTATGTAATCATGTAAATTAGACAGTGCTACAGTACAGTAATGTTATAAGATGTTGGGGAATTTAGGTTATGTAAGATGTGCAAGATCCTGTGGTAAGGAATGCTATGTATATATATCATTTTTATGTTTTAATTGAAATTAACATCCTTATGATGAAGTATTAAATATCAAGCTTAAGAAGAAGAAAGAATGACATTGACGGACGAGTCTAATCAAGTTATGTGAAAAAGGAAAAAGTTATAGGTGAAGGTGTAGTGACTGGGATATCACAAAAGGTGTTTGTTGATAATCATGCAGCAATTGCAATCTCCAACAATCCTGTCTTCCATGGGAATACAAAAGATTTTAATGTTAAGTTGTATTTCTTAAGGGAAGTATAAAGAATGGTGAAGTATGCTTGTTGTATTGCAAGACTAATGATCAAATTGCTGACATATTAACCAAAACACTTCCTGAACACAGATTTGAATTTCTGAGAAAGAAGCTTGGAGTCTACAACTACTGAAGTAAGGAGTGTTGAAGTTGTGCATCAAGTAGTTGCTATCATGGAAGTAAGATTTTAGTGGCAAGAAAATAGGAGAACATGCTAGTGGCGTAGTAGATTTTTAGGAATTTTCAATTATTAGTTGATGCATTTAAATCAAATTTGGCTTGTCAAAAATGAAGTTGTAGACTTTTCAGCCTATTTTTCTTGTGTTATTTTGCTTATGTTTCTGCAGTTACTTCTCTTCTTTTTGTTTTTTAAACCAATAGATTCCTTTCCATTACTTTCCTTTACTAATGTCCATCCAAGCATAAAAATTTGAATTGTTGATGCATTTTTTTGTAATTCATTTGGTTTTGTTTGGTTGAGGGCAAAACAAGGGAAAGCAGAGCTAAAGCTTCGGTCCGATTTTGCCATTAATGGTTTGTTTTGCCGAGGATGCAACGAGTTGCCTTAGCTAAGATGAGCTTTTTCTTTCTATGTTGATATTCTTTTGTTTCAATAACCAAAAAATATAAACTAATACTACATGTAAACCCATTGCCCTATTGGGCAATTAAAAACGCATTCTCATCTACCAATGAGGCTATTACAATTCTGAATGTCTGTTTCAGTTTCCCCTTTTTACTTACTCTTTTTTTTTTCAATTTTACATACTCTCTTTTCTTGAATTCTCTGGAAATCAAATTGTATCCATGACGTTTGCTGTTGCTTCTTATTATATAGATAATAATACAGTACAATATTCTGTTGAATTCTATAATTTTCTGGTTGTTTCTTTCAAGATTTTCTGGTGCTTATTCTAGTTCCTATTAGAAGCTTTCAAGGAACTTCATCTCATAAGTTTTGCAAAACTTGGCCCCATGTTACATGTGGTTCAATTTGTGAGATTTCTTTTACCTTTTTTTTTTGTAATACATATTTTTTCGGTGATGACTTTGCTGCCCTTTGGTTACAGTTTGATAGTATTCATTCTGAAGAAATTGCATTTTACCTCTTTCTACATTCATCTTTGCTAACCTTCAAATATCATGTTCAGATGGAAATTTGTTTTTGCCTGCAGATTTTGTTACAAGCTCTATATAGGCAAGGGAATAGCTTGTCTCCAAAACCAGTTTCAACTTTTAATCCCTACCCATAATCATCCATAAAGGAAAGAAAATTTGTTATATGAGCACGATATTTATGTTGAACACAGACAAGTCCTTGGATGACTGATAACTGTGGATGCACAAACTTGTCCGGTGGAAATTGAATTTAGATGGTTAATTTTGTCTGCAAATAAAAATGGGTTTTCTTGTATGTTTCAAAACAACTATTTTGTAATAATGTATATGCTATTGCAAATTTGATTGCTCCACATAACTAAATAATAATGGTTCAACAAGCAGCTAAATAATCTTGAGCAGTTTGAAGAAAATGCACTGTGAGAGATACAATCTCCATTTCTCAATCCCCTCGTTTTTCCATGACCTTTAAAGGTGGGAAGAAAAGAGTGGACAACAACGCAAGATGAGGAGAGATAAACCTACACAATAACCCTCTTTTCCCAGTCATTTTCCCCAAGAGAACAATGTTTTGGAAGCCTTAAAACACATTCTGTTTCTTCCTCCAAATTTTAGTAATTTCCCATCTTTTTAACCCAGCCAAACTCCAATATACACTTGCAAATGAAAGTCAACTCATAATTTCTCCTGCTTTTTTTTTATTCCTTTATTCAGGAACATCTATAGCTTCACTATGTTGTTATACATATATGTGATTGTCACACGAGTAGTTCTAAATGCACCCTATTTGTTGTTGGACACACCCTAACTACTAAAACACCCTAAGCCTATTTTCTCTCACTTTTCTTTTACTTCATACACCCTAACATACTTCCTAAATTAACCTTTCTTCAAATATTCATCACACCCTCCTCTCATCACTAGTTTCAATCTTTGAAACTACTCAAATCTTCAAGTTTGGCAAGCTTTCAAGGTAAATATAACTTACATTTGCTTTGGAATATGTTTATTATTACGTTTTCTCGCATCAAAATATTGTAAAATGTTGAAATTGTTGAAAAATCAGTATTGGCGGCAAAACGCTGTTTTGGGCGATCAGGGTCGAGACTCGCGGCAAGGAATTGCCGCGGGTTTTAAGAGGCACGCGGTAGAGAAAAACCGCTCGCCTCTTAGAACTTGCGGCAACATCGTGCCGCATGATTCCAAATGTTAGCGGTATCCTTATGCCGCGAGGCTTTAGGAATCCGCGGCACATCGATGCCACAGTGCTCTAAAGTCTCGCGGCATAAGGATACCGCAAACGCTTGGAATCGTGCGGCATGATGTTGCCGCGATTCATAAGACGCGAGCGGCACGATGTTGCCGCGAGGCTTGTGAGGCTCGCGGCACAACGTTGCCACGAGACTTATGAGTCTCGCGGCACGATGTTGCCGCGAACCCTGTGAGGCTAGTGGCACCCTGATGCCGCAAGCATCACCAGGCTCGCGGAATGCTGCTGCCGTGAGGTATCTTTTGGAAGTTTTTTAGTTGTAATAGACCTGTTTTGTGAGTATTCGTGTTTTTAGTGATAATTTCGATACTTTGAAGCACTTTTCACTGTTATCCGATGATTTAAGTGCTTTTTTTGTTATGATTTAACTGATTTGGTTATTTCATGTGAAAGAGTTTAATTGTTTTCTTGTATGTGATTTGATTTATTGTATCTTGCCACAGATGCCATCACGTAGACATAGACGTGATCATAGCCGTCCGCCGACTAATACATCAAGGAGGCGGCCCACTGCATCTGAAAGGAGACGCATGATGTCTGAGGCAATAGCGGAGGAGGATATACCAGGGGAGAGATTGCATGCGACTACAGCTGGTGTCGCACCACTTTCCGAAGAGATGCAGCATGCTGAGCCAATAGCTGCATCTGAGGCGTTGCAGGCCAGTTCATCTGTTGAGACATCAGCTGCAGTTGATAGGCAGCATGTCAGTACATCTGCTGAGGCATCAGTTGCGACAGCTAGGCAGCGGGTGAGTACATCTGCTGAGGCATCAGTTGCTACGGCTAGGCACCAGGCGAGTACATCTAGTGGGGCAGCAGCTAGTAGTGGACCGTGTCCTGGTGGTCCCATTGATCCATCCCTTTTGATCAGCTATCGAACGCATGTTGCTGCAGCTATTTGGCAGCGGAAGGTATATTTGATCGTTATTGCTTAATGTAAATTACTTAATAATATTCTCATTATTTTTTTGGTTTTCATATAGGAGCGAGTAGAGTTAAAAGTTCTTAATCACGGTCCAAAAGTTGGTGCGTGGCCTTTAGATACGAGTCGGTCACACATCCTGGCTTTTGTTGAGCGAGCAGGGTTGGCACCACTTATGCGGTGTAGTTATCATACGTGCAATAAGACGATAATTACCGCTTTTACAGAAAGGTGGCAGCCAGAGACAAACACGTTTCATATGCCTTTTAGAGAGATGACCATCACTTTAGATGATGTGTCTACACTACTTGGCATACCAGTGGTTGGGAGGATGATATCATATGATACTGTCTCGATTGATGAGGCAAATGAGATGCTAGTGCGGCTACTTGGGGTCGACACAGATAAGGCTAGGGAAGAGACGGCCTCCACTAGAGGACCACAGGTCAGGATGCAGTGGTTGAGAGATATGTTTTTTACGGTGACCAACTTTGATAGCGCTGAGAGGATAGAGTGCACAGCTCGCGCATACTTATTATTTCTTCTTGGTTGTAGTATTTTTACTGACAAGAGTTCTACTCGAGTACCGGTCGCATTCTTATCATTTCTAGAAGATCTTTCGACCGTTGGTGAGTTTGCATGGGGTGCAGCTTGCCTTGCTTACACGTACAGACAGCTGGGCCTTGCTAGTAGAGCCGTGTGTCATTCGATAGCTGGTTATATGACACTTATTCAGGTCCTTAATATTTATTTAATAAAAATCATATTTATTTCTTTAATCTGTATTGGCTTATGTTTAATTATATATATATTCCTTTTGTTTTATGCAGGCATGGATTTACGAGCATTTTCCCTCGTTAGATCCAGTACAAGACATGTCATACAAAGAGAGATTGCCTCGCGCTCGTCGGTGGAAGCCACTCAGTTGCAATATGCAGCTACAGATTTTGAGGGAGCGACTTGATGACCTTCAGTATCATCAAGTCACTTGGGATCCGTATGCAAATAGTAGACAGCATCATCCTTTGCCAGAGATTGCTTTATTTTACGGATGCATTAAATTCGATCAGATTGTAGAGCCTTACCATCCCGATAGAGTTCTGCGACAGTGGGATTATGTGCAGAGCATTCCACGGCCACCTCTTACCCCATATCGTGCGGAACGAGGAGCCAGGGCAGTTAACTATGATGTGCAGTATAGCTTTCAGCCTGGTTATTGGGATAGTTGGGACTATCATTTGATCACTGAGGACAAGAGAGGTGCGCGATGTAGGACCCCTGGAGAGTGCACAACAGACTATATGATTTGGTATATCACAGTTTCTCATAAGCATGTCCAGAATCCTGCATATAGATCGACGGAGCAGCATACAGCGATAGACTATGAGGTTAGTTCTTTGGTTATTAAAAACTTGATAATAATGCACTAATTTTTTCAAAGTTGATGTATTTATGTACATTTTATCTTGTAGCGCATCATGGAGCATATACGTGATCGTCTTGAGACAGTGGAGTTGGGTGGAGACGATCAAGGTGTTGATGTTTGGCGGCAAGCTGTGCATGATGTGTATGCCATGGTAGCGAGATTGCCGAGGTGTGCACCAGCACGTATACGTCCAGCAGCATCATCGCCTCCACCTACAGTATCTTCATCTTAGCCTCCACGTCCTCCACCATCTGTAGTGCCACCAGCAGTAGTGCCACCAGCAGCAGTGCCACCAGCATCTCCCGCTCCACCAGCAGTAGTGCCACCAGCAGCAGTGCCACCATCATCTCCAGCTCCACCAGCTGCAGTGCCACCACTATCTTCAACAGCATCACTTCCTAGATCTCCATCAGTATATGTCAGACAAAAGAGGAAGAAAAGAGAGTAGACATTATATTTTATTTTTTATGTATTTATGTTTTTGTAAGAAATGATATTTATCCAACTTATGTGTACAATGTTAGGTTGTTGCCCTTATTGCACACCTTTGTCTTATTATTATCCCTTGTCTTATTATTTCTTTTTACTTAGAATAATAATAATAATTATAATAATAAATTATTATCATAAGTTAATAATATTTATATATATCCAACACATAATCATAAATAAATGATGTATAATTGTTCACAAATCATAAAATGAATAAAATAGACTTAATCTAAAAAATATGATTACAATGCTTACAATCATATTTTACAACGCTTACAAAAATATATAATATTTTACTTAATACATCATAATTCATCTAGATTGACTGTCTCTTGTGTCGCAACATCCGTGTTTGAAGAGAATAATAATCTGAAATCTTCAATCCGAGGGACATATGGAAGCTCCCACTCTCGAGCCCATTCAGATCGATACCTGTGCCAGTTGCATGCAATCGGAGGTATCGGTGCTCTCGGATCTAACAAGACCTGCAATAATGCATTAATTTAATTAAATCTGAATGAAAATAGTAAATAATGATAAACTTTCATCGTGATCTATACCTGAACAAAATGACAATTGTTCACAAATCTAATAGCAATTAGCCTATGTTGCAGTGGGGGAGGTGCAATAGATCTGAGTGGAAGATATGTTAAGCACTGTCGTGAAGATAAATGGACAAGCACGACGTCATACCGTGACGATATCAAATGACCCATGTCTGGTAAGGTCATCCAATTATCCTTATAAGCAACCGTGTCGAAACACACCAAGGAATGCAGCAATTCATCAACACGCTCATCACATCCATAAAGCTGCACATAATCATATCGGTGCCTGCTTAACTCATCCATCAAATTTGTCGCACTTGTGGCCATGCATCTACACCCATACCCAACAACCCTGCGATAGCTCTAAATCCACAATGTCCATCAGACTCGACATCAATAACATCATTAATGAATGGACATATCTCGACTGGAAAAGAATCAATATATCGAATATTGGCACCTTTACGATACACAGGTAATTTCATCCTCTTCTTCGACATTTTCACTGAACTTACCGTTGTGGGAGAAACGATACTGTCATGACCAGACTCGACAATCTCAAAATAAGAAGGTTCCCGTCGAGTTGATTTGTCCATCTTGAATACTCGAGTACGACCCTTTGTCTTAGCCTTTTCATTTGGAGGAACTAAGAATGTTGTTGTCGGATCACCTAGTTCTCTCAACTTTTTTTTCAAGGCTAATTTTCCCGAAATATCACACGCGTCGAACTGTTTGACAATTATCTCCCACTCAGCATCCAATGTTAACTGCTGCACCTCTTCATTTGTGGACTTTGTTAAGTCCAATTTTGACCAATGTGGATGCACGGCAGATAAGGAGATTGGTCGTCCAAACCTTATATATTCAGCAATTTCATGCGCACACGGCAACCCATGTGTCAATCTCATTACACAGCCACAAGAGTAAATATCAATATTTGCATCCTTTACTCGCTCCGCCTCCCTTAATATCATATGCAAAGTTGTTCTTGACACCAACCCCCATAACTCCTTAAATAATGATGGCCTAAAATTGTGTTCAACAATCATAAGGCTTGCCTCAAATGAAGCCTTTATGTCCGTATGTTGCAGCTCAAGCAAGGAGTTGATTATGTTCCAAGATGATTCAAAATCACCTTGAGACGATCCAAGGTGTCGTTTCAACTTCGCATGTGCACTCTCCGCTCTACAATACAAATAAAAACATGTATTAATTATAAATTCAAAAAATTATTGAAAACAAACATAAACTTAAAAGATGATAATGAACATACCTATTGGTTGTCACATTACCAAAATGCAATACTTTATCCGTCCAAGCTGCAACGAATTGCTCCTTATACTTATCCAACCATGTCTCCTTCACATATTGCAACGCTATTGGATAACTATGGTAATCCATGTACATTGAGCTTAAATGCCTCTTATACTCCTCTTCTGTCAATGAAAACATTAAAACACTCCATGATGCCATGAACGCATCCCACCTCTCTTTGCGCTCAAAAATGTTTTTGCAGTTACCAAGCACATTCTTCGATATATGCCATCTGCACAACAGATTGGTTGTAGAGGGAAATACTGCTTGAACTGCATTCATCAATGCCAAATCTCGATCTGTGACAATGACAGATGGTGATGCAACACCTGTCATTAAACTCTTTAACTTTTGCAACGCCCACATGTAGTTTTCTCGACGCTCGGCCTCCATATAGACAAATGCAACAGAAAACGTCAAATTTGTTGATGTGACACCAACAATCTCCAGAAGTGGCAACCGATATCTATTAGTTTTATACGTGCAATCCATTATCAACACATATGGGAAAGCATGCAACAAATCAATCGACCCAGGATGTGCCTAAAACAAGTCTTTCACAATATCAGTTGACTCATCACTCCGATGCCACTCAACATACTTACACTCATTTAACTGTTTCATCAGTTGTTGCATTTGCGACCTACCAGCTTTCTCAATCAATTTGTAAGCTTGCCGTGCATTGTAAATGGTCTTCACAGTGCTTACGTTGTTCTCATTCTTGTTTTTCAACGTTATAAGTATATTTCGTGGTTTTACCATGTTCTTTGTCATATCAGCCACGATTTCCTTCTCCTCAGTTGACAATCTTGCAGCAAATGGATGTCCCTCAAAATACCTCGCAGGCACATGATTGTGCATCCCACTCACTACTTGAACTTGCCACTCATCATCTCTTTCTAATTTCACACCTAGTAGCTCGAATGGACAATCACATTTTTTCGTTCCGACACTCTTACGAGTTGCTTTTTCTGTTATTGCCTTTTTCTTCTTCGACTCTCTAAATCTTCCACTTCGTTCACAACTGAGTCGTAATCTAGGTTTTCTTGAAAAAATTTTTGCCTCAGATCCTCGAATCACAACGATGAATCCTACATTTCTACCTACCTCCCTTGCCCACGAGATTAACTCATCTCGAGTAGAAAAAACCTATACAAATATACTAAATATGAAAAATAATCGACTTACATGTACTAAATATAAGCTTAAAGCTCAAATTATCATACCCTGTCCGTCGTAAATGCCTCGGTGCAATCAAATTGAAAGGACTCTGCTTCTTGTTGGTAAACTACTAATCTTCGATCATCCTACAAATATTAACAAATTCTTAGTTTTATTATATAAAAAATTAATATAGCAATTAAATAAATAACATAGTTTGAACTTAATATAGCAATTAAATAAATTAATATAAAAAATTAATATAGCAAGTAAAAAATTAAATAAATTCTTAGTTTGAACTTGGCCTCGGCAACATCCTGCCGAGGATATATACTGAAACTAGGTAGCATACTACAGAGGCAATATCACAAGCCTCGGCATCATGATGCCGTGGAAATGGTAATAGACTCGGCATCTTGCTGCCGTGGAAATTGTAACAGCCTCGGTATCTTGCTGCCGAAGCCATTTCATAAGTCGCGGTACTTGATACCGCGGTAATATGACACATCTCGGTAGCTCGATACCGCGGTTACATTACAATACTCGGTATGATGCTACCGAGAATAAGTGAAAGCTTCCGGCAGCATGTTGCTGAAGCTCTTTGCAATATCTTGGCAATGAATTACCGGAAGTTACATTGCATTTCCGGTAATTTACTACTGGGAGTACAGTGTAACTCCCGGTAATTCATTACCGGGAGCATCAAAAATCTGATCCTTCCAAATCCTAACCCAGAAAAATGAAAAAATTTCTCAAAATTTAGTAATAATAACATACCTCTACTGGAATATGGCACATTTCATCAACATCTTCGTCCATGAATATATTCTTACTTGAATCATGATCAAAATAATCCATGATTGCAATTTTTTGTTGGATGGATTCTAATTGTTTAGAGTTATAGGAGGAGAAGAAGAAGGTGAGTTTAGGGTGTGTAAATGGATGTGAGGGTATAAGAGGAATATTGTTAAAGTTTATTTCTGTAAAAAAAAAAAATTTTTTTTAGGGTGTGGCTAATAATACATAGGGTGTGTTTAGAATTTCTCTTGTCACACACAGTTTACTTATTTATATCCAAATGCTAATGTGTTACAATCATAAAATTGCACCCTGATAATCTGCAATGTCTTCTCATGAAGTTCTGATAATGCAGGTTGTTGATGGATGCTAATCACCTCCTGAAGCTCCTAACGCTTGATGGCTTTTCACCATCGTCATCAGGCAGCTTGACAGCGGTATAGGTTCCCGCACCACATAGGGCTCCCAGGATAGGGGCAGTGAAGTAGACCCATATAGCTTTGTAGTTATTTGCTGCTATGGCTGGTCCCAATGTTCTTACTGGATTCATTGAAGCACCTGTAAATGGTCTGCTCCACAGCACAAAAGAAGGGATTTCTAAGGATCATCCTCATGCAACTCATCTGGTGCATAGCATTGGGAGCATGGCGTACTCAATGTGGATAGGCTTGATAGAGAGAAGCGGAAGAAAGGGTTCTTTAATAGCTATCCCTCATTATATTTGTGCTTGAAATTGAAAATGAATGAACTCTGCTAGCAGATCAGGATGATTTTGCAGATTTTATGTTATCTGAAGACAGTCTAAAATCAAAGCTCTATATGATCTAATTGCAGGAAGGGTGAAGGCCTTATCAAAACAAACAACAGTGGCCTCTATAGCCCAAGATTTCTCAGACTGTTTGCTGAGATGGCTAAATCAAAGCTCTATATGATCTAATCTGCGGAGATGTTTTGAAGCACATGACTAAAATATTTCCTAGATTATTTCACACTCGCTGATAAAAAAAAAAACCTTACTAACAAAATATATCATCAACGTTTTGTACAAAATGAAAATAAACCCTCAACCTTTAATTTTACTGTATAAAGTGAACCCTTAATATTTCAAAATAATGCAATTAAGTTTAGATCAGTTTTAAATTTTTACAGTAAAATAAAAGGGTTGAGGGTTTATAAGACCTTAATCTTTTATTTATTTTACTTAATTTCATTATTTTGAAATATTGAGAGCTTATTTATGATAAAATAAAAATTTATAGACTTTTTTAATGAAATTAAAAGTTAAACGCTTATATCTATTTTATGTAGAATGTTGAGGATATATTTGACTATTAAAAAAAATCCAAGAGCTCTTAATATCTAATTATCTTAAATATATTTTAACTTCTTGATCAGTGAAGCTTGGATCTTGAATCATCAAACATGTGCTAATTGTCTCCTCACAGCAAGTTTTTCCACAAGTTAAAGGATAAACAGTAACCACTTAAGATGGCTACTTTTTAAGTAGCCAAGATCAAGAAAGGCCCATAGAAGGAGATATGATTCTGAATCTTAGCTCCTTGTTCAAACAGATCTCTCTTTGTATTATTTCCTGATTATTAATAATAGCAAATATTGAAAATTGCAGTGACATACCCTGCCATCAGTATATTGAGCATGACAGTGGCACCGATCGCGATTCCCGCCAACTCTCCCACCTGCACATTGCCATCACTCACATTACAAGATTCCATTTGCATCTTCCTTAACATCAATTTACAGTTGTTTCTACTCCAACATGAAGGAAAGTTTAGTGAGGCAAGAGCAGGTAAATATGAATTCCTTGTGACGCACCTTTGAAATGACATGAAATTGAATAAAATGAATGATGAAAGTGAAGAGCGGTGCAATATCTTAGTATTTGTCTACCTTAACCTTGACCTATGAAATTAATGTGAGCAAGCAACTTTGTATTTATTATTATCTTCTACTCTTATTTTTATTCATTGGAGATTGAGCTTTTTAGGTGCTAAGTGCCAACCATCTTCATTGACTCTTGTCCTTGACATTTGAAAAAAAAACAAAACTAGTGGAAACATCAAGGGACTCTTTGTCTCTTGGAAGATTGCTGGGCAGGTTTGAACATGCAGGATAAGAAAAGGAAAAGAAAAAGACTATTGAACAGATCTTTTTCCATGAAAGATATCAGTAACATGGGTTAAATATTGTTATTATACTGAAAAATGAAAAAGAAAAAGATCAAGGACAATAAAAAGGCAAAAGGGAAGAAAAAAAAAACAAAGTTCATAAAATGAACTTATTTTATGCATTGTTAAAGTTAGATGTATGAATAAATGTATATAAATAATCTGAATCATACACTTTCTAAATGAAAATAATTGATTGAAATGTCATTTCCAGTATGGTTTTTATGTGAGCTGCATTAATAAAAGTATTCTCAATTGCTTATAGCTTTTTATGAAAAACAGATTGTTCATAGCCTTTTCTCAGTTCTCTTTGATTGGCTGATTTCACAGTTGAAAAAAATAGATGAAAAAGGGCACTCACAGCTCTGGTGTCGGTGGCAACAGCAGTGACAACAAACATGAGATTGAAGCTAATAATAAACTCCAAAGCAAAAGCTTGACCAAATCCCCCTGAAGGAACAGTCACTCCTCCTCCCATCATTGGATGAAATACTCCTTTTAGTGCGAATGCAGCACATAATGATGCCATTACTTGTGCTCCAATGTAGACAGGTACCTGCCCAAAAATTAAAGCGCAAAATTGTTATTTAAAAGACATAATATAAGTTTCTATGAAATCTTTAAAGCCGGAAGGTTAGTGTACATGTTTCCAGGGAAAGTGTTTGAGTGCAGCAAAGGCAATGGTGACTGCTGGATTGAGATGTGCCCCCGAGATGTGACCAGTGGAGAGTATTACAATCATGACAGCAAGGCCAGTGGAGGCAGCCAGACCAATCAGAGTTTCAGAACCTTGTGTCTTTTGGTTCACAATGGCTGTGGCTGTTCAGCAAAGATTAGCATGAGAGTGCCTATGAACTCAGCTCCCACCTGATTTTGCAACAAAAATAGAAAATCCCTTAGTTGAATTTTCAACTTATATGTTAACAACTTAAACATGTCCTTTTCTGATCAAGACACTGAGAATTTTCGAACAAGTTCTAGATTAAAAGATCTCTTTTTATTTTTGGTGTCTTTTCATACCTTTCTTGTGAGTGAGACTGGAGGAGGTGGCAATGAGCAAGAGACAGGGGGTAATCTCCCTTCTTCCATGGACCACTCTTCCACACTGAAGCACTTGCAGCTCTTGAGGAGGGATTTTCTACTGATCCCACCTCTCTGATCTCCCCTGAACCCCCCAAAGAGTGGAGCACCAGGGGTTCCTGGTGTTGCAGGGGTTGAAGGAGCTGATGGAACATCCTCGTTCTCCATTTATATCACTTATAATAAAAACAACTGAAAAAGAAATTTGAAGTGATAACAAATTAAATGTGGCAGTAAGAGTAGAGAAAGAAGAGAAGGCTTAAGTGTCTGCACTTGCTTTGTTTCCAAGTTTTGGATGTTATTGATGTGCTTAATGTCTGGTATTTATAGTAAAAACCAAGAGTTGACTTAGGGAATCCCAAGGGATAAGAGAGAGAAATAACTAAGTTAGTGGTTGAAACAGTCAAATGGGAAAAGAAGAAGGTAAGCTCTGGAAATAGTGGAGGGTCGGACATTGAAGAAGTCCTGCAATAGCTGATATAGTTGGAAAGAGGCCTTTAAAAAGAGACATGAATAATGAAATTCCCTGACTATCCCACGTAGCAGCTTTTTTATACTCCGTTGTCTTCATTCAATTATGAAATGGAGTGGACAACTAGGTTTAGCTTATCATTTGGTGTCTGCTTGAGAAAAAAAAGACAAATATGACGGTCATAATTCATAGCATATGTAAATCACTGGCATCCACTTTTCTTTTCAAGGTTTAGCATTATTGTTTAGTACTAAAAGTTGGCGTTTGATTCATCTCCTATCTATTGGAGAGTCCAATGATTCATTAGTAAATACTATGTTGCCAGACTTGATATATATTAAAGTGATTGAACTCTCCATGGGCAGACTACTAAAGTACCGTTAACTAACTAACATAAAATTTTAAGTTATTCATACAGGGAATCTCTGAAAGTAGACAGCTTAAACTATTCTACTAAGGTTTGGTGAGTTGTGGTTCTTGTTGTTGTTGTTCTTCTTCTTCTTCTTATTATTATTATTTACTTAAAGTACATCCCATCAAAACTAAACCAATTTATTAAGCTAATCTACCTTCTGTTGAAGCTTCGGCAATACTTTTACAATTTTTTTTTTATTGTTGTTTCATACAATACAGCTTTGAGAAATCAAAAGGATGCTTTTTTGTTTCTTTTCAGAAAATAGAGGGAATAAAAATGCAGAAAATTGAAGAGCAGTTTTTTGGGAAGCATAACAAAGTATGCTATACATGTTATGATATTGGAATATGTTCTTCACTTGATCAGCTTATTTTTGGGCGGTGAGAGATTGGTAAAGACCATCTTTTGATGTCTAAGAATGAAAGCTAACAAGGGGTGGTGTTCCATTCAAATTAAGGTCATGATATGAAAGGAAACTGTTTGGAAATGCACCACTAGAGCATAGATTTCCTATATCTTTGAGCAGTGAAAATGGAGTGTCAAAAACAAAGCATAAAGCACCATTCTTTTTTTTCTTTTTCTTTTTTTGGTTACAATTAAGCACCATTCTTTGGCATGCCCTTATGTTTCCTTTCTCTTGATATTATGGATGTGACTATAAACTTTTTTTTTTTTCAATTTGCTTTGGTTCATTGAATTTCTACGCTGTTCTTCTTTAATTATAAGATACCAACTTGATCTATAATCAAATTGAAGTGATGAATATGAGACAAGAAATGTTGTAGACTTTGAGGGGTTGACAAATTCATAGAATAATTATACAGTATTGAACAATCTTAACTATTCGCTCTCTTCCCTTTAAATATCCCAAAATTTAGGATGGAAATTGGGTTTATTGCTTAATATAAATATATATATATATATATGATGAGAGATCCACTTACATCCATGTAAAATTAAGTTAATTTTACGTCATTTCATATCTTTTTATATGAATTATATTTTTTTTAATCTGACTGCTGAGTATTATACTTTATTTAAGTAGATTACATACAAAATTTCAAGTTAGTTAAAAATATTTAATTATTAGTTTGATAATAATAATAATAAAATTTCAACCATTAATATAATTGAAAAACATGTTATTTTTTATAAAAATGATAAAAGTATCAGATCAACTCAAAACTTTATATGTATAATAAGTATAAATAAGTTATTAAAACTAACGATTAATTTATAAAATAATTAATTTTACATGAAAAATGATGTAAATGAAATAGAATTGCGACAGGTTTTGAAGTGATCGGTGAGACTTCCATGATAGCATGCATGGGGAACCGTAGGAATGCATTGTATGGTGGGGATAGCAAAGATAAAGAGCGATATGAAGATACTGTCAGAACAACTTTATTTTTTTGGTTAACTACTGTCAGAACAACTTGATATAATACGAAGTGGAACATCAAATCACAGGTGGAACCATAGGAAAAGACCCTAAAAACTAGGAGTTTTAGGATGAGTATTAATAGGTAGCATAAATTCTCTTTTTCCTCGTGGATGTCCATGGGCCATGGCTTTCTTAGCTTAACCCCTCCTTTTCATCTCTTTTCTTGGTTCCCTCCGGTCAACAAATTGTTGCTTCTTTTTCTTCTATTGGGTGTCCTTTTTAGTGACACCAGCCTCGTACTTGTGTCTACATCCAGCAAGCGCGTATTACACCTTTGGTTATAATCAGATGCTTTGAAAGTAAAGCATCAATTCTTTTATTATCGGTGCCTCATTTGGGATTTTTTTTTGTTAATAAGGAAATACAGGGGAGATTTGAGGCAAATGCTCTCCTCACAAGCCATGTGTGCATGAGCGACCTTAGATTTTTTGCCAATTATATCATTAACCTGTGACTCGTACTATGCACAAATTATTATTTATGTATTTAAATGTGTGTAAATATATAGATTAATATGATTTAATATATATATATATAATACATATAGGACATGTTTGGTGCATAGAATGATGGATAGGATAGGATAATAATTATCCTATCTTATGTTTGGTGCACACATTAAGAGGAAAATTGGATTGCAAGGAGGATTAATCATCCTCCTAGTATAGGATAACTCAATCCTCTCCAAAAGGTGAGGATTATTCCTAATCCTATAGGATTAGAAATAAATACTCATATTTTATTATTAACATTTATATTTAAAAGTTAACTTAAACATTTAATAAAATAGTAAAGATATTTAATTAATTAATTAATATTATTTTTTCCTTCTTTTTCATTTTTCCTTCTTTTTCTTTCTTTTTTTTTCTTGTTTTTGATTGAAGAAAAACTATACTTTTGATAAAATAATATTTTCTTGTACACATTTTTTAAATTCTTTTTTAGAAAATAAATTTTCAAACATAAAAATGAATATAAAATATATTTTTTAACTAGTTTTTTCTTACATTTAATTTTTTATGTTTTCTTTCTTAATTTTTTTCTTTTTGCCTGAAAAAAATATGAAAGAAAAGTTACTATTAACCACAAATTATTAGAAATTATATACTTTTTAATTCATCAAAATTGAATTTTTAAATTTAACTTGTATTTTTCTTTTTGTTTTCTATATTTCCTTATAATTGATAGAAAAAAAAAAGAAAGAAAGAAGATAAAGAAACCATAAAAATAAAGAAAAATATTTAAGAATAGTCTTTTGGAAAATTTAATGCAATTAAAAAATAAACTTATTTCCAAGAAAAATTCAATTTTCTAAAAATAAATATATTTAATGTATAATAAAAAATTATTTTAAATTTAAATCATGTAAAAGAAATAAAAACAAAAAGGAAAAAAAGAAAAAAATACAGAAAATGCTTTTTATAAAAATTCATTTCTTAACAAAATAAATTTTTTTTGAAAAAGTAATATAAATTTTTTAGAAGTAATTTTTTATTAAAAAATTATCTAATAAATTGGACTATTAATTATAGTATTATAAATAATATTTAAATTTTTAATATTTCATTTATATTTATGACAAAAAAATTATAAATTTAAATTATGTTACTTTAAAAAAGAGTACTTAAAAAAATTATTTTACACTATTTTAAATTTTACACATAACAAATATTGTGAAAGACATAAAAAATATCATATCCATAATCTTATATTATCTTATCCTATCCTCATCCTATGCACCCTAAAGGATAGGATGATTTTTTATGTCTTTCACAATATTTGTTATGTGTAAAATTAAAAATAGTGTAAAATAATTTTTTTAAGTACTCTTTTTTAAAGTAACATAATTTAAATTTATAATTTTTTTGTCATAAATATAAATGAAATATTAAAAATTTAAATATTATTTATAATACTATAATTAATAGTCCAATTATTAGTTGATTTTTTAATAAAAAATTACTTCTAAAAAATTTATATTACTTTTTCAAAAATATTATTTTGTTAAAAAATGAAGTTTTATAAAAAGCATTTTCTGTATTTTTTTCATTTTTTTCATTTTCTTTTTATTTCTTTTATATGATTTAAATTTAAAATAATTTTTTATTGTAAATTAAATATATTTTTTTTAGAAAATTGAGTTTTTCTTGGAAATAAGTTTATTTTTTAATTACATTAAATTTTCCAAAAGAATATTCTTAAATATTTTTCTTTATTTTTATGGTTTCTTTATCTTCTTTCTTTTTTTGTCAATTATAAGGAAATATAGAAAACAAAAAAAAAAGAAAAATACAAGTTAAATTTTATAATTCAATTTTGATGAATTAAAAAATATATAATTTCTAATAATTTATGGTTAATAGTCATTTTTCTTTCATTTTTTTTAGGCAAAAAGAAAAAAATTAAGAAAGGAAAAATAAAAATTTAAATGTAAGAAAAAACTTGTTAAAAATATATTTTATAATAATTTTTTGTGTTTGAAAATTTATTTTCTAAAAAATAATTTAAAAAATGTGTACAAGAAAATATTATTTTATCAAAATTATAGTTTTTCTTTAATCAAAAACAAGAAAAAAAAAAGAAAGAAAAAGAAGGAAAAAAATTATATTAACTAATTAAAGATCCTTACTATTTTATTAAATGTTTAAGTTACTTTTTAAATATAAATGTTAAGGATAAAATAATAAACTATGAGTATTTATTTCTAATCTTATGGGATTAGGAATAATTCTCACTTTTTAGAGAGGATTGAGTTATCCTATACTATGAGGATGACTAATCCTCATTGCAATCCAATCCTCCCCTTAATCCTCATTGCAATCCAATCCTCCCCTTAATGTGTGCACCAAATATAAGATAGGATAATTATCATCCTATGCACCAAACATGACCATAATAGAATAAAGTTGTGTATAAATTATACAAGAGAAATGCAAAGTATTTATTCATTTTTGCTAAATCAAATGCAAAGTGATTATTTGTTGGTGTTTCTATAAACTAGCAGACATATATCCTAAACATACTTATTAGATGTAGTACATCAAGAGATAGATGAACCTATTTGCTTTTACTTATTTTTCATTCTGTCCAGCAATTGTAATATTGTCACTCTTTGATCTTTCACACCAAAGAACTCATAATTTTTTTTTTGATAAAAATGCTACTTTCATTAAAAACATCTAAACATCAGGGTTTACTAAAATAAATGGCACAAAGCCAATCCACACATTGCGAGTGCTACCACTTAACCCTAATTGAGTCAACTTATGAGCAAAAAGGTTTTGTTCCCTTCTAACAGCAACAAAATTACATTTGTTGAAAATGATACTCTGAGTTTTTATATTGTCGAGCAGTACCCCTCCTCTCCAATGCAATTATTCAGGTGACTGTAGATCATTAATCACCCTTTTGCAATCACTCTCCACCACAATATTTGAGTTTCCCTGTTCACTTGCCATAGACAAACCTAGCAGTATTGCCCAACATTCCTCATGTTTGGCATCTGTCAAATATCATTTCTCGCCCCGAAAACAGGATTTCCTATCGTACTAACTGTTTCACCATAGCCATCAGTTTTTAACAGCTCACCTGCAAGAATTATACTATTCATAGTGTCATATTTGGCTTCATAAAAACACTGTTTCCTATTCCTCCAGATAGAGTAGCATGTAATTAGCACATTTATCCATTCATTCCTTTGAAGGGCCTTCTCTGCTAACGATTCCCACCAGTTGAGCCTATCCTGATTTACCGTAACCATGCTCAGAATCCAATTGCACATTCTAGACCACACTTGTTTGTTCAATGGATAGTCAAAGAACAAATGTCTCTAAGATTCATTGTCTTCACCACACTGTAAGAGTAAATTAAGCCTAAACATGCTTCTAAACATACATGAAACATGCTTTAATCTGTATGCGAAAAAATACTGTAAGGATTGAAACTAACCTCCAGCCATTGCTTTGCTATCTGTCTGATTTTGAACCAGTCTTAGAAAATCGATGAGCTTGCTTGAATTACTTCCGAGCCTTCCAATCACTCAAAAAACCTCACTAGATGGTGTCTTTGTCTGAGATTAACGTACTTGGGGACCGGAAGGAACCCTCTTTTATTACTAACGAGAGCATGCTAATTATGGCAATAAAATCACGTTTTAACCATCACAAAATTGTGTTTTAATAGCCAAATATTGAGTTGAGATTTAGCGTGAAATTATGGACCATATTCGGAATTGGTCAACCAAATATTTATTTCCATAATTGTGGAGATATACTAACATTCTCCCACTTGATCCATATATTTCACTTATAGAAGAAACAAATTACATGAATCATGGCGATAGTTCCTCTAATGGTGAGTATTATCTTCCATTATTACTATGTAAAATGTTTCTAAATCAACCCATTTTTACTTATTGAATAAACCTTATGTTTATTCTCGGTCCAAACAACAAGGATATTTCTCAAATAAATTTTAGTGTATACAAATCAAAATGAGAAACATCATATTATTAATAAGAGTTTCAAGTACAATCACAATGTGGGACCAAGTCCCATCCTCTCTACATGATCCTTAAATTTAAACGGTGGCATGCCCTTAGTCAAAGGATCAGCTAACATCAATTCAGTGCTAACGTGTTCAATGACCACTCTTTTATCTCTAACACATTCTCTAATGGCTAAGTACTTAATGTCGATATGCTTACTTCGACGTCCACTCTTATTGTTCTTAGCCATGAATACCGTAGCTGAATTGTCACAATATATCCTCAATGGCTTAGATATGGAGTCAACAACTCTAAGCCCACCAATGAAACTCTTAAGCCATACACCATGTGAGGTAGCCTCAAAGTAGGAAACGAACTCGGCCTCTATAGTGGAAGTGGCAGTCAGTGTCTGCTTAGCACTCTTCCATGAAACAGCTCCGCCGGTAAGCATGAAGATGTAATTCGATGTTGATTTCCAGGTATCAACACAACCAGCAAAGTCTGAGTCTGAGTAGCCAATCACCTCCAACTCATCGGTCTGTCTATACATAAGTATGTAATCCTTAGTGCCTTGAAGATATCTAAGCACCTTCTTCGCAGCTCTCCAGTGATCCATCCCCGGGTCACTTTGGTATCTACCGAACATTCATATAACAAAAGTAATATCAAGCCGGTACAGACCTGTGCATACATAATGCTTCCAACAACTGAGGCATATGGAATGTTCTTCATTTGTTCCCACTCAAGATCATTTTTCGGGCACTGGTTCAAATTGAACTTGTCACGCTTCACAATGGGAGTTGGGCTTGGTGAACAATCTTTCATTCTGAATCTTTCCAAGACTTTATTGATATAGGCTTCTTGTGACAGACCTAATATACCTCTATGTCTGTCTCTATGGATCTTAATGCCAATGACATAAGATGCATCACTCATATCCTTTATATCAAAGTTCTCAGAAAGAAATTATTTCACCTCACGTAACATCCCCTTATTATTGGTTGCAAGCAGAATATCATCCACATATAGCACAAGGAAACAAATCTTGCTCCCACTGACCTTCTGGTATATACACTGATCCATGATGTTCTCAACAAAACCAAATGAAGAGATGACTTCATGGAATTTTAGATACCATTGGTGGGAAGCTTGTTTCAACCCATATATGAATTTCTTAAGTTTACAGACCAAATGCTCACCATTATTAGAAGAAAAACCTTCAGGTTGTTTCATGTAGACCTTTTCCTCTAGATCACAATTGAGAAATGCCGTTTTCACATCCATTTGTTGCAACTCTAAGTCAAAATGTGCAACAAGCGCCATTATGATGTGGAGAGAATCTTTCTTAGATACAGGAGAGAAGGTCTCATTGTAGTCGATTCCCTCCTTTTGAGTGAATCCTTTGGCTACGAGTCTTGCCTTATAACGCTCAATGTTGCCTAATGAGTCAGTCTTGGTCTTAAAGACCCATTTACAGCCTATAGCCCTGGCCCCATTACGCAACTCGACAAGATCCCATACTCCATTAGATGCCATTGAATCCATCTCATCCTTCATAGCATCGAACCAAAGTTTTGATTCTTTGCTGTTCATGGCTTGTGAAATTGTCTCTGGATCATTAACAGGCCCCATATTGAAATCATACTCTTATAGATAAACAATGTAATCACTAGGAATAGCTGATTTCCTTTCCCTAGTAGACCTTCTTAATGTTGGTTCTACATTCTCCAAAGGATCATGTTGTTCAACTGGTTGCTCATTCAATTATGGTGTATCCAAAGGAGCCTCGTCTACTGGTAAGTTATTAACTACTTGTGGATCTTCAATGATTGGCTGTTCAATGTCCAGCTGTATTGAAGGGATATTGTTCATGATAACCAATCCTTGACTCGACTTAGAGGGTTGATCTCTCACAGAAACTAGTTCTTGAGATTGATCACTCCCACTAACTAAGTCATTTTCAAGAAACTTGGTGTTCTTTGATTCCACAATTATAGTGCTATGAGATGGACAATAGAATCTGTAGCCTTTGGACTGTTCGACATATCCGATGAAATACCCATTTATGGTCCTAAGATCCAGTTTCTTTTCCTGTGGGTTATAAACTCTTATCTCAAAAGGGCATCCCCAAACGCGCATATGACACAAACTCAGTTTCCAACCTTTGAATAATTCGAAAGGCGTCTTTGGAACAACCTTGGTTGGAACTCAATTCAATATATACGCTGCCATTTTAAGAGCTTCAATCCACAAGGACTTAGGCAACTTCGAGTTGCTAAGCATACTAAGCACCATTTCCATCAAAGTTCGGTTCCTTCTTTCTACAACATCATTCTGTTCCGGTGAACCAGGCATGGTATATTGGGCACCAATCCCATTTTCTTGAAGGAACTTCGCAAATGGTCCAGGTGCTTGTCCATCTTTAGTGTATCTACCGTAATACTCCCTACCTCTATCAGTTCTTACTATCTTTATGGGTTTTCCACATTGTTTCTTTACTTTAGCCTTAAAGATTTTAAAGGCGTCTAATGCTTCGTTCTTGTTATGAAGCATGTAGAGATACATAAACCTCGAGTAATCATCAATAAAGGTGATGAAGTACTCTTGACCATATGCATCAATGTCTGGACAGCATATGTCAGAATGTATGATTTCTAATATGGTTGAACTCCTATTGGCACCTTTCTTAGACTTGTTGGTTTGCTTACCTTTAATGCAATCCACACAAGTGTCGAAATCAGTAAAATCGAGAGTACTAAGTATTCCGTCATTTACCAATCTCTTAATTCTATTTATGGAGATATGACCTAATCTCCGGTGCCATAATGTGGAGGAGTCTTCATTCATAACACATCTTTTAGTGCCAGTTTGAACATGCAAGGCGTTATAAGTAGTGTCATTTTGCAAATCAATAGAGAAAAGACCATCACATAAGGTACCATTCCCAACAATATCAGACTGAAAATATATCAATACTGATTTATTTGAAAATTGAAAGGAATATCCATAAGGTACCAGTCTAGAAATAGAATTTAAATTTCTCAAGAAACTAGGAATATAAAAAGTCTTTTCTAATTGCAAAACAAAACCACTCTTAAGAACTAAAGTGCATGTCCCAACGCCTTTAACACGCGAGTGCATCTTGTTTCCTGAATAGATGCTCTCCTCATTTCCCACTAGCTTCCTTAGGTTTGTCATACCCTGTAAGGAAGTCAAAATGTGAATTGTAGATCCAGAATCAATCCACCATGTATTATGATTAACCTCAACCATATTTGATTCAAAACAAACATATGAGAGTGGATTACCTTTCTTAACGAGCCACTACTGAAGCTTGGCACAGTCTTTCTTCATGTGTCCCTTCTTTTTACAGAAGAAACACTTGGACTCTTTCTTAATGTCAGCTTGGGCAGGGATTTTCCCTTTTCCCTTATTCTTGGCTCAATCCTTGCTCTTTCCTTGGTTTGTAAAAAATGCACTTTCACCCGATTCCATAAGCAGTCTTCCCTCCTCTTGAACACACATGGTCATCAATTCATTGATGGTCCACTTATCCTCATGTGTGTTGTAGGATATCTTGAATGGTTCGTATTGCTTTGGTATAGTGTTCAATATATAGTGCACAAGGAAAGATTCAGACATCTCCACCTCTAGCTTCTTGAGTTAGGCCGTTATATCTCTCTTGGCCATTATGTGCTCGTGCACTCCTTTGACACTGGTGAGCCTCATTGATGAGAACTTCATTATCAGGGTGCTGGCCAACACATTGTCTGAAGTGACAAACTGATCATCTATGACCTTCAGTAAGGTCCTAACGTTGGTATGTTGTTTGACTGAACCACGTATCCCAACAAATATCTTTGTCTTAATATACATGACACTAAGGCGATTAGATCGCTCCCAGCGTTCATGTAAAGCTACTTGAGCAGGAGTGCTGGTCTCAGTCAATACGAGCTCGTCTTTCCTTATAGCATAATCTATATCCATGCACCCTAATTGGAGGAGAACTCTCTCTTTCCAAACTTTGTAGTTCTCTCCACCCAGCTCGGGAACTTCTAGGTTAATACTAGCCTGAGGAAACACTGCATATAGAAAAACAACATGCTTATGTATCTAAAATTTTTTAGGCAAACTTAATTATGTCTACCAATGTAAACATATTTTATTAATGAATCCCAGACATAAAACTTGCTTGTGGGCTAAAGTTCTAATTCTAATAGATTCATATCATAATGATAAAACTATCAAATTATATCATTTCCTAATCCCTGAGGGTAAATTAAGAAACTAATTTGATATTTTATCCTAATTAGTTATAAAATTATAATAAAAATTCCTGTGGGATAAAATTTATCATAACCTTATAACTTTATGTCTAATATCATTATGTGATTTTACAAATATAATTTTACTTAATCAAGGTTGCTGTGGCTAAGCTCTAATTAAATAAATTATAAATCACTTAGACATATTGGTAAAATTCTAAGTTTATTCATATTTTAAAAATTGCAATTAACACAAGGCAATTTTAATTCCAAATAATATGAATAACTTAGCTAAATGTGCTTCTAGTATAAAAATAACAAAATTATACATATTCAAAATGAGCACATATACATATTCAAATCAAATTTTCATAACTTAATCATAATTTTATGACAATTTTCACAAAATTATTCAATTTAAAAATTACAGCATTTATAAAAATTTCAAATTTATGAAAAATCCTCATAAAATCCAAATAATGAGAAGTTTTCATAATTATATTAATTTTATGAAAATGATTTAATTATTCATAAAATTATGAAAATTACAAAACTGAAAATTTGATATAAAACTATCAAAATATAATTATTTGGCCTAAATTAAATAATTTAAATTACTTAAATTAAATAAATCATTAAGGCCTAAAATAAACCAAATGACCCTTTTATTTAATCCACATGGCCTAAATAATCAAACAATCCAGCCCAAAATAAAAGAAAAACCCATATATTATATGGCTCAAAACTAACAAAAAGGACCTAAACAATGGCCCAAAACCTGAGGCCCAAAAGGGTTTCCTTTCTTTCTTTCCTTTTTTTTTTGAACAGTGGCGTATATACAACAAGGCGCGGGCGCGTGAGTCGCACGCGCCCGCATTCAACCATCAGGCGCCTGGATCTCATGCGCCCGATTCACCCCATCGGGCGCGTGAATCTCACGCACCCGGTTGACACTATGTTGCACGCGCCCACTTCTTCTTCTTCGCCCTAACAGGCAGTTTGCAGAATTTTTGGGTCTTTTCGACCCGACCTGGCATAAACCCCTTCAAACAGTCCCGTTTTTCATGTATTTTTTATGCTTAGAGCTCTCCAACAATAGATCTCAAATATTTGAGCCAAAACAAGATCCAAAACACTCAAAATCAGAATGGGTTTCATACATGCCGAATCTTAAGGTTTCAAAATTGGGTTTTTTTGGCTTCTTTATACAGATCTCTAGCAAGACAGAGGTTACACAACTGCTCTGATGCCAAATCAAGAGTAAATTAAGCCTAAACATGCTTCTAAATATACATGAAACATGCTTTAATCTGTATGCGAAAAAATACTGTAAGGATCGAAACTAACCTCCAACCATTGCTTTACTATCTCTCTGATTTTGATCCAGTCTCGGAAAATCGATGAGCTTGCTTGAATTACTTCCAAGCCTTCCAAGCACTCAAAAAACCTCACTAGATGGTGTTTTTGTCTGAGATTAACGCACTTGGGGACCGCAAGGAGCCCTCTTTTATTACTAACGAGAGCATGCTAATTATGGCAATAAAATCACGTTTTAACCATCACAAAATCGTATTTTAATAGCCAAATATTGAGTTGAGATTTAGCGTGAAATTATGGACCATATCTGGAATTGGTCAACCAAATATTTATTTCTATAATTGTGGAGATATACTAACACACACACCTTGCAAGGCAGCTCATTTCTTATTCCTTTGTTATATAGGCATTCTCCCGTTGGTAGAATGTTCCAGATCAGCCTCCAAGCAAAGTACTTAATCTTTGGTTGTACTTTTGCTATCTATAGTGTGAAGATCGCCAATTTTCCTACAGTATTCGTAAATAAATATATAAATGAAATAAATTAAGCGTTGAATTTAAAAATTTGGAACTAGTAATTATCATGAATTAAAATAAAAAAATAAATAATATATAAATATTTAAGTTCAGCACACTTGATGAGAAATACTATAAAAATGATTAAGATTAATGTGTATGTGAGTGTATATATGCATGTGTGATAATCGTAAATTTTCGTACCCCATTTTGTACCCAAGCATAAATTGTTTATGTACGAAGTGTAATTAAGTGATTTCGAGAATTTAAATATACTTATCTTAATCCGAAATTATGAGAGTGAATTTTTTGTGTGTGTGTGTGTGTGTGTATATATATATATATATATATATATATATATATATATGCAAGTAAAATGTACATATATGCCATATAGACGAGTACACTAAATAATACGTAAAAAGTATGCAATTTGATACGAACGTTGACATGTGCCTTGGTTAATACATGCAAAGTGCATGCATGTATACGTACGTGATTTGGTATTTACAAATAATTGAGTGGAATAAATAATATGATAAACACGTGTATATATATATGTACAAATATGCATATAGAAGGATACAGGTGTATATATATACATATACATAAGTAATTAAGTGAAGCAAAAATAAATTAACACACTAATATATATATATATATATATATATACATGTATAAGTATGAGTGTGTGTGTGTGTATATATATATATATATATATATATATATATATATATATATATATACACACACACACATTTATATAAATGTATATGTATGTATTTAAATATGGAAATACTAAAAGATATGTGTGTTGAGATATAGAACGAGTAAAAATATAAAATACGTATACATATATGCATTATATATATTAATGTAATTTATATCCATATAAATACATATTAAATGAATTAATATACTACCTCTTAAGATTATAAAGATATAATATAAAATATATATTACAAATAAAAACTATATATATTGTATAATATATAATGTAATTAAATACATATATAGTGTACACATTAAAGATGGTATATTATATAAAATCTAAAATAAAATAAAATAACAATTTTAATTTACGGGTTGATGGGAAATTTCCCACCAACTCATAAGCTATCCTTGGCGCTCTATAGTGTGACAGAGCACCATCCCATCTTTCACTCATCACTTTCCCATCTTCACCGACCCTCTCATCTCTTTTAGGTGCCGTTTGGTTAGGGGAAAAATTTTTTTCGTCAAATGATTACCATGTTTGGTTCGTGAAATTTTTTCACACCAAAATTTTTTTTTACCAACAGTGCGAAAGAGGGGGAAAATAGAGGGAAAATGATTCCCCCCCTCATCTTGAGGTATTTTTTTCCAGCGGGAATCCATTTTTTTGCCTACTTTACCCTTTAATAATTATATTTTATTTTCATTTTACCCATAAACATATCTAATATTACAACCATTTTTTTCTTATTTTGATGAAGAGAAAAATGAATTTAAAATCAAATGGACCAATAATAAGATGAACCCTATGATTTTTGATTAATCAAAATCAATTTAATATAGTAATAGTTTGTTAAATCAAAATAATTTACATAACAAAAACCATATAAAAAAAGAGACTAAATAAATAAATAAATAAATAAATGAGTATCTTAAATAAATAAATAATTTAAATATAATTTATATCAAGTGTTATTCACTCTACACCGACTAATAATACGGAAGGTATTATAGTAAAATAAGTAATTAAGTAATCTTACTTTCCTTTAACCAAACACAGAAATGTTATATTCCCAAAAATACAACCAAACATAAGAATCTAATATTCCCAGGAATCCGTCAAGTAAAATAATTTTCCGTCAAATGATTCCCAAAGATAATTCTAAATTTCACGAACCAAACGACCCCTTATTCTTTTTTTTCCCTTCATTTCTTTTACTCTCTCATTCTCCCTCATTCTCTCGTTCTTACTCTGTCCCGCCATCACTCAGCCCACCCCACTCTTGTCTCTTCGGGTCTTTTGTTCCCATGTTAGCTCCTTAAGGTTCCAAAACTGAAGCCCCAGAACTAAAAGAGAGAGACTGAGGCTAATGAAGGAAGAAAGAATAGGGCAGCAGGCTGTTTTGGCTGTAATTGGTGAGGGAGTTACATTTCGGCCTTGAAGAGGATGAACAGAGGAGTGAGAGTGAAATAACCAAAGCTATTTCCTTTGGTTTGAGGAACTGAAATAAACAAGAGTCAAGAAAAGTAAGGAATCAAGCTGAAGCATTAGGGATCAACAGTAAGCTACCGCCATAGGTGAAGTAAGGCTCAAATTAGGGACCTTTTGGAGATTGATTAGGGAGCTAGAACCGTAGCTTTTGAAGGTTGTGCGTAGGGTGTTTAAGGACTGGATTGATGCTGAGTTTTGGAGCTAGAAATGGCGTTCTTAAATGAGGAAAATGCAAGATGATTAAGGGCTACTGGGTAGTGTTTAGAGGGTTGAAACCCTGTGCTTTTGTACCGGAAATGGGAGGTAACAGTAGAGTGGAAATAGGGAACTGAAAAGGGTGTTTGAGGCGTGGAATCAGAGGAGGAAAAGGGGTCGATATTGGCTAGGTTTAAGTTTTGGTTTAGGCTGGAAATGCTAGGTTATAAGGGTTGTTCAATGTGGTTTTTAGGCTATGTTGGTGGTCTGAACATGGCGTTGTGATCGGGACTGTACAGAAGTCTTACAAGCTGTTCTGGGTTTATTTTTCTGCTACTGTTTAAAGGCCATTTGGTTGCTATTTAGGCGCTGAATTGGGATGCCAAGAAGTAGCAAAACAGGGGCTCTAAGATGGCTAGAACCAAGAGAGATCAAGTGGAAAACCATGAGGAATTGGGGTGGGAAGGCTTGACAGCAAGGAGAATTTTGTTAAGGTGAGAAATTACCTTATTTGGTTTAATCCATAGAACTTCTTAAGTGACACCATGTAATAAATTTTAAGTTGATGTAGAGGGAATATTAAAGAGGTAGAGAATATATGTCCTAAAGAGTGAGCCAAGAGGAAGGAATTAAGGAAGTGCCATATTGTTTGTTGTACCATATTAGGTATATATATTTTTATATAAATATATATCATACGGGTATTACGAAATTATGAATGTGGTGAATAAATAAATTATATATGTATGTGTGTGATGTGTAATTTTGGATTTTAGGATTTGTGAAAATGTTACGGTAGATGAGAATACTATATAATTGCTTTAAGATCGATGTATATACATATATGTATACACACATACATATATATATATATATATCATTAGTATGACAACGAAAAGTTAATCCTTGGCATAGAAATGAACTTGATTAATTTGGGTCTAAGATATATGTTTCAGCATGAATGTGAGAATAACGTGGATATGTGATTAAAATAATTTGTAGTGACCTGGAGTGATGTAAGAGCTTGACTTTTGATTTGGAAGCTTGAGGAAGATAATTTCTATACCTTAAGGTAAGTGGATTAAGTAAAGTTTTGCTAGTATCATCTTGTAGGAGATGTTTAATTTTTTTATAAATAGTTTACCTAGCTTTCAAATTTAAGCGCTGCGATGCTATTGATCGAGTGATTATGATAAGACATAAGGTATGATCAAATTGTCAATCTGATTGATACTTGGGTCAAGATTAAAGTTGTGTTTTCTAATATGTGTGTTGTGGCTGGCTAAGCTTACTTGTTGTGTGAAATAAATGTTCAAGTGTTAAGCTATTGCATGAATTGTATTTGTTTAGTTTGTTTAGGCTAAGTGTACGTATGCATGTTCCGCATTAAAATCTCACTAGGTAACCATGCAAAGTACGTAGAGGTACTCATTGATGCATAAGTGAATTCACATACAGCATGTTTGACTCAAGTTGTTGTATGCATAAGCTTTATAATACTCGACATTTCACTTTGGTTTGAAAAGCATAGTTTTGAACTAGCTCGGTAACAAAGAGCTTTTACACGTATTTGGAAACCTTAAACTATTTTGATTTGTGTTTTGGAAACCATGTGTACAATTGGCATAATGGTGTACCTTTGAATTTTGACAACACACTCCATCTTGCTAAGTTAAGTTTTGATCAGTAATTTGATTTTTGAATCAAAGGATTTCGATTAGTATTTAGTAGTCCGATTTCTAAACTAAAGGATTTTCATCAATATTCAGTAATCCGTTTTCTAAACCAAAGGTATTTTGATCAGTGCTCAGTTTTCCATTCAATATTTGATCTTAGGCAGATCTGTTGACCTTCAGGTCACTCAGAGCCTATCGAGCTTCGCTCTAGGTTCCTTTACCTGTCTATCGAGCTTTGTGCTCTAGACTTTTAGTATCAGTATCAGTATTTGCGCCTTACGAGCCTCGTGCTCTAGGCACTGTCAGGCTTGTCTGGAAAACCAGCAGACAAGTTTCAGTTCCCTATTGCGCAGCGGGGCTGGAGTAAAACTATGGCCATAGGTATTGTGTTGCTTGCGACACTGATCCATCCTAGGTAAGATGGACATCAGTATCAGTATCAGTTATAAGGAATCTTTGCCTATACTTTATCAGTATTAGTTTTCAATTGTTTGAGGCTTTTTCCCTAAACCTTATTGTTAGCTCTATAAGCTCTACCGAGAGGGAGGTGAATCGGTTTTTAACTAACCTTAAGGTCGTTTTTCGATTCTTCTAAATTCACTAGCCTATATTAAAGTTTTCTAGTTCTCTAGGCTACTCAAGTAAGCAATATAAATTTAATACAATAAGCACAAATATAATTGCAAGTAAATAAAGAGAGAAGGGAAAAAGAAATATACGCAAGCGATTTATAGAGGTTCGGCAACCTAGCCTACGTCCCCTACCTTGAGACGCTCCCAAGGATTTTTCCCAAATTCACTATCTTGAATTTGTCTTTACAATCCCTCTTTTTTGTAGGCACAAAAGTAACCTCTCTCTTTTCCTAGGCTCAAGAGAAATCTCCCTCTTTTTCTTAGGCTAAAGAGAAACCTCCATCTTTTTCTAAGGCTTAAGAGAAACCTCTCCTTTACAAGGTGTTTACAATTGGTGTTGTGACATCCCCGTCACCTCATCTTATCATCTAACTTTTTCTTATCTGACGTTATTTGATTTAGTTCATCAGTGCCAATCATTCCTTACCCTTAAGCTAATTGTCTAATAGCTCGTAAGATTTTATTCATTATCCATAAGCATAAAAATGATATATATAAATATCATTCCATTTCCACAGGATCTCATACATCATCTTAACTTACATCCCCAACATCTTATATACATAAAGTCTACTTGTACTGTACCGTAGCTGAATTTCAATTAACTTTACATAATACATATGAGTATACCTTCTATGCTAACTGGGAAGCGTATCGAGAAGGTACACTGCAATCTTTCAAAATCAAGCTCCTCTAATCGGAGCGAGGCTCACTTTAGGAAATCTGTAGGAAAAATGGTCGTAAAGGGGTGAGTTTACGCTCAGTAAGAAAAATATGTAAAAGAGCGTACTATGCCTCTATATGCATTTTTCCTACTTGGCTCTATAATGTCATGTAAAGCATTATAAAGCATGCATCATAAACATCTTTCATGCATTGTTTGCAAGCATGCATATTTATTTCAAATGACATGGCAAACATACTTTGTATGCTTCTTAAAACAGCATACATGTAAAACGTGCATCATATTCTTGAAACATACATCGTACTTCTTTCTTTAAAACATCATACTTCATAGCATACTTTAAAACATACATCATACTTCTTTGCTTCAAAACATACATCATATATCCTTTGAAATAGGATGGAGACTATGTACAATTATTTAAGCGATTGTATCATCATATAAACCGTTCATTCCCATTTATATGACTCTAATCATGCATTAGTACAATGGTATACCATGTATAGGTCAGGGATTCTCTCCTGTCTTTAATAATCCACAGTGAACACTAGCCGGGTGTCACTTGTGGGATTGATGACCTGACTAGGGTTCCTCGCCCAACATACATATTACTGAGGACTTGATCAGATTCAATCAGCCATCAGAAACACATGATCATTACGCAGTCCATAGTCTCAAAACATTTATTATATGCTTGTTCAGAAAACACTTTTGTGTTTAAATCAAATAAGTTTTGAAAGCTCTTTTCATACAAGGCAGTCGACTGCTGCTTCATAACTTTATTTATCGAAATTATTTTTTTTATTTAAAAATTCCGATATTTTTCAATTCTAAAAACATGTGGGGCAGTCGACTGGTCCATATAGCAGTCGACTGGTTTTCAAACAGAATGCTTCTTAAGAAATAGCAGTCGACTGGTCATATAGCAGTCGACTATTTTTGAAACAGAATGCTTCTGGAAAATTAGCAGTCGACTGGTCTCATAGGGCAGTCGGCTGGTTTTCAAACAGAATGCATTTTAACAAATAGCAGTCGACTGGTCATATAGCAGTCGACTGTTTTGAAACAGAATGCTTTTGGGTAGATAGCAGTCTACTGGCTTACATAGCAGTCGACTGGTTTGAGTCGGTTTTCGAAAAACGGCGTTTTGGTTGTCTCTAGGCAGTCGACTTCCCTTTATGGCAGTCGGCTGCCCCTAGCCTAATTGGCACTAGGAGACAAGTCCGAAAATGTCACTTTTCCTGCATTAACACAGTTGGTATATCTTTCCAAACCACATATACACATCATAAAACATGCGGACATAACCGCCTTACGTCCGTTACATAAATTCCTTACCTCGATTCCTTCGAGAACGCAAAATCACTTGGCGCGTCAACCCTAGCTTTCACTCCTTCAAATCTGAAATCATCATACCATATCAAACCCTAAATTAAACCACATACACATATCATATCAACTCAGTACAACTCGAATCCATGAACGAAATTGACTAAATCATTTTCTTCTCTTACCTTCACTAGAGACCAGAATTTCAGATGTTAAGATCTCCTCCAATACTTGGATTCAATCTATCAAACTTTGGATATCACTTAGTCTAGTGACAAGGGTTATTTTTCGTTTTATGAACTTAATTGATTGATGGAAGAGTGAGGTGGTTTAGCAAGGAACTTGGAGTGGAAAACTATGGAAACTTGAATGGAACGAGAGGAAGAGGGCTGGAAGGGAGGCTGACGTTGGTGATGGCTGATGGGGATGATGAGTCATGCTTCATGCATTAAATGTCTCTTTATCCCATTAATCATCTCAGCCAAGCTTTATCCCTTTGACTCAAGACTATTTATCCATTTAATTCCTCTTCCATATGACTCATCCATTTAATCTCCAATCAAGATTCTGATTTAATTTCTTTTCTCCTAGTCAATTTATTTTCTTGATATCACATACATTCTTAGACAATTTAATTTCAATTCTCTTTATTTCTTACATGTTCCATACATCATCCATACATAAATTTCACATCATCTCCATATTTATTTTATTCATTTAAGCTTAAACACTTTATAAAGATGGAGGAATACACGGAAATTAGGGATTTCACATCCTCCCCACCTTAGAAAATTTGGTCCTCCAAATTTGCAGTAGCTCATCATGTAAACAACTCTGGATATCTTTCTTTCATTAAGCGCTCTAGCTCCCATGTAGCTTCTTCTGTCATATGGTATTGCCAGAGAACTTTCACTAGTGGGACCGTCTTAGACCTTAAAACTTTGTCTTTTCTGTCTAAAATCCGAATCGGCTTCTCAACATAACTCATATCTTCCCTTATCTCCAAGGGCTCATACTCAATGACATGAGACAGATCCAGATTATATTTCTGAAGCATCGACATGTGAAACACATTATGCACTTCCGATAGCTCCGGAGGTAATGCTAATCTATAGGCAACATCACCTACTCGATCTAAGACCTCAAATGGACCGATGTAGCGAGGACTCAACTTACCTCGTCGGCCAAATCTCATGATCCCTTTGGATGGATAAACTTTCAAGAATACAAAATCTCCAACCATAAACTCGAGTGGTCTTCGTCGAGCATCCGCATAGCTCTTTTGTCTACTCTGAGCTGTCTTAAGCCTTTGACAAATCATCTTAACATCTTCTGAGGCTTGCTTGACTAAATCTGGAGCCAACAACTTACGCTCGCCCACTTCTTCCCACCCAATCAGAGATCGACACCTTCTTCCATATAAAGCTTCATATGGTGCCATCCCGATACTTGCATGATAACTATTATTATAAGCAAACTTAGCTAATGGCAGATGGTCATCCCAAGAGCCTTTAAAGTCCATAGCACAAGCCCTCAACATATCCTCGAGCGTCTGAATAGTGCGCTCAGACTGTCCATCAGTCTGCGGGTGAAAAGCTGTGTTGAAATTTAACTTAGATCCCATGGCTTCTTGAAAATGTTTCCAGAAATGGGAGGTAAACCTGGAATCTCTATCAGAAGTGATGCTTGCTGGAACCCCATGTAGTCTTACGACATTTCTTACATACATATCTGCCAAGGCATTGAGTGTATCCGTTGACTTCATAGGTAGGAAGTGAGCTGACTTGGTCAATCTATCAACGATCACCCAAATACCATCATGATTCCTCTTGGTTCTGAGCAGTCCCATAATGAAATCCATCGTAATGTGTTCCCACTTCCATGTAGGTATAGGCAGAGGATGCAGTAATCCTACGGGCTTTTGGTGCTCTACCTTAACCTGTTGACATGTGAGACACTTCGCCACAAACTCAACTATGTCTTTCTTCATGCCATTCCACCAATACACCTTGCGAAGATTGTCATACATCTTCATATTTCCTGGATGCAATGTGTATTGAGTGGCACGTGCTTCAGTCAAGATCAACTTCTTCAATTCATCATCACGTGGAACACATATACATCTCTTAAACCTTAAAATTCCATCACTACTAATATCAAATTCTGAGGTCATACCTGACTGTATCTGATTCATAGCCTCAATGCATCTATCATCTTCCTTTTGAGCACTTCGGATTTTATCCATCAAATCTGGCTCAATCCTCAAACTAGCCATCATTCCCAATTGCTCATTAGGCATAACATTAAGGTTGAGGCTTGCAAACTGTTCAATCAGTTCGTGTTCTTTTATCATCATATAGGCTACCATACTTACATGCTTCTGGCTCAGAGCATCCGCCACCACATTAGCTTTCCCCGGGTGGTACAAAATCTCACAATCATAGTCCTTTAGAAGCTCGAGCTCGAGCCATCTTCTTTGCCTCATATTCAACTCCTTTTGAGAAAACAAGTATTTCAAACTTTTGTGATCTGTAAAAATCTGAAATTTCTCACCATACAAGTAATGCCTCCATATCTTCAGGGCAAACACTATTGCAGCTAACTCCAAATCATGAGTCAGGTAGTTCTTCTCATGGTCCTTTAGCTGTCTAGAACCATAGGCTACTACCTTACCATGCTACATTAACACACATCCCAAACTTTGCCCTGAGGCATCGCCATACACTACAAATCCTCCTGAACCACTAGGGATGGTAAGGATCAGTGCAGTCGTTAGCCTGCGCTTCAACTCTTGGAAGCTACACTCACAGGCTTCATTCCACTCATACTTCACTTCCTTACGTGTCAAACGCGTTAGTGGAGCAGCTAGCTTCGAGAAACCCTCTACAAATCTTCTATAGTAGCCAGCTAAACCCAAGAAACTCCTAATCTCCGTCACAGCCTTCGGTCTTTCCCATTGAACCACCGCTTCTATCTTTGATGGATTGACCGAGACCCCATCTTTATTGATAACATGACCTAAAAAGGAGATTTGATTCAACCAAAATTCACACTTACTTAGCTTCGCATACAGTCCTCTATCTCTGAGGGTCTCCAAAACTGTCTTCAAATGCTGCTCATGCTCTTCCCGTGACCTCGAGTACACCAATATGTCATCGGTGAAGACAATGACAAACTGGTCTAAGCACTGCTTAAACACGTCATTCATCAGATTCATGAAGGCTGCAGGTTTATTGGTCAGACCAAACGACATCACTAAGAACTCGTAGTGACCATACCGTGTCCTGAATGTAGTCTTAGGGATATCTTCATCTCGGATCTTCAACTGATGATATCCCGACCTCAAGTCTATCTTGGAAAAGACTTGTGCACCCTTTAACTGATCAAAGAGGTCGTCTATCCTGAGAAGAGGATACTTATTCTTAATCGTCACTTTGTTCAATCACCGGTAGTCGATGCACAACCTCATACTACCGTCCTTCTTCCTGACAAAAAGCACAGGAGCACCCCAAGGGGATACGCTGGGTCGTATGAATCCCTTGTCTAGCAACTCCTGAAGCTGCTTCTTCAACTCTTCTAATTCTACCAAAGCCATCCGATAGGGAGCTCTCGAAATGGGCTCAGTCCCTGGCACCAAATCGATCGTAAACTCCACCTCCCTATCCGGAGGAAGTCCTGGAAGATATCCAGAAATACCTCGGGGAAATCTTGGACTACAGGAATATCCTTGAGTCCGGGACGTTTCTGATCTACGTCCTCCACATAAGCAATAAATCCTTCACATCACCATACATATTGTTCATTACTTTCATTTGCAAACACATCAAAATCAAACATGCTCTCATATTAATTATTTGCAAAACTTACAACATAGCTAACGGGTGAAGAAAAGGTTACACTTTTGCATGACAGTATAATATAACATGATTATTAGCTAACCAATCCATACCCAAAATAACATCAAATCCATACATATTTAGTAGGATTAGGTCAGCTATTGATTCTCTTTCTCCTACCCGTAGCTTGCAGTTTCTATACACTAACTCGGTCATTTGTGATTCCTTAAGAGGTGTGCTTATCTTTAATAAGTGTTCTAAAGTCTCAGGCTCAATAGGTATTTTCATAGCAATTTTAGGAGACATAAATGAATGCGTGGAGCCTGGATCAAACAAGGCTGTAACACTTATATCAAATAGGTAAATCTTACCTTTAATCACTTTGGACGAGGCATCGGCAGACTCTTCGTCGATGGCAAACACTCGTCCTTGAGTCATAACTTTCTTTCCCTTCTCTGTTGCAGTGGCTTTAGGTTGCAGTTTAGAGGTTTTGTCAAATTCCTCGGGTATTCTTTAGTCTCTCTGAGGGCAGTCTCTAATCATGTGCCCTTTTTCCCCACATCTAAAGCAAGCGCCACTCGCCAAGCGACATGGCTGTGATCCTTGAAACTTCCCGCATTGCTCACATCTTTGCATCGTACTCTTTGGTGAGCTAGCGGTGCTTCCTGCTGGGTATCGAGATCGCTTATCGCTTATCTTGATCCCGGTAGCTCTAGGAGTTCCTGAATCATCATCATCATAACTTCAATTTTGATGCATTTCCATATAACCATGTAATTGAAATGGAGATTATTTTCTCTTAATTCATTTACTTACCTATTGAAACTCCTTCAGATCGTCTACTTCTCCGAAATGGATATCTATCACTCGGGGTCTTCACATCTGACTTCCACTTTATCGATTCTTTGCCTTTACCCTTGGCTCGAAAGTCAGCATGATGTAGATCATAGTCCTGCTCACACAACTGAGCCTTACGAACTTCTTCTCCATACGTGGTGATATCCATCGGATACAGTTTAGATCTAATCGAGGACTTCAATCCCTCGATGAATCTATAAATCTTATGCCCTTCATCTCTCCGGACCTCTGGATCAAATCTACTCAAGGTGGTGAACTTAGATTCATACTGATTCACCGTCATCGTACCTTGAGTTAAGCTTAGAAACTCAATCTTCAGTCTATTCTGATCCGTGCGTGGGATGTATTGCTCATTAAAAGCTTCTACAAATCTGTCCCACGTAACCTCATCATATCGAGCCTCTAACACAGTCCGAGTAGCTTGCCACCAATATTTGGCATCGTCAATCAGCAGATAGGCAGCCAAGCCTACTTTCTCCCTTTCAAGCAGGGCATGTACTCGAAGGATTTTAGAACTGCTTTCATCCAGTTCTCAGCTGTCAACAAATCTCTTTCCCCCTTGAACTTGGGCGGATCCAACTTCTTAAATTCCTTTATCAGTGCTACACTGCAATAGGCTTTAGGGTCCCGCCTTTCTGTAGTTGGGGCTGGTGGGGTTACTTTAGTAGGAGGAATAGCAGGTGTCGCTGCTAGGGTACCTGTGGCCACATTCGGGAAATTAGACATAAACTAGGTGAACATCGTGGCCATGTTCTCCATATGCTTTTCCATTTTCGCTAGCATCTTATTCGGGCTATGCGGTGGAGATGGATGAGGAGACAGAACTGGGGGCTGTTCTTCACGACCCCGTCCTCTTCCTCTGCTAGTACCTCTTCTTCGTGAGCCCATACTGTAAATATAATCATCATTGAGCTCTTTAGTATAACTATAAACAGTTATACTATGCATATGTATTCAGACAAGTACAGTATAATTGGGGATAAACTCTATTTCTAGCTTCTCGACACTGACAACTACCAAATCAAATTGCTCTGATACCATTCTGTGACATCCCCGTCACCTTATCTTATCATCTAACTTTTTCTTATCCGATGTTATTTGATTTAGTTCATCAGTGCCAATCATTCCTTACCCTTAAGCTAATTGTCTAATATCTCGTAAGATTTTATTCATTAACCATAAGCATAAAAATGATATATATATATAAATATCATTCCATTTTCACAGGATCTCATACATCATCTTAACTTACATCCCCAACATCTTATATACATAAAGTCTACTTGTACTGTACCGTAGCTGAATTTCAATTAACTTTACATAATACATATGAGTATACCTTCTATGCTAACTGGGAAGCGTATTGAGAAGGTACATTGCAATCTTTCAAAATCAAGCTCCTCTAATCGGAGCGAAGCTCACTTCAGGAAATCTGTAGGAAAAATGGTCGTAAAGGGGTGAGTTTACGCTCAGTAAGAAAAATATGTAAAAGAACGTACTATGCCTCTATATGCATTTTTCCTACTTGGCTCTATAATGTCATGTAAAGCATTATAAAGCATGCATCATAAACATCTTTCATGCATTGTTTGCAAGCATGCATATTTATTTCAAATGACATGGCAAACATACTTTGTATGCTTCTTAAAACAGCATACGTGTAAAACTTGCATCATATTCTTGAAACATACATTGTACTTCTTTCTTTAAAACATCATACTTCATAACATACTTAAAAACATACATAATACTTCTTTGCTTCAAAACATACATCATATATCCTTTGAAATAGGATGGAGACTATGTACAATTATTTAAGCGATTGTATCGTCATATAAACCGTTCATTCCTATTTATATGACTCTAATCATGCATTAGTACAGTGGTATACCATGTATAGGTCAGGGATTCTCTCCTGCCTTTAATAATCCATAGTGAACACTAGTCGAGTGTCACTTGTGGGATTGAGGACCTGACTAGGGTTCCTCGCTCAACATACATATTACTGAGGACTTGATCAGAGTCACTCAGCCATCAGAAACACATGATCATTACGCAGTCCATAGTCTCAAAACATTTATTATATGCTTGTTCAGAAAACACTTTTGTGTTTAAATCAAATAAGTTTTGAAAGCTTTTTTCATACAGGGCAGTCGGCTGCTGCTTCATAACTTCATTTATCGAAATTATTTTTTTATTTAAAAATTTCGATATTTTTCAATTCTGAAAACATATGGGGCAGTCGACTGGTCCATATAGCAGTCGACTGGTTTTCAAACAGAATGCTTCTTAAGAAATAGCAGTCGACTGGTCATATAGCAGTCGACTGTTTTTGAAACAGAATGCTTCTGGAAAATTAGCAGTCGACTGGTCTCATAGGGCAGTCGGTTGGTTTTCAAACAGAATGCATTTTAACAAATAGCAGTCGACTGGTCATATAGCAGTCGACTGTTTTGAAACAGAATGCTTCTGGGTAGATAGCAGTCTACTGGCTTACATAGCAGTCGACTGGTTTGAGTCGGTTTTCGAAAAACGGCGTTTTGGTTGTCTCTAGGCAGTCGACTTCCCTTTATGACAGTCGGCTGCCCCTAGCCTAATTGGCACTAGGAGACAAGTCCGAAAATGTCACTTTTCCTTCATTAACACAGTTGGTATATCTTTCCAAACCACATATACACATCATAAAACATGCGGACATAGCCACCTTACGTCCGTTACATAAATTCCTTACCTCGATTCCTTCGAGAACGCGAAATCACTTGGCGCGTCAACCCTAGCTTTCACTCCTTCAAATCTGAAATCATCATACCACATCAAACCTTAAATTAAACCACATACACATATCATATCAACTCAGTACAACTCCAATCCATGAACGAAATTGACTAAATCATTTTCTTCTCTTACCTTTACTAGAGACCAGAATTTCAGATGTTAAGATCTCCTCCAATACTTGGATTCAATCTATCAAACTTTGGATATCACTTAGTCTAGTGACAAGGGTTATTTTTCGTTCTACGAACTTAATAGATCGATGGAAGAGTGAGGTGGTTTAGCAAGGAGCTTGGAGTGGAAAACTATGGAAACTTGAATGGAACGAGAGGAAGAGGGCTGGAAGGGAGGCTGACGTTGGTGATGGCTGATGGGGATGATGAGTCATGCTTCATGCATTAAATGTCTCTTTATCCCATTAATCATCTCAGCCAAGCTTTATCCCTTTGACTCAAGACTATTTGTCCATTTAATTCCTCTTCCATATGACTCATCCATTTAATCTCCAATCAAGATTCTGATTTAATTTCTTTTCTCCTAGTCAATTTATTTTCTTGATATCACATACATTCTTAGACAATTTAATTTCAATTCTCTTTATTTCTTACATGTTCCATACATCATCCATACATAAATTTCACATCATCTTCATATTTATTTTTTTCATTTCAGCTTAAACACTTTATAAACATGGAGGAATACACGAAAATTGGGGATTTCACAGGTGTAACCAAAGAAGGCCTCTAGGTAGGCAAATGATTACGAAGATTAAGCACAAAGAAAAGCCTATACAATATTTACGCTATGCTATATAAGGAATATGAGAGTGATGGAAGATGAAGGCTTTGTAAGCACTTGAGAAGTTGTTGAGGCTTTGAATATGAGGAAAATGAAGATTGAATGTGCTGAGCTCTTCTTGTTAGTTCCTTTAACTTCTAAGGCTCTATTCATAGTCCCTTGGATGGTTTGTGGACGTTGGTTGGAGCCAAAACAGAAACTAGCCGTTGTATCTCACAGAAATTAGCCGTTGGAGTCTTTTTGTTGTAAAGGGATTGATCCCTTTCCATAGGGGATCATTCCCAAGCTTCCAGATTGCTTGGTCTGGGCTTGAGACACCTTTTTACTTCCGAAAAGCCTTACTGCCACTAGGGGATCGATCCCTTCCCTTAGGGGATCAATCTCATGCTTCCAGAAGGTGATTTTTCCTGCATTTTGGGTTAAAAATGATATGGCCTTTGATCTTAATTCAACCCAAAACATATTGACATTTTTGTGGGAGTTTTTCTTGACTTTCTCTAATGAAAACATGGTCCAAAAATTCATTAAGTAATTTTCTAAAATATTCAAAAACATTTTATAAAGTATTAAGACCAATAAGAATGTATCATTAAATCATGGTCTTAATGTTTGATATTAACACTTTAAATGGTTTGAGAAAATCATGTGTTATAAAGCAAATTTACAATATGAAAGAAACATTAAGGTTTACTTAAGTTTTTGTCATTTCAAAATACATATGGCAATTTAAAGCTAACACTTATCAGAGCACATTTTGATTTCAGTTTCAGTTTAGTATTCGAGGCTTTATGCCGAATTTTATCAATATCCGTTTTGGATTTCAGTTTTAGTTTGGTATTTGAGGCTTTATGCCGAACTTTATCAGTATCTGTTTTGGATTTCAATTTCAGTTTAGTATTTGAGGCTCTATGCCAAACTTTATCTGTATCCGTTTTGGATTTCAGCTTCAGTGTAGTATTTGAGGCCTTCTACCAAACTTTATCAGTATCTGTTTTGGATTTCAGTTTCAATTCAGTATTTGAGGCTACATGCCTAAACCTATCTGTTTTGATTTTAGCATCAGTTTTCAGTATTTCTAGGTATTTTGCCTAACTCCATCGAGTATCTATTTTCATAAGATTATTTGTTTTGAACTTAGTGAATAATGACCATGTTTGAACTCATATGCATAGTAATCATATGTTAAACTCATGTGCATAATGACCTTGTTTGAACTCGTGCATAATGATTGTGTTTTGAACTCGGTGCATAGTAGTTGTGTTTAAACTAAGTGTATTAGAAAACTGTTTTGTTATTTGAATCAGTTCTCAACGTTTTGAGATTTTATTTCTAAACTTATTGATTTTTTTTAGTTTTACTACAATTATCGATTTTGAATTAAATGCATCAAAAAATCTATTTTTATCAGTATTTGGTTTTAGTATTCAAAGGCTTTAGGCCTAACCTTATCAGTATCAGTTTAGTACAATTATGGATTTTGAACCATGTGTTTAAAGAAGTGTTTCTATATCATTATCGACTTTATTATTTCGAGGCTTACGCCTAAAGTGATCAGTAATCTATTTTGAACGAGTGCATAGTGATTTTGGTTTTGAATAAATACATTGTGAATTAGTTTTGAACTTATTGGTTTTGCACTAAGCACATTACCATTGTAGTGCTATGCATCTTATTAACATATAGTATTGTGACGAGTGATTGTGCTCTTTATTATCGAGTTGAGGCTCAAAGAAATGAGGTTCGTAGGGTATCATTTAGACTAATACCTTGTATAGCTTCAACCTTAAAACATGAGTCCGGATAGATAGATCTGGCATCAGGACATAGTATCACGCATACATGTCACTTTATTTCCTATTCATGCATACACATGAATGTAGATCGACATGAACCTAGCATGCATTTACTTAAACTACTTACTGAGCCGTGGTTTGTTCACCCCTTTCTAACATCATCGTAGATCATATGAGTTAGAGTCTACGTTTGGAGTTCTATGTGGGCCATCAGGGACTGTACCAAGCCTAGGTATTTACTAGCGTCCTTTGAGCCCTGCTTTCTCTATTTTCCAAGGCATACAAAAAATGAATTATTTTGTTTACATGCACATTTTATCAAAATTACACAGTATTGTTTGCTTGTGTCATATGATGTAACTTAGGATCGTTTTAGAATTATTTTGTAAGTAATATGACGATAGAGCGTGATCTTATATTCGATATGTATGTGATAATTAGTGGTGGATATTAGATTGTTGACATGACAATCATTTGATGATCTGCATTATGATGTGAATGTGCAGATAGTGAAATTGATTTGGCATGATTGGGTTATGATAAATGATGATGTCTTAAAGGTTGTTTACCTGAGGAAATCTTTAAATATAAGGGGGGATATTTTCAATATGGTTTTTAGGCAAGATTATGTTATAGATAAAAAAATGATCATTATATGTCTTAGGGAGTTATTTCACTTACCTTTGGATCAAAGAATAAGTTAGTAAAGTTGAATCGAAATAAAAAGGATAAGTGAAAATCGTTTAGTGACTACACTGACACCAAACACAAACCTTAAAGAGAAAAGAAAAATTTAGTTCGTAAATTTGTCGAGTAACAAGCGTAAGTGTTAAGCATACATCACGACCTTCAGGTCGTGACTTGTCCGAATGGTAAGATGATTGTAGAACCTATGTACTTGAGGGGTCACAGGTTCGAACGTGAAAGGACGCATCCCAGTGGGAAATTAAAGCTGTGAGGGAGGCGACCACAAAAAGCGGACAATACGTTGAGTGAGTGAGTGAGTGGGCGACTGCCTGCCTCACGAGTAAGATTGCCACGGGGGCCACCTCTTGAATCCTACGAGACCAAAGTGTCATGCCGGTCCTTACATAAAAATGCGCATTAAAGCCGTGAGGGGGGCGACCGCCCAAAACGGACAATACATTGAGTGAGTGAGTGAGTGGGCGACCGCCTGCCTCACAAGTAAGATCGCCACGGGGGCCACCTCTTGAATCCTACGAGACCAAAGTGCCACGCCGGTCCTTACATAAAAATGCGCATTTTTATGTAAGGACCCACGTGGCACTTTGGTCTGGTAGGATTCAAGAGGTGGCCCCCGCGGCGAACTTAGTTGTGAGGTAGCCGGTTGCCCACTCACTCGCTCAACGTATTGTCCGCTTTGGGAGGTCGCCCTCCTCATGGCTTTAATTCCCCACTGGGACGCGTCCTTTCATGTTCGAACCCATAACCCCTCAAGTACATGGGTTCTACAATTATCTTACCATTTGGATGCGGGGGCCACTTCTTGAATTCTATGGGACCAAAGTGCCACGCGGGTCCTTACATATAGCCTCTGCCACAAAGGTCGTCTCTGTTCACTAATCACAACTTCATTGTCCCGCATTCTTCTCGCAACATAATAAGCAAACCTAACTGTGAAGTTTTTCTCCAAATAAGTGTGTCATCTATACCCCTTACATTGATGGGAATTTTTTGAATCTCCGCAACATCTATTTCATCGAACAACTCTTCGAGACTTTCATGTCGCCATTCATGAGTGTGCTGGTTAATTAAAATCTCGACCTTCATTGAAGTAGGCTCTATTGGTGAGATCCTCTTTAGCTTACAATCTAGTGGTCTGTCAATCCATCAATCCTTCCATAAATCAATTGATGTACCATTACCGACTCTCCATATTGCACCATTATCAATCACTCTCTTCCCATGCAACAAACTCCTCCAAAGAAAAGATGCATTGTACCCCTATGTTGCTTGTTGAAGATTGGTGTTCCTGCAGTATTTATGTTTGAGCACAAAAAACAAAAGTGATCTTGGGTTAGACAATAGTCTCCACCACTATTTCGCTAATAAAGCTTGATTGATTGCTTCAAAGTCCTTAAATCCTAAACCACCATCCAGTTTTGAGATGCATAGGTCTATCCATTTTTTCTAATGGATCTTACATTCTCCCTCTTTTCCTCCCCACCAAAATCTGGTTGTTATCATGTCTAATTCATGAAGGAGATTTTTTGGTAATTTGAAACAGCTCATGTAATAGATTCGCAGAGCTATGCCATTGTTTGTATCAATACTCCCTTTCCCGTATAAGACAAGCATCTTCTTCTCCACATCTGCACTAATCTCCACAGTTTGTCCTTGATCCCTAAGCCTATTTTCTTGATCAGCCAAAAAGGAGGGGAAAACTCGGATACTTGTCTGTATTAAGGAAGTCTTTGATTCGGAGTTCATCTTTCATCCATTCTGTGGTTTTATTACTAGTATTAGAACTAAAGAAAACTACCGACTTTTGCAAGTTCATTTGTTGCCCTGATATCACTTCATATTTCTGGAGCAGTGCTAAAAATTTTCCACTTCATCCTTTGTTGGTCTGAGAAAGATTAGATTGTCAGCAGCAAAAAAGAGATGACTAACACATGGTGTCTCTCTTGCAGTTTTAAACCCCTTGATTCTTCCCATATAATTTTCCTTGTAGACAATCCTTCTGCACATAAAATGAACAAAAAAGGTGATAAAGGTTCTCTTTGTCGCAAACCTCTTGTCGGAACTATATCACCACACAAGTTACCATTGATCTTAACCGAATATCTTACAATACGCACACATGCCATAATAGGGGAGATCCATCTGTCTGCAAACCCCATCTTCCTCAACATTCCTTCCAAAAAATTCCATTCAACCCTATCATACACTTCATATTGTGGAAGATCTCGAATGCTACCATTACATTATAAAATATTTGTCTCCCAATAATGAATGCACTCTGTGATTTTCCAATAATTTGGGGAAGAAACTACTTTAGTTTATTAACAAGCACCTTCGAGACCAACTTATAGACTACATTACAGAGGCTAATAGGTCTATAGTCCCTGATTGATTGTAGGGCATTAATCTTTAGGATTAGGATGATAATAGTGGTATTTAAATGATGTGCCAATATTGCTGGAAAAAACATGCAGTCATCCCATCTGAACCTAGACCTTTTCATGGGTTTAATTGTTTCAAAGCATCAATAGAGACATCCCTACAGAGTTCTATATTCATTTGATATGACACCTTTTTGTCATCATCTATTTCCCCCTTGTTAATGGTCCCTATCCTGCCAGTAGTATATAGTTTAGAAAAATACCAAACAATTTCCTTCTCCATTGCTTCTGGGTCCTCCAGTGTTCTCCCATTATCATCAATAATCACCCAAATTTGATTATTTCATCTTTTCCTCAATGCAATGGAATGAAAGAACCTGGTATTTCTATCACCCGAATTCAACCAATGTTCCTTTGCTCTTTGTCGCCACATGTGTTCTTCCATTTTATAGAGGTCTATAAGAATTTTTTTTGACTTAAGTGTTGGATTATGCCCTTAGAACCATTCATTAGATGATTGACTTTGGCATTTTATGTATCATGACATTTTATTATAGCTCATTATTATATTTGTCTTATAACTGCGTAATGTAATTTTATATGATAATGTCCTTAGAATAGTAATAACACACTATTCTTAAAATATCCCTAGTCAAGTGTTATTGTGAACAAGGATAACAATGTACGATAAGACTAGTATGTGGTTGACTGATGACCATTGTCATAGATATAGGATATCAAGTCATCACATAGGTACATGTTAGAGAACTATGTACTGGATCGACCCTCCATGAGAACGCTACATGGATTGTTATATGAGTGTCATAAGCGATTCTCATAGTGATGATGGTGTATGTGATCCTTTGACTTGAGATCATCAGACATCCCAACATAGAGAATTGCATACTTTAATGTTGCTAGATGTCATTCGTAACAGGATGGACTATAAAGGTAGTAATTGGGTATGCCTTGATCTATGTAGAAGGATGTTGAGTGATCAAGATAGGATTTATCCCTCTTATATAACAAGAGTGATGTCTTGGGCCCTTTGATAGAGTGAGACTAAGAAATGCATGGCCGTGCTCGAATAAGTCAATATGAGATATTGATTTTATTTGTTTAATTAGTCTACTCAGGAATCAAGAAACGTTGATTAGACTATACAAGTGTGACACATTCCATGACTTGTGTCTAATCAAGACATCAAAGGATAAAGGGATTAGACTACACGATAACATCTATCACGAGTAATGTTATGTCGAGTCATTGACATTCTCGTTAAATGGGTAGCAATGATGTGTTGCTAGATACCGCTCATTGCCTATGACAATTTTGTCATTGCCATTGTTTTGAGAACCTATTGGGTCGCACACTTAGAACGGATCAATGAGGAGCTTAATTAATCCTATTCTGAATTGGATTAAGGATATATCTAATCCTATTCTGAATTGGATTAAGGATATAGCTAATCCTATTCTGAGTAGGATTAGAGTTCTGTTTGGCAGTAAATTTTAGGGTAAAATTTACTGCCTATAAAAGGATGTTTTTCTAAAACAGAGCCGAATAATTAAAAATAGAAAAAAAAGTATTCTTTTAATCGAAGCTAGCAATTCGATTATAAGGAATCAAAAAAACGCTATTTAAGGCTTCTGATCGTGAGACGTTCAAGAGTCGTGAGATCCGTTTGTGTGGATACCATAGAGGCAGGAACGAAAAGTTGTTGCTTGTGACTTGACCAACGACAGAAAGTCGGAGAAAACGTTAGGTAAAATCTCGAAACCCTAATCAGGCAACCCTCCGAATCGATCCTGGTGGAGGTCGAATGATTTAAATTTCGCTGCATGTTTGTTTCGGTTTCCTTCATTAAGAACTCGTCTGAACCTATGTCCAGGGACTGGTCTTCTAGCATCTTCTTCATCCCTTTCTCTAACAAGCTAATTCTGTTTCCAATATGGCCCACCTCCTCTTTGTTCCAGCTAGACAGATCCTACCCGCACTGAGATATCTTTGTTGTTAAAGTTTTAAAGTCATTAGCAAAGGATTTTGGCACAAATTTTTAACCACCTCTTCACAGTTCGGGAATTCAGTCCACATATTCTCGAATATAAATGGTTTTCTCCCACTTCCTCTTTTCGACTCTCTCTGTAAATAGAAGACTAGGAAGACATGGTCAGAAGTTGTTGAGAATTCATGAATCTCTGTAGCTAAAGGGAACCTCGACAGCCATCTTTCATTCCCCAATCCTCTGTTTAGTCATTCCAAAACTCTATCTTCACCGGATCCCCTGCACCACATCATCATGGGCCAACAACAGGAAGTTCAGACAGACCATAGTATTCCACTCCTTCTTTAAACATATTAATTTGATTCTGTGGTCTTGTGTTGCCTCCACATTTTTCATTAACTATCAGTATTTCATTGAAGTCTCTAGCTATTAGCCATGGTCCCTCCCATTTACTGCTTAAATCTTTCATCAGGTTCCATGCTTCATGCCTACAGCTCGTTTCAGGGTGCCCATAAAAACTAGTTAACCTCCATTGTTCATTAGCTTCAACTGTGGAAATCAGGTCATCTATATGATTTTTGGACATCGACAACAAATTAAACTCCACCTCTTCCATCCAACACATTGCCAAACCACCACTTCTTCCAATACAGTCAACTATTATTTTTCCAGCAAACCCCAATCTATAAACTAGAATTTCTATCTCTGATGTTCTTCTCTTGGTCTTACACAAGAACAGAACCCAAGGTTGATGTTTCCTGACCTTCCTGGTCAGTTCATGAACTGCTTGCGAGGACCTCAACCACGACAGTCCAGCTTAATATATTCATGGCTGACGGCAGGGATGGGTAAATATCCCCATCCTTTACCGATTCTGCATCAACAATGTTCATTCTCTCCATCTTACTCGGTTGTCCACCACCCTCAATATTAGCTTACAATAGTGCAAGAATCTCTTCCCGAATGATTGGCTTCTTCTTTCCTGACTTAACCCCTAGTTTTGTTGCATGGATTAAACTTTTACGTGGTCTGCCCCTCCCTTTTCTGCATGTACCCACAGTTTTGACATTGGCCCCACTTCTATGCATTTTGAAATTTTTTTTCCTTGGAATATCTGTACTATTCTCCGCAAGTAGAGGGTTTTGGGATACTACTAATTGCTGATTCTCTGATCCCTGCATCATTACTTCTTTTCCTTTTGCTGTACACCGATAATCAAGGGATAGGTTTTCAGGATTTAAATTTTCCTTATCTATATTTCTAACCCATTCACTTTATCTTGTAGGGTGGACAAACGATCGGTCGGTTAATTTTTGAACCGAAATTTGTATTTTCAATATTAACCGAAATTTATATTTTCATTTTCGTTAACCAAACCGAAGTTTGTAATTTCATATTAACCGAACCGAAATAAAGTTCGGTTAATCGGTTAATTAACTGATTAACCGAAATAAAGTTCGGTTAATCGGTTAATTAACCGATTAACCGAAATTATATAAAACCCTCTTCCTTTCACGCCAAAACAGTTCCAGCTCTTGAACAAAACACCATTATAGCACCAAAATAGACTCATTTACAGTCAATTTAACCATTATAAGATCAATTCCAGTCCTGCACTCAACAATTAACATATTCCATTTACAAGTTACAATCATTATAACACCATTATAACACCAAAGCATATTGCATTTGCAATCTTAAGTCAGATTCACTTGTTAATACATTAGAATCTCATAAAGAACACGGTGCTCAACATGCATGGAAGCAAATAATATTTATCGGTTAATCGGTTAATTTCACCTTTCGAACCGAATTAACCGATAATCGAACTTTTTAAAAAATCACTTTCGTTAATCGACCGAAATTATTTTGGTGGCCGATCATTTAACCAAAATCAATTCGATCGGTCGGTTAACTAAAATCATTTAACCGAATGAACACCTCTATTATCCTGTATCCCCAAATTGTTGCCTCACATCATGTGTCCTTCATTCATCGGATTACTCTCTACCATTCTTGCCCTTCGCCAACTGCCACTACTGTCAACTTCACTGTATTTTCGACTGCCGCCGCTGCCAATTACAGTATCACTTCCTGCTTCTACTTCAATTGGAGTTCTTGGGGTACTTGCATTTTCAATTCCTCCACGATACCTTAAGCCACCGGTGGATAATCCTAAGAACCCAAAAGCACCTTTTAATGTCTCCCCTCATCCAGTTCCCATAATCACGAACAACAAACCCTTTTTCAGAAATCATTTTGATGGCAATTTTACAATCCGATTCTTGATGTTCTAGACAGCCACTGACATAACAAAAATTCAATAAACATTCATAGATGAGCTAAACTGCCCTTGATGAGCCATCCAGCACCTTGATCATTGTTCCATGTCTGAGCGGTTTCCGAACATCAATGTTAACCCTCACCCTTAAAAATTTTCCCCAGGCTAGCTATCCCTCTATTTTATTTATCATTTCTACTTCATCCAGTGTCTCCCCCAAAGCTATACCCACTTTCTCACACATTAGCCCCAAGGGAAGTCCATGAATTTGTACCTAAAATGGATAACAGCATATTTTAACTTCATTTACTTTCATCAAGCCATCATATTCTTGAAGGACCATTAAATTCCTTTTGAATGACCATGGCTGAGAAAACAAGATCCTTTCTTTATCATTTATATCTTCAAAATAGAAGAGATAAATCTTCTCTCCAACTTCCCGTATTGTGAACCCACCATTTGGTTACATATCCTTTGAAAGACTATGCTCATAGTGTGATGTTTCGAAATACTATATATTATACTAAATTCACATAAATAAATACATAAAGGTTAGGCTTGTCTGTAGTGTCAGTCAACCTCTAAAAAAATTTTTTATTATTTATATACAAAACCAAGATTCAAATTTCCAATTTACATAAACAAAATACAAATATTTAACATCCCAAGTTTAATGTACAATGAAAGTAGTACCGTATCAATAAAAAAAAGTAGTACTGTACAAAATCCGAATACATAGAATAAAATCAATATACATTAACGAGTCCGAAAAATCGCCTAAGGAATACCGAATCAGGTCTTCTGGAAAGCAGACTCGATCTCACTGTAAGTAATCTGGGAGTGAAAAATAAAAGGGTGAATGAAACGTGGTCAGTAAGAAACATCTATACGAAAGCTGATATAATGTATCCTATATGCAGATTTCATAAAAAGAATCAAAACAAAAATCTATAAGAAATCGTGAATTTAATTATAAATTAAACTAGCACGATCTAATAGGAAGAATACTATAGTGGATTGGGTAACGAGGTAGAGTATGGGAGATACTTTGGAGTACTTGTCGTGTTCCGGTATCCAAAGCCATATAGGGAGTTCACTTGATTAAATTAAATCACAAATTCAATTATAATTCCAACGTTTGAAAGATAAACATATTTATATCAGAAATTAAACAATTTCTCTGTAAACAGTATAAATCATATTGATATCAAATTTCTCATAAATAACTCAAATAAATAAATTCACAAAATAATTAAATTCATATCATGGAACATAAAATGCGGATAAATCGAAATCATAAATATACCAAAACTAGGAGTGCCTAGATCTAAGTTAACCAAGGATTTACTACCCCAGTATAATTTTAGTGGAAACTGGGCTACACCCAATAGACACATGCACTATAGTAGACATATGGCCATAATCAGGGTACCACAGTGTGTACATTAGGCAGGTGACACTTGTGAGAGCTAGAAGATTGGGCTAGAGTCAACAGCAATCAAAACGGAACGGAAATGCATGTACCCACAGGTAGCTACGGGGCCACAGTCTCAAAACATTTAAATAATTATTTTCTGAACAGTTTACGTAGATAAATTTATTAAAACATATCAAGATAAATATATTAAAACATATCACAAATATATTCATAAAAATTAATTCCATAAAATCAATAAAACTAAACATGCAAAATAAAATAAAACTTAAATCAATATTTATTCTTCAAATTTATTTATTTAGATCCCATGAAATATGAAAACATATTCAAGCATCCAAAAATAGATAAAATATCACAAAAATTATTTTAATTATTGAATTTGTGATTTAATATTTATTAAACCATACTCAAATATTTAAAATTTGGATACCTAAATTAATTTTCTCTATATTTCAAAATTTCATACTAAAGCATGAATTTCATAAATTTAGGGGTTTAGGTTAGCATAAAAAAATTTTAGCAGCATAATAGTTTATTCAAACCTAACCTTTCCTCACAGTTTCAAAAATTCAATCCAAAATATTTATTTAATTTCCACAATTTGCAGTTCTCATCAAAACATGGAGCGCTATATCCCTACGCTTCATACAAATATCCCTTACCTCTAATTTTATCGGTATCCAATCCTCCAAAACCAGTATTACCCTCGAGCTTAGAGACTACAAATTATTATTCAAACTTGACAAATTTATCATATTTGATCTAAAAGAATATTTAACTATTTAAATATGAATGCATGGTATGTAGAAATTGTCTAAATGCAGTTTAATTTCTATTGGTGAAAATGGTAATTTTCGCTACATAACTCAAATTTCAATTCCGATTTAGCCTAAATTTTTAGAATAATTTATACATTATTTTAGGACCTAAATTACATTGAAATGGCCATGGAGTCGTCCTCCCTTTCATTAGGTCGAAAGCTTCCTTCCTTTACATAATTTATATTCTTCCAAATTTAATTTCCCTTTTAATTCTAAATTAATTCTATTAATCTGCTACACTATTTCCACATAATTTACACATTAAATGACATAAATTTCTAGCCTATTTTGCCATGGCCGAACCACCCTTAGTTGCCCAACATATTGCTCTTTCATCACTTCATGCTAATCTAAGTTAAATTCTAAGCTTTCCATAATCTCTACATTAATTCCTACATCTAAACCTCATCAAAACACATCATGGGCATGGAGTCTAGATGGTGGCTGAAATCCTTGCACCCCCAAATTGATCATTCTAATTCATACCAAGCTTACAGAAACGTAAGAACAACTTAAAGACATGGAAATAGATAAGAAAAACACAAAAAGTCAAGGGTTCCCTTAAATCTCACCTTGACTGAAACCAATGGGAAGACTTGGAATCTGATTTTGGCCACTTTATGCTATGATTTTGGTACCCAGAGAAAGAGCACTAAAAAATAGACAGTGTTTCTTAAGAACTTTTTCAGTTTCGGATGATTTTTCCTTTAGTTTTTGGAAGGTTTTTGTTTATGGAAGCTTTTGGCTATGGAGTTTTTGACAAAAGGTTGAAGATGGCTGGCTGAACGGTGTAGAATTATGGAGAAAATTCTGATTTTTAAAGCCTCCCATACAAAATTTCCAAAATGCCCATTTACTTAATGAAACTTTTCAATTTTGCCCCCTAAAATTTGACTTTGTTGAAAACAATCTAACCTCAAAAATATTTTATTTAATCATAAATCAACTCTATTTAACTTTCTCTAATGTTTGGTAAAGCTTTTGTTGAGGTTCGATTATCGATTTGGGTGAATTACTAAAATACCCATAACCGTAAAATTGCTTAAATTTCTATCTTCACATCTAGTTTCTTCCATCTGTCTAGATATTCTAAAACCATATTTTATGATAAATTATTTAGTATAACCCATAGTCCCAAAGTCGTCTTGATTTGACTGTTATTTCCAAAAATTCTGACGACCTATGGACAAACCGTCATTTTTTAAATTGTTGCACATTTTTTTATATATGGAAAAATAATCGAGATTGAGGCTAAGATTCTTACTATAATATTTTCTAACTCCACATATCGAATCCCTGAAGTTTCACTTTCCTCTAAACCTCCGAGAATCAGTGAGGCCTACTTACTAATTAACCGTAAAACTTAAGATAAAATCAAATATTTATTAATTATAATTATTCCATAATTCTCAATTATTTAAATATACTTAAACCTTTCTATAAATTTCGAGGTATCACACATAGCTTCTACATTTGGAGAATTTTTTGATAGGAATCTCCCCAGTAGACATAGCTTTCCCTCTTGATTATTAAAATCCAGCCAGTCATTATCGATAACCACTGCCTCTTGTTCATCCTCCGTCAACTTTAACCTAGGTCACTTTTCTTCTAAACTTTCAGCCATTTCCAAAACTTAGCAAAAGGTACTAAAGCCCTCAATAGATGATCTATAAGGGACAAACTCATAACACAAATACTCATATCATTTGATAGAGAGACTCTTTTTATGTATTTAATATTTTTTTTAGTTACAAAGGAAAATGATAATTCATAATATGCTTCCGTCACTTTTTGAAAAATTGAGATGACTCACGATTCAGTCATCTATACTTGAACTCATAATTTTTGTATGACTTACAAAGAACGATCATATGAAGCAAAAATACTATTTATTGAAGGCAAACAACATAAAAGATACCGTTGATATTTTCTAATATGAAAAATGTTTTACTAACTCAAAATTTTTAAATATATGGAAAACATCTAATACCTTAAACAAAACAATTTTAAGAACTCTTCTGAATTGATATTGTAAGCTTGCTTATGACTACTCTCTAAAACTTAAACGCAGTTCCTGAGAACATGACTTACGAAAAAGTAAAGGAAATAAATCAACGAAACTTGAAAATGAATTAACTATAACTGATAGAAACATGAAAGGGCATAGAAAGTAAAGAAGAAAAAAAACTAAAGCTAGCCACAAATGACAGAGAACATGTAAAAAAAAAAAACCTGAAAGGATACTTTGTAGCATAAAGTATAAAAGAAAACTGTACTGAGAAATGTATGAGAAGTCGAGAAGTTTTTAAAAGAAAAACAAATATTTGGTTTTTGCTAGTGTTAAAAGTTTTCGGGTTAGATTATCTTTATGTTTTTATAAAATAGATTAAATATTAGATAATATTTTAACTTGATATGACAAAGTATACCCACTTTGGGCCAGGCCCAAGGTTCATCAAAGACCACCACGTGGCAGGATATCACTGAGCCACATGGCCTTCGGCGACAGACGACATAGGTTGCGACATAACACCTGTCGCTAGGCGACAGACTCTCAGCCTATCGCCTGACGCCACAGCGTGACACGTGGCATCAGTCCGTCTACCGACTTGCGACAGACGAGATAAGCTGCGGCATAATATCTGTCGCTAGGCGACAGACTCCTAGCCTATCGTCTGACGTCACAGCGCGACACGTGGCATCAATTCCGTCTACCGACAGGCGACAGACCCCTGATGCCATAACGTGATTCGTGAGATGGTCTCTCGCCAGCGACAGGGTTCGAGTTTATCTGTACTGAAATTTGTATTACATCTGGACACAAACTCTTAGCAAAGTTACGTACTTATCCCCAGGTAATTAACCTAGAATATTCGCCTATAAATAGGCTTCAGGTATAATCTTATTCCCCAATTTTTGACTATTGGCTTTTACGCTTCCCAATTCATAAGAACTTTTTGCTAACTTAAGCATCGGAGTGTCTACGCAGGTGTGATAACCGTAAATTTTCCATTTATTGGAAATAAATATTGGAGAAAATAAATATTGGAAATAAATAAATAAAATTGTGAGAATCGGAATATTGTGGAAATTCAAAGATTAAGGAAGTGGAAATTTAAGTGAAGGAAATTAAATAAGGAAAGTAAGGAAATTTAATTTGGATATATGGAAATCCAAATTAAATAAGAAAATGAGGAAGAAAATATATATATTGTAAATACAATATATATAGTATTATCTCATTTATATCAAAATATATAAATGTAATTTAAGTTAAAAAGTATGTAGATATATATATATTAAATATATATGTGTTGATATATAATATATATATATATATCTATATGATATTATATAGTAGAATACTATATAATATAATATTAATATTATATTTATAATATAGTTATAAATATAATATAAGATAAATAAATTAAATAAAAAAAAAACAGAAGCAGAAACAGAATAGAAAGGAAACAAATCGGGACAACCCCGACCCTCCCAGCCAAAACCGTCGGTGGCGGAGATGCCACCGCCGGCGAGGGAAAAGAGGAGAGGGGACGTCGCCAGTCGACGAGGAAGGGCGAGGGTCACCGGCGACGGCCCAAAACAGAACGAAAATCGGAGAGAAAAACCGAAACCGGCGAAAAATCGAGGAAGAAGAAGAAAACGAGATCTGGCGGTGCCGGCCAAATCGGTCGCCGCCACTGCCATCAAAGCTTCGCCGGAGGAAGAGGAAGAGGTAGGAGGCCACGGTTCAGGCGGTGAACGGCGGAGGAAGGCCGACGGAGGAGGAGAAGGAACCGAACCAAAACCGAGTAGATCCGCCGCCGTGCCGCCGATCCAGACCGAACGGAGGCCAGATCCGGCTTCACCGTGGTGCCGGCCAGCTGCTGAGCCCCTGAGCCGCCGGAGAACCGGCCGCCGGCGTGGAATCGGCGAGGAAGGAGGCAGACCGGTCCGGCGGGAAAAGAGAGAAAAAGAAAAAGAAAAAGAAAAAGGAAAAAGAAAAAGAAAAGAGAAAAAGAAAGAAGGAAGAAAAAAGAAGAAAGAGAAAAAGAAAAGGAATTCCGAGAATTTGGAAAATTTCCGAGAATTCGAAAATTACGAGAAATCCCGAGAATTACGGGAATCGGTAAGAAATCTCGGAAAATAGTAAATTATTTAAATAATTATGGAAAAATTCTAAATTTTAGAATTTAATTTCCAGAAAATTTCCTCGATGACCGAGCCAATGGAATCGGGCGAGGTGAACACAGGCGCGACCTTCGAGAGGCAGTCGCCGACCCGAAACAGGTAAGGGAGACATGTGCCGCCTGTAAGGATATTCAGTCACATGTTTTAAATTATGCATTTAATTTATAAATGCAATTTATAATGATTGGTTTGAAATTTATGGTGATTTATTGGTTTAAAATTGTGGTGAAGTACTGGTTGAGAAAATATAAACTGTATTTTCCGTGCAGGAGGCTAGCCAATCGGTAGCCGTTATACTGCCGAAAAATTATCGAAAAATTACTGAAATTACCGAAAATCACCGAAAATCATAATAAATGATTTGATTTCACGTGAAACGATTTTCAGGCACAAAAATCGAGAAATCAAGTAAATTTCATAAAACATGAATATAGTGATATTTAATTATAAAATATTCATGTTTTCAAGAATGGTGAAAAGGAAATCATCGAAAATTCATCCGATAGGTGATATTTCACGTGAAACGATGATAAAAATGAAAAAGAGACTGAAGTGAATATTTTTATAAATATTCTTAAATATTCACTTGATTTAATATAAAACCTTTATGGTTTTAATTGTGAGATAAATAATTATATAAATTCCATAAAGGTTAAGAAATGATGAAAAACTATGATTTCGAGACTAGAGGTCTCTACACGTGTTTTAGAAAGAAACATGGTTACGGGATTTATGAATTTGGAAAAATAAATATTTTATTTTTCATAAATTATTGAAAATCATGTTTTCAAGTGAAAGCACGAAAAAGCGTGCATAAGTGTTTTACGGTGGAAAAAAGACAGTTTTGCCCTTCTATACTTTCAGTGATGATTTGTCAAACTGTCTTCATCGTATAGAAAACATGATATATACCTTTATGAAATAATTTGAAAAATGTTATTTATTTTATAAATTTCATAAAGGTGATTATATTTACATGTGAGTCTTATGGATATTTGATTTAAGGTGTTTAAAAATCCATAAAGGCTATGGTACAGTTTATACTGTTTTGAGACTTTAGGCCTTGAGTTCATGCATTATTATTCATGTATTTGCGTGACCCACCTGGGGCGGTGGCTCGGGTCGATGGACCAACGGGTGCACCTCAGTGTGTCACAAGGCTGATGGACCTGCCAAGTCATCAGAGGTCTCGAGGTCACTTGGCAAGTGAACCCGAGGACCACCTATAGATTATGGCCATAGATCTAGCAGAGATAGCCGTGAGGGGCGATGGCCTACGGGTGCACCCCAAAAGCGGACGTTTTTTTGTTCCTGAGGGAACAATGAGAGCATGATTTATTTGATGCCTAGTCTCACACATTGATTACTGTTTATTGAAAGGATTTACAGAATCCTATTTACTGTACTGTATTGTTTACTGTACTGATCACTGGTTACTGTTTACTGATGAAAAATCGTACCAAAATACTGTGTTTACAGAACTGTATTGTACACTGAAATGGTAGCCGCTGATTACTGTTTTACTGAACTTAAGGCTACCATTTACTGTTTACTGAACTGAAAGCTATCGTATACTATTTACTGAATTGGTAGCTTCTGTTTACTGTTACTGATTGAACCGTATCGAGATACTGTTTTACTGAGTACCGAATATACTGTTTTACTGAACTGTACGATACGGTTGTTGATTTGAAAAGAGAAATAAATGTTTATTCTAAAAGAATAACATAAGAATTATTTCTAATATAGAAATAATCGAAGAAGTGTTTATCCATTGATTGGATATTCACAAATCACTGTATTGAAGAGAAGAGAAGTAAACCACTGTTTTACTATTGAACTGTCACATGTTTTAAAGGACAGTGAAGTGAAAAGAAATAAATGGTTTACTCTGTGAAAAAAATAAGAATCATATCGTTTTGAGAAAAAAATGGATTTAGTACTCTCTACAGTTGCTTCTAGGTTCCGGAACAAGTATGGTATTCTAAAATACCTACCTTATTCTATCTGGATCCCTAGCCGACTGTAGTATCTTTCCTACATGTGAGCCTAGAGCCAGCTAGGAAGATTTTAAAGAAAAAAAAAATATTTTCAGCATATAGATAGCTGAATATCAAGTGTGACATATAACTCTCTTACTGAGCCGTGGTTTGCTCACCCCTTAATTTTAAACATTTCAGGTTTTAAAGATTGTGAGATCAATTGATTGTGGATCACGGTTGTACACAAAGGACAATGTGACAGACCGATTGATTTATATGAGGTACGATCATTTATTTTTTGTATTTAGACATGTCTGCAGTACTACTTATCTGATTAACTAAGATAGGGGATATGTATATAATAAACAATGTTATGTAAATTTGTTTAATAGTTAGTAAAAGTGAAGTATCACAGACAGCCCAACCGGATGAATTGTGTAAAATAAGGTGAAAAATGTGGTAATGGGTCGTTACAGATTTAATGGTATCAGAGCATGGTTGGCCTGATGTCTGTGAATACTTTTGGAAGGAAAAGTGTTAAACATCCCCGGTAGTACTGTGTCGTCTGAATACATAGAGAAAATAAATGATTGTCAATTGAGTAAAATGATTAAAAGGGAGTGAGAAAGTATAAATTGAGAATGTGAAAGAGGAAAATAGGCTCAGAAATTATCAGAAAATTGGTGATTCTTATAACCTAAATGAAGGCCTGTTCGGTAAGGAACCGAAAGGACTCGGTGAGGGCCCCACCAGTACTTTACGGTCCGAATCGAACTGAGACTTAAGAATGATGGTATGAAGGAGGGAAATGACATATCATCATTAAATAGACTTTAAGATCACCGATTGAGGGTAGTTTGAAGAGAGAGAAAATTTTTGGCCAAAAATGACCAAAATACCCCTGACTCCAAAATTTTACTGGGAGTCAGAATAGACCAACATAGGATGGATTTGATTGATTTGACAGAGAAATTGATGAAATAAAGCTGAATTACAGGCAGAATAATCCAAGTTGGATTTTAGTGAACTTCTTTGTCGAAATTGAACAAGATTTTAACGGTTGATATTAGTATGAGAAGGATACTATCAGCACATAGATGATCAGTTCATTGATTTAAATGTATACTGAGGAGAAAGAAATTAATGTTAAAATGACGAAAATGCCCCTATGTTGGGCGAAGTTTTGAATAGTGATAAAACCAAGTGATCTTGAATCCATTGATAGAAATGGAGTTATTAGTGGCATAGAGGATGTCATATGAATATAGCGATCCCTATTACTGATTCCACTAACACTTAGATTTCGGACGCGGCTGTGAGTGACCTAGTGAACGGGCTGGGCCTCACGATAGATCCTTGAGGGGGGCTAGTGTGCTCGCCAAAAGAGGACGGTATATATATGTATAGGCGGACGGCGGACGGGCCGAGGCCTTATATGATGCGATTCGATAAGAGTGTAGTGGAATGTCATCAGATGATTGGCCCGGTTATAAACTGTAAGAGTCGGAATTAAGAGTGTATTGAATGGGATCGTTGAATATTATGAAAAGTGAAATGAATACAGAAAATGACTGAGAAAGTGAATAGTACAAATAATGAAATCAAGGTGGATAATATTTCAAAATGATTTGAATATTAAATGTTTTTACCTTGAAGATATATATAGTGAAAATGATAGGACATGAGATGAAATGTCCGAAATAATAAGAGATGTGTGACTAAAGAAAATATCGGATATGATCCCCGATAAATTTTTCAGAGTTGTATAGATTAGAGAAATCGAACTAACATTGGCTCGGTTGACGATATGAAATCTAATTTTGAGCTTATATCGGAAACGTAGAAAAAGTCCGAAAGCTTAAGAATTAACTCTGGAAGATGAGTGAATAATGAAATTCACTGATAAAAGTATGATTGATGAAAATACAGATAATGTTATTTGAGGTTAATGAAGTTATCTGTATAAGTGTGAATGAAAGAAGCACAGATGACCTTGATATGTAGATGAATTAAAGGATATAGTAAATTCCTATTTTTAATAAAGTTCTTGTGAAGAACAAGTGACCATCTACATGAAAATGGACGCTTTATTGATCTAATCAAAGATATATGAGGAGTTATAAGACTAACCTCAATACAAAGCGTCATCAGATAAAAGATTAGAGATTGATGTTCATGAGATAATGATTTGAACTCGATAAACTTAATACGAGTTCCTATGGAGATCTATAAGCCTAAAGAATGAGGCATCCATATGAGCGTAAATTGAGGAGATATTAATAGAGTCCAAGGTACAAATGGAACAGGAGCAGTACTATGATATATAATCTTTTAAACTCTCAGAGACTGTGGATTTATGTAAAGATTGGCGAATAAGAGACTTGGCTAGACAGTATCTCTTTCTGGGATATATGATCTTGAGATGACAGAATGACAGTGAATCTGTCTATGATAGAGAGATAATGATTGAGATACGAGATTAATGAGTCTAGCTAGATACTACTGCCAGTCTATAAAAGAGTGATGAGACTAGCTGCTATACTAATGTGATGTAATTAAAGAAAGAAGTAAAAGTCGGTAAAAGGATAAGTGTAAAGAAAAGATGGTATGCAAGATTTTAAAAGATCTTGGCAGTATAATACCATACCAATTGAGAGAAAAATCGACTAAAAGGATGAGAGTAAAAATATGAAGAGATAAAAGTGGAAATATGAAACAGTTTCCAAAGGTAAGACTAAAAATGATCTAGTGTTGGTTATCACATGTCAGTGGTTAGATGTAAAAAAAAAAAATCAAACCAAAAATGACAAGTATTACTTACTGCCAGTATATAAATGAGAAATGTTTGTACATATAACCACCGTAACATGATAGAAACGGTGGAAGTATATAGATGATGTGGTGATCAAAAATATAAATTGAGGATTCAATAATCGAATGACCATACTACATGAAGAGAACATGAGTGTCTCATGATTTATGATTGTAAGAGATGATCAATAGTAAAGTCTGCAATGAGATGCAGCCTTGGTAGAATAAATGTGTGAATATGAATACTGTGAATAATAAAGAGTCCAAAAGAGAAATAATGATATGGAAGTGATTAAAGACTGATGATCTAAATAGAATCACTTTCCATTATCAAAATCCTAGATTCTCTAATGCCTTAGTCGAAGTATAAGTGTTAAACGGTATGAATGTGTATGTACAGTTCCAGTGAGCATTACATGTGATGGGAGTCTCTGAGTTGCCGTATGCTAATGAGAGATAGCAAAAGGCTTGAGATCCCAAGTGTACTGATAGCACCGCTCCATATTGATATATATACATATATGAGCGTAAGATGTAAACGCTCCATGATATTGAGAGAGCGTGTGCATGAGATGTGAAAGCTACTGGGACACTTACATACAATTGACTGACATGTGTAATTGATAGTTTTAAACTATATCGACTTGGCACTAAGTGAGAAAAATGGAGGATGAACAGCATGGATCAGCTACGATATGAAAAATACTGTGCATGGACTCTTATGTGAAAAGAGTGGAAATGAAAACTCCCAATTTAATTAATGAACTTACGAGAGTATAGACATATATGATGAAATACAGCATGTAGTGGTCTAAAGTACTCTTAATGTTGAAAGTGTACTGGCAGTATTACTTGGAGGATGACCTAAAAGTCAGAGGTCGTAATTATATGGCATATACCACCTTTGGACTTAAGTTAAATTCGGAGGACCGAATTTCTTAAGGTGGGGAGAATGTGATAACCGTAAATTTTCCATTTATTGGAAATAAATATTAGAGAAAATAAATATTGGAAATAAATAAATAAAATTGTGAGAATCGGAATATTGTGGAAATTCAAAGATTGAGGAAGTGGAAATTTAAGTGAAGGAAATTAAATAAGGAAAGTAAGGAAATTTAATTTGGATATATGGAAATCCAAATTAAATAAGAAAATGAGGAAGAAAATATATATATTGTAAATACAATATATATAGTATTATCTCATTTATATCAAAATATATAAATGTAATTTAAGTTAAAAAGTATGTAGATATATATATATATTAAATATATATGTGTTGATATATAATATATATATATATATATATCTATATGATATTATATAGTAGAATACTATATAATATAATATTAATATTATATTTATAATATAGTTATAAATATAATATAAGATAAATAAATTAAATAAAAAAAAACAGAAGCAGAAACAGAATAGAAAGGAAACAAATCGGGACAACCCCGACCCTCCCAGCCAAAACCGTCGGTGGCGGAGATGCCACCGCCGGCGAGGGAAAAGAGGAGAGGGGACGTCGCCAGTCGACGAGGAAGGGCGAGGGTCACCGGCGACGGCCCAAAACAGAACGAAAATCGGAGAGAAAAACCAAAACCGGCGAAAAATCGAGGAAGAAGAAGAAAACGAGATCTGGCGGTGCCGGCCAAATCGGTCGCCGCCACTGCCATCAAAGCTTCGCCGGAGGAAGAGGAAGAGGTAGGAGGCCACGGTTCAGGCGGTGAACGGCGGAGGAAGGCCGACGGAGGAGGAGAAGGAACCGAACCAAAACCGAGTAGATCCGCCGCCGTGCCGCCGATCCAGACCGAACGGAGGCCAGATCCGGCTTCACCGTGGTGCCGGCCAGCTGCTGAGCCCCTGAGCCGCCGGAGAACCGGCCGCCGGCGTGGAATCGGCGAGGAAGGAGGCAGACCGGTCCGGCGGGAAAAGAGAGAAAAAGAAAAAGAAAAAGAAAAAGGAAAAAGAAAAAGAAAAGAGAAAAAGAAAGAAGGAAGAAAAAAGAAGAAAGAGAAAGAGAAAAGGAATTCCGAGAATTTGGAAAATTTCCGAAAATTCGAAAATTACGAGAAATCCCGAGAATTACGGGAATCGGTAAGAAATCTCGGAAAATAGTAAATTATTTAAATAATTATGGAAAAATTCTAAATTTTAGAATTTAATTTCCAGAAAATTTCCTCGATGACCGAGCCAATGGAATCGGGCGAGGTGAACACAGGCGCGACCTTCGAGAGGCAGTCGCCGACCCGAAACAGGTAAGGGAGACATGTGCCGCCTGTAAGGATATTCGGTCACATGTTTTAAATTATGCATTTAATTTATAAATGCAATTTATAATGATTGGTTTGAAATTTATGGTGATTTATTGGTTTAAAATTGTGGTGAAGTACTGGTTGAGAAAATATAAACTGTATTTTCCGTGCAGGAGGCTAGCCAATCGGTAGCCGTTATACTGCCGAAAAATTATCGAAAAATTACTGAAATTACCGAAAATCACCGAAAATCATAATAAATGATTTGATTTCACGTGAAACGATTTTCAGGCACAAAAATCGAGAAATCAAGTAAATTTCATAAAACATGAATATAGTGATATTTAATTATAAAATATTCATGTTTTCAAGAATGGTGAAAAGGAAATCATCGAAAATTCATCCGATAGGTGATATTTCACGTGAAACGATGATAAAAATGAAAAAGAGACTGAAGTGAATATTTTTATAAATATTCTTAAATATTCACTTGATTTAATAGAAAACCTTTATGGTTTTAATTGTGAGATAAATAATTATATAAATTCCATAAAGGTTAAGAAATGATGAAAAACTATGATTTCGAGACTAGAGGTCTCTACACGTGTTTTAGAAAGAAACATGGTTACGGGATTTATGAATTTGGAAAAATAAATATTTTATTTTTCATAAATTATTGAAAATCATGTTTTCAAGTGAAAGCACGAAAAAGCGTGCATAAGTGTTTTACGGTGGAAAAAAGACAGTTTTGCCCTTCTATACTTTCAGTGATGATTTGTCAAACTGTCTTCATCGTATAGAAAACATGATATATACCTTTATGAAATAATTTGAAAAATGTTATTTATTTTATAAATTTCATAAAGGTGATTATATTTACATGTGAGTCTTATGGATATTTGATTTAAGGTGTTTAAAAATCCATAAAGGCTATGGTACAGTTTATACTGTTTTGAGACTTTAGGCCTTGAGTTCATGCATTATTATTCATGTATTTGCGTGACCCACCTGGGGCGGTGGCTCGGGTCGATGGACCAACGGGTGCACCTCAGTGTGTCACAAGGCTGATGGACCTGCCAAGTCATCAGAGGTCTCGAGGTCACTTGGCAAGTGAACCCGAGGACCACCTATAGATTATGGCCATAGATCTAGCAGAGATAGCCGTGAGGGGCGATGGCCTACGGGTGCACCCCAAAAGCGGACGTTTTTTTGTTCCTGAGGGAACAATGAGAGCATGATTTATTTGATGCCTAGTCTCACACATTGATTACTGTTTATTGAAAGGATTTACAGAATCCTATTTACTGTACTGTATTGTTTACTGTACTGATCACTGGTTACTGTTTACTGATGAAAAATCGTACCAAAATACTGTGTTTACAGAACTGTATTGTACACTGAAATGGTAGCCGCTGATTACTGTTTTACTGAACTTAAGGCTACCATTTACTGTTTACTGAACTGAAAGCTATCGTATACTATTTACTGAATTGGTAGCTTCTGTTTACTGTTACTGATTGAACCGTATCGAGATACTGTTTTACTGAGTACCGAATATACTGTTTTACTGAACTGTACGATACGGTTGTTGATTTGAAAAGAGAAATAAATGTTTATTCTAAAAGAATAACATAAGAATTATTTCTAATATAGAAATAATCGAAGAAGTGTTTATCCATTGATTGGATATTCACAAATCACTGTACTGAAGAGAAGAGAAGTAAACCACTGTTTTACTATTGAACTGTCACATGTTTTAAAGGACAGTGAAGTGAAAAGAAATAAATGGTTTACTCTGTGAAAAAAATAAGAATCATATCGTTTTGAGAAAAAAATGGATTTAGTACTCTCTACAGTTGCTTCTAGGTTCCGGAACAAGTATGGTATTCTAAAATACCTACCTTATTCTATCTGGATCCCTAGCCGACTGTAGTATCTTTCCTACATGTGAGCCTAGAGCCAGCTAGGAAGATTTTAAAGAAAAAAAAAATATTTTCAGCATATAGATAGCTGAATATCAAGTGTGACATATAACTCTCTTACTGAGCCGTGGTTTGCTCACCCCTTAATTTTAAACATTTCAGGTTTTAAAGATTGTGAGATCAATTGATTGTGGATCACGGTTGTACACAAAGGACAATGTGACAGACCGATTGATTTATATGAGGTACGATCATTTATTTTTTGTATTTAGACATGTCTGCAGTACTACTTATCTGATTAACTAAGATAGGGGATATGTATATAATAAACAATGTTATGTAAATTTGTTTAATAGTTAGTAAAAGTGAAGTATCACAGACAGCCCAACCGGATGAATTGTGTAAAATAAGGTGAAAAATGTGGTAATGGGTCGTTACAGATTTAATGGTATCAGAGCATGGTTGGCCTGATGTCTGTGAATACTTTTGGAAGGAAAAGTGTTAAACATCCCCGGTAGTACTGTGTCGTCTGAATACATAGAGAAAATAAATGATTGTCAATTGAGTAAAATGATTAAAAGGGAGTGAGAAAGTATAAATTGAGAATGTGAAAGAGGAAAATAGGCTCAGAAATTATCAGAAAATTGGTGATTCTTATAACCTAAATGAAGGCCTGTTCGGTAAGGAACCGAAAGGACTCGGTGAGGGCCCCACCAGTACTTTACGGTCCGAATCGAACTGAGACTTAAGAATGATGGTATGAAGGAGGGAAATGACATATCATCATTAAATAGACTTTAAGATCACCGATTGAGGGTAGTTTGAAGAGAGAGAAAATTTTTGGCCAAAAATGACCAAAATACCCCTGACTCCAAAATTTTACTGGGAGTCAGAATAGACCAACATAGGATGGATTTGATTGATTTGACAGAGAAATTGATGAAATAAAGCTGAATTACAGGCAGAATAATCCAAGTTGGATTTTAGTGAACTTCTTTGTCGAAATTGAACAAGATTTTAACGGTTGATATTAGTATGAGAAGGATACTATCAGCACATAGATGATCAGTTCATTGATTTAAATGTATACTGAGGAGAAAGAAATTAATGTTAAAATGACGAAAATGCCCCTATGTTGGGCGAAGTTTTGAATAGTGATAAAACCAAGTGATCTTGAATCCATTGATAGAAATGGAGTTATTAGTGGCATAGAGGATGTCATATGAATATAGCGATCCCTATTACTGATTCCACTGACACTTAGATTTCGGACGCGGCTGTGAGTGACCTAGTGAACGGGCTGGGCCTCACGATAGATCCTTGAGGGGGGCTAGTGTGCTCGCCAAAAGAGGACGGTATATATATGTATAGGCGGACGGCGGACGGGCCGAGGCCTTATATGATGCGATTCGATAAGAGTATAGTGGAATGTCATCAGATGATTGGCCCGGTTATAAACTGTAAGAGTCGGAATTAAGAGTGTATTGAATGGGATCGTTGAATATTATGAAAAGTGAAATGAATACAGAAAATGACTGAGAAAGTGAATAGTACAAATAATGAAATCAAGGTGGATAATATTTCAAAATGATTTGAATATTAAATGTTTTTACCTTGAAGATATATATAGTGAAAATGATAGGACATGAGATGAAATGTCCGAAATAATAAGAGATGTGTGACTAAAGAAAATATCGGATATGATCCCCGATAAATTTTTCAGAGTTGTATAGATTAGAGAAATCGAACTAACATTGGCTCGGTTGACGATATGAAATCTAATTTTGAGCTTATATCGGAAACGTAGAAAAAGTCCGAAAGCTTAAGAATTAACTCTGGAAGATGAGTGAATAATGAAATTCACTGATAAAAGTATGATTGATGAAAATACAGATAATGTTATTTGAGGTTAATGAAGTTATCTGTATAAGTGTGAATGAAAGAAGCACAGATGACCTTGATATGTAGATGAATTAAAGGATATAGTAAATTCCTATTTTTAATAAAGTTCTTGTGAAGAACAAGTGACCATCTACATGAAAATGGACGCTTTATTGATCTAATCAAAGATATATGAGGAGTTATAAGACTAACCTCAATACAAAGCGTCATCAGATAAAAGATTAGAGATTGATGTTCATGAGATAATGATTTGAACTCGATAAACTTAATACGAGTTCCTATGGAGATCTATAAGCCTAAAGAATGAGGCATCCATATGAGCGTAAATTGAGGAGATATTAATAGAGTCCAAGGTACAAATGGAACAGGAGCAGTACTATGATATATAATCTTTTAAACTCTCAGAGACTGTGGATTTATGTAAAGATTGGCGAATAAGAGACTTGGCTAGACAGTATCTCTTTCTGGGATATATGATCTTGAGATGACAGAATGACAGTGAATCTGTCTATGATAGAGAGATAATGATTGAGATACGAGATTAATGAGTCTAGCTAGATACTACTGCCAGTCTATAAAAGAGTGATGAGACTAGCTGCTATACTAATGTGATGTAATTAAAGAAAGAAGTAAAAGTCGGTAAAAGGATAAGTGTAAAGAAAAGATGGTATGCAAGATTTTAAAAGATCTTGGCAGTATAATACCATACCAATTGAGAGAAAAATCGACTAAAAGGATGAGAGTAAAAATATGAAGAGATAAAAGTGGAAATATGAAACAGTTTCCAAAGGTAAGACTAAAAATGATCTAGTGTTGGTTATCACATGTCAGTGGTTAGATGTAAAAAAAAAAAAATCAAACCAAAAATGACAAGTATTACTTACTGCCAGTATATAAATGAGAAATGTTTGTACATATAACCACCGTAACATGATAGAAACGGTGGAAGTATATAGATGATGTGGTGATCAAAAATATAAATTGAGGATTCAATAATCGAATGACCATACTACATGAAGAGAACATGAGTGTCTCATGATTTATGATTGTAAGAGATGATCAATAGTAAAGTCTGCAATGAGATGCAGCCTTGGTAGAATAAATGTGTGAATATGAATACTGTGAATAATAAAGAGTCCAAAAGAGAAATAATGATATGGAAGTGATTAAAGACTGATGATCTAAATAGAATCACTTTCCATTATCAAAATCCTAGATTCTCTAATGCCTTAGTCGAAGTATAAGTGTTAAACGGTATGAATGTGTATGTACAGTTCCAGTGAGCATTACATGTGATGGGAGTCTCTGAGTTGCCGTATGCTAATGAGAGATAGCAAAAGGCTTGAGATCCCAAGTGTACTGATAGCACCGCTCCATATTGATATATATACATATATGAGCGTAAGATGTAAACGCTCCATGATATTGAGAGAGCGTGTGCATGAGATGTGAAAGCTACTGGGACACTTACATACAATTGACTGACATGTGTAATTGATAGTTTTAAACTATATCGACTTGGCACTAAGTGAGAAAAATGGAGGATGAACAGCATGGATCAGCTACGATATGAAAAATACTGTGCATGGACTCTTATGTGAAAAGAGTGGAAATGAAAACTCCCAATTTAATTAATGAACTTACGAGAGTATAGACATATATGATGAAATACAGCATGTAGTGGTCTAAAGTACTCTTAATGTTGAAAGTGTACTGGCAGTATTACTTGGAGGATGACCTAAAAGTCAGAGGTCGTAATTATATGGCATATACCACCTTTGGACTTAAGTTAAATTCGGAGGACCGAATTTCTTAAGGTGGGGAGAATGTGATAACCGTAAATTTTCCATTTATTGGAAATAAATATTAGAGAAAATAAATATTGGAAATAAATAAATAAAATTGTGAGAATCGGAATATTGTGGAAATTCAAAGATTGAGGAAGTGGAAATTTAAGTGAAGGAAATTAAATAAGGAAAGTAAGGAAATTTAATTTGGATATATGGAAATCCAAATTAAATAAGAAAATGAGGAAGAAAATATATATATTGTAAATACAATATATATAGTATTATCTCATTTATATCAAAATATATAAATGTAATTTAAGTTAAAAAGTATGTAGATATATATATATATTAAATATATATGTGTTGATATATAATATATATATATATCTATATGATATTATATAGTAGAATACTATATAATATAATATTAATATTATATTTATAATATAGTTATAAATATAATATAAGATAAATAAATTAAATAAAAAAAAAACAGAAGCAGAAACAGAATAGAAAGGAAACAAATCGGGACAACCCCGACCCTCCCAGCCAAAACCGTCGGTGGCGGAGATGCCACCGCCGGCGAGGGAAAAGAGGAGAGGGGACGTCGCCAGTCGACGAGGAAGGGCGAGGGTCACCGGCGACGGCCCAAAACAGAACGAAAATCGGAGAGAAAAACCGAAACCGGCGAAAAATCGAGGAAGAAGAAGAAAACGAGATCTGGCGGTGCCGGCCAAATCGGTCGCCGCCACTGCCATCAAAGCTTCGCCGGAGGAAGAGGAAGAGGTAGGAGGCCACGGTTCAGGCAGTGAACGGCGGAGGAAGGCCGACGGAGGAGGAGAAGGAACCGAACCAAAACCGAGTAGATCCGCCGCCGTGCCGCCGATCCAGACCGAACGGAGGCCAGATCCGGCTTCACTGTGGTGCCGGCCAGCTGCTGAGCCCCTGAGCCGCCGGAGAACCGGCCGCCGGCGTGGAATCGGCGAGGAAGGAGGCAGACCGGTCCGGCGGGAAAAGAGAGAAAAAGAAAAAGAAAAAGAAAAAGGAAAAAGAAAAAGAAAAGAGAAAAAGAAAGAAGGAAGAAAAAAGAAGAAAGAGAAAGAGAAAAGGAATTCTGAGAATTTGGAAAATTTCCGAAAATTCGAAAATTACGAGAAATCCCGAGAATTACGGGAATCGGTAAGAAATCTCGGAAAATAGTAAATTATTTAAATAATTATGGAAAAATTCTAAATTTTAGAATTTAATTTCCAGAAAATTTCCTCGATGACCGAGCCAATGGAATCGGGCGAGGTGAACACAGGCGCGACCTTCGAGAGGCAGTCGCCGACCCGAAACAGGTAAGGGAGACATGTGCCGCCTGTAAGGATATTCGGTCACATGTTTTAAATTATGCATTTAATTTATAAATGCAATTTATAATGATTGGTTTGAAATTTATGGTGATTTATTGGTTTAAAATTGTGGTGAAGTACTGGTTGAGAAAATATAAACTGTATTTTCCGTGCAGGAGGCTAGCCAATCGGTAGCCGTTATACTGCCGAAAAATTATCGAAAAATTACTGAAATTACCGAAAATCACCGAAAATCATAATAAATGATTTGATTTCACGTGAAACGATTTTCAGGCACAAAAATCGAGAAATCAAGTAAATTTCATAAAACATGAATATAGTGATATTTAATTATAAAATATTCATGTTTTCAAGAATGGTGAAAAGGAAATCATCGAAAATTCATCCGATAGGTGATATTTCACGTGAAACGATGATAAAAATGAAAAAGAGACTGAAGTGAATATTTTTATAAATATTCTTAAATATTCACTTGATTTAATATAAAACCTTTATGGTTTTAATTGTGAGATAAATAATTATATAAATTCCATAAAGGTTAAGAAATGATGAAAAACTATGATTTCGAGACTAGAGGTCTCTACACGTGTTTTAGAAAGAAACATGGTTACGGGATTTATGAATTTGGAAAAATAAATATTTTATTTTTCATAAATTATTGAAAATCATGTTTTCAAGTGAAAGCACGAAAAAGCGTGCATAAGTGTTTTACGGTGGAAAAAAGACAGTTTTGCCCTTCTATACTTTCAGTGATGATTTGTCAAACTGTCTTCATCGTATAGAAAACATGATATATACCTTTATGAAATAATTTGAAAAATGTTATTTATTTTATAAATTTCATAAAGGTGATTATATTTACATGTGAGTCTTATGGATATTTGATTTAAGGTGTTTAAAAATCCATAAAGGCTATGGTACGGTTTATACTGTTTTGAGACTTTAGGCCTTGAGTTCATGCATTATTATTCATGTATTTGCGTGACCCACCTGGGGCGGTGGCTCGGGTCGATGGACCAACGGATGCACCTCAGTGTGTCACAAGGCTGATGGACCTGCCAAGTCATCAGAGGTCTCGAGGTCACTTGGCAAGTGAACCCGAGGACCACCTATAGATTATGGCCATAGATCTAGCAGAGATAGCCGTGAGGGGCGATGGCCTACGGGTGCACCCCAAAAGCGGACGTTTTTTTGTTCCTGAGGGAACAATGAGAGCATGATTTATTTGATGCCTAGTCTCACACATTGATTACTGTTTATTGAAAGGATTTACAGAATCCTATTTACTGTACTGTATTGTTTACTGTACTAATCACTGGTTACTGTTTACTGATGAAAAATCGTACCAAAATACTGTGTTTACAGAACTGTATTGTACACTGAAATGGTAGCCGCTGATTACTGTTTTACTGAACTTAAGGCTACCATTTACTGTTTACTGAACTGAAAGCTATCGTATACTATTTACTGAATTGGTAGCTTCTGTTTACTGTTACTGATTGAACCGTATCGAGATACTGTTTTACTGAGTACCGAATATACTGTTTTACTGAACTGTACGATACGGTTGTTGATTTGAAAAGAGAAATAAATGTTTATTCTAAAAGAATAACATAAGAATTATTTCTAATATAGAAATAATCGAAGAAGTGTTTATCCATTGATTGGATATTCACAAATCACTATACTGAAGAGAAGAGAAGTAAACCACTGTTTTACTATTGAACTGTCACGTGTTTTAAAGGACAGTGAAGTGAAAAGAAATAAATGGTTTACTCTGTGAAAAAAATAAGAATCATATCGTTTTGAGAAAAAAATGGATTTAGTACTCTCTACAGTTGCTTCTAGGTTCCGGAACAAGTATGGTATTCTAAAATACCTACCTTATTCTATCTGGATCCCTAGCCGACTGTAGTATCTTTCCTACATGTGAGCCTAGAGCCAGCTAGGAAGATTTTAAAGAAAAAAAAAATATTTTCAGCATATAGATAGCTGAATATCAAGTGTGACATATAACTCTCTTACTGAGCCGTGGTTTGCTCACCCCTTAATTTTAAACATTTCAGGTTTTAAAGATTGTGAGATCAATTGATTATGGATCACGGTTGTACACAAAGGACAATGTGACAGACCGATTGATTTATATGAGGTACGATCATTTATTTTTTGTATTTAGACATGTCTGCAGTACTACTTATCTGATTAACTAAGATAGGGGATGTGTATATAATAAACAATGTTATGTAAATTTGTTTAATAGTTAGTAAAAGTGAAGTATCACAGACAGCCCAACCGGATGAATTGTGTAAAATAAGGTGAAAAATGTGGTAATGGGTCGTTACAGCAGGGAACCACCCCTGCGTCTCTCTGACTTTTCTTGTTTTACAGAAGCTTCTTGGAGACACGTGGAGACTAAACACGAACATCGTCATCAGCATACCTTTATTGTTGTTCTGTGCAACAACATAACTATTTTCCAAATTGGAATTATTTAAATTTAGATATTAGCAGTTTATTTTTTCCATAAATAATACTAAGGTATTTTTTAATTTTGATTATATTAGATATTAGATAATACTTAAACTACTTTGAAAATTGAAATTGTACCAACAACTGATAGGAAGAAGAAAAAGTAGACTTATTCTCTAGGCATTTGGATATAGTTCGAATCCTAAAGTCGTCACTGTTGGGAGTGCTTTACCGTTTACTACTCTCAACCCAAACAGGATTAATTTTAGACTCTAAAACAGATGAGGATACTTGGAGTTACACCCCCAAAAAAAAAGAAAATTTAATTGCTAATTATCTTTTTTTAAATTTAGATATTAGCATTTTTTTTATTGTTTTAAATAGATTAGATAATTTAGACAATACTAGATTTAAACCCGTTTGATGCATGGTGATGATTTTAATTTATAATAATTCTTAAAAATATAATAAAATTATGAAAAATATATTTTGAAATACATGTTGAATGATGTATTAAAAAATCTTAATGCATATATAGAATACATAAATTAGAAAATTAATTTGAAATCAAATATTAATCATTAATGTCATGTGCAAATATTAGTATAAAGATACTAAAGATACCATTGATTGTGATCAATAATATTATGACATATAATTGATCAAACACAAATTCTTTTGTTTTGGGGAGAACAAAAAATATGTTTGGATCTTGTTGCTTATGAAGCAATAAAAGAATCTTCGTATTGTTATAAAATATAAGAATAGAGCCATGAAGAGTTCCTATCTCACTAAAGATTTGATTATGTATTGTGATCAATGAAAATAGAGATTATCTTATACATAGTATTTTCGTGACTGAGCGTACATTTCAATCTAAATAAAGACACAATTACTAAGCGAATGGTTGGACATTGGATACAATAGTGATTAGCACCAGTGCAAGTGGGAGATTGTTAGTGTATGCCTTAGAGACAATTTACTTGGTGAGAGGCATGATACCATAGAAAAATATGACCACTTAGGGAAGTAACATGACAGGTCTCCCTTCACCATCTTATTCAATTATTTTGACACATAATGACATCAAGATAAGGTGAAAAATTGGATCCCTCTCTTAAGAATTGGACCCAAGCCTAAAAATAATCCCAAGTCCAAAATTGTCAGTTTGCATCCAAAATCATATTAAAATCCCAATTAAAGGTAAATTCAAATTAAAAATCTACTTTGGTAATTTATATAAATTTTGAAGCAAGTCTCAAGAATTTATCATAAAAATTGATTTAGACTCGAATTAAAAATTAACCCAATTGACCAAATAATATTAAAGATCTTGGACAAAATAAGGTATTTGCAAAAAGAGATGAAAATAAAGAAAAAAATTTTTGGGGTCTAAATAGGTCAAATTTGTGATAACTGTAAATTTCAAGCTCCCAATAAATAGAAGTCAATATACTAATTTGGGGTAAATAATTATTTTGGAATTTTTAGAAGAATTAAGTAAAGTAATGAAGTTAAGATTTTTGGAAATGAGACTTAGATTAAAGTATTTTGATAAATCACATGGGGATTTATTTAATTAAGAGATTGCTAAATTCTAAGAGATTCACTATATTAAGCGCTAGGAAAATTAAAATTTAAGCAAATAAACATATATATAAATTAAGATATATATATAAGAAATAGATATATAAGTAAATATATAAGTGAGTATATATATATTTATATAAGAAATATATATAAATATATATATATATAATATATATATACACATATATACATATCTATTTAAGTATGGTAAGATCCATATATATGTATATATATACATACATATATATATATATATATATATATATATAAAGGAAAAAAAAAGGGAATAAAATATTAAAACCTAAAGATATTTATATATATATGTGTGTGTGTATATATCTTTTATTTATATATATATATAATACAATATATATAAATTAATATATATTAATAGTGTATATATATATATAATATAAAAAAATAACAATATAGATGATTGGCTTCCTGAGGAAGCCAATCACCTATTCACCTACTCCCACTATTGTGGGAGCTTTTGTAATACAAAGAAAAGGGAGTTAACTCCCTGGAAAGAAGGGAAAAGGAGGCAATGGGGGAAGACAATGCCGACTGGAGAATCGAGGTTGTCCAAGACTGAACCGTGGCTATGAGTGTTGGTCAGAATGGGTGTTTGTAGACATTGAAACAAGGACGTAGGTGGCCAAAACACAGCAGAAGTGGGTGTTTCTCTTGGTGCGTGAATAAAGCCTCGGTAACTACTGGAGACAGTGGCTTTGGGGTTGTGATTAGGGCAGGCAAGGAGGCTACAAAACCTAACTGGGTGGTGGCTAAAAAGTGACTTGATATAAGGGTTGTAATAAAGGTGTGAGGGGCGACTATTTAAGACCAAAACAAGCACCATCGTCACGTAATAGGGAATCGTCGCATGATTCACTTGGTGGCTAAAGTAGCACCATTTCAACTGAAAAAAGCTCTACTCAGTTGTTGAGGTCAGGGTTTCAAATAGCAGTCGCAAAATGAAATAGCGGCCGCTATCTCGTGGTAGCGGTGGTGGCCGTCACCGTTATTGAAGAAATAACAGGTGTGAGGATGGATCACACCAGTAACGGCCGCTATTGGCCCTTACGAAATGCCATAACAGAGGATAGCTGCGATAGTGGTCTGTTATCGCCGCTATCCTTCGTTATAGTCAAGGTATAAAAAAAAATTCAGAAGACAGAATGGGGCGTGGCGTGGGAGTAGGACACAAGGACAGTGGAATCATGGGCGTGGCGTGGGCTTCGTGGGTCATGGCTGTAGACAAAAGTTGAGTTGCCAAGCTGTCGTGGATTGAGTTGGGAGAAAAAGAGAGGAGAGCAAGAACTGTAACCGTAAAGAGTAAAGAGTGGCTTAGTGGGTGAGGGATGAGGATGAGGATTGAGAATGATAGTGTGAATGGGTGAGTCGGTGAGAGAGAAATTGAGAATTTAGTGATGAATATGGATGAGAATTGAGTGATGAATATGGTTTTAGAGTGATGGTGTTTGCGGCGACTGCACCTGTTTTTCATTTTTATTCTGATTCCTACAGGTTTGGTCCTTTTGTTGAGTGGATGGCTGTTTAGGTAGAGGAGTTCTCACTTCTTGGACATTGTCAGTTAGGTGTTTGCTCTTTTGCCTCTTTGACTGGGCCGATGTTTCCTTGTTTGTCTTTAGGTTGATGGTTATGTGATTTTGTTTTTTTTTTTGGATATTTTCTGATGGTCTCGTTATGTTGACCATGTGATTCCTTTCTCACATGTCTTAGCAAAAAGAAAAAAAAAGGTGAGAATTGGGTTGACCGATTGGGGGAGTGTTTGGGCCTTGAAAATTTTGGTAGTTAATTATATCTTTATTACAATGTTACTAAAATGTTTAGGAATTAATATAAGGTAATTTGGAAATAAATTATTAATTTTTATAGAATTTGTAATGTAATTATATATATCGTATTAAATATTATTGTAACTCAAGAGAAAAAGAAAATAATATTGATATTTGATAATATGAATGTGATGACTTTAGTTAATTGACAATTGCAAATAAATATTAAATTTCTAGTGTCAAATAATTAATATAATAATTCTTAGTGATATATAATTATTTATTTTTATTTTTAATATTTGTTATTTTTCAATTATCATAAGTAATTTTTTAAATATTCACAAAATTATGAATAATCTTTTTTCACGTAAATAATAAATTTAAGGTATTATAAATTATTTTAAAAATTATAAAAAGGACTTTTTATGATTATAATTATAATTATTACATTTTATACAAAAATGTGCGAAACTAAAAAAAAATTCATGACCGCAATGACCACGATGGTCTCCGTTATATCTGCAACCGTGATAAACGCAACACGACTGAAAACACGACCACAACCGCTATTTGAAACCCTAGTTGAGGTGAAGAGTGCAGCAACTACACCACTATTATTGAAAACCTAAAAACTGAGAGTGAAGGAGTAAGATCAGACCTCCATTGGAGAAGGAAAGGAAGAAACTCTTAGCCTACTGAAATGAAGCATGAAACAGGTGCTCATGGTGGTTGTGATTAGGGGTGGTTTTTGAGCAGTTTGGGCTGTATTTAGGTGTTGATTAGGGGTGGTTTTTGAACTAACTTTGTGAGGTAAAAGTACATGCTATTTAGGCGTTTATCAGGGGTTCATAGTGGCTATAACGAAGGCTAAATATAGCTTGAAAGAAAAGACAAATGGTTGATTTAAGGTGACGGTTTAGGGTCGAAATAGAAGCCACATGAGTCTCTTGGTTTGGCTAGGATAGTGTATAACAAGGGACCTCTCAATAGAGGAGCAAATAGCAGCAAGAGCTGGTTGCTTCCCTTTCTCTCGTTACACAGAACAGTAACAAGAGCTGCTAGTTAGTCTCTCTCTCGACTATAGAAGGCTGAAGCAAGAAAGGGAGCAATACAAGGCTGCTCACACAAGAACTGGAGAGGGTAAGGCTCCTTTTGCATAAGTTTCAAATATATACACACACACACACACACAAACCCATCCATATATGACTTTAGGTTATTTGTTAATTATAAAGGATAAATTCTTGGTGTAGGATTTTACTGGAAAATGTTAAGAAAAGGAGGTGATATGAGATTTAGTTAATGAAAGTTTTTAAAGAATAACACATTATACTTTTGGCTAAGATTGATGTGTGTGTGTGTGTGTATATATATATACACACACACCACTATATATAAGTATCTATAGAAATTGTAAGCTCATGAAGAGTAAATTCTTGGCATAGGAATGGTTAAAATAATTTTGATTGTAAGATACATGTTTTAGTACATAATTAAGTATAATGAGGGTATGTTTTGAGACGGTGATAAATTGGTGTGTAATGAATCGAAGTGATGGAGAAGTTTGAGCTTTGACTTGGAAACTCGAGGAACTGAACTGCTAAGCAACGATGTAAGTGGATTAAGTAAAGTTTCGTTATTATCATCTTGTAAGAGATGTTTATTTTATATAAATAAATTACCTAACTTTCAAAATTAAGTGCTATGATGCTATTGAGCAGGCTACTAAGGTAAGATATAAGGTATGACTGAACTGTGAATCTGGATTATGCTTGGGTCGAGATTGAGAACTGTGTTTTATAATTTATGTGTTGTGGCTAGCCAAGCTCGCCTGTTATATGAAATGAAATGTTCAAGTGTTTTAAGTTATTGCATGAATCTTGTTTGTCTAGTTTGTTTAGGCTAAGTGTACATGTGCATGGTTCGCATTAAAAATATCACTAGGTTACCATGCAAAGTACATAGAGGTACTTCATTGTCACGTCATGAATATCATATATTTACATCATTTTCTTATACGTTCACATATTTGGTTGGGCTGTCAATAGTTTCACACACACTTAACGACATTTAAGTATTTTATTTTACCGAGTAACCAAGGAACTACACTGTACAAATTCATATATGTTAATTACATAAACAAAATCTTTAACCATTCTAATTGAATTTACATGCCAAGATTTACTTACGTATACATAGTACTGTACATATATAAAGTTTGAATATACATAACAAAATAGTGTACCTCTAAAGACAATGATAGTCGCCTAAGGGATACCGTACAAAATCCTCCCGAAAAAGGTAGACATTCAATGCAAATAATCTGGAATGGGAGAAAGAGGGGGGGTGAGTTAATGCCCAGTAAGAAACATATATAAAGAGCTGATACTATGCATAGCTATATGCAGGTATCATAAAACATGCTCTTTATGCAGTAAACAAAAGTCCTATAATCTAAAGGCACAAAAATCAGAAAAGATATTATAGTTTGTTAGGTAGCTAGGCTAAGTACAGAAGGATGCCTTGGAGTACTTCATGTGTCTCGGCATCCAATTCCAACTATAGAGAGTTATTAAAATTCAAAATATAATTTCAAATAATTATTAGAAAATTATACTTAATTCATTCGGATAATCACCGAAAAGGTCCATTCAGAACAGTTCAGAAATTCCAAAATCAAACTTATCAATCATGTTTAAAATATAGTATGGAAATCAGAACAAAACTTATTATATATTTCAATAAATAAGAAAATCAAGAAACATATAGGAGTGCCTGGATCTATGTTAACCGGGGATTTAGCATCCTAGTAATAAAATATCGTGGAGACTAAATATCACCCAATAGACTCATGCAATAAAGTAAAGACTTATGACCATAGTCAAAAGTCCACAGAGTGCACTGATCAACTGACAACTGTGGGTACTATGACGTGATCAGTGTCAAACAGCATCGAAACAGAACGAAACGGATATGCATGAACCTGTAGGTAGCTATGGGGATAACAATCTCAAATCAATTCATAAATCAAATTAGATTCATTTTAAGAAATCAAAACATAGCTAAATTCTTCAATCAATTCATAAAGGAATTTCAAAACAAAACTTAATGCCATTGAATTATAAAAATTTAGTAAATATTCTCAATTCAGAATTCAAAGTCTAATATATTTTCTTTATACCCAACAAAGATGCAAAAACATGTAGAAATTATGAAATGAGTGAAAACTGATTAAATTTGTGAGAACCGTTTTTATATTGTACTGTACATGTATAAATATTTATTTATTAATTAATTTTGGTATATTTTGTAAATTATAAGTAAATAGTAATGTGGGCCCCACTTGATTATAGTGCCCAAATGTATGTAAGAATGAGGAAAACAGTGTACAGAGTGAAAATTTCGTGATCAAAATCTCATAATTGCATTATTTTTGGAAAATGTGGCAAACAAATTAGAAAATGATGGTTATGTCCTGAAGGTATTTTCGTATATTGTGCCCAAACTAAAATGAATTGAGACGAAGTAAAAATACCATGATATTCTATACGAAAAAAGTTTAAGATAGTGACAATAGATTTATCGAATTGGTGGTTAAATCAGAATTTATGCGATTGACCTGATAAGGGTAATTTTGTAATTTCACATTTTCGGTGAACTGCACGTTGACGAAACCACCATGATTAATCAAAATAAATCCAATAAGAAATAACTATAAAAATTTTTGGAGTGTAATTACATAGTTATAAAAATTACGGAAGCTTAAGGGCAAAATTGTCTGAAAATTTCATAACCAAGGGTGTTTTGGTCATTTTACCCTATTCTAGAAGGCTCTTTATAATTCTCCCTGGTGCTTGGCCAGCCACTATTCATCTTTCTTCCTCCTTGCTCCCACGCCACCATAGCCAAAAGAAGAGAAAAATAAAAAGCTTCTTAAAACCTCACTTAAACTAACTAATTTCACCAAACCTTCTTCATCAAAATTGTTCTATTCACTCTCCTTTATCTACCCATATCAAAATTTTCTTGAATAAGTGACAATATTTGGAGAAAGAAGAGCTTTAAGTTTCAGTCAAGGTAAGGCTCCCTTCATACATTGTGTTTCATTTAAGTTCAATGGTGTAGAATGATTGATTCAAGTAGGCTAAACATGTTTATGGCATTAGATTTAATTAAATTTAGCAAAATAAAATTTCACCATGAAAGGGGGATTTCAGCCAAGTGGAGAAGTTCATGAAACCATGTTGTTTCATGCATAAAAATAATGCCAAATTGAAGAACAAACATAGCTAAACATGAATATGAAGTTAGATTGTTGAAAAACAATGAATTTTGCAAGAGGAAGCATCCAGCCTAGGCAAGGGAACCTACACTCATGATTGCATTTGATGATTTTAGGGTTCCATTAGACGTGGAAATTATGAGGAGTCTACCGATACAATCGGATTTAAATTTCGATTTAAAACGGAGAAGTTATGTTTTAGCATCGATAGAAATTATAACGAGTTAATATTTCTAGTGTACAATGTGGATACTATTAAACATGAAAAGTAGCTTAAAAATAAGTGTTAAGTGAGCTAATATTTTTGGTGAATTTATCTGTAGCCCAGGAGAATTGGATATCGAGTGGTGCTATCGAGGAAACCGAATAAGTTAGACAGGTAAGGGATACATCTGTAGACTGTAGGGATATTATGGATGCATAGTTTCGATACGAATAATTTTATGAGAATATTTTGGAAGTGAAATGCCTTGAAAACTGTGCAAATTGTGGCTTTTGGCTTAAATTGAACTATGTTTAAAGTGCAGGGAGGCTAGGGTATTAGCAGTCGTTATGCTGCTGAAATTTCTTAGAAAATTTTCTAAAAATGTCATAAAATATTTTAGTGCATTGTTAAGTGAATTCCTAGCCTTAGAAATTAAATATTCAATGTTTTTCATAAAATATGTGTCATAACGTATTAAGGTTTAGGAAAACCTAATAGCTAGACACAAAAACTAAGGAGTCGCCACCAACCATTCTTAACCTAGGTGTGATTGGTCACCTATTCAAACTATGGATAAGGCTTAGTCCACGTTTAAAAATTCTAGGGTTCGAGAGTACGATTACATGTGGGGAAGGTATTAAGCACCCCACAACGCCCATTCTAAAATGGTACCACTTAGTTTTAGGTCATTTGCTAAATTTGCTTATGTTGATCTTTAATCTCGATATAATTAATATTGAAAAATATTTCTAAGTGTCCTCCATTAAGCTGGTGGGACAACTTAAAAAATCTTTCTCACTTCAGGAGTATTCAAGTAGCACTATGCAACTTACTTGAAGAGGTTCCGTCGTCGGATTCATTTTAATATCTTATGAAAAACCCTAACTTTGACTCCTTCTACCAATTCGTTCTTACTATTCTATTATTTTCTAATATTATTTTTTGATTATTTATTAATTCTTAATTTTATTTGTTTATTTATGGGAAAATGAATATGAATTATTTTTATCAAAAATTCCTTTTAGATCTTCCATTAAGTTGGTCAGACCAAAAAAAGAAATTTTCTTACCTAAAGATTTCCAAAGCATTATTTAAGCGTAACTCTACTTGGAAACTTATCATAGGAATAATCAATATTCATTCTCTATAACTTTTATTAATTATTGTCACCTTATTTTATTATTGTTTACCATTGTTATTTTATTATTATAGTTAACATGAATTATTAAATTTTTTATCTTCTTAATTAATTACTTTAACTTTAAATTTTTTAGACAAAAATCATTTATTTTATACTCTTAAAAGACGAATAAAAATCACTTATTACTGAAAATTATCTCCAAACTATCCATTAAGCTGGTGAGGCCTTGAAAATAATTTCCTCACCTAGAAATTTTCAAGAAAATCACTTAAACATAGTTCTCTCGATATTTCATCGTTGTAGTAATTCTTACTCACCTTCATTATAATTTTAATATCTAATTTTATTTATTTCATTTCTTATTATTGTTTCTATTATATTATCATGGATTATTAATATCGTTTCTAATTTTTATATCTAATTATTCTATTAATTAGTCATACTTGAATTTCATTATAAGTTTATTTTATTTAAAAAAATGAATATAAATTACTTTTTATTGAACATCCTATTTAGACCTTTCATTAACCCGGTGAGACCTTGGATAGAATTTCCTTACCTAGAAATTTTCAAGAAAATTACTTAAGCGTAATTATCTTGATATTTCATCATCAGAGTAATTATATTCACTTTTATTATTTTAATAACTTGCTTTGCTCATTTTATTTATTTCCTTCCTTATTTTATTATTTGTTATTACTATTTTTATCATATTATTACTAATCATTAACATCTTTTCTAATTTTGTAACTAATTATTTTTATTGTTATTTTATAATAAACTTATTTTATTTTTTAAAATGAATATGAATTATTTGTTATAAAAATCCTATTTAGACCCTTCATTAAGCTGGTGAGACCTTGAATAGGATTTTCTTACCTTGAAATTTTCAAAAAAATTACTTAAGCATAATTTCTTTGATATTTCATCTTCGGTCCAATCTCAATTTATTCTAGTATTATTGATTTTTATATAAAAATTATAACCTAGTTATCATTACTAATTACTGTTAATAAAAATTATTTTATTTTATTTTATGCACGTATTCATAAACTCAAAAGCATAGGATCTTTGGCACTATTTGATCTAAATACCAAATATAGACATGAGCAAATTATTTCATTAATCAATCTAATAAATTTAATACCGAACTTAATTATGTTCTACAAGTTAATTGAATAAATGAATTTTAATATAACAAATGTAATTAATTAATTTTCCTAACAACCTAGTAATGAGAAACGTACATATGTATGATTGAAAAACATGTTAGATATCATTAAAAATATGAAAAGAAATAAAATAAGAGATACATGTGTATGGGCAATACACCTTGCAACAGCCGAATTTCCTTTGCACGTGCTACTGTGCTCCTTTTATTTTCTTAAACATGCACTTCACTCAAGTAGCCTGAGACAGCAACGCGAATGCAACACAAAACTTAGTGCAGGCGATGGTGAAACAGGTGCGAGGCAGCAGCAAAAGGCAAGGCAGCGTTGTATGATGGTTGCGCAGAGCAGGGACGACGTGGTGCAGTTCTCAACAGTGCAGGCAATGTAATGGGAAGACAGCGTGGGACTGGGGTGTGATTTGCTGATTTGGTTGATGCAGAATGGTGAGGCAAGCACCGATGATGATGGGAAGCGAACAGGGATGAACAACGGTAGCAAAGTAATGCAGAGCAGATGCAAACTCGAGCAGCGGGTGATGATACTGTCTGCACATGTGGTAATAGGCAGATTTGGGTTCGATGAATTCCCCCCCTTTTCTTTTCTTTTTTTCCTGAATTTATAGACTCACCTCTTTGTTATTTTTGAAAGAATGCATCAATATTGTGTATCAAATCCCATGATTTAAGTATTGATTTTCGATTTTGCATAATCTTGGAGTTGGCTTGTTTGATTAAATTTCCAAAATTTTCCTTCAAATCATTCTTCAAAAATTTTTTGTTGATTTTCATTCCAACTTGACGTTAGTTTTAATTGCCATGATTTATCTTTTAATTTTCAGATTTGATACTATCCAAATTCACTTTTTTTATTGATTTCTCATTGATTTGCCAAATTGATATTTCCTTATTTCAAGTGACTTGGAGTTTGAGTCTTTCAAAAGAATTTTCAATTTTAATTTTTTTTTATTTATAATTTTTCCTTTTATCATTCTATATATATCTAAACTAACAAATAAATAAAAATAAAATAAAAAATAACATAACTAAAAAGAAAAAAGAAAGAAAGAAGGAAAAATAAATAAATAAAAGTAAAGTAATAAAAATAAATAGAATAAAGAATAATAAAAGTGGAAAATGAAAAAAGAAAATCAAAATCAAAATGAATTCATCACTTATCATCAATTTTAAGAAAACACATCAAGTGGACCCAAGGCCCACAATTTCGAACTAATTAGACCCAAACAAAAATTGGTGTCTATAGCTGCCCCTCTTTGCACATTGCTGAGCATCAGGAATATGGCAAAGACTTTAGACACCAATTTTGCCTCTCTCTCTCTCTCTCTCTCTCTCTCTCTCTCTCTCTCTCTCTCTCTCTTCTTCTTCTTCTCTTTTTTTTATATATATATTCTAAAAGAAATCGATTTCATCAAGAAAATACTCCTCCAACCGAGAGGCCTTTAAAACTTTTAAATTTTCTTATTTTTGAAGTGCTCTTTCGACTAGGAAGGCTCTGAAACTTTAAAATTTCTCATCTTTTAAGTGCTCCTTCGACTAGGAAGGCCCCGAAACTTTAAAATTTCTCATCTTTTAAAATGCTCTTTCGACTAGGAAGGCCCTGAAACTTTAAAATTTTCTCATCTCTAAAATGCTCCTTCGACTAGGAAGGCCCTAAAACTTTAAAAATTTTTCATCTCTAAAATGCTTAATTATGCCCGGAGGTCTTATAAATTATACCCTAAGGTTTTGAGGAAACATGCCTGAAGGTTTTACAGGTTGTACCCAAAGGTTTTAGTGAATCATGCTCGAAAGTCTTACAGGTTGTACCCCGGAGGTTTTGGTGAATCATGCTCGGAGGTCTTACAGATTGTACCAGGAGGTTTTAATGAATCATGCCCAAAGGTCTTACAGATTGTATTCAGAGGTTTTAATGAATCATGCTCGGAGGTCTTACAGATTGTACCGGAGGTTTTAATGAATCATGCCCGAATGTCTTACAGATTGTACTCGGAGGTTTTAATGAATCATGCTCGGAGGTCTTACAGATTGTACTCGAAGGTTTTAATGAATCATGCCCGGAGGTCTTACAGATTGTACCCGGAGGCTTTAATTGTTCTTGTCTGAAATATACCCTGAAGTTTTAAGGAATTATGCCTGGAGGTCTTATTGATTGTACCCGGAGGCTTTGATCTTATCTCATCATTTCAATTCTATCTTCTAGATCATCTTATCATTCTAGTTTCTTCTTTTTGTTATTTTCTATCTAAATTTCACATTTTTTCATCTCATCACATCTTTTAATCTCTTTTTCATTGCCCTATCATATCCATACCCTTTTAATTTCCTCTTTTTTTCCAAATTTTAACATTTTTGTCTCAAAACTTCATACCTTTTTCGTCACATCTTATTCCTTATCCTTCTCACATTTTCTGATTTTTTTCTTTTTTTTTTTAAATTTTCAAAATTGTAGTCATCTAATCTTTCAGAACTTTTTATCTATTGTCTTAATAAACAGTTCAATTTTTTTTGTGTGTGTCAAAATGCACATGATGAAATGTCATGCATGTTATGAATGCAATGCAAATGATAAACAATGCCTTACCAAGTCACATCATCAATCTACCATATTCCTTTCTTCAAAAATTTGTCATTCTTCAATCTTCTCTTTGCCTTATCATTCAATCTTTCAATGCCTCATCATTTTTCTTTCTTCAAGTTTAGCAATCTTAAAATCATTTGCCCCATCATCATCGTTCATTCAGTCTTCTCCTTGCCCCACAATTCTTCTTTCTTTAAATTTAGCAATCATCACTCATTCAGTCTTCCCATTGCCCCATCATCATCATTCATTTAGTTTTCTTCTTGCCCCACAATTCTTATCAAATTAAAATTCGTCAGTTTAAATCATAACAACAAAATCATCCCAAACTATTCACAAGAACACTTCACCACTTCTCATATCTTCAAGAAAATTCATGCTCTCATAACAACCAAAGATTGCCCCAAGAATAGTCTTAAAAACACCATCACCGCACTTGATTTCTTTAAAACAAGAACTTGCCCCCCATAAAATCACAAAACTCTCATTTTTCACTTCTTTAATTTTCTTTTTGAAGACAGAAAATTGCCTCACAAAATAATTTTCTAAGATAAAAGCATTTGGCATTTAAATCTCTTAAAAATTGGTGATTACTATTGAGAACAAATAGAATGAGTCACAACTTGGTCTAGCTGAATAAATGTATTGATTTGGTGCATCAAGGATGTTTGGTTATCAAGAAAGGTTCTATTGATCAATGTCTCTTCATCTTGGCTCACAAATGAAACAAATTCCTTGAAAATCAAAATTCCTTTTGTAAAAGTAGCTTTCATAAAACACAATCCATTTTAGCATTCTCTTAATTTGTTGATATGTGGACTTTAACAAATGTTAAGACTAGCTGTGATGGCTCAAATTTTTGGGCAAGGATTCAAATCTCAAATCAAATTTTCAAGGTGATGGTTTTTGAATTTCTCAAAAGGTCTTGACTGAAAGCATCACTCCTATGGTTTTTCTTCTTTCTTGTTATTGCCTTAGCATAGTCACAAATAATGGCCTTGAGTTGTTTCAAATTTGCTATAGACTGCCCTTTCATGGGTTTTCACCCTAGAGCTTCATTCTTTTTTTTCTTCTTTTTTTTTCTTTTTGTTTTATTGATTATTCTACCATGCCTTTGAAAATTCAAATTTCATTCCAAACTAAATAATGATGATGGTTTCTCAAAGAAAAGCTTTTCAATATAAGCATCTTTATTTGATCAAAATGGAATTTTAAGCACGTACCGTAGGCCAAGGTTTAGGGTTTTCAAAGAATGGATAAATAGGCCTAAAATAAGTGTTTTCAAGGTTTATCGAACCAAGGATCATTTCTTCAATTGTGAACATCTGTCCTTCCCATTCTTCGAAGCATTTTTCTTTTCTTTTTCTAATTTTTGTTCTCATTCATTTCTTCTTTTCCATCCTTTTTTTTCTACCTTTTTCATATTTTTTTCATTTTCTTGTTTTTTTCATATTGATTTCCATCTTCACATATCCTTCTTCTCACATTTGCCCCTTAACATAAGGCATCATTTTCTTGCATTTGACATAAGACCAATCACTAATGCTTCTAAAACTCCTCTAATGTATTTGCCTCTCTAATGTGGAGGGTGATCCTTGGTCAAGGTTCATTTAGAAAGAAATCAATAAGCTCAAAAGGGGTAACAAAGGGATGATTTCATTTCAGTAATAGGAATATGAAAGATGGCCATTTGTCATATCAAATATTGACACTTCTATTGAAAAACCAATCCTCAAGATGAAGATTTGGCTTTTGAAATCATTTGAATATCCCTCGTGCATGGTTTCACAATCAATTTTTTCTTCTTTTCTTTTTTTTTACTTCCTTTTTCTTCACTTTTTTTTCACAACTCATGCCCACAATGTATCAACTCAACTTTATGAAGGTCATATGCAACAATTTTCATTATCATGGTTTAAAATAGGAAAAAAGATATCAATCAAATTAAGAATGGCAATTAAAAGATGTTAAGGTTATCAAAAGTTTGGCTCTTTTAATTATTTGGCCTCAAGATATAGTGAAAGATGGTTTGAATTAGAAAGTTCAAGTTATAAGAAAGAATTTTGGGTTGATGTGTTTGGGACACTTAGCTTGGCCTTAACATCTATCAAATTTCCAAATACAAAGTCCTTAAGAGAATGCTTCATGAATTGGTCCTTTAGAACAGTTCAAAAAGTTTTGCAAATTCATCAGTCATTTCATTGCTCATTGCCTTAATGAAGATCATTGACTTCAAAAGTTTACCATGGTAAGCAAAGATAAATGAATTTCAAGCTTGTGTTTCTTTATGGATTCCAAGTTTTCCTTGAATCGGAAAGTATACTAGAAAAGTAATGGCTAGGTCTATTCATTCTCGATAGCAACCACCAATTTTTCAAAATTATTTTATTCCATCTACTTGGAAAGTAAAATATGGAAAACTTTCAAAACAACTTGATGCAAATTTCAAGAATCTCGAGAACATCTTACATCCACAAATTACACATAGGAAACTTGACTTATGGAGAAGCAAACTTCCATTTTTCAATAAGCTTTTGAGTTAAGGCACTACTATTGATGAGTTCTTCAACATTTTCCTTCAATTGCCTACACTTTTCTGTTGAATGCCCAATTGCCCCCATATGATATTCACATTTGCTATTTGGTTCATAACTCCTTGCTGCTAGGTTTGGAGTTGCTTTCAAAGGCATAGGCATCGGATACTGGTTCTCTATTAGCAAAGGCATTAGTTTAGAAATTGGAATTGACAATCTTTCTACACCATTTCTTAGCCTTCTTGGATTGTTTGGTAGGGTAAAGAGTGATTAAGGACAAAAGTTAGGCTGAAAACTATTTTGAGGAATTGACTGAAAAGGATATGGACAAGGGTGGTGAGATTGTTGCATGGGGTATGGGTAATATGTCACGACCCGAAGACCGCGACTTTCACTCGATTCTTATACTTTTCTTAGTCTACAAATTTATGGACTAAATTTTTCTTTTTCATTTTAAGGTTTGTATTCGGTGTCAGTGTAGTTACTATACCATCTCGGTGACTTATAGTTATTCCATTTAAATATTTAACAACCACGGAAACGATTCTTAGTTACATCCCGACTTGTTAAACAGAATATGTACTGTGCTTCAATTTAAGTCTTACATGTAAACAAGTAATTTATAAGAAACATATACCTCAGAAGACTAGTACCAAGTCCATATACAGTCTCCGATGCCCACTGAGCAGCTCACATGGCAGATGTTAACTTCAATAATCTGAAAGAGATGAAATTTAGTGGGGTGAGCAAAACCACGGCTCAGTAAGATACTAATATAAATACAAGAGTAGGATTAAACTGTCTTAAACTGCAATGCTTAATACTTACAAGGATGCAATTACGGTTAATCCTTTCTCATCGATACATCTCATTATCACTTTTCATTTCATAATCATATTTCTGTATTCTATCATCTCTTATCAATTCTCATATCATCTCTTATCAATTCTCATATCATCTCTTATCAATTCTCGTATTGTAGATCATAATCACGGTGGTACCCAGTCATAATTCTCTTCGTGTATCTCTATATTCGTATTTCATAACATATCATGACCTCATATAGATGAAATATCGTTACCACCGAGTCATGACATTCCTCATGGAATTCTCATATACCAAGCATATTGTCATATTAGGGTTTAATATGCAATTCATGTAATTTTTCTGTATAAACCGCGATCATTTCAAATCATATCATATATACTTTAGGACATGCTCAACATATGCATTTTCAAAAGTTTGCCTTTAAGGCATAATATAAACATATTCAATTTCAATTCATGTATTCGTTTTCGGAGCATGTCTAAAACATATGCGGTTTTAAAACATTTTTCATATACTATAAATCATATCAGGTTTAGAGTTCATATCAAATCAATCTATACTCTAAACCGCATGTCGTTTCAAATTCAACACAAAATCGTATATAAATCATGTAAGTATCGAAATCATTTATCATATACTTTTAAATCATCTACTGTAAATCATATCAGGTCTAGAGTTCATATCAAATCAAACTATACTCTAGACCGCATATCATGCCATGTTCGACACAAAATCACATATAAATCATATAGTGTCGAATTCATATCTTATGGACTTTTAAAACATGTTTAAAACATGTACTATTTCAAAACATATTTCATTTCAAATCTGTTTCATGTACAGTATAAATCATGTCAAGTCTAGAGTTCATATCAATAAAAATCATACTCTAGACTTCATATCATATTTGTTAGAGACTAGGCTAGATCCCTATCATCTCTCTATCAATAAAGACTTAAATCACTGTAGCTAGCAGTGAAAATCATATCGTCCCCTGGAAACCAACTAGGGCGCTATCTATGGCCATAGACCTCATCGCTCTCAGCCCCACTGATCAGACGTGACTGAGACCTGTCCACGACTATTGTCGGACAAGCATATCTATCTGCCTAATGAGCAAAGCTCCAATTAGGCGGTTTCCACTATGCTTTATTGAATTTAATTCTTTTAGGGTGCCTACAGTCTCATAAAACATTTAAATCTATAGCTTTCTTTTCAATATCATGTAAGGCATATGGTAAAATTCTGTATGAGACTTCATATATCAAAATATATATATATTTACCATATACTTTCATTTCAAAACAAATCAATACTTTTCAGTATTCATATAAACATTATTAAAATGTTTCAAGTTGCAAGAAGGCATGCTTAAATGCGATGCTGTAAAACATTTCAGTATGCAACTTCGGTAATGTTTCCATCAAATATGCTAAAGCGATTCATTTAACTTTATCACCATCAATTATTTGATTTCAAGACTTTCTTTCTGTCAACCAATAAATCACTATACAATTCATTCACTATTCATCTAATTCAGTATTCAATTTGCTCAGTACTCAATTCATTTGGAAATCAAATCACTTGGTATTCAGACCATTCAGTATTCAATACCCTTTCTTGATCGTCATTGACTATTATAATCATTTATACACTTCATCATCAATATTAGGATCGCATCATTAGTATGAATCCTCTAAGTTTTGATAAGCATTTAAACATCAATTTCTAAAATAGTCATCAAGTTACCGAATTTATGCAAATAATAATATCATCCTTCAATATCTGTTCCAGAATCGACATCGAGGATAACAGAATCACAAAATCGATAGTCACTTATCAAATCCATTTATGATTTGATCTATTGATACATGTTTATCATTTTTGATTTGAGGTTCAATTTCATTTACTATCACAAAATCGTATCTAAATCCTCAAATCCATTTTCATGTGGCCTTTATGATTTTATCCGAACTTATGCAATTGTCGATCTTATTATTCAAGATCTATTCTAAGGTTATAAGCACAATCATCTTTTCACATATTTATCACTCATTTCTTTGAATCCATAATTGATCGGATTGTGTCGTAATTAAATCTCCATTTCAATCTCTCTAATTTGTCCATATTATCACTTTCGAAATTATTTCAAAATCATGAAACCGGACTCGGTAATTCTGGAAATCATTACTCCGTTAATAACTTCACAATCCAATCATTCGACCATCGAAATTTCAACTGTGATCTTCTCTTCCAAGCTACATCATATAATTATCATCACTTTTATCCGTGATCTGTCTAATTAATAATTCCACCTCAATCTCAACTTGATACCATTTGTGATATTAAAATTACTTGATTTATCGATTCTATAAGGTTTTAAACCATGTAATTCACCACATTATCGTTTTCAACGATCTATCTTCTCATCGACTTCAATATCAAACTCTTTCGGTAATACTATAAAATCCTTTCAATATTTATTTTCAATAATTATCTCCAAGATTCCATTTATGTGAGAAACTTAATCTTTTTCCTCAATTATTTTCCTAAAAATTTCGACAGCATAACGGCTTAATTTTCCCTAACCTCCTGCAAGGGAAACACAATTTATATTTGCAGCCGTTGATTCTCACCAATTTTACCTCTTACTAAGACCCCCACCATCAGTTGTGGGTCCTCTTAGCATTTTTTAGCAAATCTATTTAAATTGATGCATCATATAAAAATCATAATTCCATTTAAAGTCAATTAAATAAATGCATCATAAAAAAATCATAATTCCCACATACAATATAAAGTTACTAATGCTTTATAAAAGTATCTTACTTGTTCGCCAAAGCTTAGCGCACTTTCCGATTTCCGAGCCTTGCCGAACTCCACCATTCGTCTCATTTCCGTTTTGCTACAATTTTCAATATTAATGCACTACATCAATATAACCATAAATTATTCAATAACATCAATAATTTATTTTTCCTCAATTTTTCTTACCTTTTCTTCCTTCTTCTTCTTCCTTTTCCTTTTTCCTTTTCCTTTTTCCTTTTTCTTTTCTTTTCTTCTTTTTCTTCCTTTTCCTTTTCCTTTTCCTTTTTCTTCTTCTTTTTTTTTTCTTTCTTTTTTTTTTTTCCCTGAACCGGGTCGGGTCGGGTCAAACCGGGTCGGGTCGGGTCAAAGCTTGGCTTGGCTGGTTCAACTTTGGCTGACCGGTTCGGTCACCGGTGGCCACCCATTCCGGTGGTTCGGCCACTCCACAGCTTGCCGAGGTTGCGAGGATGCCGGATCTGGCCTCGGTTTCGCCCCATCACCGGCGACGGCGCCGGATCTGGTCCGTGGCTCTCGGCTCCTTTCCCTTCCTCTTTTTTCCTTCCTCCGTCGGTTTCCCCTTCGCCGGTGGCTCCTCTCACCTTCCCCTGGTCCCCGCCGGTCTCGTGGGGGGAGTGGCGGTGCTCGGATCGGCCGGCACCGCCGATCTCCTCTTCTCTTTTCCTCTCTTTTCCTTCGGTTTCCTCTTCTGTTTTCGCCCCGCTTCTTTCTCGTTCCGCCTCGGTCTACTGTCATCGGCTTCTTCCTTTGCCGACGACGTCGCTCCTCCCGCTTCTTCCTTTCTCCGGTGGCCGGCGTCGTCCGGCGCTTTTCTCTTTAGTCTCCTCTTTTGTTTTTGGCTAACAGAAAAGAAATGTGGTTCCCCGATTCCCACTGCTCTTCCTTCCTTTTTTTTTTTATATATATATATTTATATATGTAAATACATATTTCATATAAAAATATATATATATATATATATACACACTTTATTTTAAAATATTATACATATATATATTTTATATATGTATATCATATATATACGTAAATGTATAATAAAATACATACGTATTCATTTTATGGTATCAAAGAGTATTTTCAACGTACGATATGTGCATATATTTCATATATATATGAATATATATATTTATTTAAAAATACATTTATATAATAACCTTATATAAATATATAAAATTACATATTTTTATTTCTTATTAAGTTTTGGATTTCTAAATATCCAAAATTATTTTCTTCACTTTCATTCTTATTTAATTTGGATTTCCATTTATCCAAATTAAATTTCCTCCTTCATTTCTTATTTCCAAATTTAATTTTCCTTTTTATTTCTTATTTAATTTGGATTTCACTTTGTCCAAATTAAATTTTTTGGATACCTTATATTTATTTAGAAAATTCTTGGTCTTCACATTCTCCCCACCTTAAGAAATTCGGTCCTCCGAATTTAACTTAGATTTAGAAAGTGGTACTGTTCTGTACTCTTATCTTTCTTGTCCTTTCAATCATCCTTTAAATGATGCTACCAGCATACTGTCAAATTCAGATTCACTTTTTATACTGTTATATATCATTTCCCACCATATATTCATACCTCTTAAAATTTCTTATCACCTTGGGAGTTGTCACTTTCTATCTCTTTTCACATAATAGCTGTTTCACACCATTTATCATTCGTTTCTCTCATTTGATGCCAAGTCGATATAGTTTAGTAACTATCGTTTACCGATTTAATCAGTAGTATGTAATTGTCCCAGTAGCTTTTTAAATCTCGTGCATCCGCTCTCTCAACATATCTTCGAGCGTTTCCACATTATGCTCGAATTTTCATATCAGTATGGAGCGATGCCGTCAATCAATTTGGAATCCCAAAGCCTTTTACTATTTTCCATAACATATGGCAATTCAAGATTCCATTATATGTAATGCTCACTGGAACTTCACATACCTTCTCTTCGTTTCATATTTATATTTCGACTAAGGCATTAGAGAAATCTAGAAGTTTGAAAATGGAAAAGTGATTCAATTTGATCAACTAGTCTATAATCACTTCCATAATATCATATTTCTTTTGGGTTTCATATTATCCCACAACACTCATTGTCACATTGATAAATCAAGGCTGCACCTCATTACAGACTTTACTGTTAATCATCTCTTGCCATAAATGTAACATTTATCAATCATCTTCTCTCTATATCTCCTTCCACGTAGTATCCTTATTACATCTCGATGTGATAACCAAAGCGAAATCACTTTCAATCTTAAATTCGAAAACTGCTTCATATTCATGTTCCCTTATAACTCGAAATCATATTTTCAATTTCCAATAATCTTCATAATTAAAGTGGGATTGTACTTTCAATCGAGCCATATGTTTGGGTTCGATCATTTTTCGTTGGCTATTTCTTGACCTCTTTCAATCCTTCTCAATTTACATATCGATCATATTCTATACAATCATTCCATTATCTTCCATATAAATTGCCACAATCAATCATTCTCGATCATTCATATTCTATTCCTTCAAGGTGATACACAATTCTTCCAAACCATATCGATACCATTCATTAACGGTTTCCAGTCCGTTTTAATAGGTCATCGATTAGCATCTTTATGTCAAAGCCCAGCCTGTTTTAAATAGGTCGTCGACTGGTATCACCATACCAATAGCTGACAATTCTTGGTACAGATTGAAAATCAACAAGTTTACATGTAGATACTACACAGTACATGGGATGTAACACTATCACTGTCTCAACTACACCGACACGTACTAGACAAACCGTGCTCTGATACCATTAAACCGGTCACGACCCGAAGACCGCGACTTTCACTCGATTCTTATACTTTTCTTAGTCTACAAATTTATGGACTAAATTTTTTTTTTTCATTTTAAGGTTTGTATTCGGTGTCAGTGTAGTTACTATACCATCTCGGTGACCTATAGTTATTCCATTTAAATATTTAACAACCACGGAAACGATTCTTAGTTACATCCCGACTTGTTAAACAGAATATGTACTGTGCTTCAATTTAAGTCTTACATGTAAACAAGTAATTTATAAGAAACATATACCTCAGAAGACTAGTACCAAGTCCATATACAGTCTCCGATGCCCACTGAGCAGCTCACATGGCAGATGTTAACTTCAATAATCTGAAAGAGATGAAATTTAGTGGGGTGAGCAAAACCACGGCTCAGTAAGATACTAATATAAATACAAGAGTAGGATTAAACTGTCTTAAACTACAATGCTTAATACTTACAAGGATGCAATTACAGTTAATCCTTTCTCATCGATACATCTCATTATCACTTTTCATTTCATAATCATATTTCTGTATTCTATCATCTCTTATCAATTCTCATATCATCTCTTATCAATTCTCATATCATCTCTTATCAATTCTCGTATTGTAGATCATAATCACGGTGGTACCCAGTCATAATTCTCTTCGTGTATCTCTATATTCGTATTTCATAACATATCATGACCTCATATAGATGAAATATCGTTACCACCGAGTCATGACATTCCTCATGGAATTCTCATATACCAAGCATATTGTCATATTAGGGTTTAATATGCAATTCATGTAATTTTTCTGTATAAACCGCGATCATTTCAAATCATATCATATATACTTTAGGACATGCTCAACATATGCATTTTCAAAAGTTTGCCTTTAAGGCATAATATAAACATATTCAATTTCAATTCATGTATTCGTTTTCGGAGCATGTCTAAAACATATGCGGTTTTAAAACATTTTTCATATACTATAAATCATATCAGGTTTAGAGTTCATATCAAATCAATCTATACTCTAAACCGCATGTCGTTTCAAATTCGACACAAAATCGTATATAAATCATGTAAGTGTCGAAATCATTTATCATATACTTTTAAATCATCTACTGTAAATCATATCAGGTCTAGAGTTCATATCAAATCAAACTATACTCTAGACCGCATATCATGCCATGTTCGACACAAAATCACATATAAATCATATAGTGTCGAATTCATATCTTATGGACTTTTAAAACATGTTTAAAACATGTACTATTTCAAAACATATTTCATTTCAAATCTGTTTCATGTACAGTATAAATCATGTCAAGTCTAGAGTTCATATCAATAAAAATCATACTCTAGACTTCATATCATATTTGTTAGAGACTAGGCTAGATCCCTATCATCTCTCTATCAATAAAGACTTAAATCACTGTAGCTAGCAGTGAAAATCATATCGTCCCCTGGAAACCAACTAGGGCGCTATCTATGGCCATAGACCTCATCGCTCTCAGCCCCACTGATCAGGCGTGACTGAGACCTGTCCACGACTATTGTCGGACAAGCATATCTATCTGCCTAATGAGCAAAGCTCCAATTAGGCGGTTTCCACTATGCTTTATTGAATTTAATTCTTTTAGGGTGCCTACAGTCTCATAAAACATTTAAATCTATAGCTTTCTTTTCAATATCATGTAAGGCATATGGTAAAATTCTGTATGAGACTTCATATATCAAAATATATATATATATTTACCATATACTTTCATTTCAAAACAAATCAATACTTTTCAGTATTCATATAAACATTATTAAAATGTTTCAAGTTGCAAGAAGGCATGCTTAAATGCGATGCTGTAAAACATTTCAGTATGCAACTTCGGTAATGTTTCCATCAAATACGCTAAAGCGATTCATTTAACTTTATCACCATCAATTATTCGATTTCAAAACTTTCTTTTTGTCAACCAATAAATCACTATACAATTCATTCACTATTCATCTAATTCAGTATTCAATTTGCTCAGTACTCAATTCATTTGGAAATCAAATCACTTGGTATTCAGACCATTCAGTATTCAATACCCTTTCTTGATCGTCATTGACTATTATAATCATTTATACACTTCATCATCAATATTAGGATCGCATCATTAGTATGAATCCTCTAAGTTTTGATAAGCATTTAAACATCAATTTCTAAAATAGTCATCAAGTTACCGAATTTATGCAAATAATAATATCATCCTTCAATATCTGTTCCAGAATCGACATCGAGGATAACAGAATCACAAAATCGATAGTCACTTATCAAATCCATTTATGATTTGATCTATTGATACATGTTTATCATTTTTGATTTGAGGTTCAATTTCATTTACTATCACAAAATCGTATCTAAATCCTCAAATCCATTTTCATGTGGCCTTTATGATTTTATCCGAACTTATGCAATTGTCGATCTTATTATTCAAGATCTATTCTAAGGTTATAAGCACAATCATCTTTTCACATATTTATCACTCATTTCTTTGAATCCATAATTGATCGGATTGTGTCGTAATTAAATCTCCATTTCAATCTCTCGAATTTGTCCATATTATCACTTTCGAAATTATTTCAAAATCATGAAACCGGACTCGGTAATTCTGGAAATCATTACTCCGTTAATAACTTCACAATCCAATCATTCGACCATCGAAATTTTAACTGTGATCTTCTCTTCCAAGCTACATCATATAATTATCATCACTTTTATCCGTGATCCGTCTAATTAATAATTCCACCTCAATCTCAACTTGATACCATTTGTGATATTAAAATTACTTGATTTATCGATTCTATAAGGTTTTAAACCATGTAATTCACCACATTATCGTTTTCAACGATCTATCTTCTCATCGATTTCAATATCAAACTCTTTCGGTAATACTATAAAATCCTTTCAATATTTATTTTCAATAATTATCTCCAAGATTCCATTTATGTGAGAAACTTAATCTTTTTCCTCAATTATTTTCCTAAAAATTTCGACAGCATAACGGCTTAATTTTCCCTAACCTCCTGCAAGGGAAACACAATTTATACTTGCAGCCGTTGATTCTCACCAATTTTACCTCTTACTAAGACCCCCACCATCAGTTGTGGGTCCTCTTAGCATTTTTTAGCAAATCTATTTAAATTGATGCATCATATAAAAATCATAATTCCATTTAAAGTCAATTAAATAAATGCATCATAAAAAAATCATAATTCCCACATACAATATAAAGTTACTAATGCTTTATAAAAGTATCTTACTTGTTCGCCAAAGCTTAGCGCACTTTCCGATTTCCGAGCCTTGCCGAACTCCACCATTCGTCTCATTTCCGTTTTGCTACAATTTTCAATATTAATGCACTACATCAATATAACCATAAATTATTCAATAACATCAATAATTTATTTTTCCTCAATTTTTCTTACCTTTTCTTCCTTCTTCTTCTTCCTTTTCCTTTTTCCTTTTCCTTTTTCCTTTTTCTTTTCTTTTCTTCTTTTTCTTCCTTTTCCTTTTCCTTTTCCTTTTTCTTCTTCTTTTTTTTTTCTTTCTTTTTTTTTTTTCCCTGAACCGGGTCGGGTCGGGTCAAAGCTTGGCTTGGCCGGTTCAACTTTGGCTGACCGTTTCGGTCACCGGCGGCCACCCATTCCGGCGGTTCGGCCACTCCACAGCTTGCCGAGGTTGCGAGGATGCCGGATCTGGCCTCGGTTTCGCCCCATCACCGACGACGGCGCCGGATCTGGTCCGTGGCTCTCGGCTCCTTTCCCTTCCTCTTTTTTCCTTCCTCCGTCGGTTTCCCCTTCGCCGGTGGCTCCTCTCACCTTCCCCTGGTCCCCGCCGGTCTCGTGGGGGGAGTGGCGGTGCCCGGATCGGCCGGCACCGCCGATCTCCTCTTCTCTTTTCCTCTCTTTTCCTTCGGTTTCCTCTTCTGTTTTCGCACCGCTTCTTTCTCGTTCCGCCTCGGTCTACCGTCATCGGCTTCTTCCTTTGCCGACGACGTCGCTCCTCCCGCTTCTTCCTTTCTCCGGTGGCCGGCGTCGTCCGGCGCTTTTCTCTTTAGTTTCCTCTTTTGTTTTTGGCTAACAGAAAAGAAATGTGGGAATCGGGTTCCCCGATTCCCACTGCTCTTCCTTCCTTTTTTTTTTTATATATATATATTTATATATGTAAATACATATTTCATATAAAAAAAAAATATATATATATATATATATATATATACACACTTTATTTTAAAATATTATACATATATATATTTTATATATGTATATCATATATATACGTAAATGTATAATAAAATACATACGTATTCATTTTATGGTATCAAAGAGTATTTTCAACGTACGATATGTGCATATATTTCATATATATATGAATATATATATTTATTTAAAAATATATTTATATAATAACCTTATATAAATATATAAAATTACATATTTTTATTTCTTATTAAGTTTTGGATTTCTAAATATCCAAAATTATTTTCTTCACTTTCATTCTTATTTAATTTGGATTTCCATTTATCCAAATTAAATTTCCTCCTTCATTTCTTATTTCCAAATTTAATTTTCCTTTTTATTTCTTATTTAATTTGGATTTCACTTTGTCCAAATTAAATTTTTTGGATACCTTATATTTATTTAGAAAATTCTTGGTCTTCACATAATATGGGGTATAACTTTCATACTGCTTTTTATTAGCCATAGCCTGAACATCTTGACTCTCGTTATTGAATGTTGCACCTCTCCTTGTATTTGCCCATTCGATCTTCCTGCTTTTATAGCAAATTCAATTATCTCACCAAAGAGTACCATATCTGCAAAGTTTTTGGTGACATTACCAATAATTCTCTCATAGTATGGAGCCTTAAGTGTATTGACAAACAGAATTGTAGTCTCTTTCTCTGTGAGGGGAGGCTGAACTTGAGCGGCAATATCTCGCCATCTCTAAGCATATTCTCCAAAGCTCTCGGTAGCTCTCTTTTCCATATTCTGTAAGAATAATCGACCTAGTACCATATCCTCTGCATGTTGATATTGAGCTATAAAGGCCCTCGCAAGATCCTTCCATGAATGAATGCGTCCTCTATCTAATTGGGCATACCACCTTGTTGCGAACCCAATAGGGCTATCTTGAAAACAGTGGATTAGCAACTTTTCATTGTGAGTATGCCCTGCCATTTTTCAACAAAACATTGTAATATGGGTTAATGGGCATTTAGTTCCATCATATTTTTCAAAGTCGGCGACTTTGAATTTTGCGGGTTACACCAAATCAGGAACCAAACTCAATTTCTCCATGTCAATGTTTCCATAAATAATGCTCCCTTCGATAGCACTCAGTCTCTCCTCTAACATATCACACATACGATGCATCGCCTCATGAGAACCTAGTTTAACCACTTCCCTCCTAAACTTCTCTTGCTTGATGGGGTCCTCCATTTGGGGATCCTCTCTAATGTTAATGTCTTCATCAACTCCCTTCCCTTTTGCTAAGCTCATCATCATCTCCATCATCTTGACCATTTGTTCCCTAGACTTTTCTTGGGCCCTGACAATCTCTTGTTGCACCTTTTCTATTCCATCAATTCGTGCCAACTACTCATTCTCCATTACTCTTGTTTGCAAATAAGTATCATATGGGTGACTGGCAATTTTGATGGCCAAGCTATCTTCTCACCTTTATTACCATAGTCTAAGTCAAGATGCCATGATATGCACATACAAACCTAAGCATGAGATGCATGCTCAATTTATGTATGACCAAAAATGTCTAAATATATAGGTGCAATGTTCAACTTGACATGTTATGCATCACAAAATCAAAGGAAAACCTCATGTGATGAATAGACACATTTCATCTCTTTATTTTCTTTATTTTGATTTTTTATTATTATATTTTTTGAAAAAGAAGAAATTTTCCTTCATGTGTCCTGATCCTTGGTTATCTATACATGATGAGCTGGCATGGCTCTAACTTAAGTTGGCCTCTTAGGTTTCTTTATATGCTTGGTTTGGATAAGTCAGAATTCTAAAGGTTCTCAAATTGTTCCTCACTACTGTCCACATAGGACTAGTAAGGCACCCAATCCTCACCCATCACAGGTTACAAATGGAAAGGTTCAATTTGAGTGGGAGTATTTCACTAGCCATTATGGAGGTATTACCTCACAAGAGCATAGATACTTTACTCCCTCCTAAAAAGGACCGAGCTCGGGTCGAGGGCTTATGCATGCTAATGTAAAGTGATGTGTGTGTATGAAGGAATAATGTTTTATTTATTGTTCATTTTCTATTAAGATCTTTTAAGCAAGTTCTGAGATGACCTAAAACTAAGTATTGGCCTTACTCTTTGATATCCCCAGTGGAGTCGCTAAACTGTCATAACGTATTAAAGTTTAGGAAAACCTAATATCTAGACACAAAAACTAAGGAGTCACCACCAACCATTCTTAACCTAGGTGTGATTGGTCACCTATTCAGACTATGGATAAGGCTTAGTCCACGTTTAAAAATTCTAAGGTTCGGGAGTACAGTTACGTGTGGGGAAGGTATTAAGCACCCCACAACGCCCATCCTAAAATGGTACCACTTAGTTTTAGGTCATTTGCTAAATTTGCTTATGTTGATCTTTAATCTCGATATAATTAATATTGAAAAATATTTCTAAGTGTCCTCCATTAAGCTGGTGGGACAACTTAAAAAATCTTTCTCACCTCAGGAGTATTCAAGTAGTACTATGCGACTTACTTGAAGAGGCTCCGTCGTCGGATTCATTTTAATATCTTATGAAAAACTCTAAATTTGACTCCTTCTACCAATTCGTTCTTACTATTCTATTATTTTCTAATATTATTTTTTGATTATTTATTAATTCTTAATTTTATTTGTTTATTTATGGGAAAATGAATATGAATTATTTTTATCAAAAATTCTTTTTAGATCTTCCATTAAGTTGGTCAGACCAAAAAAAGAAATTTTCTTACTTAAAAATTTCCAAAGCATTACTTAAGCGTAACTCTACTTGGAAACTTATCATAGGAATAATCAATATTCATTCTCTATAACTTTTATTAATTATTGTCACCTTATTTTATTATTGTTTACCATTGTTATTTTATTATTATAGTTAACATGAATTATTAAATTTTTTATCTTCTTAATTAATTACTTTAACTTTAAATTTTTTAGACAAAAATCATTTATTTTATACTCTTAAAAGACGAATAAAAATAACTTATTATTGAAAATTATCTCCAGACCATCCATTAAGCTGGTAAGGCCTTGAAAATAATTTCCTCACCTAGAAATTTTCAAGAAAATCACTTAAGCATAATTCTCTCGATATTTCATCGTTGGAGTAATTCGTATTCACCTTCATTATAATTTTAATATCTAATTTTATTTATTTCATTTCTTATTATTGTTTCTATTATATTATCATGGATTATTAATATCGTTTCTAATTTTTATATCTAATTATTCTATTAATTAGTCATACTTGAATTTCATTATAAGTTTATTTTATTTAAAAAAATGAATATAAATTACTTTTTATTGAAAATCCTATTTAGACCTTCCATTAAGCTGGTAAGACCTTGGATAGAATTTCCTTACCTAGAAATTTTCAAGAAGATTACGTAAGCATAATTATCTTGATATTTCATCATCAGAGTAATTATATTCACTTTTATTATTTTAATATCTTGCTTTGGTCATTTTATTTATTTCCTTCCTTATTTTATTATTTGCTATTACTATTTTTATCATATTATTACTAATCATTAACATCTTTTCTAATTTTGTAACTAATTATTTTTATTGTTATTTTATAATAAACTTATTTTATTTTTTAAAATGAATGTTAATTATTTGTTATCAAAAATCCTATTTAGACCCTCTATTAAGCTGGTGAGACCTTGAATAGGATTTTCTTACCTTGAAATTTTCAAGAAAATCACTTAAGCATAATTTCTTTGATATTTCATCATCGGTTCAATCTAAATTTATTCCAGTATTATTGATTTTTATATAAAAATTATAACCTAGTTATCATTACTAATTACTGTTAATATAAATTATTTTATTTTATTTTATGCACTTATTCATAAACTCAAAAGCATAGGATCTTTGGCACTATTTGATCTAAATACCAAATATAGACATGAGCAAATTATTTCATTAATCAATCTAATAAATTTTATACCTAACTTAATTATGTTCTACAAGTTAATTGAATAAATGAATTTTAATATAACAAATGTAATTAATTAATTTTCCTAAATGAGAAACGTACATATGTATGATTGAAAAACATGTTAGATATAATTAAAAATATAAAAAGAAATAAAATAAGAGATACATGTGTATGGGCAATATACCTTGCAACAGCCGAATTTCCTTTGCACGTGCTACTGTGCTCCTTTTATTTTCTTAAACATACACTTCAATCAAGTAGCCTGAGACAGCAACGCGAATGCAACACACAACAACTTAGTGCAGGCGATGGTGAAACAGGTGCGAGGCAGCAGCGAAAGGCAAGGCAGCGTTGTATGATGGTTGCGCAGAGCAGGGACGACGTGGTGCAGTTCTCAACAGTGCAGGGAATGTAATGGGAAGACAGCGTGGGACTGGGGTGTGATTTGCTGATTTGGTTGGTGCAGAATGTGCGGCAAGCAGCGATGATGATGGGAAGCGAACAGGGATGAACAACGGTAGCAAATGCAAACTCGGGCAGCGGGTGATGATACTGTCTGCACATGTGTTAATAGGCAGATTTGGGTTCGATGAATTCCGCCCCCCCTCTTTTCTTTTCTTTTTTTTCCTGAATTTGTAGACTCACCTCTTTGTTATTTTTGAAAGAATGCATCAATATTGTGTATCAAATCCCATGATTTAAGTGTTGATTTTCGATTTTGCATAATCTTGGAGTGACTTGTTTGATTGAATTTCCAAAATTTTCCTTCAAATCCTTCTTCAAAAATTTTCTGTTGATTTTCTTTCCAACTTGACCTTGGTTTTAATTGCCATGATTTATCTTTTAATTTTCAGATTTGATACTACCCAAATTCACTTTTTTATTGATTTCTCATTGACTTGCCAAATTAATATTTCCTTATTTCAAGTGAGTTGGAGTTTGAGTCTTCCAAAAGAATTTTCAATTTTAATTTTTTTATTTTTATTTATAATTTTTCCTTTTATCATTCTATATATATATATATATATATATATATATATATATCTAAACTAACAAATAAATAAAATTAAAATTAAAAAAAATAACACAACGAAAAAGAAAGAAAAAAAAGAAAGAAGGAAAAATAAATAAATAAAAGTAAAGTAATAAAAATAAATAGAATAAAGAATAATAAAAGAGGAAAATGAAAAAAGAAAATCAAAATAATACCAAAATCAAAATCAAAATGAATTCATCACTTATCATCAATTTTAAGAAAACAAATCAAGTGGACCCAAGGCCCACAATTTCGAACTAATTAGATCCGGACAAAAATTGGTGTCTACAATATGAATATACCGAAAAACATTATTTAAATATTCATGTTATCAAATTTAATTAAAATAAAGCTACTTAAAATTTCTCATAAATGTTTTAAAGTGTAATAAATGGTTTATAAAGTGAAGTATTGAAAAGTGAATATTTTATAAATTATTTTCACTATAATATTCACTGTATTATAAATTAATTTTTATGGACTGATTGAAGATTTCACTTATTTTATTAATTTCCATAAAGGTGATATTACTGTTTAAATATTGTTTTGAGACTGTTAAGTCCCGTATCATGCTCATGTGTTTACTCTACTGTTACTGTTACTATGCCGTTGATACTGATCCTATCTTCAGCGTCCCAGTGTTACCTGATCAGTGTATACTAAGGACATCTATAGATTATGGCCATACATCTCATGTGTTTACCATTACTGTTCCCTACGGGGATTATAGCATGATATATTTTGGGTGTTGCCTAGTCTCCATCATGGTTACTGTTCACTATGCTATTTGATTGAACTATACTGTTACTGATACTGAACTGTTTATTACTGTTTATCGTACTGAAATGTATACTGTATTGATTACTGTGATTTATTAAATTTTGAAGTGATATTTTAAAGTGAAAGTGAAATTATTTCTTAAATAATTTATTTAATGGATATATATACCATTTTATATGATCTTATTTTATATGAGAACTTATAAAATGATATTTATATCAAATTTAACATCTACTCCCCATAGTCGCTTCTAGGTTCCGAGACAAGATAGGTATTTCAAAATACCTTCCATACTTCATTCGGATCCCTAGCCGACTATGGTATCCTTCATTTACTGTCCCTAGTGTGCTATAGGAAAATAAATTATTTTACTGCAAATAGATTTCATAATATCAGCTTTACATACAATTTCTTTACTGAGCACGTGTAGCTCACCCCTTTATTTTTCACATCGACAAATTATTTTCAGTGATTGCGTGATTTACCTATTCGAGGATTTTGGCTTGGCTTTCGGTTACCTCGAGGTAATCTGGTGTGGATCTTGGAGGTATAATCATTTTCTTTATATATTCAGACTTAATTTACAGTACTACTATATTGTAATAATGAACAGGGGATGTAAACAATAACTGAATATCGATATGTAAATATTTTTAATTATATAATTTAAATTAAATTGCTGTTATGAAGTGTTTACTGTTAAATGAAGTCGGAAATAAAGGCATCCCAGACAGCCCAACCATTAATTATGTGTGGAAATGTGTGAATAACTTTATATACAAACTGTGACAACATTGCCTTCGGAAACTGAATTACAAAACCAAAGTATATTAAGGCAAATTTATGCAAAACCTATTCAATTCCAATTCTAATTTCATTTATAATCTTCAAAATCATATCAAAACATATTTCTAAGGTTTTTAGGAAATTTTTGGCAACAAAACGTTATTAGCAACTCTAGCCCTCCTGCACGAAAATGCAATTTATATTTAAATACAATTTCATAATTTTCCATTCCAAAACCTCAAACAAATTCATTTCAACATCAATTCCAACATTTCAAATGCAACACAGTATCCCTACGCCTTCATATACATCCCTTACCTTTCGGATTATGCAGAATCGCTACTTAGCATCAGTATTACTTTTCTACCTCTCGAGCTGCAAAATTTAACATGAATACGATCAAACCACCACACTTTAGTTACAAAGGTTATTCAACACTATTGAACCTACTACATAGCCTATGGTAATTGCAAAACCGGTGTACTTCATACCGGTACTAACATAGCAACTATAATCAAATCACTTCTATTTACGATTCTGACTGCGCCTACAGTCTCATATTAATTCTTACATTGAATCAAGCATGATTTCATAGTCCTCTTCACCTTAGCCGAATGTATTCTCTCCTACATGTCTCATTTCAACAATTCAAGCTTAAATTCATGTTTCATGATTATTTTACATTATTTCTACACCATATTTAAATGAGACAACATCTTAACCATGCATATCCAATCTTGGCTGAAACCATAGGAGTGCAAATTTCATGGATTTAATTCAATTCAAGCTAAAAATACCTAGCTAAACACCTTAAACATATATCTTAAAATCATAAAACCATGAAAAAAATAATTTCTCTCACCTTCTTAATGTTGGTCGAAACTTGAAGGAAACCTTACACTTGAATTTTGGGTACTTTGACTCTTGATTTTGGTGTCAAAAGATAGAGCACTGAAAATTATGCAAAGTTGGTGAAGAGAATTTTCGATTTGAAGGTTGTTTGCTTAAGGTCTCTAAAACTTTCTCTCTCTTCAAGCTTGTAAAATTGGTGGAGTTAGAAAGGAAGAAGATGCTGCCAAAAATGGCTGGAGAAGAGGCTGGAAAATTCAAAAATGTTCATAATTTAATGTGCAAATTACTAAAATGCCCTTAAAACATTAAAAGTTGACCATTTTACCCTTAGCAGTTTGACTACGTTGAAACAATCAGTCTAATCTTCAAAATATTTCATTCCATTATAAAAAACCTCTAATTAACATGCTCTAATTATTGATTGAGCTTTTGTTGAGGTTTGACTATTCATTTGGGCAAAATTACTAAAATACCCCTAGCCGTTAAATCACATAATTTTCTACTTTTACACTTTATTTATTCTACCAGTTCACATGGCCTAAAACCTTATTTCATGGAAAATATTTCATTACAAATAGTTGGTCAAAAGTCATCTTGGTTTGACCATAATTTACGAAAACTCCGATGGCATATGGACTTAATCGTCATTTCCTAAATTGTTTCACATTTTTCAAAACACGCCAAAATAATTAGATCTAAAGTGTAGATTCTTACCATCACATTATTTAGCTCCAAATATTGTATCTATCAAGTTTGACCACCAATTAAACACTCGGAATCTAGTGGGGCCTACCAACCAATTTCCTGTCATACTTACAAAACATATAGTATTTAAATTGTCATTAGACATCCCTTGATCTTAACTTAAAAAACAGTAAGGTAACAGTAGTAAGAAATAGGAATCTCATACCCTCCACAACTTAGAAAATTTAGTCCTCCAAATTTAATCAGATTGATCCCACGAATAATTCCGAATACTTTTCTTTCATCAGGCTCTCTAACTCCCAAGTAGCTTCTTCTGCCGAGTGGTATTGCCAGAGAAACTTTACCAATGGAATCATCTTAGACCGCAACGCTTTCGCCTTCTGATCCAAGATCCGCACTGGTTTCTTCATATAACTCATATCTTCTCTGATCTCTAGTGGTTCGCGTTGAATTACATGTGATGGATCTGGATGGTACTTCCGTGACATCGATACGTGGAAGACATTATGTACGTTGGATAACTCTAGGGGTAAAGCTAACCGGTATGCTATATCTACCACTTAGTCTAAGATCTCAAAAGGTTCGATGTATCGAGGACACAATTTCCCTTTCTTTTCGAATGCCTTTAGATGGTGAAACCTTTAGAAACACAAAATCTCCAACGAAAAACTCCAAATGACAATGTCTGACATCAGCATAACTCTTTTGTCGACTCTGAGTAGTCTTCAATCTATCACAAATAATATGAACACCCCTCGAAGCCTACTCCACTAACTCAGGAGTTAATATTTTCCTATCACCCACTTCTTCCTAGCCAATCAGAGAACGACATCTTTTGCCATAAAGAGCTTCATATGGTGCCATGCCGATACTAGAATGATAGCTATTAATATAAGCAAACTCTGCCAGAGGTAAATGATCGTCCTGGGAGCCTTTGAAATCTAATGCACAAGCTCTCAATATATCCTCAAGCGTTTGAATCGTGTGCTCGGACTGACCATAAGTTTACGTATGGAAAGCTGTTCTGAAATTCAGTCAAGATCCCATTGCATCATGAAAATGCTCCCAAAAATGAGAGGTAAATTTGGAATCTCAAACAAAAGTGATGCTAATCGGAACCTTATGAAGTCTGACAATTTCTTTGACATACAAATCGGCTAAAGCACTCAGAGAATCAGTAGATTTAATAGCTAGGAAGTGGGTCGACTTTGTCAATCTGTCCACGATAACCAAGATCACATCATAGTTCCTCCTGATCTTCGGTAAACCCATGATGAAATCCATGGTGATATGCTCCAATTTCCACATTTGTATTAGTAAATATTGAAGCAATCCTACCAGTTTCTGATGCTCTACCTTTAACTACTGACATGTGAGGCATCTTGCAACAAACTCAACAATGTCTCATTTCATGTTAGGCCACCGGTACACTTTACGCAGATTGTGATACATCTTGTTACCACTTAGATGTAAAGTGTACCTCAAATTATAAGCTTCAGCCAAAATCAGTTCCCTCAACTGTCTATTCTCTAGAATACAGATTTGCCTTCTGAACCTCAGAATCACATATGTGGCAATCTCATATCCTGACTGAATACCCAACTAAATTCGACTAGCAACCTCAATACAATCTGTGTCCTCTCTCAAAGCATCCCTAATCCGACCCAACAAATCAAGCTTGGTTTGAAGACTATCAGTCAGACTATACCTATCAGAAAGAGTAACATCAAGACTAAGGCTCGCAAACTAGTCTAGAAGATCATATTCCCAAATCATCATATACAAAACTATACCCAAGCCCTTTCTGCTCAAGGCATCAGCCACATTTGTTTTCCCCAGGTGGTATAAGATCTCGCAGTCATAGTTTTCTACCAGCTCCATCCATCTACGCTGCCTCATATTCAACTAACGTTGTGACAATAAATATTTAAGGCTTTTATGGACAATGTAAATCTAAAATTTCTCACCATATAGATAATGTTGTCATATCTTCACAGCAAACACCACGGCAGCTAATTCGAAGTCATGAGTAGGATAATTCTTCTCATGGTCCTTCAGCTGACAAGAACCATAAGCGACCACTTTACCATTCTGCATGAGTACACATCCCAAACCTAATGAAGAAGCATCATTGTACACTAAAAATCCTCCTGGATCACTTGAAATAGTAAGAATTGGTGAAATGGTCAATTTGTGTTTCAATTCTTAGAAACTGTGCTCACAGGCATTTGTTAATTCAAACTTAACATTCTTGCGTGTGGACGCGTTAAAGAAGTAGCCAACCAAGAAAAACCCTTGACAAACCGACAATAATACCCCGCTAGACCCAAAAAACTTCGAATCTCCGTTACTATCTAGGGTCTCTCCCATTGTACTATTGCCTCTATCTGTCACAGCCTGTGACCCTATTTTTCATCTTTTTCTATACATCTTATTTGGTTGGGCTGTCTGTGATACTTTACTTTTCTTTTGCATATAAACAATTTCATATAAAATTATAATATGAATTATATTCCCTATCTTAATTCATAAGGAAGTAGTACTGTAGATAAGTCTAAATACAGAAAATAAATGATCGTACCTTATGTAATATCTCAAGCTGTTGCATCGTCCCCAAATGCACAGCCAAAATCCTTTAGATGTCAGACTCTCAGTCCTTGAAAATCTGAAATGTCAAAATTAAAGGGTGAGCAAACCACGACTCAATAAGAGAGTTATATGCAACACTTGATATTCAGCTATCTATATGCTAAAAAACTTTTTCGTTTTCCTATAAGGGCTCTAAGCTTCAATGTATGAAGGATAGTACAGTCGGCTAGGGATCCAGATAGAGTAAGACAGGTATTTTGAAATACCTGTCTTGTCCCGAAACCTAGATGCAACTGTAGAGAATAATAAATTTTATTTGAAATGTAAATCCTTTTTCTTTTCATTTCCTATCACTTCCATTTTATGCTTTTATGAATTTAAAGCATTTAAATAAATTAACTAATATTTATCTAACTCTCATCATTCCCTTTTAAATTCCTTTCGTATTTTACTGTACAATTTATAATTAGTACAGTGCTTTAAATAGCAAAATAAGCTATTAAATCCTTTTTGTATAAAATATACATCATTTAAATCTAATATTCAATTTAAGAAATTATAATAAGAATATTAGATTTATTTTCCTCCTCTTTCCTTTTTGAAAACATATCACATATTCATGTCACATATAGTCTAATATCCAATTTAAACTCATAGTAAGAATATTAGACTTGTAAACTCTTTTCCCTTTTGAAAACATGATACGTGTTCATATCACTTGTCATATGAAAATCATCTCGCAGTACTAAAATCAGTACCGTAATAAGCATTATGTAAAATGCTGTAAATCACTTTCATTTAACTTGTCACATATCGTGTAAAACATTTACATTTCACGTATCACATATCATATAAAACATTTTCATATATAAAGAGTGAGGCACGCCCAGCCCGTTCACTGGGTCATTACTCATATCATGCTATAGACCCCGAAGGGTATAAAATAATCATGTCAAATCTATGGCCATAGTCTATAATTGTCCTCAACGGATCACTGATCAGGTGTCGGTCGGGACTACATATGACATATCACATGTCACATATCACATATCACATATCAGCATGATAAGGTTGCCAACTAGTCTCAAAACAGTATTTTTCATCATCAATAAACCTTTATGGAATTTATAAAATATATAATTTCATAATTTAAAACCATAAAGGTTATAAAACCATTTAGTGAATATTTAAGAAATATATATAAAATATTCACTTTATTTCTTTTCATTTTTTCATCTCGTATTACGTGTAATTTACATATCAAGAGAATTTTCGGTGATTTCATTATCAACATTCTCGAAAACATGAATGTTTTAAAATCACTTTCATTTTATTCATGTTTTTATGAAAATATTCATTTTCTCGATTTTCGTGGTTGAAAATCATTTTTCGTGACATAAAATCATTTATTATGATTTTCGATAATTTTCGAAAATTTTTCGGCAGTATAACGGCAACCGATTGGCTAGCCTCCTACACGGAAAATACAGTTTATAATTTCAACCGGTAAATCACCACAAATTTCCAACCAATCATCATCAATAGTATTTATAAAAATTTAAATGCATATTTAAAACGTGTGTGTCGAATATCCCTACAGGCTGCATATGTCTCCCTTACCTATTCCGGGTCGACGACTTCCTCGTTATTGGTCGCGCTCGTACTCCATCTCTTCCGATTCCATCATCTCAATTAAAATTCTAAAATTTAGAATTTTTCCATAATTTTTAAATAAATTAATAATTATAAATTTCTCGTAAATTCTTACCGAGAATTTTCGAAAATTTTTCTCTTTCCTTCTTCTTCTATCCTTTTTCTTCTTCTTTTTCTTCTCTTTTTTTTTCCTTTTTCTTCTCTTTTTCCTTTTTTTTCTTTTTCCTTTTTCTTTTCTTTTTATTTTCCTTTTTCCTTTTTTTCCTGGTCTGAACCGGTCCAAACCGGTTTAGCACTCACCGGTCGGTTCAGCCTCCGACAGCTGGTTCTTCACCGGTTCAGCCCTCCCTCGACTGGTGGAGGTGGCGGCGAAGCTTGATCTAGCCTCTGTTTCTCCAGATCGACGGCGACGGTGGCAGATTTGGCAATGGCAACTTCGATCCCTTCTCCTCCTTTTTCTTCCTCCTTTTCCCTTTCTCCTTCACCGCCGGTAGCCCCTTTCCCTTTGGTTCGCCTTCCTCGGCGATGAGGACGCAGTGGCGGTGGCTGGATCAACAGGCACCGCTGTTTTCCTCTCTCTTTTTCCTTTGGTTTCGCTTTCGCCTTTCTCTTTTCTTTCTTCTCTTTTTCCACCTCGAGCCATCGCCGGTCATTTCTTCTCTTCCTCCTCTCACCGGCGACGCCCTTCTCTTCCCCTTCCTCTTCCTTCTCTTTCGCCGGTTGGGTCAGTTGCCTCACTAGTTTTCTCCTCTGTTACAACAGAGGAGAAACGAGGTCGGGTGTATCCCGATCCCGTTTTCTATTTTATTATTATTTTTTTAAAATTTGTTTATATATATTTATATTTATAAATATATATATAAATACACTATAATTATATTTATATATACTATATTAATGTATTTAGATATATATTTTGTATATAATTTTATATACATATCTATACACTTTAATTTAAAATAATATATATTTCATATATAAATATTTATATATAAATGTATACATAAATGTATATTAATATACATATGTATTTATTTAAAAATATATTTATATATATATGGATATATATAAATATACTCATTTTATTTTTTATTATTTTGGATCTCTTAATATCCAAATTAATTTCCTCCAATTCATCACTTCATCAATTTCGGGAATTCCAACAATATTCCCATTTCGTAAATAATTTATTTATTTACTTTAATTTATCTTGTGCATTAAGATTAAATTTCTGAATCATTAATATCAAAATTCGAAAAATTCACGATTATCACATTCTCCCCACCTTAAGAAATTCAGTCCTCAAAATTTAACTTAAATTAACAGGTGGTACAGTTCTGTATACTTATGATTCCTGCCCTCCATATCATCTTTTACATGATACTGCCAGCTTATTTTTAACATCAGAATTTCTTTTATACCATTACATATTGTATTGCCCCATATTTTACACTCCTTATGGATTACTTATCAATTTGAGAGTTATCTCTTTTCGCATAACAGCTGAGTCATACTGTTCATCATCCATTTTCTCATTTGGTGCCAAGTCAATATATTTCGATAATTATCATTTATACACTGTATTCAGTAGTATGTAATTGTCCCAGTAGCTTTCACATCTCGTGCATCTGCTCTCTCAACATATCTTAGAGCGTTTCCATACTACGCTCAGATATTACATTAGTACGAAGCGATGCTGTCAATAAATTTGGAATCTCAAAGCCTTTTGCTATTTCTCATAACATATAGATACTTAGAGATTCTCATCACATATAGGGCTCACTGGAACTTCACATACATTCTCATCATTTCATCATTATATTTTGACTATAGCACTATAGACTTTAAGAGCTTGAAAATGGATAAGTGATTCCATCTAGACTATCAGTCTATAATCACTTCCATATCATCATATCTTTTTTGGGTTCCTCATTATCCCCAATACTCATTTTTTCACATTTACTTTAACAAATGCTGCAGCTTATTTGCAGACTTTACTATTTACCATCTTTTACCATAATTGATCAGAAGACAATCGTTTTCTCTCCATATCGTCTTTTCATGCAATCTCATCATTACATCTCTTATCCTTGTGGTATACTCAATATCACTTAGGTTATAGAATATACCAGAGAATATACTATTTTCATAATTTAGATTCCATAATGAAATACTCAAATTATCAACTCCATCACCTTATTATATGCACAATTCCACCATTTCTAAGGTGTGTACATATCCATATTTCACCTTTTCCATTTACATGATTGGCAGTAAATAATGTAAGTCATTTATTTACTCCTTTGAGTATCATTTAAATTTCCTCCATTGAATTTGGCTCAATCTTACATCTAGCCATAATCATGTGATAACCACAAAATCACTTTTAGTTTTAAAATCAAGAACTACTTCGTATTTGTGTTGCTTACTTATCATGTACTTATCCTCTTATTACATATTCATCTTTTCCTTCATCATCATTTCGGTCACTGTTCCTCAGTGGTAAAGTATTCCACTATTAAACTCTTTTAACCTTTTGTATACCATCTTTACATTTATCATCATTTCGGTCACTGTTCCTCAGTGGTAAAGTATTCCACTATTAAACTCTTTTAACCTTTTGTATACCATCTTTACATTTATTCATCTACTGACTTTAACCTTTTACTTATTAGTCACAACAGTAGAGCAGCTAGTCCCATAAACTCTTCTATAGATTGGCAATAGTATCTAGATAGACTCAGTACATTTCATATCTCAACCATTATCTCTCCGTCATAGACAAATTCACTTTCATTCTGTCATTCGAGATCATATCTCAGAAAGAGATATTGTCTATCTAAATCTTTTATTTGCCGATCTTAACATGTAATTCACTGTCTTTGAGAGTCTAGAGGGTCATACAATAAAGCTGCTCATGTTCCATTAACGTTTTAGTTTATATCGATATCTCATCACTTATCCTTATATGGATGCCTCATTCATTAGGCTTATATACCTCACAAGGAATTTCATTAATCTTGTAAACCTCAATAGAAACTCGTAAAAATTTTATCGAGTTCTAATCATTATCATCTTATGACCATCAGTCTTCAACTTTTCATCTGATGACGCCTTATACAGAGATTGGTCTTATGAACTCCTTACACATCTCTGATTAAATCAAATAAAGCATCAATTTCATACAGATGAATATTCGTTCTTAATAAGAACTTTATTGTATAATAGGAATTTAATTCACCATTTAATTCATCCTCAAATCATATCTCTGTATTTCTATCAATTTCCATATATAAGTGAATTTCATTATTCACAAATTTTTCAAAGTTATTTCTTAAGCTTTTCGGATTCTTTCTATGTTCTCCGATATAAGCTTAGAATAGATTCTGTATTCATAATTGAGTTAATATTAACTCGATCTCTCTCATCTATATTACTTTGAAAAATTTATCGGGAATCACATCCGATACTTTCTTTAATCACACATCTCTTATTATTTTGGACATTTCATCTCTGTGTCCTATCATTTCCACTACGTATCCTTAAGGCAGAGACAGTTAATATTCAAATCATTTTGAAATATTCTCCACCTTGATTTCATTATTTACTCATGTTTCACAGCATATCGATCATTTTAATTTGTATGATGTATTAAGTGTAATCATTTAATTAACACCTTTTACAGCTAACTGATTTATTATTATTGTAATTTACTTTTACCATCATTTTCATTTAATAATTCAGGTTAGCCGTTATCTTCCTCATCTCTTATCTTCACTTACTATTCTTATGCATATTCTCCAATTTCATATACTCCATATAGTACATCATTCCGTAAAACATATTTCAAAATATTCCGGTTCTATAAATATCCATTTGATACTTCAGAAACTGTATGAATGTATAGAACCAGAATTAACCGTACTACTATGGATTTCATCCTTTATACTGATCTCTGTCTCATTCATCTTTGGTAATCATTTCACTTTTCATCACATCCAACAATCCTGGAATAATTATCCCGTAAATACACTTTTTAATTTAGACCCTTAAAATCAATAGCAGGGCTAATCATCCTGCAACTTCCCACTATAAACATTCGGGTCACAGCACTTAAGTGTAGTGAAATTTATAATCGATATCGTTATACTCATATTATATTCCTTTATGCCATCAATAACTCCATATTATCAATGGATTTAAGATCATCTTGGTTTTATCATTGTTCAAAACATAGTCTAACATAAGGATGTTTTCGTCATTTCAACATTTATTTCTTTATCCTCAGTATACATTTAAACCAAGGATCTTATTATCTATGTGCTGACAGTATCCTTTCTCATACTAATATCAGCCATTTAAGATCTTGTTCGATTTCGACAAAGAAGTCCACTGGGATCCATAATTGGATTATTTTGCATGTAATGCAGCTTTACATCATCATTTACTCTGTCAATTCAGTCAATTCTAACTTCTGTTGGTCTATTATGACTCCAAGTAAAATTTTAGAGGTAGGGGTATTTTGGTCATTTTTGATCAAAAATTTTCTCTCTCCGTAAAATACCTTCAGTCGGTGATCTTAAGGTCTATTTAATGATGAAATTTCATTCCCCTCCTTTATATCATCACTTTTAGGTCTCAGTTCGATCCAGACAGAAAAGTACTGGTGGGGCCCTCACCGAGTCCATTTTTGTTTCTTACCGAACAGACTTTCTTTTAGAGTATAAGATCACCATTTCAGATAATTTCTAGAGCCATTTTCCCTCTTTGACATCCTTAGTTTATAATGCTCACTCCCTTTTAAAACATTTAATTCGCTTTACAATCATTCATTTCCTCTATGTATTCAGACTACACAGTATTACAGGGAATGTTAACCTTTTCATCACAATTTCTTTCCAAAAGTATCGACAGACATCAGGCCAACCAGGCTCTGATACCATTAAATCTGTCACAGCCCGTGACCATATTTTTCATCTTTTTCTATACATCTTATTTGGTTGAGCTGTCTGCGATACTTTACTTTTCTTTTACATATAAACAATTTCATATAAAATTATAATATGAATTACATTCCCTATCTTAATTCATAAGGAAGTAGTACTGTAGATAGGTCTAAATACAGAAAATAAATTATTGTACCTTATGTAATATCTCAAGCTGTCGCATCGTCTCCAAATGCACAACCGAAATCCTTTAGATGTCAAACTCTCAGTCCTTGAAAATCTGAAATGTTAAAATTAAGGGGTGAGCAAACCATGGCTCAGTAAGAGTTATATGCAACACTTGATATTCAGCTATCTATATACTAAAAAACTTTTTCGTTTTCCTATAAGGGCTCTAGGCTCACATGTAGGAAGAATACTACAGTCGGTTAGGGATCCGAATAGAGTAAGGCAGGTATTTTGAAATACTTGTCTTGTCCCGGAACCTAGAAGCAACTGTAGAGAATAATAAATTTCATTTGAAATGTAAATCCTTTTTCCTTTCATTTCGTATCACTTCCATTTTATGCTTTTATGAATTTAAAGCATTTAAATAAATTAACTAATATTTATCTATCTCTTTAGAAAAATAGTAGTTTAAACTCTCATCATTCTCTTTTAAATTCCTTTCGTATTTTACTGTACAATTTATAATTAGTATAGTGCTTTAAATAGCAAAATAAGCTATTAAATCCTTTTCGTATAAAATATACATAATTTAAATCTAATATTCAATTTAAGAAATTATAATAAGAATATTAGATTTATTTTCCTCCTCTTTCCTTTTTGAAAACATATCACATATAGTCTAATATTTAATTTAAAATCATAGTAAGAATATTAGATTTGTAAACTCTTTTCCCTTTTGAAAACATGATACGTGTTCATATCACATGTCATATGAAAATCATCTCGTAGTACTAAAATCAATACCGTAATAAGCATTATGTAAAATGCTATAAATCACTTTTATTTAACTTGTCACATATCATGTAAAACATTTACATTTCACGTATCACATATCATATAAAACATTTTCATATATGGAGACCGAGGCACGCCCAGCCCGTTCACTGGGTCATTACTCATATCATGATATAGACCACGAAGTGCATAAAATAATCATGTCAGATTTATGGCCATAGTCTATAATTGTCCTCAGCAGATCACTGATCAGGTGTCGACTGAGACTACATATCACATGTCACATATCACATATCACATATCAGCATGATAAGGTTGCCAATTAGTCTCAAAACAATATTTTTCATCATCAATAAACCTTTATGGAATTTATAAAATATATAATTTCATAATTTAAAACCATAAAGGTTATAAAACCATTTAGTGAATATTTAAGAAATATATATAAAATTATTCACTTTATTTCTTTTCATTTTTCCATCTCGTATTATGTGCAACTCTCAGTCCTTGAAAATCTGAAATGTTAAAATTAAGGGGTGAGCAAACCACGGCTCAGTAAGAGAGTTATATGCAACACTTGATATTCAACTATCTATATGCTGAAAACTTTTTCATTTTCCTATAAGGGCTCTAGGCTCGCATGTAGGAAGGATACTACAGTCGGCTAGGGATCCGGATGGAGTAAGGCAGGTATTTTGAAATACCTGTCTTATCTCGGAACCTAGAAGCAACTATAGAGAGTAATAAATTTCTTTTGAAATTGAAATCCTTTTTCCTTTCATTTCATATCATTTTCATTTGAAATCTTTTCATGTTTTACGGTACAAAGCATAATTGGTACAGTACTTTAAATAGCAAAATAAGCTATTAAATCCTTTTTCATATAAAATATACATCATTTAAATCTAATATTCAATTCAAGAAATTATAATAAGAATATTAGATTTATTTTCCTCCTCTTTCCTTTTTGGAAAACATATCACATATTCATGTCACATATAGTTTAATATTCAATTTAAAATCATAGTAAAAATATTAGACTTTCCTTTTGAAAACATATTACATGTTCATATCACATGTCATATAAAAATCATCTCGTAGTAATAAAACCAGTACCGTAATAAGCATTATGTAAAATGCTGTAAATCACTTTCATTTACTTATCACATATCATGTAAAACATTTACATTTCATATATCACATATCATATAAAATATTTTCATATATGGAGATTGAGGCATGCTTAGCCCGTTCACTGGGTCATTACTCATATCATGCTATAGACCCCGAAGGGTATAAAATAATCATGTCAAATCTATGGCCATAGTCTATAATTGTCCTCGGTGGATCACTGATCAGGTGTCGGCCGGGACTACATATCACATATCACATATCAGCATGATAAGGTCGCCAACTAGTCTCAAAACAGTATTTTTTTATCATCAGTAAACCTTTATGGAATTTATAAAATAACAATTTCATAATTTAAGACCATAAAGGTTATAAAATCATTTAGTGAATATTTAAGAAACATATATAAAAATATTCACTTTATTTCTTTTCATTTTTCATCTCGCATTACGTGTAATTTACATATCAATAGAATTTTTTCATAATTTTTAAATAAATTAATAATTATAAATTTCTCGTAAATTCCTACCAAGAATTTTCGAAAAATTTTCTCTTTCCTTCTTCTTCTTCCTTTTTCTTCTTCTTTTTCTTCTCTTTTTTTCTTTTTTCTTTTCTTTTTCTTTTTTTTCTTTTTCCTTTTTCTTTTCTTTTTTTCTTCCTTTTTCCTTTTTTCCTGGTCTGAACCGGTCCAGACCAGTTCAACACTACCGACCGGTTTAGCCCTCCCTCCGCTGGCGAAGGTGGCGGCGAAGCTGGATCTGGCCTCCGTTTCAGCGGCGGCGGCGACGGATCTAGCTGTGGCAGCATCGGTCCCTTCTCCTCCTTTTTCTTCCTCCTTTTCCCTTTCTCCTTCACCGCTGGTGGCCCCTTTCCATTTGGTTCGCCTTCCCCGGCAATGAGGACGCAGTGGCGGTCACCGGATTAACCGGCACCGCCATTTTCCTCTCTCTTTTTCCTTCGGTTTCGCTTCGGCCTTTCTCTTTTCTTTCTTCTCTTTTTCCACCTCGGGCCATCGGCGGTCGCTTCTTCTCTTCCTCCTCTCACCGGCGACGCCCTTCTCTTCCCCCTCCTCTTCCTTCTCTTCCTCCGGCTAGGTCGGCTGCCTCACTGGTTTTCTCATCTGTTACAACAGAGAAGAAACGGGGTCGGGTGTATCCCGTCCCGTTTTCTGTTTTATTATTTTTTTAAAATTTATTTATATATATTTATATTTATATTTATAAATATATAAAAATACACTATAATTATATTTATATACATACTATATTAATGTATATAGATATATATTTTGTATATAATTTTATATACATATCTATACACTTTAATTTAAAATAATATATATTTCATATATAAATATTTATATATAAATGTATACATAAATGTATATTAATATACATATGTATTTATTTAAAAATATATTTATATATATGGATATATATAAATATACTCATTTTATTTCTTATTATTTTGAATCTCTTAATATCCAAATTAATTTCCTCCAATTCAACACTTCATCAATTTCGGGAATTCTAACAATATTCCCATTTCATAAATAATTTATTTATTTACTTTAATTTATCTTGTGCATTAAGATTAAATTTTCGAATCATTAATTTCAAAATTTGAAAAATTCACGGTTATCACACTATCTTAGACGGATTAACAGACACCCCGTCTTTCGAAACCACGTGTCCCAAAAAAGTAATACGATCTAGCTAGAAATCACACTTACTGAACTTGGCATAAAACTTTCAGTTTTTGAGGGTTTGCAGGACAATATAGAGGTGCTGCTCATGTTCTTTTGGTGACTTGGAATATACTAAAATGTCATCAATAAACACGACAAATTTATCCAAAGAGGGCTTGAATACTTCATTCATTAGGTTCATAAAGGCTGCAAGAGCATTAGTCAAACCAAAAGGCATAACCAGAAATTCATACTGGTCATACCTAGATTTGAAGGCCATATTAGGGACATCTCTTTCCCGAATCTTCAATTGCGATACCCTAACCTTAAGTTAATTTTGGAGAATACCTGACCATGCTTGAGCTGATCGAAGAAATCATCGATTTTGGGCAAAGGATATTTGTTCTTGATAGTAGCCTTATTAAGCAACCAACAGTCGATGCATAGTCGCAAGCTACCATCCTTCTTCCAGACAAACAGTACTAGTGAGCTCAAAGAGAAACACTAGGATGGATAAAATCTTTGTCTAATAACTCTTGCAGCTGCTTCTTGAGCTCATCAAGCTCCACTAGTGCCAGTCAATAAGAAGGTTTGGAAATGGATTCTGCACCGAGCATTAAATCAATGGTGAATTCTATCTCTCTGTTTGGAGGAAGTCTCAGTAATTCATCCAGAAACACATCTGGAAAATCCCAAACCACCAGGATCTCGTGTAACTCTGAACTTCTCCTTTCAACATCTTTCACATATGCGATAAACCCTTCAATAACAAACATATTTTGAGATTTCATTTTCAAATAAACTTCAAGAAAATATTTCAATTTCATTTCTTAACAGAAAGTTTTACAATATACTTTTCTGGATAAAAAAAAGTGACAAACTTAGTGTAACAATCTAAACTAACATGGTTCGTAGCTAACTAGTCCATTCCTAAGATCACATCAAAGTCATACATATTTAACAAAATTAGGTCAGCTACGATTTCTTTCTCTCCTATCCTTACCTTACAATTAGGATACAAAATATCCATAATTTGGGATTCCTTAAAGGGTGTATTAATTTGTAATGTATACCCTAAAAGTTAAGGCTCTATCCGTATCTTAGCAACAGATGCAGGAGATATAAATGAATGCATAGAACTCAGATCAATTAATACTAGTACAAATATATCAAAAATAGAGATTTTACCCTTAATAACATTAGACGATGTGTCAGTAGTCCCCTTATCTATGGTGTACACTCTGCCCTATGTCACAGCCTTTTTTCTTTTCTCTACAGCTATGGCTCTCTTTGGTGCAAATGATGCAGCCTTTTCAGATTCCTTATCGATTGATGCTGATACCGATGCTACTGGCAATGTAGCTTTCTCATTGAGGCAATCCTTAATCATGTGCCCCTTCTGACCACGTCTGAAATAGGCTCCTATAGTGATGGAGATCCACTTGCTCGTGATGTTCGTGATGCTAAGGATCCATTGGTCATTCAAGGAGGTCCAATTACCCGAGCTCGAGCCAAGAAGACGCAACAAGCCTTGGCCTCATTAATGCAACAAGCTCTAGCCTCATTGAAGCGTCAAGGAAGCTTCCATGAAGAGTCTAAAAACATCTATACTTGCTTGCAAGCCTAAACGACATGAGCATGGTTTACTGCCTTATTTTAGCTTAACGATAAGATGGGTTAAGTGTTTGAATAGCCCACATTTGAGTCTTATTGTGTCTTGGACTATTTATTTTATGTAACTAGGTTTAGGCATGAATTTGGGTTTAGTCTTATTTTCTGTTTAGTGTTAATTCCAGCCCACTTGTTTATGGGCTTAAGTGCTAGGTATTATTATAAATACCTTTTAAACGCTATTGATTAGGGAGATCGGTTTTGAATTTCAAAATTTGAGTGTGCCTTCCTCTTGGGTTCCCTCTCAACTAGGCTTATTAAGGTCTTCTTCCTGGTGGCGCCTCCTTTTTCACCATCCACCATTGCTATACCTTAGGTTCTCAAATTCTTATTCGTAGGGTCAAGGTCCAATACCTTTGGGTTCGAGTCTCTTTAGGCTTCGGGTCTAGGTTCCATAAGGTGACGTTCATCCTCTTTGCTTCTGTCCTGTTGTGTTTCACGCCCCTTTAAATTTCACTCCACGTTTTCTCATGTCCGCGCATATCAGTTGGCATCAGAGCTCCGGTTTCGATTTTTGGTTTGTTGGTACGTCACTAACTTTTGGTAAAATCCTTGGAAAATTTCGCCACCTTAGTTATTGTGTTTGAGTTGGATTCTAAAATCTGGTGCAAATTCAGTCCCTTAGTTGTTGTGTTTGAGTTAAACTCTGAGTTTTATTCCAAGTCAATCTCTTAGCCATACAAAAACTCCTCCAATCACAACCCTGGCCGCACTTCTTCACAACCCTAGCCACACCCCTCCAATCACAACCCTAGCCGCACCCTTACTCTTTTCAAGGAAACCGTAAAATCAGATTAAAAAAATAATAAAAAAAATTGTGGTACTGTTCAAACAGAAAAATTCGGTTGAGTTAGGAGGCGTGCGAGTACCCGTTTTAAAGAAAACGACGAAATAAAACAAACCAGTGGATTTTTACATGGGCCCCACCCTATCTTAGCCAAATTCCATCATCTTCTTATAGTTTTAGGCCTTTTTTTTTGTTATTCTAGTGATTTTTTTTCTTTCTTTCTCTGAGTTACCCTAGCCGCACCTTTCTGTGAAAAGAAAAAGAGAAAATACTTAGTGAAAATATTTGGTGAATTAGTTGATTCTGCGAGGTTGAATCTTTGACTGAGTCTCTAGTGCGATTGTGAACCTATAGAGTTGAGGTAGAGTAAGGGAAAAAGGCATGAGTGTGTAAGAAAAAATTAGTAGAGAAAAGCCAAATTACTTGAGTGAAACACGAGTGTGAGTGTTCCATCTTGAGTGATTAAGTGTAAACACGTGAGGATATCACTTGTTAAAGATGTCTTCTGAAGGTGATAAGTCAGACTTTAAAAAGATTGAATTCATGCTTCAGGCAATGCAATAACAGTTCCAAAGGATGGACGTGAAATTCAGTAATATTCATGATAAGTTGAACCAACATGAAGCTTAGTTTGCGAAGATCCAACAAGGTGATACTTCTCGTCTAAAAAGTAAGGTTGTTGCCAATGATGAGTATGATGATAATGTTGGGTATGACTCGAAAGAAGAGTCTGAGGCAGATAGACATCATAGAAGGTACCATGGGTATAGATATGGGTGTTGATAAAGCCCGTGATAGAGGCAAGGAAAAGATGGATGGAAACCTTGGTAGTATAAAATTGAAGATTACTCTTTTTAGAGGCAAGAATGATCTTGAGGCATATTTGGAGTGGGAAAGGAAGATTGAAATGGTATTTGACTGCCACCACTAATCTGAGGAAAAAAAGGTCAAACTTGCAGCAGTTGAGTTCACAGAGTATACTATGGTTTGATGGGATTAGTTAGTCACTAGTAAAAGAAGATATAGAGATCCTCCAATGCCTACATGGGATAAGATGAAGTGCATCATGAGGAACAGATTTGTTCCTACTAATTACTACAGAGAATTATACCAGAAACTCCAAGATCTTACCCAGGGCTCAAAGAGTGTTGAGGATTACTACAAAGAGATGGAAATAACCATGATCCGAGCCAATATCCAAGAAGATGCAGAAGCTACTATGGCTCGTTTTCTCTAAGGCTTAAACCATGAGATTGCCAATATAGTAGAGTTGCAGCATTACATGGATTTAGAGGAGATGTTGCATGTGGCCATCAAAGTGGAAAGGCAACTCCAAAGGAAAGGTACATCTCGTTTCACTCCTAATTCAGTTCCTGTTAAGAAATCTAACACCTTTCGTAGGGATGATAAATCTGTGTCCACGCCTAAGTTAGAGAGCTTTGCTAAGCCCAAGCCTAAGGGCCCTCCAAAGCCCAAGACTGAACTTGCCCAAGCATCCCAGAGCAGGACACGTGACATTAAGTGTTTCAAGTGTTTAGGTCATGGACATGTTGCCTCACAGTGTCCCAACCGTAGAGTAATGATCATGCTTGGGAATAAAGATGTTGAGAGTGAAGGTTCTGAAGTCAATGTTGAAGATGAGATGCCTCCGTTAGAAGATGTTGAAAAAGAAGAAGTTATTGAGTATGCTGCTCACGGTGAAGCACTTGTTGCCAAGCGTGCTCTTAATACCCATGTGAAGTTTGAAGATGAGGCACAGCACGAGAACATCTTCCATACGAGGTGCCATATTAGTGACAAGGTATGCACTGTAATCATTGATGGTGAGAGCTGTACTAATGTTGCTAGTACATACCTTGTTGATAAGTTAAAGTTGCCCATTACCAAGCATCACCACCTGTATAAGTTGCAGTGGATTAATGACTATGGTGAAATGAACGTGGTGAAGCAAGTCTTGGTCCCTTTTCGTATTGGAAGGTATCGGGATAAGGTGTTGTGTGACGTGGTGCCCATGCAAGCTAGCCACCTATTGTTGGGTAGACCGTGGCAGTATGATCGGAGAGTCATCCACGACGGTTACACTAACTGTCACTCCTTTACTATGGATGGCAAGAATATCACTCTTGCTCCCCTTAGCCCTAAGGAGATTTATGAGGACCAATTAAGGCTAAAGGAGCAACATGACGAGCAAAGGAAGCAAGCTAAAGAAAAGAAGGAAAATAAGGAAAGCAAACCAGTGAGCTGCTATGCCAAACCCCGAGATGTGAAGACTGCGTTTCTTGCTAAGTCTCTTTTCCTTTTACTCTTATTTAAAGATTCTTGTTTCATTGATGTTGAACTTCATGATACTTTGCCTACTGATGTTGTCTTATTGTTGCAGGAGTTCAAGAATGTATTCCCTAAGTAGATCCCAAGTGGATTACCACCAATTCATGGGATCAAGCACATGATTGACCTTGTCCCCGGAGTTGCCATTCCTAACCGACCAGCCTACAGAAGTAATCCCGAGGAGACGAAAGAGCTTCAAAGGCAAGTTGAGGAGCTCATGAGGAAAGGTTATGTGAGAGAGAGTATGAGTCCATGCGCCATGCCCGTACTGCTTGTGCCAAAAACAGATGGGACGTGGAGGATGTGCATTGACTGCCGAGCCATCAACAAAATCACTGTAAAGTACCACTACCCTATTCCTAGGCTAGATGACATGCTTGATGAGTTGCATGGTGCATGCATGTTTTCTAAAATTGATTTAAAGAGCGGATATCACCAAATTCGTATGAAAGAAGGTGATGAATGGAAAACTGCATTCAAGACTAAACATGGTCTCTATGAGTGGTTAGTTATGCCTTTTGGCTTGACTAATGCACCCAGTACATTCATGCGCTTAATGAACCATGTTTTACGTGATTTCATTGGTAAGTATGTGGTTGTCTATTTTGATGACATTTTGATATACAGTAAGAGCCAGCATGAGCACATTGAGCATCTTAGGAATGTTCTTACTATTTTGAGGAATGAAAGTTTGTATGCCTTTAAGAAATGTACATTCTACACTGATAAGATTGTTTTCCTTGGGTATGTAGTTTCTTCACATGGCATTTCTGTTGATAATGAGAAGGTAAAGGCAATTAAAGATTGGCCTGTACCTAAGTCTATTTCTAAGGTGCATATTTTCCATGGTTTAGCTAGTTTCTATCGTTGATTCGTTAGAGATTTTAGCACTATAGCTGCACCTTTGATCGGAGTGGTCAAAAAGAATATTGCATTTCATTGGGTTCCCGCACAAGAGCATGCTTTTAATTTGCTTAAGGATAAACTTTGTTATGCTCCTTTATTATCTCTGCCTGACTTTACTATAACTTTTGAGAATGAGTGCGATACCTCAAGTGTAGGTATTGAAGCTGTGCTTATACAAGAAAAATGCCCAATTGCTTTCTTTAGTGAGAAGTTAAGTGGAGCAGCACTTAACTATCCCACATATGACAAGGAGATGTACGCATTAGTGAAGGCCTTATAGACATGGCAACATTACTTGTGGCCCAAAGAATTTGTCATCCACACTAGTCATGAGTCCTTGAAGCATCTGAAAGGACAGAGTAAGCTGCATAAGCGTCATGCCAAGTGGATAGAGTTCATTGAGATGTTCCCGAATGTGATCAAGCACAAACAAGGTAAAGAGAACGTCGTAGCTGATGCGTTATCCCGTAGGTATACTCTTATCACTACTCTTGATCCTAAACTTTTAGGATTTGAGTATATCAAAGAACAGTATGCTGATGATGTTGATTTTGGTAATGTTTATGAGGCATGTGCAACATATGTGCTACATCTAGCTTTGGCAAGTTCTTTAGGTATGATGGGTTCTTATTTAAAGGAAATAAATTATGTGTGCCTAGGAGTTCGTTGAGCTATTAGTTAGAGAAGCCCACAATGGAGGATTAATGGGCCACTTTGGAGTTAGGAAAACTCTAGATGTTTTGCAAGAACATTTCTTTTGGCCTAACATGAGGAGAGATGTAGGGAGGTTATGTGATAGATGCATTTCATGTAGGCAAGCTAAATCTAGAGTTCATAATCATGGTTTATATACTCCTTTACCCCTTCCTACTACTTCGTGGACTGATATCTTTATGAATTTTGTTTTGGGCTTGCCTAGAACAAAACGTGGTAGAGATTCTATTTTTGTTATGGTTGACAGGTTCTCTAAGATGGCGTATGGTGTATCTGCTACTTTTAATGTTTCTGATCTTTCTCCCTTTTCTTTTGATAAAGGTATATGTGATTTGAGGACAAATCCTTTTGAGGAGAGGGGGAATGATGGAGATCCACTTGCTCATGATGTTCGTGATGGTAAGGATCCATTGGTCATCCAAGGAGGTCCAATTACCCGAGCTCGAGCCAAGAAGACGCAACCAGCTCTGGCCTCATTAATGCAACAAGCTCTGGCCTCATTAAAGCATCAAGGAAGCTTCCATGAAGAGTTCAAAGACATCTATACTTGCTTGGAAGCCCAAACGACATGAGCATGGTTTACTGTCTTATTTTATATTAACGATAAGATGGGTTAAGTGTTTGAATAGCCCACATTTAAGTCTTATTGTGTCTTGGACTATTTATTTTATGTAACTAGGTTTAGGCATAAATTTGGGTTAAGTCTTATTTTCTGTTTGGTGTTAATCCAGCCCACTTGTTTATGGGCTTAAGTGCTAGGTATTATTATAAATACCTTGTAAACGCTATTGATTAGGGAGATCAGTTTTGAATTTCAGAATTTGAGTGTGCCTTCCTCTTGGGTTCCCTCTCAACTAGGCTTATCAAGGTCTGCTTCCTTGTGGCACCTCCTTTTTCACCATCCTCCATTGCTATACCTTAGGTTCTTGAATTCTTATTTGTAGGGTCAAGGTCCAATACCTTTGGGTTTGAGTCTCTTTAGGGTTTGAGTCTCTTTAGGCTTCGAGTCTAGGTTCCAAAAGGTGATGTTCATCCTCCTTGCTTCTGTCCTGTTGTGTTTCAGGCCCCTTCAAATTTCACTCCACATTTTCTGATGTCCGCGCATATCACATAGCCTAATAACAGGGTCTGTCACCATGTAATCTCCCATACTATTTACATCAGATCGCAATACCCCTCCGGGTGGCAATTAGTAGATCCCTCTGTAGCTGTCTCTTTGATCACAATCCCCTTAGCCTTTTTCACCAGCCTCTTATCAAAATTTTCATTGAAACCCTGTCTAGCTTTTTCTTTCCCTTTACTTTTACCTTAAGACCCATACTCTGCCTACTGAAATTCATGATCTTGCTCACACAACTAAGCTCTACGGATGGCCTTATCATTAGTCGAAACATCAAATGAGGCTACCTTGCTCCTAATAGAAGGCCTCAGACCAGCCAAAAATCTATCAATCTTATGCTCCTCACTCTGAACAGTTTAGGGATCAAATCTGCTTAAAGCGGTAAACTTAGACTCGTACTGGTCAACCATCATACTCCCCTGTCGAAGATCTAAAAATTTTGACTGTAACTTCTTTTGTGCGGTGCGAGGAACATACTGCTTATGGAAAGCTTCTAAGAAGACAACCTAAGTCACAACAGGATGCCTAGCGACCAGTACTGTCTCGGTGGACTTCCATCAGTGCTCTACCTCATCTGTAAATAGAAAAGAGGCCAATCCAACTTTCTTCGTCTCAGAGCACCTCAGATACCTAAATAATTTCTCCACGGCATTCACCCAAATCTCAGCTGCCATGGTATCCTGTCACCCTTAAACTTCGGAGGATTCAACTTATAAACTGCCATAACAAATTTACATCGCACCCTATCACTGGATCCGACCTGGCTGTACCAAAACATAAATGTGTGGCTGCGATGCAAAAGGTACAAGCTAAGGCTAAGGTGCTTGAGGAACAGGAGCGGGAGGCAAAGGCGGCTAAACTACCTCTGGAACTAGTGCTCCCGCATTAAAACTGGGAATAAAGTCTGCCACAACCTGTTCTAGCCTAGAGATGCAGGTGTTAGAACTCTCTGGCTGTGGAGGAAGGACTGCGTCTGGTATTGGCTCCGAGATGGCTTGGGGGTAGGTGATACACGTCTGGGTCGTCCATGTTCCTAACCACAACTAGTACCCCTTCTTCTGTCACTCATTCCGTCAAAACAAATTCATAAACACAGTTTTTAGTCACATGTCACATTTATATATTCAAACAAATACAGTGCTACTTGGGATGTAAATCATTCCTAATTCTTAGACACTGACAAACAACAGACCAACCTGGCTCTAATACCAATTTTATTGTCACGTCCTGAATATTAGATATTTACATCATTTTCTTATATATTCACATATTTGGTTGGGTTGTTTGCAGTGTCACACACACTTAACGATATTTAAGTATTTTATTTTACTGAGTAACCCAGGAACTACACTGTACAAATTCAAACATGTTAATTACATAAGCAAAATCTTTAACCGTTTTACTTGAATTTACATCCAAAGATTTACTTACATATATATAGTAATATATATACATATATATAAAGTTCGAATATATAGAACAAAATAGTATATCTCCAAAGACAATGATAATCGCCTGAGGGATACCGTACAAAATCCTCTCGAAAAAGGCAGACACTCACTACAAATAATCTGGAAGGGAAGAAAGAGGGGTGTGAGCTAATGCTCGATAAGAAAATATATAAAGAGTTGATACTATGCACAGCCATATGCAGGTATCATAAAACATGCTCTTTATGCAGTAAATAAAAGTCTTATAATCTAAAGGCACGAAAAACGAAAAAGATATTATAGTTAGTTAGGTAGCTAGGCTGAGTATAAAAGGATACTTTGAAGTACCCATATGTCCCGACATCTAATTCCAACTATAGGGAGTTCATAAAATTCAAAATATAATTTCAAATAATAATTAGCAAATTATGCTTAATTCATTCGAATAATTATCGAAAAGGTTTATTCAGAATAGTTCAGAAATTCCAAAATCAAACTTATCAATCATGTTCAAAATATAATATGGAAATCAGAACAAAACTTATTATATATTTCAATAAATCAGAAAATCAAGAAACATAGTACCTGGATCTATGTTAACCAGAGATTTACCACCCCAATAATAAAATATCGTGGAGACTAAATATCACCCAATATACTCATGCAATAAAATAAAGACTTATAGCCATAGTTGAAAGTCCGCAGAGTATACTAATGAGGTAACAACTGTGGGTGCTGTGTCGTGATCAGTGTCAAACAGCATCGAAACAGAATGGAATGAATATGCATGAACCTGTAGGTAGCTATGGGGCCGACAGTCTCAAAATAATTCATAAATCAGATCAAATTCATTTTAAGAAATCAAAACATAGTTAAAATCTTCAGTCAATCCATAAAGGAATTTCAAAACAAAACTTAATACCATTGAATTATAAAAATTCACTAAATATTCTCAGTTTAGAATTCAAAGTCTAATATATTTTCTTTATACCAACAAAGATGCAAAAACATGCAGAAATCATGAAATGAGCAAAAACTGATTAAATTGCCTTCGAAAACTGAATTACAAAACCAGAGTTTATTAAGGCAAATTTATGCAAAACCTATTCAAATCCAATTCTAATTTCATTTATAATCTTCAAAATGATATCAAAACATATTTCTAAGGTTTTTAGGAAATTTTCCGCAGCGTAACGTTATTAGCAACTCTATCCTTTTTGAACGAAAACGCAATTTATATTCAAATCCAATTTCACAATTTTCCATTCCAAAACCTCAAACCAAATTCATTTCAACATCAATTCCAACATTTCAAATGCAACACAGTATCCTTACGCCTTCATATACATCCCTTACCTCTAGGATTACGCAGAATCGCTACTTAACACCAGTATTATTTTTTTGTCTCTCGAGCTACAAAATTCAATATGAATGTCGTCAAACCACCACACTTCATTTACAAAGGTTATTCAACATTATTAAACCTACTACATAGCCTATGGTAATTGCAAAATCGGTGCACTTCATACTAGTACTAACATCAAAACTACAGTTAAATCATTTCCGTTTTCGATTCTGACTGCGCTTGCAGTTTCATATTAATTCGTACAGCATTCTAAGACTAAAAACACATTGAATTAAGTATGATTTCATAGTCCCCTTCACCTTGGCCGAATATATTCTCTCTCCTACATGTCTCATTACAACAATTCAAGCTTAAATTCATGTTTCATGATTATTCTACATTATTTCTACACCATATTCACATGAGACAACATCTCACCCATGCATATCCAAGCTTGGCTAAAACCCTAGGAGTGTGAATTTTGTGGATTTAATTCAATTCAAGCTTAAACACCTAGCTAAACACCTTAAACACATAACTTAAAATCATAAACCCATGAAAAAACTAAATTCTCTCACCTCTTTAGTGCTGGCCAAAACTTGAAGGATACGCTACACCTGAATTTTGGCCACTCTGACACTTGATTTTGGTGTTAAAAGATAGAGCACTGAAAATTATACTAGGTTGGTGAAGAGAATTTTCGGTTTTAAGGTTGTTTGCTTAAGGTTTCTAAAGCTTTCTCTCTCTTCAAGCTTGTAAAAATGGTGGAATTAGAGAGGAAGAAGAAGCTGCCAAAAATGGCTGGAAAATTCTAAAATATTCACAATTTAATGTGCAAATTACAAAAATGCCCTTAAAACATTAAAAGTTGACCATTTTCCCCTTAGTTGTTTACTATGTTGAAAACAATCAGTCTAATTTTTAAAAATATTTCATTCCATCATAAAACACCTCTAATTAACATGCTCTAATCATTGATTGAGCTTTTATTGAGGTTTGACTATTCTTTTGGGCGAAATTACTTAAATACCTTAACTGTTAAATTACGTAATTTTCTACTTTTACGCTTTATTTATTCTATCAGTCCACATGGACTAAAACCTTATTTCATGGAAAATATTTCACTACAGATAGTTGATTAAAAGTCATCTTGGTTTGACCATGAAAATTTCGATGGCCTATAGACTTAATCGTAATTTCCTAAATTGTTTCACATTTTTCAAATATATGCCAAAATAATTGGATCTACAGTGTAGATTCTTACCATCACATTATTTATCTCCAAATATTGTATCCTTCAAGTTTGATCACCAACCGAACACTTGGAATCCAGTGGAGCCCATCAACTGGTTCCCGATCGTACCTACAAAACACATGGTATTTAAACTGTCATTAGACATCCCTTGATCTTAACTTCATAAATAGTAAGGTAACAGTAGTGAGAAATGGGATCTCAAATTCATTGATGCATAAGTGAATTTACACACAGCATGTTTTGGCTTGAACTATAGTATGCATAAGTTTTGTAATACTCGGCATTACGCTTTGGTTTAAAAAGCATAATTTTGGACTAACTCTATAACAAAGAGCTTTTATACATATTTGGAATCCTTAATGCTATTTAGATTGGTGTTTTAAAAGCCATGAACTCAGTAGGCATAATGATATACCTTTGAATTTTGACAATACATTCTGTCTTGCTAAGTTAAATTTTGTTCAGTTCTCCGTTTCTGAACTAAAAGAATTTCAATCAGTATTTAGTAATATGTTCTCTAATCTAAAGAATTTTGATCAATAATCAGTAATCAGTTTTCTGAATTAAAGGATTTCCATCAATACTCAGTTTTCTGTTCTATATTTGATTTTGGGCAAATCCGTTAACCTTCGGTCACTCGGAGCCTTTCAAGCTTTCCTCTGGGTTCCTTTACCCATCTATCGAGCTTTTTGCTCCAAACCTTCAGTACCAGTATCTTCACCTTACGAGTCCTCTAGGCATTATCAAGCTTGTTTAGAAAACTAACAGACAAGTTTTAGTTCCCAACTGCACAGCAGGACTGGAGTAACATTATGGCGATAGGTATTGTGTTGAGACACTCATCCATCACTAGCTAAGATGGACATCAGTATTAGTATCAGTTATCAGGAATCTTTGTCTACACGTTATCAGTACCAATTTTTAGTATTTGAGGCTTTACACCAAACTTTATTAGTAGCTATTTTGGTTTCAAATTTAGTTCAATATTTGAGGGTTTATGCCAAACTTTATATGTATCTATTTTGATTTCATTTTCAGTTCAGTATTTAAGGCTTTATGCCAAACTTTATCAGTATTTGTTTTGGATTTCAGTTTCAATTCTGCATTTAAAACCTTATGCTAAACTTGATCAATATATGCTTTGATTACAATTTCAATTTAGTGATTTGAGACTTCATGCCCAAAGTTTATCTATTTTGATTTCAACATCAGCTTTTAGTATTTCGAGGCATTTTGCCTAACTCCATCAAGTATCTATTTTCATAAGAATATTTGTTTTGAAACTCATGTGCATAATCACCATGTTTTGAATTCGTGCATAATTATTGTGTTTTGAACTCATGCATAATCAACGTGTTTTGAACTCATGTGCATAGTGACTGTGTTTTGAACTAATGTGCATAGTGATCATGTTGTGAAATTGGTGCATAATAGTTGTGTTTAAACTAAGTGTATTAGAAATCTGTTTCGTTATTTGTATCAATATTCAGGGTTTTGAGATTTCATTACTAAACTTATTTTTTTTAATTTTAATACGATTATCGATTTTGAACTAAATGCATTAGAAAATCCACTTTGTTATCAGTATTGGTTTTAGTATTTTAACGCTTTATACCTAATTTTATCACTTATTAGTTCTGTACATTATTTGTTTTGAACCATGTGTTTAAGGAATTGTTTTTATATCATCATCGATTTTAGTATTTCGAGTTTTACTCCTAATGTGATAAGTAATTTGTTTTGAACAAAGTGCATAGTGATTTGGTTTTGAACAAATACATTGTGAATCTGTTTTGAATTGTGAATAAGAAATTAGTTTTGAATTAAGCACATTACCCATCATAGTGCTATGTTTTTTCAACATTATAGTATTGTGACAAGTGACCGTGTCTTTTTAATATCGTGTTAAGACTCAGGGAATGAGGTACCTAGAGTATCCTTTCGACTAATACCTCATACAGCCTTAACCCCAAAAATATGAGTCCAGATAGATAGTTATGGCATCAAGACATAGTATCATGCATACATGTCACTTTATTTTCTGTTCATGCATACATGTGAATGTAGACCAACATAAGCCTAACATGCATTTACTTAAACTACTTACTAAGTCGTGGTTTGCTCACTCCTTTCTAATATCCTCGTGAATCATACGAGTTAGACTCCATGCTCAGAGTTTCTATGTGAGCCCTTGGATTTAATACCTCCTAGTGGTATCTGTCTAGTCCTTCGAGTGTTTCTTTTGCCACTTTTGAGGTATATGAACCATATATAGATGTTGGTTATCATGTACAAACATTATGCAATGCACAGTACACGTTTATTTGCAATGTATTAGGATGTAACTTAGGGCTGTTCTAGACCATTATAGGAGTGTTATAGTTATTGAGTGCAATTCAGGATCTGATTTATGTGATGACGTAATTTGATCCAATGATTGAGCAATGATATGGATACGATATGTATTTGATATTAGTTGTGGATATAAAGACTGTTAATATGATACCATTTGATGATTAGTGGTACAATGTGAAGGTCTTTGATATGATTAGTGACTTAATTAGTAGTAGATTGTGAGAATTGACTGATATGATTGAGTGATAATAAATGAAAATGACTTGTAGGTAACTTATCTTGGGAAAATCAAATAAATATAAGGGGATATTTTCAATCTGTTTTCTAAGCAGGATTATGTTATGGACTAAAAATTGATCATTAAATACCCTAGAGAATTATTTAACTTGCCTTTAGATCAAAGAAGAAGTTAGTAAAGTTGAATCGAAGTGAAAACGATAAATGAAAATCGTTTAGTGACGACACTGACAAGGAATACAAACCATAAATTGAAAAGGAAAATTTTAGTTCGTAAATTTGATAAGTGGTATAAGTGTAAGTGTTAAATACACGTCACGACCTTCGAGTCGTGACAAAATTATTTGGATTTTCCTTGTATTATGTTAAATTTTAGGCTAAAGTGTCAAAAAAGCCCTTTAGTAATAAAAGATTCCACGATTGAGCCCCTATCTTTTTTTCACAATAAATTAAGCCCTTAAATTTCCAATTTCACTCTATTAAACCCTTACTTGAACGGAAATCGTTAAGTCTGTTTTTTTTTTGCCACTTGTACTGTACAGATTTAACAGTTTTTGAACGGATTTAATGATTTTCGTCCACAAAAGGGCTCAATTGAGTGAAAATTGAAATATAATTCAATTAATTGTGAAAAAAAGTTAGGAACTCAATTGCAGAAACCATATTTTTCAAGGGTCTTTTTGACCCTTTGCCTAAATTTTAAAATTTAGTCCATGTAATATATAATTTAAAGGAATTGAATCCTCTTACTATTTTTGTTTGAATTATGAGTCCAACCCAAATGACATGTCAATATGGTCAACGTCATGTCAGCCGATCATCGTCAGTTAGCACGATCAATCGCCATGTGTACAAAGTTAACAAAACCTAATGGATTATTCTAACTGTAGGATTGGAATTAGTAAATTAAAAAAAATAATATGACTCAATTTATTTAAGTTATATTATAGGGACTAAATTTCAAATTTTAAAACAATATATAAACTATTCATATGATTTAACCTATTAAAAAACAATTTCTCCACAATTTAATTGCGAGGAATTATTGCACCCTTGTAACTTAAAAAAATAAAAAAAAAAGGAAAGGAGAAGCAATAGCAATAGTATTGAAGGCGCACGGAATTGGACTTGCCAATTGCAATTTTTAGTACTTTAATTTATGTGTTTATTTCATTATTTCACAATATAGAAGAAAACCAAGCGACATTTGTCTTCTCATTTTTCTTTCTTAATTACTTTCGGTAATTCTACAAATAAAATGTATTTATATAATGAAGCCATTAAATCCAATAGGAATCATGAACATCTTTAACAAAAACGAAAGAAAAAAAGACCTTCTAATTAAAGGGCTCTTTTTTTTTTAAGAAAAAAGGGCTCTTTTTTAAAAGAAATTAAAGTAGTTGATTGTTTTTAAACTACAAGAAAGCTTAATTTCAATTTTGAACCCACATTATTCTCTTGCCAAGGCCACCTTTATCATTGTTATTATTATTATTATAAATTAACATCAATATACTAATATAATTGGCTGAAAATATTGGATAATGGGTTGTCTTGTATTTTGAAAAATGTCTCAACCACACTGCTTATGGCTCGGAAGTTTTGGAAGAATGTGGACCAAACTTTTAACAAAACAATTTTACATAGTTTCTGATAAGGCAGTAGCTGTACCTACGAAAATCTCTCATAAATCATGCCATCCATCCAGCAGTAATCCACGGGATCTTCATACCAATTATTAAAATAATTTTCTACCAAATATAGCTCTTATAATTACTCCTTACTGTATCTACTTTTGGCAAGTATTTTTGTATAAATGTATATTACATATAATGAGAAAATAGAATATTTTCCCGCACACCTTCTGTTCTTCTATATGGTGTCAAAGCCATTATAGCTCCCACGAGCCAGCCCAAAATTCTAAACAACAGCCATGACAGAAATCTCCTTTATAGCCTCTTAAAACAACTCAAATCAAACAACATTTCCAGCTTCAATACAACTGACTAGTTGCACAACATTTCCTAACAACTTGATAAACTTCAATGTTGCCTCACAAATTCCTCTTAGACTCACGGGCAACAGTACGTACCCAACTTGGAGAGCTAAACTTACCACCTTACTTCATGGATATGATCTGATAGGATACATCGATGGATCATATCCCTGTCCACCAGAAATGGTCACACAAAATGGCAATAGAATTCTCAATGCAGAATACAAATGTGGACTAGGCAAGATAGTCTACTTTGAAACGCAATAATGGCCTCAGTGGATGCAACCATTACTCTTATGGTTGCTGCAGCCACTACTGCCAAGCAAGCCTGGGATAGTCTCTCCACCACATATGCCAACAAGTCACAAACTAGAATCTATGGTCTGAGAGAAACTTTAGCAAAGGTAGTCAAGGACAATAAATCAATGGTTAAATACTTGCGTGAGATAAGAGCCATGGCCAACGAACTTGCAATTGCAGGCTCCCCTCTCAGTGATGATGAAATAGTAATAAAAAATCCTTACTGGTCTTGGATCTGAGTACAAGGAAATTAGTGCTGCTATACGAGCCTGAGATACACCTATCTCTTATGAAGAGCTCTTTGATAAACTCACAAATCATGAAATTTTCTTGAGACAGGATGAAAGCAAGAAAGAAACAGCCACTATCACTGCAAAATTTAATCAACGTAGCAACAACAATAGGCTACGAGGAGGCAACAACAACTTCAACAGAAGGAACAATGCATTTGGTGGATCACAGTTGACCAATCCTCAGCAACGACAATATGCACAAGTCAACCGCAACTTTAAACCCAACTGGCAGTCCTTATCTACAAACCACATCAAAGGTAAAGTACAGTGCCAGATCTGTGACAAATTTGGACATACAGCCAAAGTTTGTAGGTCCCGATTCCTTGATCCACAAGCACACCTGTCCACTCATGCCTCATCCTCAAGCAATGGTAATTGGGTCATGGATTCTGTTGCTTCTCACCACATAACATTAGACCTGCAGAATCTTTCGATTCACTCATAATACAATGGCAATGAAGACATCCTTGTTGGTAATGGTAACAATGTGCCCATATCACACAGAGGTTCCACTCGACTTGTTACTCCAAAATTCTCCTTTGCACTTAACAATGTTTTGTGTGCTCATCTTATTAAAAGAAACTTACTTTCTGTTTCTCAGTCCTGCAAAACCAACAATACATCCATTGAATTTTTTTCCTTCTTCTTTTGTTGTGAAGGATTTGAGCACGGGGGCATCACTCGTTCGCGGTCAGAGTAATGGGAACCTGTATGAGTGGCCATCGTCTACCTCTCAATCCTAATCCATCCCGGCTCTCAACACCAACTTGCAACCCACTCTTTCCTTATGGCACCAACGTCTTGGTCATCTTAATAAACGAGCACTGTATCAAATCCTCTCTACTCAGTGTCTTCCCTTCTCAAAATCATCCTCCTTAAACTCATGTAATTCTTGTCTTTGCAATAAAAGTCATAAACTTCCATTTGGAGTTTCTTCACTTCATAGCTCAAAGCCTCTTGAACTCATTTACACAGATGTATGGGGTCCTGCTTCCATCACCTCCTTTGATCAGCATCAATATTATGTCATCTTTGTGAACTACTTTACAAAATATACTTGGTTGTATCCTCTGAAGCATAAAGCTAAAGTTACTTCTGTTTTTGAACGCTTTAAAATCCTAGTTGAAAAATATTTTTAGCTTCCCATCATCATGGTTTATTCTGATGGTGGAGGTGAACATCTTGGCCTTGATCAATTCCTCTCAACACAAGGCATTCAACATTTATATTCCCCTCCTCACACTTCTAAACATGTTGGTACAGCAGAACGCTGCCATCGCCATATTATTGAGACTGCTTTAACTTTTCTCAATCATGCATCAGTACCACTAAAAAACTGGACCTTAGCTTGTCAGACTGCAGTTTACCTTATTAACAGAATGCCCATCCCCAACCTTCGCCATCACTCTCCCTTTGAAGCTCTTTTTCGAGAGAAACCCAACTATCAAACACTAAAAGTGTTTGGGTGATTGTGTTATCCCAGGCTCAAACCATACACAGATCATAAAATTGAAGCCAAGTCCAAACCGTGTGTCTTTTTGGGTTACTCCACTTCTCACCATTGCTATCAATGCCTTGATCCAACCACTTCTCGTCTTTATCTCTCACGTCATGTTGTTTTTGCCGAAAACTCTTTTCCCTTTCAAACTCAATCCCTCACTGACACTCGGGTTACTTAAGACAACAGCTCCACATGGACTTCCTCTGCTCTCATTGATCATTCAGTTCCATCACCTCCTTTCATCTCCCCTACATCTCTTGCCAATGCTTCACCTCTTTTAGAGGCACCAACACCTCCTCCGATTGCTTCTACTCCTTTTAGTGTTTCATCTGAGGCTTTAGCCCCACTACAGCTGGGTTCCCCTTCTCTGGACACGTCAAGTGACACCACCAGCTCCTCCCCTTCACAATCGGTAAGCACTTCTCCCTCTCTACCACCTGCTGGTATTATCACCTACTCTAAAAATAATATTTTTAAACCTAAGCAAATTTTTGATTATCTTGCTGTTACTGATACCTTTGAACCATCTACCCTCCAGCAAGCACAAAAACATCCTCAATGGCGTAAAGCTGTGAGTGATGAGTTTGAAGCACTGGTCCAAAATCACACTTGGGACTTAGTTCCTGCTAATGACTCACATAACATTGTTGGGTGCAAATGGATTTACAGAATTAAACGCAAGCCTGATGGAACCATTGACGGTTATAAAGCATGCCTTGTCACTAAAGGCTTCACTCAACGTCCTGGAATTGATTTTCATGCCACCTTTAGCCCGATTATCAAACTAACCACAGTTCGACTTATTCTTGCCATTGTTGTTCAATATCACTGGCCCCTTCGTCAACTTGACGTAAACAATGCCTTCCTCCAAGGCCATCTTGAAGAAGAAGTGTTCATGCATCAACTTCCAGGGTTTACTCATCCTCAGTTCCCCACTCATGTTTGCAAACTCAGAAAAGCTATCTATGGTCTACGACAAGCCCCCCGAGCTTGGTATAATGAACTCAAGACCTTTTTGGTCTCCTATGACTTCATCAATTCTTAATCCGATACTTCATTGTTTGTTTTCTCTCAAGGTACAACTCTCATTTTCCTATTAGTTTATGTTGATGACACCATCATCATAGGCAACCAGCTCACTGCCATCAACACAGTCATTCATACCCTTGCCTCTCGATTTTCCCTTAAAGATATGGGGAACCTTAATTTTTTTCTTGGGGTGGAAGTCCTAGGCACCAAACATGGTCTTCTTCTTTCCTAACGTAAATACATCTCAGATCTTCTTTAAAAGAACAACATGCTTGAAGCCAAAGGTGTTCACAGCCCTCTGTCCACAATTGAGAAGTTGTCTCTCTATAATGACTCTCTATCAAGAGATTCTAATCAGTATCGTCAAGTCATTAGAGCCCTTCAATATCTTTCCATGACTCGACCAGATATATCTTTCACTGTCAATCGCTTATCTCAGTTCATGCATAGTCCCCGCATTGCACATTGGTCTGCTGCCAAATGAGTCCTTCGCTACCTCAAAAACACAATCAACTATGGGCTTCATCTTCGTGCTTCTTCTTCTATGACTTTGCATGCCTTCTCTGATGCAGATTGGGCAGGTGATACAGATGACAGCACATCAACCTCTGCTTTTGTTGTCTTTCTTAGAGCAAATCCAATCAGCTGGTCGTCCAAGAAACAACGCACAGTAGCTCGCTCCTCCACTGAAGCAGAGTATTGTGTTTTTGCCACCACAGTTGCTAATGTAAATTGGATTCAAAACTTACTTCATGAGCTTCATTTGCCCCCAACCACAACCCTCACAGTCTACTGTGATAATGTAGGCACTACATATCTTTGTCAAAATCTAGTTTTCATGATCGAATGAAGCATATCAAAGTGGACTATCATTTTGTTCGCACTCAGGTTCACAATAAGCTACTTCATGTTGTCCGTGTTCATTCTACCGATCAACTTGCTGACTCCCTCACCAAGCCTCTTAGCCATCAGCAACACGAACAACATCATCTCAAGATTGGCGTTGTTGATGCCATGCCTATCTTGTGGGGGCATGACAAGGCAGTAGTTGTACCTACAAAAATCTCTCATAAATCATGCCATCCATCCAGCAGTAATCCACGGGATCTTCATACCAATTATCAGAATAATTTTCTACCAAATATAGCTCCTACAATTAGTCTTTACTGTATCTACTTTTGGCAAGTATTTTTGTATAAATGTATATTGCATATAATGAGAAAATAGAGTATTTTCCCACACACCTTCTGTTCTTCTATAGTTTCCACTTTACATCCATTGATAAATAAAACAATTTATTTTTTATTGTATTCAATTTAATCCGATGAACTTATTTATATCAATTTACATTCAATACCAATAATTATAAAGCAATCTGATATCTTTTTATAAAAATTAATATTCAATTGGCCATGAAGGAAATCTTGACAGTTAGTGTTTCCGATTGGGATAGTACACATTTTGTTTTAGACATTTTAGATTTAGTTTTTCTTTGTATTAGTTAGGAGTTTTTTGTTTGTGTAAAAAGAAAGATTAATTCTTTAGCACATGATATTATGAAAGTGGAGTGTGAAACAGATAAGCTAAAAAGGTGGGAGAATAGAACCAACAAGACTAGCAAGTGTTGGAAGAAGTGAAAGTGGATTTTTTCTTTATATATTTAGACATAGTTCGAATTTTGAAATCGTCACTATTGGAAGCGGTAATAACTGAAAATTTTCTCTAGTCCTACATTAGTTGTTTAATATTTAATATTCAAAAATAAATAAATAAATAAAATAAATTTTTTTAAATAGCATTATGTTATAATTTAAATATATTATTAACAGTTAACTATGTATATATATATATATAACTAACAAATGAAATATGCCTAGTTATTTTAGAATTGGTAGAAGAAGTCAACAAACCATTGGTAAAAGGAAGTCAAAAACGTGTGACTAAAGCAAAAATAAAATATAATAATATTTGTAGAATTGATAGAAGTGCAGCCAACCGTATAAAAGAATATATATATACACAAAAAGACAAAAATGAGGCTAAAACATAAAATAATAGGAATTGTAAGTGGCTTCTCAGAGAAGCCAAATTTTCCTTACGTACCTCCACTCACATTGTATCCCTCGGCTGAAGGAAATTGAGAAAGAAAGGGAGGCACAAGTCACGGCAACAACAGGATAGGCGCAGATCAAGAAAGCCAATTAGAAGCAGATTTCGGCAGTAGCATTAGCAACTGGTGTGGGCTATTCTTGGTTTTAAATGGTGCGGGCATGGTGCTCATTTTGCTAGATAAAGGACAGTAAAACGTGGGTCTGTCATTTGGAAAGAATTGAAACAAAATAGAATGCCATAAAGGAACGGAAATGATGGTTGTTTCCAGTGTAGAAGGGGCGTGAAGGGACCAACGAAAATGTTTGAAAACAGCAGCAGTAGAAAGCAAAGCTGAAAGCTACTTAGTTTGGCTGAGTTTTATAAGGTAAGTTTGGTTGATGATGGTTTCAAAGATTAGATGTTGTGTTGTATCTTGAAAAAAAAAAGAGAAAAGTAAATGTAATATTATGAAATGATTTTGGATGTAGGAAAAGCAGGGAAGCTGCTCTATTTTGAAGAAGATATCAATTCCAAAACAGTAAAGAAGAAGTTATAAAATAAAATAAAAGAATGAAATGAAGCTTTCAAGGGTAAAGACATTGTTGTATTTTGTTCTTTAAATATTAAATGGTATAAGGATGCTACTAGGTTTAAAACATATATGAAATTCCCTAAAATGGTTTAATAACACAACGTTACATTAATGTAGGAGGAATTTTAAGGTGATAGAAGGTACCTACTATCCTAACTAAAAACAAAGAGAAGGAAAGCAAAGTAGTGCTGAAAAGGGGTTCAAGGGCGAAAGGGTGTTATCACCAATAATTGTGTGGCGCGAATTAGGTAAGGTAATATACGGTAAATGCTTGTCAGTCTGTTATGCTTATGCATGTTTAAATTAATGTTATTTAATATTTATGGATTTAAATGCCTTTTTGGTTAAATTTCCAAATCTGTTGGATTAAGTTTAAAATGCATAATGTTTGAGATTTGGATTTGGATTTGTTTTGGAAATTGGTGTATTAAAGATATATTGCTTGATTGAGTTTTCTACAGGTATTTGATTGTGGTTATGACGCTGGGTAGTGTTCTACCTATGTCATTATAATGCCGAAATTTCATTAGAATTGTCTAAATAAGTTTCTTGATATTAAATTAGATTTACAAAATGCCTTTAAAACCTCATGCATATTAATCATTGTTACTTGTTATCGAGATAATGGTTTTTAAGCTTGACTTCGTATGATTAGATTTTCAAAACTATAAGTATGTGAAACGATTTATGCTTTTGGTACTCAACCTATATTGTAAGATCTATTTCTAAACGAGTTTTGACTCATGAGACACGTGATGATGTATAATGCCTGTGTGGCACTTAACTTGCCTGTGTGGCACTTGCCTGGTGGGCATTTAATTATGCCTGTGTGGCATTTAGTAAGCCCGTGTGGCATTGAGGCGCCATATAAGTAATTGCGTCATGGATCCAGCCTGTGTGGCAAATGGGTAGCGGTAATTACGTATAATTGTCCGACAACTAGTCGTGACTTGTACCTCAGCTAGTAGATGATCACTGGTGCTGGGATGATTCATGATCATGGATAGAGCCCTAGTATGGGACTTTGCCCACTGCTAGCTACAGTGGATGCTTTCATAGAAAGCTTCTTAGTTATATTTCCAAAGATCCTGGTTACGTTACCAAATCTCATAAATGTGTGCCTGTCTCATGAAAATATTTTTAAATGTATATCACGATATTGTATCTTGATTTTGTGAATGCGTGAGTACTAATATGTTTGGAAATTACTTGGCATAACATTTTATAGCTTATAAACTATGGCTTATCAACTTTGTATTATTTTCGATAAAACATATTTAAGCATGAGTTTTTGGCGCATTCATTCACACATACACATGCATTAAACATAGTAGAAACCTAACATCATTTAGCGTATGTATTTTTACTGGGCTTTCCCCAAAGCTCACCCCCTTCCACCTCAGATTATTTTAGGTAGACTCGGCACGAGCGTGGTGCATCGAGAGTCTTTTTGTCGAGCTGCAGAAAGTTATATTTTGAGCCAAGGTATAATCTTTTGTTCTTTTGTTTACATCCCAAACTAAATTCTTTTGTGTACACATTGTATAGGATTCGGGATGTAAGTACTAGGTGATATCGAGTCTGCAAACATACTGTGATTCGTAGTTAAGTTGTAATCTCAATATGTTTACATATTGAATCACATGGATGTCTAGTATGTTAGAAGTCACATAGAGATTTGAAATTTCTACAGGTTGAAACGATGATGTACTTAGTATGGGGATGGATACTAGACTAAAATAGGGGCGAAGTTTTTTTTCAGTGTCGTTTTCGACACGTCTTACAAGAAGACTATACTAGGACCTTAGACAACTAGTTTTAAACAAATATAAGAGTAAGACTACTCATTAGGTTTTTAGCTATACTGAGCGAGTGACAAACATAGGAAGTGAAGAAAAAAGTTAACCCGAAAATCCGGCTTCCGAGGGCGTTACAGAAGCGCTTTACCATTTACGACCCTCAGCCTGAACAAGATTAGTCTTAGAGTGTTAAATGGATAAGGATATATGTGGTTACATTAAAAAAAAAAAGTGGGAGAATAGATTGCATCCCTTATTTGTAACACTGATGTGCCATATTTGGGATTAATGAAGTTCTTTTATTTGAAAAAAAAAATAACATCTCTAATCTCAAATAACATCGTATACAACAATAAAAGTTAAAAACTTTACAAGTCCGTCTATTCTTTCATATCATTCTATACTTATATTGATATAGTTCCAAATTTTCCAAGCTTTATTTTCTTTATCAATCAATCAAATAATTTTTGGTTATCTATTTTACTAATAATGATCACTGCCGGCTACCTCCTCAACTTTAGATCATGCAAAGATTACAGCTTTTGGTTATATGTGAATGCGTTTGGAGGTTTGCAATGAAAACTTTTCCAATGATCTTTTTTTTTTCATTGAAAGCCAGAACTTGTGGTGAAGATGGTGAGAGGCCAGAATAATTCTTGTCAGGCTGCAAATATAGCAGATCAAAAAATTGTAGTCATAAGATATTATGGCCCCCCATCTAAAAGCAAAAAACTTGTTAATAATAGCATTTTGATAATCATTATGGCTGGAAGACTCCGTGTAAAGGGAAAGTATTGGCTCTGATTTTTTCTTATTCCCATCTTTATATATGATCCCACATTTGCAATGACTGATTCACATGCTGTTGGAATTTGGAAGATTGGAGAAATTGCTTACAAAAGAGAAGTCAAATCCCTCATCATCATCGTTCCTTTACCTTTTCTTTAATGGGGTCTACTAGTTGTTACTCAAAGAAAAAAAGAGTCTTTTATTAGGCCTGAGTATATACACAGCCAAATTTTTATCCAATGGCGATGAAATTTCACCGACGGATTAAGCTTTGATTATATACAATATCAAATATTTGTCCAATACTGACGAAACCCCAAACGAATAAAGAAATAAAAATGCTTACAATTTTTTTAGACATAATGGTAGGATTTTTATTAACTGAAATAAAAGGTACAAACCGAAGTAGCAGTTAGTTGTCTTAGTGATACACTATTACTTTGATTTTACCTACAGAACGGAAAAACATTTTGTCAGTAATGTGTTGCTAGAAAAGAGAGCAAGGCAATAAAAAAATGGCGCGAGAACTAGCAACGGAATTGCTATTGGTAGTTCTATTCTTATAGCATTTACCGACGACAGAAACTCTGTTCGGGTAATAATATTTATGTTTAATAAATACTATTAAAATATTTATTATGCATGGCTCAAGAAACCTACAAAGTTTACGAAGCCCATACTCAATTTTTGCATTTCATTCACTTGGTTGAATTGTACTCAGTGTTGCCAACTCAATATTAAGCTAAAATATAACTAGCTAGATTAGTAACCATCGTCCAAATTGGTCCCAGTTCAGTCATTTAACACACTAAATATATTTTTTTTTATTCCATCCATTTCTACTTATCGTATTTAGAACAATTCACTACAAAATCAATATATAAAAACAACCTCAAGCATATCAATATATATATTTATCAGTATCTACAATGCTCCTAAACATATTTCTTACATCTTTCACACTACTGACTTGTTAAGGGTCTAGCAGCTGCTCGAATCAGAATCAAAGCTAGAAATACTGCAAGATTACCTGAAGGCAACTACAGAGGAGCTAAAGTCTCAAAACAGTTCATATAACATTCACTAATACTTATAGAATTCGATTTTAATAAAATATATCTTCAATCAGTTTATAATTATAAAAATAGATAACAATTTTATATCAAGTATAAAAATTCAAAAAATATTTTTGGTGCAATAACTAGTGTTCAAAATATTTTATTTACATATAAACACATGTCTAAAACATCCTGGTATCTTAAAATGTGAAAAAATGATTAAAAACCCATTTGAAAACCAAGTTGCAAATTCATACATCTTTAGTATCAACTACCCAAAACCATAACTAATTCAGAACTTCATGTGAACTTAGACATTATGCAATCATGAGACATTTTTTTCAAGAACCAAAACCAATGACAATTTTCACTTCATGCATGTTTTTAAATTCAAAGTCTAATTCGTGCTAAATTTATGTTTTACAAAATTTTGGCAACATAACGGTATAAATTTTCTTAAACCTTTTACAAAGCAAACATAGTTTATATTCCCAAAGCAGTTGACTTTAAAATCATGTTTTAGTATCTTCTACTTTCTTTATATATATTCCTTACCACTCGTATTCTACCAAATCGCCCATTAGCACTAGTAATTCACACCTCACTTCTAAATGGGGTTCTCTCTCCTACACATCTCTTTTCTTCAATTTAGGCTTAAATCTATGTTCTACACTTGTTCTACATCATTTTTACATTGAACAACATCATCTTTATGCATGGAAAAGGTTGGTCGAAGCCCTAGGGGAAGGATTTTCATGGATTTAATACAATTTACACTCAAATACATGCTTAAACACCTTAAACATCTAGCTTAAAGTCATTAAATCATGAAAAAAAATAAAGCTTTCTCTCACCTTCTTCTTGGTCAAATCTTCAAGGGAGTATTTCACCATGCAAATGGCCACTTTAACACTTGATTTTGGCAGTATGTTGTATAGCTTAGGAAACTAGACAGGTTTGGTGAAGATGATTTTCGGTTTCGGGGTGTTTTACTAGAGTTTTCAAGGGTTTTCTCTCTTTTCACTAAGCTTTTAAGAGTGAGAAAGCTTAAACAATGATGATGACCAGCCAAGGTGAAGGAAAAGACTAGAAAAGTCTTTAAAAATAAATATCTTGGTGTAAAATGACAAAAATGCCCTTATCCAATTTTAAAATTCCAACTCCATCTCTTTCTTTCTAATTTCGGTTTAAATATTCAGTTTAACCCCCAAATATTTCATTCACTCATTAAATACATCTATTCAACTCATTCTAATCATTGGATAAGCTTTTGTCGGGATTTGGTTGGTAAAAAGGGTGAAATTACCAAAATACCCCTAATAGTGCAATCGCATAGTTTTTGGCTCTCGCGTGTGATTCAATCTTCAAGTTGACATGGCATGAGACTCATTCACATGTAGAGTAACCAACGACTGTTACTTGATCTTAATTCAAATCAGATTGATCGTTATTTACAAAAATTTGTCATGCTTATAGACTTAACAATCATTTTCAAATTTGTTGCACACTTTTTGAAACATGCACAAACGAAGCAATTTCAAGATATAAATTTCTCCATCTCAGTATTTCACTCCAAATATCATAACTCTGGAGTTTCACCCCAATTCAGACTATGGAGGTCCCATGAGGCTCACATAACAATTTCCTTCTATAACTCCAATTGTTTAATTTCTTAGTAATTTATCCTTTGTCTTTTCATTTCCATAACTTTTAACTTATGGAATTTATTGAAAAAATGTGGTCCTTGCATCCTCCCCTCTTAAAGGAATTTGATCCTCCAAATTTGATAAAAGCACCTTAACATTAGAGCATTCCTATCAGTTAATATCATTACTATATCTCTAACATAGACATTAAATCCTTCAGAAACTAAATCAATCATTATAAATTATCGATTGAACTCTTTCTTAACGATACTTTCCTATAACAACTTATCAGGAAAAAAGGAGGTTACTATCTTAGGGTAACCATCTAAATCAAGTTCAACTAACTAATAGTCGGTCCATTCTAATAATCAGATCAAATCACACACATTAACACAATCACTTCTTTCCTTTCTACACTTAACTTACAACTACCATACACTATGTCAGTCATTAATAATTCTCTTATGGTATATCAAGCTACAAAAAATATCCTAAAATTTAGATTCTATGGATATTTTCATAACAGATGCAAAGACACAGTAAATGCATTAAACCAATGTCAAACAATACTAGTGCTTCGGTATCAAATATAGAGAAATCTTACCTTAAAGGGCGTCTGAAGAAGTATCAGCAGTCTCCTTATCCATTGCGTACATTTTGCCCTGATCCACTGTTTGTTTACCTTTTCTCTACAACAGTGGCTTGTCTCTGAGGCTAGACAAGATGTTGTGGTTCTTTAGAGACAAGTCAATTCTATGGACAATCTTTCACTAAGTGCCCCTTCTATCCACACATGAAGCAGGCGCCCGTTGCCCAGTGGCAGGATTTACCAAGGTTCACTTTACCATAAATCTCATATGTGGTTACTGGGTTTTTCTGAGAACCTATATTCTTGTCTAAGATAGAAGATTGAGCTGATCTATCCCTCGAATTCATATCATTTTATGACTTCTTTTCGGTACCTTCATCTTTTCTTGACTTCTTATCAAATCATTTGGAAACAAAGAAACTATAATCTGAAGCCCTCTTGCACTTATTCTTATTCTCAGACTGATAGAAGTTATAGTCTTGCTCAACAAATTGCACTCTCCGAATAGCTTTATCATAAATAGTTATATCAAATGGGACTAACTTTGTCCGAATAGATGGCTTCAGACCGATCATAAACCTCTCAATTTTATGTTCCTCTCTCCTTTCTATCTCTAGGATGAAATGACTTAATGCAGTAAATTTAGATTCATACTGATCCACTGTCACGTTCACCTGTGATAAACCTAGAAACTCAATCCGTAATCTCTTCTAAGTGGTACAGGGAATATACTGCTTGTTAAAAGTCTCTTAGAAAATACCCCAAGTCACCACTGGATATCTAGAAGCTAAAACTATCTTGGTGGACTTCCACCAATGTTCTACTTCATCAACTAATAGAAAAGTGGGCAAACCCACTTTTTCGATTTTTGCGCACCGTATATATGTAAACAATTTCTCCATAGCATTCACCAGTTCTTTGTCACGATAGGATCCTTATCTCCCTTAAACTTCAATGGATCAAATTTTCTCACAATCAATCACTAGATCAGTTTGCTGAGGTGGTTGTGGTTGCAGTACGAGCTGTGGCTAAGGTTGTTGTGGCGATGGTACCTACTGTGGTTGGGGTGCCAGAGGTACATTAATTGGAGGAGGAGGTTGTTATAGCACTTCTGGTGCCAGTGCTAGTGCTGGTACGCTGGCATTTCTTAGTAATTTATCCTTTATCTTTTCATTTTCATAACTTTTAACTGATGGAATTTATTGAAAAAATGTGTTCCTCACATATATATTAAATTTAATTATACGTATATGTTTATGTACGTATGTATGTACTTATGCATGCATGCATGTTGCATGCATTTAGTTTAGGTATGCATGCTTGCGTGCGTGTTGCATGCATTTACATTGCATGCATTTTAACTTGGTTCATAAGTGAACGTAATCCAATTATATATGTATATAATTACAACTCCTTTCATATCTATTTAACGTACATTGCATATATTGTCCCAAGGTATGTTTCACATTATTCTTGAAGACTTTGTTTCTTTGAATAGAAATTATAATCCTATAATTGAAATTCCCAAAAGTGCATTGTTGCATTATGTTCATTTACAATTATACTTAAGTACAAAACTAGTTTAAGAAAATCCACGATTCTTACAGTAAGCAATCTCTCTCATTTAGAACTATTTCCAAATAATTGCTCTCACTATTCTAATGATTTAATCCATCTTATGCTATCTTTAATGTGTCTCCCTTTTCATGCTTTTTGTTGAACTCCTTTAACATTTCATCTATCTCATATATGTTCAATTTTGAAAAATATTTTAGCATTAAATCTGTTAGTTTTAAATTGACATATGTATATTGAAATGACAAATTCTTAAGTAAGCCTTAATGTTTCTTTCATATTGTAAATTTGCTTTATCACACATGATTCTCTCAAACCATTTTAAGTAATCATATCAAACATTAAGACCATGATTTAATTACATACTCCTATTGGTCTTAATACTTTACAAAATGAGTTTGAATGTTTTCATTAAGTAATTTTCTCAAGAATATATTAAACACAAGTTTAGAAAATTTCTTAATAAGTTTTTAGACTAAGTCTTCATTTGAGAAAGTCAAAAAAACTTCCATAAAATTCATAAATGTTTTGGTGTGAATTAAGACCAAAGATCACATCATTTCTAACTCAAATGACTCAAAAAAGTGCCGAAAAAGCATGAGGGATCAATCCCTTATGTTGAGGGATCCATCCCCAAGTGGCAGAATGCTTCAAAAAGCTCAATAAGCAAAATATGAGGCATGGAATCAATCTCCTAACGGAAGGGATCGATCCTCTCTTGGCAGAATGCATGGGAGGCTAAAAATGAAGGAAGGGATCGATCCCCTAGGGAATAGGATCGATCTCCCAACAAGAGAAAAGCCTTCAACGACTAGTTTTTGTGAGATATAACGATAACTTTTGTTTTTAGCTCCACCCAACGTCAAGAATACATTCAAAACTATAAATAGAGGCTTGGTAGCTCAAGAAATAGGAGAGAGCAGCTAAGACATTTTATTCTTCAATTTCTTCATCTTCTCCAAGCATCTCAAAGATTACAAGAGCTAGAATTCAATATCTTTCATTACTCTCAACATCTTTGTATTTTATAGCACAAATACTTTAGAGTTTCTTTTCTAGAGCTTAACATTTGTAATCATTTACCTATCTAGAGGCCTTCTTTGATCACATTCTTTGTAAACTCAATCACAAATTGTAAAGGGGAGTGAACCCTTAAGTGCCATATTAGGTAGATAAGGCTCACTCCTTGAGAGGTTTCTCTTGAGCTTGCAAAAAAAAGGGATTGTAAAGACAAATTCAAGTTAGTGAATTTAGGGAAAATCCTTGGGAGCGTCTCAAAGTAGATGACGTAGGCAAGGTTGTCGAACCTCTATAAATCACTTGCGTACATTTCTTTTTCCCTTCTCTCTTTATTTATTTGCAATTATACTATGATTGTTGTATTGAATTTGGATTGCATGCTTGCATAGCCTAGAGAACTTAGAAAACATTAATATAGGCTAGTGAATTTAGAATAATCGAAAAACGAATATAAGGCTAGCTAAAAACCGATTCACCCCCTCTCGGTATTGTTATAGAGCCAACAATTGGTGTCAGAACTTAGGCTCGAGATTGATTTGGATTAACATCCATCAAGCAAAATAATCATATATGACTCATTTGAACATAGGTACACCCCTAAGAGAATAGGGATGCTCATTAGTTAGATCTCCACTCTTTAATGGAGAAAATTACTCATATTGGAAAACAAGAATGATGTTGTTTGTGCAATCAAATGATTATGAAGTGTGGAGAGTTATAGTTAATGGTCCCAAAATCCCAATGAAGAAAGTGGATAGAAAGGATGTCCCTAAAGGTGAGGATAAGTGGGACTCAAACGACATGAGATTGGCACAATTGAATGTCAAGGCTATGCACACTCTTTTTGTGCATTAAGTCCAAATGAATACAATAGATTCTCTCTATGTGAGAATGCTAAACAAATATTGATATAGACCTCACCGAAAGAAGATGAGGTTCAATGAAGAAGACGAAGAACAATTGAAGAAAAACAATAACAAGTTAAAAAAGCAGCAAACGAAAACAAAAATTAGAAGTAAAACCAAGACCCGTTGTGTAGAAACACAAGAACCTATGGTATTAGACCAAGACTCGTTGCTTAGAAAAGCAAGAACCTATGGTATATATTGGTGGAAGGTAGAAGAATGCCACAAGGAAGACCTTGATAAGTTCAAGAGTTCTCAAGAGAACCAAAGAGAAGAAGTCTCTCAATTTTATTACTAAAATCAATTGTGTTCTCCCTAAAGGGTTACATAACTATTTATAGGCAACTAGCTAACTTGCAGCACAAGTAATAGGAATCCTACTTTCCTAACTTGCAGAATAGGAAATAGCAAACTTGCAGTACAAGCAATAGGAATCCTACTCTCTTAACTTGCAGAACAAGTAATAAAAGTCCTACAAAATATATTATTTAAAAAGGAATTGGGCTTAAATTAAATTAAGACAACGTTCAGCCCAATAATACTTAACTAAATAAAATATGCATCCAGCCTAATTGCATTTCGGCCCAATACTTGTGTGTGTGTCTTCAAGAAGGTTGAACTTGGGCTTGGATCATGTTGTAGAAGACTTTATCATCCTCCATGCTCAAGCTTTGTTGGGCATTCTCTCTAGCAATATTAATGAAACCAGCCAAGACTTGTTGCATTATCTTTGATTTAGCTCTTGTAATTAGACCTCCATGGATGCTCAAAGGATCACGAACATCATGAACATGACTTGAGCTATGTGAGCTTGATGGGTCTCCATCATTCCCCCTCTCCTCGAAAGGATTTGTCCTCAAATCAGAATCACCTATATCAATATCAAAGAGAGAAAGATCAGAAACATTAAATGTAGCACTAACATTATACTCACCTGGAAGATCCAATTTATAAGCATTGTCATTGATCTTCTCAATCACTTGGAATAGTCCATCTCCTAGAGGTTGCAACTTGGAGCGACGTTGAGCAGGAAATCTCTCTTTTCGCATATGTTCCCAAACCCAATCACCAAGTTCAAAGACAACTTTCTTGCAATGCTTGTTGGCTTGAGTAGCATATTGCTCAGTCCTCTTCTTAATGTTTTGACGTACCTTCTCATGTAGTTGCTTAACAAAATCAGCTTTCTTTTCCCCATCCAAACTAGCTCTCTCCTCAATAGGTAGTGGTAAAAGATCCAATGGAGTGAGTGGATTAAAACCATAGACAACTTCAAATGGAGAAAAACTTGTAGTAGAATGCACACTTCTATTGTAAGCAAACTCCATATGAGGCAAACAATCTTCCCAATTCTTCAAATTCTTTTGAATAATGGACTTCAACAAAGTAGACAAAGTACGATTGACTACTTCAGTTTGACCATCGGTTTGTGGATAACAAGTAGTGGAAAACAATAGCTTTGTTCCTAACTTTCCCAATAATGTTTTCCAAAAGTAGCTAAGGAACTTCACATCACGGTTGGAAACAATGGTCCTCGGAACACAATGTAGACGAACAATTTCCTTGAAGAATAAATCGGTAATGTTGCTTGCATCATCTGTCTTGTGACAAGCAATGAAGTGAGCCATCTTAGAGAACCTGTCAACAACAACAAAAATAGAATCTCTACCTCTCTTTGTTCTTGGTAACCCCAAAACAAAGTCCATAGAAATGTCAGTCCAAGGAGCAGTAGGAATAGGCAAAGGAGTATAAAGACCATGATTCATAACTCTAGACTTAGCTTGTTTACAAGTGATATATCTTTCACACAATTTTTCAACATCTCTTTTCATGTTAGGCCAAAAGAAGTGATCATGCAATATATCTAAAGTTTTCTTTACTCCAAAATGTCCCATTAACCCACCACTACGGGCTTCTCTAACAAGTAATTCTCTTAAAGAACTCCTAGGCACACATAATCTATTTTCCCTAAATAAGAATCCATCATGCCTATAAAACTTTCCAAAACCAGTTTTCTCACATGCAATGAACACATTTTCAAAATCCTCATCAGTAGCATACAAGTCTTTAATATACTCAAATCCAAGTAGTTTTGCATTAAGAGTAGTGATTAGAGTATACCTTCGAGACAATGCATCAGCCACGACATTTTCTTTACCTTTGTTATATTTGATCACATATGGAAATGTCTCAATGAACTCCATCCACTTGGCATGATGCTTGTTCAACTTGCTTTGTCCTTTCAAGTGCTTCAAGGACTCATGATCAGTGTGGATGACAAATTCCTTAGGCCATAAATAGTGTTGCCATGTTTCCAAGGCCCTCACTAATACATACATCTCTTTATCATATGTGGGATAGTTAAGGGCAGCTCCACTTAACTTCTCACTGAAAAAAGCAGTGGGGCGCTTCTCTTGCATTAAAACAGCTCCAATACCTATACTTGAAGCATCACACTCAATCTCAAAAGTTTTAAAAAAGTCAGGTAAGGATAACAAAGGTGTGGAACAAAGCTTCTCTTTAAGCAAGTTAAAAGCACGATCTTGCTCAAGACCCCATTTAAATCCAACATTCTTTTTAACAACATCAGTTAAAGGTACAGCTATAGTACTGAAGTCTCTAACAAACCTACGGTAGAAATTAGCTAATCCATGAAAACTACGCACCTCAGAGATATTCTTAGGTATAGGCCAATCTTTAATTACCTTAACCCTTTCATCTTCTACTGTTATATCCTTAGAAGAAACAACATATCCAAGAAATATAATCTTATCAGTGCAAAAGGAACATTTCTTAAAGTTAGCATACAGCTTTTCCTTTCTCAAGACATTAAGCACATTCTTTAAATGTTCAATATGTTCATGCAAACTTCTACTATAGATCAAGATATCATCAAAATAGACAACTACAATTTTTCCAATGAAAGCACGGAAAACATGGTTCATTAATTTCATGAAAGTGCTGGTGCATTAGTTAATCCAAAAGGCATAACTAACCATTCATACAAACCATGCTTAGTCTTAAATGCAGTTTTCCACTCATCACCTTCTCTCATGCGAATTTGATGATAACCACTTTTCAAATCAATTTTAGAAAAGATGTAAGAACCATGTAACTCATCAAGCAAATCATCTAATCTAGGAATGGGATAGCAATACTTTACAGTGATTTTGTTGATGGCACGACAATCAACACACATCCTCCACGTCCCATCCTTCTTAGGAACAAGTAACACAGGAACAGCACATGGACTCATGCTCTCTCTAACATAGCCTTTCTTCATGAGCTCATCAACTTGCCTTTGAAGCTCCTTTGTCTCCTCGGGATTACTTCTATAGGCAGGTCGGTTGGGAATGGTAGCTCCAGGAACAAGGTCTATTTGATGCTCAATTCCCCTAATAGGTGGCAAATCATTTGGAATCTCCTCAGGGAATATGTCTCCAAATTCCTTCAAAAGAGACACAACATTAGTAGGCAAAGAAGATTTAAGATCATTAGAACTAAAACAAGATTCTTTATATAAAAACAAAAGGATTGGGCACTTAGCTAGAAAAGCAGCGTTTACATCACTTTGCTTTGCATAGAAGCTCACATCCTTTCTTTCTTTCTTTGCAATATCTTTGCCTTTGTCTAGATTCTTTAACCTTTATTGTGATTCATTTTGCTCTTTCAACCTCAACTGATCCTCATAAATCTCCTTAGGACTCAAGGGTGCAAGTGTAAATTTCTTACCATCCATGGTAAATGAATAACGGTTTGTGAATCAATCATGTATGACATGTCTATCAAATTGCCATGGTCTTCCTAAAAGCAAATGGCCAGCATGCATAGGCAAAACATCACACAACACTTTATCATTGTACCTTCCAATTGAAAATGGCACCAATACTTGCTTGGTCACATTTACTTCTCCACAATTATTGAGCCATTGAAGTTTATATGGTTTGGGATGTTTTGTAGTGGGCAAACTCAATTTGTCAACCAAATAAGTGTTAGCAACATTAGTGCAACTACCACCATCAATAATCAAAGAGCATACCTTATTGTTGACGAGGCATCTAGTATGGAAAATATTTTCTCGTTGCACTTCATCTTCATCCTTAACTTGGGCACTTAATGCACGACGAGCTACAAGTGCTTCACCATGTGCAGCAAACTCAACATAGTCATCATCTTCATCAATGTCCTCTAATGGTGGCATCTTATCATCAACATCAGAATCCTCACTTACAACATCACCATCATCACGCATAATCATGACTCGTTTGTTTGGGCATTGTGATGCAATGTGTCCTCTTCCCAAACATCTAAAACACTTAATGTCTCTACTCTTACCTTAGGATGCTTGGACAGCCTTGGGTTTGGGCTTTTGGACACTCTCACCCTTAGGATTGAATGAGGATTCAGTCTTAAGTTTGAATGTAGTCCTACCATCCCTTCGAAAGGTATTCGGTTTCCAAGAAGAAGACGAACTAGAACCTTGCATAAAACGAGATGAATAACCTTTTCTCTTGAGTTGCCTTTCAACCTTTATAGCCATATGCAACATATCATCAAACTCCACATAGTGATGTAACTCCACTACATTAGCAATCTCACGATTCAATCCTTGTAAGAATCGAGCCATAGTAGCTTCACTATCCTCTTCAACATTAGCTCTGATCATGATAATTTTCATTTCTTTATGATAATCCTCAACACTCTTAGAACTTTGAGTGAGACCTTGTAACCTTTGATAAAGCTCTCTATAGTAATGATTAGGAACAAACAGTTTTCTCATAACACGTTTCATTTCATCCCATGTAACTAAGGTGGCTTTCTATTCCTACGTCTACCAAGCATGAGTTGGTCCCACCAAATGATTGCATAATCCGTGAACTCTACAACAGCAAGTTTCACCTTTTTTTCTTCGGAATAGTTATGGCAATCAAAGACCATCTCCACTTTCGTTTCCCATTCTAAGTAAGCCTCAGGATCATTCTTACCTTGAAAGGAAGGAATCTTCAATTTGATACTCCCTAAATTTCCATCTATCCTATCATAATACCTATCTCTTTTATACCTATCTCCACGACCTCCTTTATTACCATAGTTACCTTTAACACTTCTACTAAACTCATCATCATCAAACTCATCATCAACTTTATCATCAAAGTCAGTATTCACAACATTGCCATTCTCATGAGAAGTATCACCTTGCTTTACCTTAGCTAGGACAGCTTCATGTTCCTCCAACTTATCATGAATATTATTAAACCTCAACTCTATCCTTGAAAATTGTTGTTGCATAGCTTGGAACATGAACTCAATCTTACTCAAATCAGGCTTTTCACTATTAGAAGACATGATTTTATCCTGCAAGAAACGTTAGTAAAAGAAAAGGACCTCACAAGTATGACCTCACGTGTTTACACTCAATACACACAAGAATGTAACACTCACACTCGTGTTTCACACAATTTTAATATGGCTTTTCTCGACTAATGTTACTCACACACTTGCCCTTTTTCCTCACACAACTTTTCTCTATATGTTCTATATTGAACTTAAGACTCAATCAAAAATCAGCTAATGGAATTCAACTATCAACCAACAATAAACAAGTTGAGCACAAGATTTTAATCAAGGGAAAACAAAACAATGAAGACTCAACAAGACTTTGCAAGACTCAATAAGGCTTAAGAAGACTCTAATGAAACTAAACCTTGAAGGAAATATGCGTGTTTTGGGGTGTTTAATTAGGGTAGGGTTTAGCCAAAGGTGAGATAGTTTTGTCCTTTTATATGGTAGGGTCAAAAAGGTAATTTTAGGTAGTAGGGTAGAATGGTAACAATGAATTTTCAAAATAGGCAAATAAGAAACCTCAAAGCTCAAGAAAGAATGACTACCTCAAGATTTTGATGAAGCACACCTCCACAAATTGCCTTTGATGTTGCACTTGCTACACACGATGTAATAAATCCCCTCTTGAATTGATTTTTCTTTTCTCCTTTTTTTTCTTTTCTTTTCTTTTTTTTATATTTTACTAAAGTAAACGAACAATGAAGAAAAAAACAAAAAGTCTAAATAATAAGAAGAGGTTTACTTAGGGAACAAGTCAACTTTTGACAAAAACAAGCTAGTTTTGGTAGTAGCTTGTGTGGCAAGGAACAAGAGGGAACGGTGGCTTGTGAAACAAGTAGTCTTTATGTGATGTAGAGCTTTTGAAGGTTTCTTGGTGAGCAAGAAAACCTTTGGGATTTGGTTGCTTGGAGAACAAGATAGGGTTGTAGAGTTTTTGAAGGTTTCTTGGTGAGCAAGAAAACCTTTGGGATTTGGTTGCTTGGAGAACAAGATAGGGTTGTAGAGCTTTTGAAGGTTTCTTGGTGAGCAAGAAAACCTTTGGGATTTGGTTGCTTGGAGAACAAGATAGGGTTTACTTGGTGGCTAAGTAAAGGTAGGTTATTTTAATGAAGACAATAGGTTTGAGGGACAAACAATACTAGTGGTGGCTTGGAAAAGGATTCAAGATCAAGGTTTGTCCAAGACAAGAAGACAACGAAAAAAACAAAAAACGAGACTCCCACGAATTGAACCTAAGCTCTGATGCCAAATGATATGGACCTCACCGAAAGAAGATGAGGTTCAATAAAGAAGATGAAGAACACTTGAAGAAAAATAATAAGTTAAAAACGCAGCAAAGGAAAACAAAAATTAGAAGTAAAACCAAGACCCATTGTGTAGAAACACAAGAACCTATGGTATTGGACCAAGACCCGTTGCTTAGAAAAGCAAGAACCTATGGTATATATTGGTGGAAGGTAGAAGAACACCACAAGGAAGACCTTGATAAGTTCAAGAGTTCTCAAGAGAACCAAAGAGAAGAAGTCTCTCAATTTTATTACTAAAATCAATTATGTTCTCCCCAAAGGGTTACATAACTATTTATAGGCAACTAGCCAACTTGCAGCACAAGTAATAGGAATCCTACTTTCCTAACTTGCAGAATAGGAAATAGCAAACTTGCAGTACAAGCAATAGGAATCCTACTCTCCTAACTTGCAAAACAAGTAATAAAAGTCCTACAAAATATATAAAAAGGAATTGGGCTTAAATTAAATTAAGACAACGTTCAGCCCAATAATACTTAACTAAATAAAATATGCATCCAGCCTACTTGCATTTCGGCCCAATACTTGTGTGTGTGTGTGTCTTCGAGAAGGTTGAACTTGGGCTTGGATCATGTTGTAGAAGACTTTATCATCCTCCATGCTCAAGCTTTGTTGGGCATTCTCTCTAGCAATATTAATGAAACCAGCCAAGACTTGTTGCATTATCTTTGATTTAGCTCTTGTAATTGGACCTCCATGGATGCTCAAAGGATCACGAACATCACGAACATGACTTGAGCTATGTGAGCTTGATGGGTCTCTATCAAATATGGGACAAATTGGCCATTACACATGAAGGGACCAATCAAGTTAGAGAAACCAAAGTAGGAATGCTCACACATGACTATGAACTTTTTAGGATGAAAGAAAATGAGTCCATAAGTTAAATGTTCACTAGGTTTAATGACATAATCAATGGACTTAAGGCATTAGGCAAGACTTATTCCAATGTAGAAATGGTTAAGAAAATTTTGAATAGCTTGCCAAAATCTTGGGAGGCAAAGGTAACTGCAATAGAAGAATCTAAAGATCCTAACACCTTGTCTCTAGATGAGCTTATAAGCTCCCTACTCATATACGAAATGAAATTAAAAAAAAATAAAGTGACTTCAAAGAAATTAGGGGCAGCTCTTAAATCATCCACTTATAAGAACAGTGGAGATGATAGTGATAAGAATGGAGATGAGGAAGAAAAGGAAATGGCAATGTTTGCCAAAAGATTTAATAGATTTATGAGGATGAAGGAGAGAGAGAATGATAGGAGACATCAAAGAATAAGGGTAATAAGAGGAGATTCAAGTAGGAAAGAAAAAGACCCCTTAATGTGTTATGAGTGTAATGAACCGGGACATACTAAGCTAGATTGCCCCTTACTTAGGAAAGAAAAGGATAGGAAGCCAAAGAAGAAAGTATTTATGGCTGCATGGAGAGATAGTGATAGCTCCGATGAGGAAATCATAGATGATGAGGTAGCCTATTCATGCTTTATGGCTATTAGTGATGATGAGGCTAGTTCTAGTTCTAGTGAAGAAAATGTTTATACATTTGATGAATTACAAAATGCCTTTAATGAATTAGCAAATAAATTTCAATGCATGAACTCTAAATATAATAAAATCATTGTTAATTTGAAAATAGAAAAGGAAGCCTTGACAAATACTAAGTTAGAACTAGAGAAAAAATTAGAAGAAGCAAACTTAGAAATAAATGAGTTGAATAAAAAGAATACAAATTTGCAAAACTCATTTACTAGGTTTTACATGGGTTAACAAAAATTAGATCACATGCTTGAGACCTAAAGAGCTTTCTTTGATAAAGATGGGTTAGGTTATAATGCAAACAAAAAGGAAACTCATCTTAAGAATTTTCTTGTGAACAAAATTTATGCATGATACATCTCTCACATGTTCATTATGCAATAGAATAGGACACTCATCACAAGCATGCACTTATAGAAAAACCACATTTAGAGGAAGAGTAGTTAGAAAAATGTGGGTGCTAAAGCATGTTGTAAATAATGATGAATTGAGTATGAAATGGATCCCTAAAGGATCTAAAATTTTGAACACTAACTCTCATGGACCCATGAAAATTTGGGTACCAAAACATGCTTGAATTTGTTTTTTGTAGGAGTGTTAGAGCATGGAGCTACAATGAAACAATGAAGTTCAAATGCTCTACACATCCCATGGAGTTTGCTTATGCCAATAAGAAAGAGAAAGAGCTTCGGAATCCACCTTGGCAAAGTCACAAAAATTCTTCAAAGGATAGCTCAAGGTGGACTCAACAAAATCAAGGCAAAGCATTCTTAAGCAAAGGAGTTTTCTAAGCTTAAATTCCTTCTTCTCAAAACTCATATTTGCTAAAATTATTTGTATAATTCAATGAGGCATTTTGTTAATGATCCTTGATGCATTGTGAGTTCAAAAATTGAACAAAAGGCATGGTAAATGATTTTTTATTATTTTTGGACAATTCTTGATGATTGGATAAAAAGCATGTAACATGATTTTGAAATGATTATTAGACTTTTTGTAATTTGAGCAAGTTTGCTATTTGTTGATAATATATTTTCTTGCTCTAAAAATGTCAAATATGTCATGTATGCAAAATGCCATGTCATGAGCAGTAATGAGGAATTTGCATATGAAAATTATGGCATAATGTTCACAAATGTGGTGATTTGATGATTTGTGTGCTTAAAATCTATGTGAACATGTTTGTTTTGGCATATTTGTATTTCCAAACATATTAGTTTTGCCAAAATATGCTTAACTTTTAAAATGACCTCCTTTGAGACCAAAAATGCCTTTTATGGTGCAAATTCTTCCAAAATTGTGAAATATATTGTTAAATGATTTTTCATCCATATTTTTCATTCATACAAGTCCAAAATCATATTACACAAATGTTTAAGCTTTTACTTGGACTTAAAATACTCACAAACGAAGTTTTTAGACCTCTGAAATTGAGTTTTAAGCCAAAATTCTGAAAAAATCGAATGAGGGATCGATCCCTCCACGTGCAGGATCGATCCTGTAGCCAAAAATTGTAGAAATGTGCATTCTGGCTTTAAGGGATCGATTCCCCCCAAGGGGAAATGTTTTCCCTGCACTTTTAAACTGAATTTAAGAAGGATTTTTCATTTTCTTGATACTTTCTCTCATCTTAACTTAAAATTCATTGTTTTAACTTCTTTTTGATGATCTTTTAATATGAAAAATCACTTTTCCTTGGTATCATGCCTCAACTTCAACAATTGGTATTATTTTCAACAATTAATATCTTCTTTCCTTGAAATTAAAAGTGCAAATTTATTGAAGACATTCATGAATTGCATAAATCTTGAAATAATCTTGAAATATATTTTCAATATAAGCTTAAATATTGTTTTGAGAACTATTTCAATGAAAAAAAATTTACATGAACTTGTGCATAATGAATATCGTTCATACTTTTTGTTCATCTTAGTTAAGCATGCTTAGAGGATTATAATTCATAGCTTAACTCACATATTCTTATTAGACATCATGAGATATTTCTTAGTGGAATATGAATAATTAAAGGTCAATATATATGCTTGAATGATAAAATAATCAAAACTTGACCTTAAGGATTGAATTCAAATATGACTTAGGTAAATATAATGTTTGAGATGCCTAACACATTACCTAGAGTCATAATTGTCCTTGGCCTATAAATTTGTGATGATAAATGCATCTTAACTGTTCAAATGTATCAAAATTTGTCAGCCATGAACTTAGATTTTTCTTACGGTCAAATTTTTAAAAGAACTTAGGCTTTAATGACAACATCAACATTCAAAGATAAATGCAAACTTGAACAAATGGACTTTGATTGATATTCATTCATTTAATCTTGATTGTTAACCATTGGTAACAATTAGTATGAGCTTTAAATTGACAATTCTTCTCCTTCTCCTTAGAGTGAAATGACAAATAGAGAAGAATTTAGTTAGGACATTTTTTACTTGAAATACTTTTGTGCTAGAATTTGTAGTTAATTGATATATGTTTTAATTCTATGCATAATCCTTCTTGAAAATAGTTTATGAGCTCATTGCATAAATATGTCACTTAAGTTTAGCTCATAATCATTATTTATTAACATGCACCTTAGTTGGACCTTAAAGAATAATTGATCTATCTAGGTGCTTGATAGAATTAAAATGAGCAAGTTAGAGAAATTAGTAGATAATTTATAAACTACTTACTTCATTACCTACCAATTGAAAACTTCTTGCAAAACTAATTATGAACAATTGGTATAGACTCATAAGCAATGTCATTACCTACTGTGGCTGGGGTAGAGGTGGTTATTAGGCCAGGTTGGCCCGACCAGGCTCACAACTGGATCGGGTCGATCCGGCCCAATAACCAAACCGGTACTGTACCGGTTCAAAATCGGCCCAGCCCGGTATCATACTGGGCTGGGCCGATTTTAATAAATAGAAACTGGGCCCGGCCCATTAAGGACCAGGACCATTCAGTCCCTGTCCAAAACCAGATCGATTCCGATTGAACCGGTCCGGTTCAAATTTAAAATTTAAAAAAAAATAAGGAAGGCTGCCACTGCGCGATTGTGTAGTGGGAGCCTTCCCAATTCCCATGGCAAGTCACAGCAGAGGCTGTGACTTGCCAAATTGATGGGCAACGGCCAAATTCATCAAAATATATTTTTTTTTATTTTAAAAATTTCAATTTTTTTCTATAAATACCTCTATTCTTCCTTTTATTTTTCTTTACATTTTCTTCTATATTTTCTCTCAAATCTACTATCTACATTTATCCACTCTTATTCTCTTCACTCACATACTCTGTCAATATTCACTCAAACTCTCTCAAATTCACTTAAATTCCCTTATTCCAAATTTATAATATCATCATTTTCCTCTCTAAATTTCGCTTTTCTTTTTATTTTATAATTTTACAGATTTTACTTTTAATTTTCAAGTTTCAATTTCCAAATTCTAATATATTATACATATCCTACATCTATTTTTTTTAAATTTTTAACATATATTTATTTTCAAAAAAATATAAAAATGTCAAATTTCTTTCGTCATTCATGCTCTGTTTCTCAACCCTTTGGTTCCACTGAAATTCCTAATTTAGGTGACGAATCATTTAATGAAATCGAACCCGATATTCATCTGGAGGAGGAGGAGCTTCCTTTGGCACCATTATGTGGTCGTGGTCATGGAGGAGGTCGTGCTCAAACACAATCATCAGCTGCCACCACTGCTGCTACATCATCAAGACCGAAGTTTAGTCGAAAAAAAAAACAAGCAAGGTATGGGAGCATTTCGACATTGTAGCAAAAGAAGGTGAGACAAATAAATATTGTGCTATCTGTAAATTGTGCAAAGGCGTTTACTCTTATAACTCTGGTGGAGGTGGTGGCGATACAGGTACGTATAATAGACATTTAATTAGTATACATAAAAATAATCCTAATGCCGAAGAAAATGAAATTTTAGAAGGCAAACAATCTCAAATTAATACAAATGATGATGGAAAAATTTTAATTTTGATAATGTTCAAGCTAGACGTGGTTTAGTTAGATTTGTAGTTATGACTTAACAACCATTCACAATTTGTGAAAAAGTAGGATATTTAGAATTTGTTTGTAAATATTTACAACCCACATATAAATCTGTTTCTAGACATACATTAAAAAAAGATTGCATGGATATGTTTAAAGAATATAGACAAGCTTTAATTGATAAACTTAGTAATATTTCATCTAAGGTTAGTTTAACTAGTGATATATGGACTAGTACTAATGGTATAAGTTATCTTGTTATCTTGTTATAACTTGTCATTGGATAGATGAAGATTGGTGCATGCAAAAACGAATTTTATCTTTGGATGTAATAGAAGAAGCACATAATTCATATACTATTCATAAATATATTACTAAAGTTTGTAAATTATATGGACTAGAAAATAATAAAGTTTTTGCTATTACTTTTGATAATGCTTCGAGTAATACTGCAGTTATTCCTCATTTAATTAAAAGTTTAAACCCTGTTATGCAAGGTATATTTTTTCATGCAAGATGTGCAAGTCATATTATAAATTTATGTGTTCAAAGTAGGTTTAGTTCTAGTGGTACTGGTAGTGGTATAGGTCCAACTGATAAAATTAAAATTTTAGCAAAATGGATTCACACACCAAGTAATAAACGTGAATGGAAGCAAATTTGTATAGCAAATAATATACCTGTTAAAGTGTTTCCACTTCCCGTGGAAACAAGATGGAATTCATTTTATCGTTTGCTTTCTTCTATTTTACCTTATAAAGAACTTGTTACTCATTTTTATAACAATTATACAACTAGCACGCATTTAGTACTTTTTGAAGAAGATTGGACTTTTATTGAATATTGTGTTGATTTATTATCTACTTTTAAAGATGCAACCGAAAGATTTTCAACTCATTTTTATCCAACTACACCGTATTTTGTTCCTATTATCCACAAAATATTTGAAAATTTTGTAAAATTTAGGTATCATGAAACTTTAAGTTTTTTGTATATGATATGGAGGAAAAATTTTAAAAATATTGGAAATAATTCCTCCTATTTATTGTATTGCAACTTTACTATATCCTAGTCAAGGTGAGGTAAATATAGAGATTTTTTTATTGTTATAAAGAATTTCTTGGTCTTGATTCTATTGAGGATCAAAAGTCCTCAATGAAAAATCTTTTTCGAGAATTGTTTAATGTTTATGAAACAGAAAGGAAGTAGTTCAACTTTAATTGAGGAGAAGAAGATTCATATGAAGAAACCAAGAGTAGCAAAAAAGGAAAAGGAATTTTAAACGCAATTAAAGAAGCAACAAAGAAGAGAATGAAGCCAAAAGGAAAAGCCAGCGGATCTGGATCAACAACTCGACAAAATTCTAGCTTCAATGAGCTAAGATTTTTCTTAAGTCAGGATTTTTCTGTAGATGAAAACTTTAATCTTCTCCAATGGTGGAAAGAAAACCAAAAACAATTTCCAATTTTAGCTTCCATGGCCCGAGATGTTTTTGCGGTGCAAGTTTCTTCTGTTGCTTTGGAATCCACATTCTCGACATGTAGGAGAATTATTGGAGACCATCGAACCACTCTTAATCCAGATTCATTGTGCATGTTAACATGCCTTAAAGATTGGTTTGATGCAAAATCGCACAATGTCGAACTTGGAATAGCCAATGAATTCGCTGATAATAATTCAGAGGAGGAAGAAATTTCCAAGGCAATCTGTATAAATTATGAAGAATAGAGAATAATCTTTTTTTTTATAAATTATATGTAAAATTGTAAATAAGTTTAGTCATAGTAAATATTTTTATGGACTACGGTCCCGTGGTTTTTACCCTTGTAATTTTTAAAGGGGTTTTCCACGTAAAAAATCTTTAGTCTCCTATTCTCTTTTTTTTCTCCTTTATTATTATTATTATTATTATTATTATTATTATTATTACATACCAAATTTATTAATGTTATGCTTATCTATGTTTAAAATAAATAAATATTTAAAATACAAAATGAATGAATATTTTAAAAACATATTAAATAAATGAATAAATAAATAAATATTAAGCAAACGATATTTCAAATATAATAAATTATTTTAAATGCAAAATGATATTGATACGCTTACAGCTTATTTATCATTTTAAATGCAAAATGAGTATAATAAATGAATATAAATAATGATATGCAAAATGATATTGCAAAATGAATATAATAATAATATTCATAATATCAGTATTTATATTTTAAATCAAATATCACTTTATCATAATAAATTTATTATAATATTATATTCATAATATAACTTTATTTTATTATAACAATAATTTTATTAGATAATTTTATAGTAATTTATTTTTACATTATTGTTACATAACCTAAATAAATTATAATAACTTTATAATAAATTATTGTTGAATATAAATTTATTAAATTAAATTATAAAAATATATTAATATTAATTTATTTTTATTAAAATAAATTAATATAAATTTTAAAAAATAAAAATTTTAAATTTAAAAAAAATGGACCGAACTGGTTTAACCCAGTTTGGTCCGGTTTGAGCGCGAACCGGTCCTGCAAATCGGGCCGGTTCGCACCTAAACAACATAGGAATCGGCCCGGCTTGGACCGGTTCGGACCGGTTCCATTATGGTGTGAGCCGAAACCGTTAAAAATCGGTCCGAAACCAATCCAAACCGGCCCACAACCACCTCTGGGCTGGGGTGCTGGAGGTACATTAATTGGAGGAGGAGGTTGTTATGGAACTTCTAGTGCTAGTGCTGGTACGCTGGCATTTCTTAGTAATTTATCTTTTATCTTTTCATTTTCATAACTTTTAACTTATGAAATTTATTGGAAATATTTGTTCCTCACATATATATATATATATAAATATTTATTACATTTAATTATACGTATATGTTTATGTACGTATTTATGTACTTATGCACGCATGCATGTTGCATGCATTTAGTTTAGGTATGCATGCTTGCATGGGTGTTGCATGCATATTAACTTGGTTCATAAGTGTACGTAATCCAATTATATATGTATATAATTACAACTCCTTTCATCTTTATTTAACGTACATTGCATATATTGTCCCAATGTATGTTTCACATTATTCTTGAAGACTTTGTTTCTTTAAATAGAAGTCATAATCCTATAATTGAAATTCCCAAAAGTGCATTGTTGCATTATGTTCATTTACAATTATACTTAAGTACAGAACTAGTTTAAGAAAATCCACGATTCGTACAGTAAGCAATCTCTGTCATTTAGAACTATTTCCAAATAATTGCTCTCACTATTCCAATGATTTAATCCATTTTATGCTGTGTCTCCCTTTTCATGCTTTTGTTGAACTCCTTTAACATTTCATCTATCTCATATATGTTCAATTTTCAAAAATATTTTAGCATTAAATCTGTTAGCTTTAAATTGACATATGTATTTTGAAATGACAAAAACTTAGTAAGCCTTAATGTTTCTTTCATATTGTAAATTTGCTTTATCACACATGATTCTCTCAAATCTTTTTCAATAATCATATCAAACATTAAGACCATGATTTAATTGTATATTCCTATTGGTCTTAGTACTTTACCAAATGAGTTTGAATGTTTTCATTAAGTAATTTTCTCAAGAATATATTGAGCACAAGTTTAGAAAATTACTTAATAAGTTTTTGGACTAAGTCTTCATTTGAGAAAGTCAAGAAAAACTCTCGTAAAATTCATAAATGTTTTGTGGTAAATTAATACCAAAGATCACATCATTTCCAACCCAAAACGACTCAAAAAAGTGCTGGAAAAGCATGAGGGATCAATCCCCCATGTTGAAGGATCCATCCCCAAGTGGCAGAATGCTCCAGAAAGCTTAAGATGCAAAATATGAGGCATGGGATCGATCCCTAAGGGAAGGGATCGATCCCCTCTTTGCAGAATGCATGGGAGGCTAAAAATGAAGGAAGGGATCGATCCCCTAGGGCATAGGATCGATCCCCTAACACGAGAAAAGCCTTCAACGGCAAGTTTTTGTGAGATACAACGGTTACTTTTGTTTTTAGCTCCACCCAACGTCAAGAATACATCCAAGGAACTATAAATAGAGGCTTGGAAGCTCAAGAAATAGGAGAGAGTAGCTAAGACATTTCATTCTTCAATTTCTTCATCTTCTCCAAGCATCTCAAAGATTACAAGAGCTAGAATTCAATATCTTTCATTACTCTCAACATCTTTGTATTTTATAGCACAAATACTTTAGAGTTTCTTTTTTACAACTTAACATTTGTAATCATTTGCCTATCTAGAGGCATTCTTTGATTACACTCTTTGTAAACCCAATCACAAATTGTAAAGGGGAGTGAACCTTTGAGTGCCATATTGGGTAGATAAGGTTTACTCCTTGAGCCCGAAAAAAGGAGGGGATAGGTTTCTCTTGAGCCTTGAAAAAGAGAGAGGTTTCTCTTGAGCCTGCGAAAAAGAGGGATTGTAAAGATAAATTCAAGTTAGTGAATTTGGGAAAAATCTTTGGGAGCGTCTCAAGGTAGAGAACGTAGGCAAGGTTTCCAAACCTCTATAAATCACTTGCGTACATTTCTCTTTCCCTTCTCTCTTTATTTATTTACAATTATATTATGATTGTTGTATTGAATTTGGATTGCATGCTTGCATAGCCTAGAGAACTTATAAAACATTAATATAGGCTAGTGAATTTAGAATAACCGAAAAATGAATATAAGGTTACCTAAAAACTGATTCATCCCCCTCTCGGTATTGTTATAGAGCCAACAAAATCTGTCATATATATTTTAAGTGTTTGCACCGAATCTAGAGCATCACAATTGCTTACACTGATTGATTAAAATTTAGTGTGCCCTAAGGTCTACAAGCAAGTGCACACACTCATACAAGTAATATAGAAACATGAGTCCTAAAATATTATCCCATAGAGTTTGTTATTGCAAAGCCTAACTAAGTACTAAATACTATTACCTTAGATATATCTAAGTAAATTATGAAGGTTGGATTATATGGGTGATTTACAAGGCCAACAAAATAAAAGAAATAAATGGAAATAATAAAATAAAATAAAAGTAAATGAAATTAAAAAGGAAATAAGAAATAATTATAGTGGAAATGATGAAAATAAAATAATTGCAAAAGAAAAAAATAAAAATGCAAATTGAAAATTAAAAATGCAAAAAATGAAAATACGCATAAAAATCCTAATATGAAAAGAATAATGAATGAAATCATCAAATTAAAACTAATGCAATTTAAATGAAAATGAATTAATGCTAGAAAATAATATAAGTGAAACCCTAATTAAAAAGCCTAATGTAACCGTATTTAACCCTAATCCTAATATGCACCAAATGGTAACCCTAATCTAATACCTATTCTAAATGACTTCTAACTTAATTAAATGCATGAAATATTAATGCAAACTAACCTAACTAATGCTTGAAAGTAAGTATGTTTTTGGAATTTTGAAAAAATGAACTAAAATGCAGTTACATAGCCCTAATCCTACTTAAATCCTAATGTATGATTTAAATATAGGTGGCATATGGGCCGGGTTTGGTCTGGGTTGTCTTATGGTTCGAGTTATTTTAGATTTGGGCTAATTCGGGTTCGAGTTTTTTCATTTTCGGGCTTTTTCATATTTGGTTATTTTAGGATTCGGTTCAATTTCAAGTTCAATTTGGTTCTAACCGGATGGGTTTAATGGGCTTAATTCAAATTATTTTGAAATTTTATAAGTTATAAATATTTTTTATAATTTTAAATATAATAATTAATTTAATTTTTTGTATATTAAAATAAAAATATAATAGAAATGCTAAATTAAAGTTAAATTTTAATAAATCGTTATATAAATATAAACTTTTACATTTTAATGTTTTTATTACTTGACAATGATTATTTATTTTTTTTAATTACCTACGATATTTACATTTGTTATAAAATATATAATTATATATTAATAATTATATAAAAAATTATTTTTTCAGTGAGCCAAATATATATATACTAGTTAAAAACCCGCGCGATGCTGCGGGTCTATTTTTATTTTGTAATTTTTAAAGTTAGTAAAATTGACTATTAGATAAGAGTTGTTTGTCATAAAATTATTTATTTCCTTCATATTATTTAGTACAAAAGAGAAACATATTTACAAAGGATAGAGCTTATATATCAAACAAATGTCCAAAAATAATTTTTGAGAAATTTGGATTAGCTTGGATTTAAAAAAATACATAATACTGAAGTTAAATAGTATGATAAACAAATAATTTGTGCTAGAAACAAACAAATCAAGATAATGATACAACAACTATAAAAACTAAAAGCACCAAAATATATATACGGTATAGTGGTTCAGATAATTTAACAAAGAAGTAAGAAAAATTAGCTCTGTAAGTATTTTTATTTTAAGAATAACTTATTAAACTATTTATATTTACTCTAAAGTACAATATGCAAAGTAAAAGTATTTTTTTCTACAAGATTTAGAGGTAAAAAAACCCTTTCATATAATAAATTTCATTCGAAAGCAAAATATATGTAAGTAGAAGAAGTAAATAAATAAAAATATAAAGCAATACCATAAAACAATAATAGAAGACTAGATTAAAAAAGTTAAAAAGCCATATAAAAAACATGTTAAAGATTTAACTAAAAAAATTGTTGAAAAAGAAATAAAGGGACCTAAATAAAAAAAAAGTTGTTGAGGGCAAAAAAAAATAAATGGACAAGTGTCAAGCTATGAGAGAGGAGGAGACAAAAATATATATATATGTATAGATATATATATATATATATATATATATAGAGAGAGAGAGAGAGAGAGAGAGAGAGAGAGAGAGAGAGAGAGAGAGAGAGAGAGTAAAACTAAAGGAAAATGAAAATCCAAAAGTATTAGCTACAATACATAAAAAAAACATAACTATATCAAATAAATAACTAATAAATTATAAATAAGTCACACTAAATAATTACATAATTATATAAATAGTTTTATACTCTTAAGTTAAACCAACAGCTCATTGGATCATTGTGTTTTTTTTTTTGGGCCATTGGAATTTAGACACTTTTAGTCCAATAAATTTTTATTTTTTTACTTTGTTTTATTAGCTTTTTTTTAAATAATTATATTATATATTTAATAAAATTTTAAGTTTTTAAGAATTTATCTTACATTTATTTTGTTTTTAAAATACCAACATAATCAGTAATTACATTAAATCTAACCGTATAGCTAGTTAACTAATTGTGCAATTATAATGTTGAATGGTATCATATATACATTGAAAAAATAATTAATATTATGAATAATTGGTCAACTACTTAGCTCAATATTATATTTACTTTGTTTTTTATTTGAACACAAATCATAATATTAACATTATTACATTAAATATACTCATACTCGTACACACTAGTTAATCAAATATCTCATTAAAAATTTAGAGTGTTAAATTAAAAAAGTTATGTAAATCAATTGACATTATATTAATAAATAATAACATTTGATATAACTAAATCATATACAATTATACACCAATTAAGTACTAATTTTTTCATGTTCACATTAACATGATAACATTAGATATACACCAATTGATTGAGTGTCTAATGAAAATACCAATGTCTGTTGGGCTGAATAGAAGAAGCTCGGTGCCCCTTAAGGTCTTGAGTTCGAACTTTGTGAATGAAGAAAATAGCATTGGGAGAGCTCCCCCCATATCGATTTCGGCGATAGCTTGATTCTATATTAGTCGCATTCCAAAGTGGCCTTTGGATACTGGGGGGGGGGGGGGGGGGTTGATAAAAAATAATGTCTGATTAAAATGTTAAATAGTAGATGTTACTAAATTAATTAATATAATATTATTTATTTATATATAATTAATCATAATATTAATAAAGTATAAAAAACTAATACCGATTGTACTTGAATTGTTTAATTTAATTACTTGACTTTTTTTAATCATAAAAACCTGAAATTTTAATTTGAAGATAAGATTTTTTTTATTCAAGTAAATTTAATTTTTTTCTATATTTGAAACTTTAAGAAAATATAGCTTAATGTTCTCCATATGTTGCACAAAATATTAAATTCAAAGTTCCAAACAAATGTTGAAATTATATAATGATTTTTTATATATTTAATTTATTATTATATTAAAATTAAAATTTTAATATTAAATAAAAGTAATAAAATATTACAATGATTTTTATAATAAAATAAAATGTTAAATTAATAATATATATTATTATAAATACAATAAGTATAATATTGAAGATTATTTGATATTTATATATTATGATATTTTAAATTAATTTTATTTAATAATTGAATTAAAAAGATTTAATATTTATTTTGTTGATAATATATAATCAATATAATTGTATAAGAAATAATAATTGTTTTCAAAAGTTTAAACTTTTTAATTAAAAAAGTGTATAAATTATTTACTTATTTTTAAATAATAATAATATAATTATAACTCAGGTTTTTTCGAATTATAGATTCGATTTTTTTGGGTTTCAGATCAGATTGGTCCCGAGTTCAGATTGTATCGAGTTTGAGTCTTTTAAATTTTGAACTTTTTCAAGTTTGGGCTTTTTCGGGTTTAAATTTTTTCAGGCTTGGTATTTTTTTGATTTAGGCCTTTGACTTTTTTGAGTAAATTCGAGTTGGTCTAAGTTTGGTTTTAGCGGGTTTGGGTGGGTTTTTAGGCTTGAGCCAGTTTTTGCGAACTCTAGACGTAAACCCTTAACTAATCCTAATTAAACTCTAAAACAACCCCAAAATGTCCACTAAAAACAGTAAAGGAAAATGCAACTTAAACCTAATCTAATGGAATTAAATGTTAATGTAAATGACCTAGACACTAATGCTAACTTATCCTAACTTAAGACCTATAATTAAACTACCTAAGACCGCTAAATAAACACCAAAATAGTTCTTTAATGTATGAATTTAAAATGTGAATGAAATCTGGACAGAATTGAATTATGATGCAAAATGGTGTTACAAATGCAACTAAGATGCTAATGAAAATTAATCTAATGCAACCTGCACTTTAACCATTAATTATATGCATCTAAAATGACTTTAAATCTAATGGAATGAACCTCTAAATGCCTCAAAATAGAACCAAACAAAACCTAGACAGAATGCATATAATGAAGGACTCTTAAACCTAGAATCTAAGTACCAAAGACAATGCTAAATGCCATGAAAAATTCCCTAATGCTTCCTAAAAATCCTATGACGAATACTCAAACTAATTTATTTAAACCCATTTAATTAGGCCAATTATCAACAACATTTTATGGGTATGGGTATATTCTAAAATTAAGTGAATTATAAATTAAATAGAAAATAAATTTTCAAAAATTACCCCAAAATTAATTCCTCTTAAAAATTCATATATACCAATTTAATTTTTAGACTTAAAAATTAGTTATGGCTATTATATAAATTTGGTTTATAACCAAAATGGCTCAAGGATTAATTAACCAAATGACCTATAATTAATTAATAAAAGTGACCAATTAAACCATACCCAAAATGGCCTATTAATTAAGCAAAATGGTCAATAATTAATCCAAATTTAATAGCCAAATTAAATTAATTAATCAACAAAGCTCTTGAAATTAATTAGGTAAAATGACCCTAAAAATTAATTAATTTTATTGCCCATGGCCAATTAATAAAATAACAAAATTAAGGTCCAATAAATGCCCCACAAAATTAATTCACATTGGGCCTAAAAATAAAAATAGCCCATTAAAAATGGCCTAAATAAAGTGTTGGCCCAAATTTTAAATAATGTTCGTTGCCCAATTAAAAATGGCCTAAATACATGAATACAAAACTGAAGGCCTAATCCGTAGGGTAAACCGAAAAGAAACTAAGAATGGGCCTGTCCAACATAAACCCCATTTTTAGTTTTTTATTTTTTTAAAAAATTTCTCTTCTGTGCGTAAACTTGACAATCTTAAATACGACATGATTACACGACATAAAACTGATATGAATATAAGACACAAGGTGACACAAATTAAAATTAAGTAAAAATTATATATCAATATTGTATAAGCTAAAAATAAGTTAAAAATAAGATTTTATATTTTCCGTATCAATACGAATTTTAACACGAAATTTTTATATTTTACATTATACGAATAAAATTTTATATTACACGAAAATGAATTAAAAATATAAATTACCAGGTCTACCGGTGCATGTAGGACATATCTCTAGTGTGTGTGCACTGCACGTGTTAAAGAGGACCTATCTAGGGGTGTAAAACGGGCTTCAACCCGCGGGCCAGCCCATTAAAAATGCGGGCTTTGAAAGGGCTGGATTTCCAATTTTAGGCCCGTTTAAAAACGAGCCTAAACAAATTGGGCCCGGCGGGCTAACAATCCGTGTAGTCTGGCTCGCGCGGATAAGGGCCAGTCCACAGGCCAGCCAAAAATCAAGAAAAAGACCATAGCAGCCAGCCTACCCAATTGAAATTTGAAAGGATTAAAGCCCAATCTTATTATCCAAAGTCCAAAGGGCCTGTCAAGTGCCAACTGCCAAATGGACCAAATGCCTGACTATGAGACTAACCCAGCAGCAGCAGGCCACCCACTCCAATCGACCCTCTGATCCTCGCGCCTAGCCATGCCAGACCAGTGGGCAGTGGCCCTTCAGTCCAGCTGACCCAATCGATCGGCAGCAATTCCCAATTTCCCAATTCCCACTACTCAGTCTACTCCCAAATCCTAATCCCATTTCCCCGATTTCACTAAATCCCCTTACCTTCACTCTCGCATCACATCGCATGGTCTCCACTCTCTCGCAGACCCAATTTTAATATAACTTAAATTGGATAGCATCGCATGGTCTCCACTCTCTCGCAGACCCAATTTTAATATAACTTAAATTGGATAGATGGAGAGGAAAGGAGATTGGTTGGTTCATTGGAAGATGAGATGATCCACTGGGAGTAAGTATGGAAGATGAGATGATCACTCTCGCCTCTCAAACTCTCACACTTTCTCTCTCTCTTCAATCTTCCCAACCTTCATTCAAGGATATCTGTCCATTCTCGTTTTATTTTACCATTTTTCTTCTATGATTCTTGGATTTGTCCCCACCAAACAAGATAAATATTAGAATAATACTTGTATAGTTGTACTGTTGATTGGGAATTTAGGATATTGAGCTATGCTACCTTTTTAAATAAATAAAAAATAGTTGTTGTGTTTAGATCTAACAATTTTTAACAATTTTAAATTTTATACGGTCATACAATATAGAAAATTGATATATGTTAAAATTTTATAAATTTTGTATATGAATTTAATAAAAATTAGTTAAAATTTGATAAAATTTATATATGAATTTAAAAATTAAAGAAATTATTGTGTTTAATATATAGATTTTGGTTAATTCCCCGTTCAAATCTCCTTCAATAAATTGAAGTTAGATATAATTAATTGATAAAAGTTCAATTTAATTGATGAAGTGGGCTAGTTTTATTTCATTGTTTAGTTTTTGGGCCTTAGACCTCTTTTTTTTTTCAAATGCTAAAAGCCCGCGGGCCGATCCGGCCCGTATTGGAACCGGACCGGTTTACCATTTTATGGCCCGTTTAAATGCGGGCTTAAACGGGCATGCCTGTTTAAGCCCGTACCCGCCTTGATCCACCGCGCCCGCACCGCCCTGCCCGTTTTACACCCCTAGACCTATCTAGGACATGCAACAAGTGCTAAAGACATTTATTGGCACTTGCAACGCATGCGCCTGTCGTCCTTTACCTTGGGACGACTCAATTTGCAAAAACAAAAACAAAAAGGTTGTTCGACCCGATTCGACTAGAAAGGACTCATTTTAAAGCCATTTTGGCTTCAAAAAGTCCGAGTTTTCATACCAAAACATTTTACAACAATAAAGCCAGTCATTTAAGTCTCAATATGACAAAAAAGGAATGAGTTTCGAGAACCCAAAAAATCAAAAGCTCTAAATCAAAGCTTTAATGGCTTGTCTCTCTAGATCAAAAGTAATTAGTGATTTTAAGATGAGTCTAGCTTTGATACTAAGTGTTGAAACTAATTGAAATCCCACTAAGTCATTAATACAATAATAGTATACAATAAAACTGATTTGGATGCGGGTGAGAGCTCAATCCCGCTATACCAAACTTACACGTTGTTAAAACACAGTTCGAATATTCTCCATTGACTGTCTTCAAGCCTGCATAGAAGAGAGATGCGATAGAGAGTGACTAGTGGATAGTGAGAGAGTGTGTGTTACTATCATTCTTTTTTAAAGTTATAAAACTTAATAGGCTAACTTCACATATATCAAAGGTGAGAGTAGAGATCTCTCTCTATGTGATTCATGTATAAATTCATTCTATTATAGATTTAATACATGTATAACATATAATATAAAATCACACATATCTAGAATTATACTACTTGACTAGGGTATATTATTATCGGTATTACTAAAGTATTCATTAATTTAACATTAATTAAAATTAGGTTCAGATCAAAATTGAATTTGCTAGTTCGCTAAATGAGACAACAGAGAAAACCTCATCTTTTAAAAATTTGATCTCAATGCACCTAAAATAACTTCCTTTAAAGAAGACATCCGAGGCATTAGGTCAAGACTGTTGTTAATATGAAAACTACTAAACATAAGAGGTGACCACATGGTCCTTTTAACTAGAATACCAAAACTATAAAAAAAAATTGTATATTCTAATTAATTTAAATGACAATAGAAAGACCAAGACACTTCTCCGTAATTATTGCAAGATCTTGAGAAGGAAGACTACTTGCTTTTTGCTTGAATTTTCACCTAATCGCGGCAAAAAGAATAGCTCCACGTTTTTCATGCATCACTTTCAAACCAAAGATTTTTAAATCGTCTCTTAATAGAGAGGCAAAAACAAAGGTGTCAGTTTTTTAATAGCAAAATAACATGGATAAAGCCGCAGTCCGATACAAGGAATTGAAAGTTCATCTGATTTCACCGTGTTGCTTGTAAATGGGAACTTAACACCTTTCAATATCGAAGACCTGGAAATTATCCAATACCTTGTTAATGAGAAGTTTTCCATGATAATTAAACCGTCTTAACGGAACCGTGAGATTTTCTGTTACTTTACTGCAACTTAATTTTTTTTTTATCGAAATCACTCGATATTTTTACACCATTTTTGTATAGGATTAATTCGGATTCGAGTTAGGTAAAATCAAAAGGGCAACAAAACTCTCTTTCAAAAATTTTAACACAACTGCGTATCTAAAGTTCGAACTCGAAACTTCTGATTAAATTAGAACAATCTCTATTTACGTGTTCTTGAAACTTTAGTACAACTTAATTTATTATGGGAAAATCATGTTTTGTAGCGTAATGATTAACAATATCTAAATTGTACCCATCAAATTGATCTATTAATTGGACCCTTTTCAATGAGATCACTTAGGTAAGAAACCAAGGCAGATAAGTTTTTCCCATAATTTAATATTGTGAAATGATGTGATTGCAGAGCTGAGAGTCACCATTTTGCCTTACCTTCACATGACTACACCAGCTGGCCCAACTCTTTTTTTTTTCTTTCTTTCTTCACCCAAAAGTGATCCGAAGTCCAATCCTTCCGACAGAGATTGTCTAAATCTTCAGCTGCAAGTGGGAAAATGTTGTCATCTGAGGCAATCACAACCATCCAATTTTGTATACACTAAGTGGACCATATGTTTTACACATAACAACAATCTGAAATAACTGTAATCCCACGCATAATATTTGTACTCAATGCTTTGGACAATGTTTCCTAAAATCAAAGACTTATAATGATGGATTGCATATGTCAGTTATGTTTCTCAACCTTTTTATTTCCCTTCAGTCCCCAATAAGCATTGTTCAACGAATAGGTCTGAGCTCAATCTATTTGATTATAAGTGAAAAAAGAAAGATAATAATTTCGATAGAAAAATGCATAGACTAAAAACTCAATCGTGTTATTGTGAAAAGCAATCTTCAGTGGCTAAAGTCCCTTGACATATAGCCTTTAAAATGAATTGGACTACAATTTGTGCCTGAAAGTGTATTTTCTTATTAACGAAGAACCATGCATATTGAGATTTATCCCAAAGAATATAAAGCTTAGTGAGATGGATTAGGCTTGCACATTAGAGCGCATAAGGCAACTTTGAAACTCACACTTTAGAATTGGTGAAGTTTTTTCAACTTTAGAATTACAAATAGCAAAATCTCTTCAAGTCTTCTGAAACCAAAATGCATTTACAAAAGATCCCATTAAAAATCAAAGAAAAAAAAACTCCAGTAAAAAAAAAAATTAAGCAAATAATATGTCATTAAAAAATAAGAGGAAAAAAAAACAAAACTAGACTACTTAGAGCTTCAAAGACAAGTCGAGCTTCAACTCATCTTGCTTAGTGTTGAAATGGTCAACACTATCCCACCAATATCCACCCATCCCCTCCCTCGCTGGACCAAACTTTCGTACGCTACTTTCGAATCTTGCAGCAGCGCTACTTGCTGATGATCCACCATTAATTCCTACGTGAAAATTCTCCATTGAAAGATTCCCGATTGCCGGTTTTTGATTAATAGGCCGTCTAGACCATCCCTTGTGCCCGTAAATATGTGCCAACGGAACAAAATATGGCTTGTGTATCATAGAGTGCATTGGAATTCCAAGTGATTTATTGAATGAGCCATGCAAAGGAAGGGAAACCATGCTAGAATATCGACTAGGATCAGTGTTAGGGTGACTGAAAGCTGCAAAAGAGCCTGCACCAATCCGCTGCCCTCGTTTCGCTAGTATTCTTTCTCGCTTATGTGCATTTTGGTGCCCTCCTAGAGCCTGTGAGCAATGGAATTTTCTTTGGCAATAGTTACATGAAAATACTCTAGGCGCAGTTTTATTACCTTGACATGGAGTTTCCAAAGAATCTTGATCATCGGATGAATCCGTCTTCAAACAGTCGATGAAATTGAGTTCAGGTTTCAACTCTTGATTCGAGTTGGAATCATCTGGGCTGGAGAGGCTGAGATCCAATACAAGAGCATAGTCCACATCTTCTTGGTGCTCATGGTCTTCTTCTTTTGGTTGCTTCCCTTCCTTCTGGCTATCCATTGAGGTTCTCAGGCTTGCAGCTGGACCTTTTGATACAGAAATGTTGCTTGAAGTTTCAGAGAAAGATGGCTTTGATTTTGGAGGCTCCATGTTTCTGAGAAGTGAATATGAAGTTTGAGAATTTACTCCTCGCAGGGTTGTTGATTCAGGAGGAAAAGGGCTTAATAGAAGAGAGGTGAAATGCTGATGTATATTGTAATAAATGCAGCCAGCAATCCAACGCTGAAATTAATTTTATATTAGTAACAATGTCTTACTGTTACAAGGTCTTAATTGTAAGAATTGGAGAGGGAGGTGGAGAAGTGTGTTTTATCAAACATTTTGATTGGAACCTCGGAGGAACACCGAATGTCCATGTACCTCTTTTTTCCTTGCATATAACCCCATTAAGTGTGTGTTTGCAACTTTTTCTTATCTTCCCACTATTGTCACTTTTCACATTTCATGTCTTTGAGATTTAGCCTTTTATGTTATTGGTATATTCAAAGCTATAACTTCTGGAAAAAAATTTTCTAAGATAAAAAGCATGCAGATAGGCAGAGGCAAGGGCTACTTTTGTGGGATTCAAAAAATTATATACCTAGAATGGACTTATCCTAGAACATACGTGGTTTTCTAGAGTATTAATACATACCTCATATAGCATTTGGCATCAGAAAATTTGGTGTTTTGTGCTTCAATTTAATTGGGTGCAAAGTGATTGCAATGAATTTGTTTGCAATTGCAACTGCAAGGTAAAATAATACGCCCAAAATATCCTTCCAACCCAACACCTTCATCTTCTAAAAAATCAAACTCTTATTTTATTTACTTGGTAATATAATTACATTTTAAATTAATAATAATGTATCAAATTTTATATTATAATTTTATATCATGATTTTTGGGCTAAGTTTACATGTGCTTTAAGTAAAGAAACATTTAAAATAAAGTTGAGAAATAACTTGGGTATGATTTAAAATAAAAAAAAATTAGTTATTTTTCAACTTAAAATAGCCCAGGTATTGCAAATTCTTCAAGCATGATCAACCTCCCTTGAAGAGATCGATCCCCCACATTAAGGGATCGATCCTCCTGTGCAAAAAAGCCCCCAACGACTATATTTTAAGGGTTTCAATGGAAATATTTGCATTTAATACTCCAACAACATTCCTCAACTATCAATGAAATATAAATAGCAGCATTAAAGGTTTTGCAGGCAAGAAGAAGCATTATTCCTTCATCTTCAATCTTCAAAGCAAATCTTCAAAGCTCAAGTCCTCTTTTTCAATCTCTTGCTCTTCATATTGTGTATTTCTACTTTCAAGAGGTTCTATATTGTCCACAAACTTTCACCAAATCACTTCTTTGTATTAAAGGGGAGCGTAACCTTGTGAGGTTCACTTGTAAGTGATTGGGTAGTTTCATAAGAAGAGGTTTTATAGGTTTCTACCTTAGGCATCAAAAGGATGTGTAAGAGGTTTCACTCTACCTTGAAGTGCTATGTATTGATTCACAAGAAGAGTATAATCAACAACCTTAACAAGAGGCTCAAGAAGAGAGGACGTAGGCAAGAGATTAGCCAAACCTCTAGAAACCGTTGTGTTTGCATTTTCTTTCCCTACACTCTTTATTTTCTAGCACTTATATTGTTGCATTTATCATGTTATTTGTGCAAATTATTAGAGAACCTTTTAGAAATCAATTTTAGTTAAAAAAAACAAATTCACCCTCTCTCGGTAGAGCCAACAGAGGTGCTAGAGATCTAAGTGAGAGATATGTGAGGCACTATCTCGCAGATAAATGGACACGCATGATGTTATACCGTGATGATACCAAATGACCCATGTCATAACGTATTAAGTTTTGGGAAACGAAACAATTAGACACAAAACCTAATGAGTCACCACCAACCATTCTTAACTTAGGTGTGATTGGTCACCTATTCAAACTATGGATAAGGCTTAGTCTACGTTCAAATATACAAGGGTTCGGGAATGCAGTTACTTGTGGAGAAGGTGTTAAGCACCCCACAACGCCCATCCTAAAATGGTACCATTTAGTCTTAAGTCATTTTCTAAATTTGCTTATGTTGATCTTTAATTTCGATATAATTAATATTGGAAAATATTTCTAAGTATCCTCCATTAAGTTGGTGGAATAACTTAAAAAATTTTCGTCACTTTAGGGGTATTCAAATAGTACTATGTGACTTACTTGAAAAGGCTTCGTCGTCGGATTTATTTTAATATTTTATGAGAAATTCCTAATATTGACTCCTTCTACCCAATTCGTTCTTACCATTCTATCATTTTCATTATTTTCATTATTTATTATTATTAATTAATTCTTAATTCTATTTATTTATTATTCATTTATTTTTATGGGAAAATGAATATGAATTATTTTTATCAAAAATTCCTTTTAGATCTTCCATTAAACTAGTCAAGCCACAAAAAGAAATTTTCTTACCTAAAGATTTTCAAAGCGTTACTTAAGCGCAATTCTACCTAGAACCTCATTATAGGAATAATCAATACTCATTTTCAATAATGTTTAGTAATTATTGTCACCTTATTTTATTACTTCATCATTTCTTATTATTATTTACTATTGTTATTTTATTATTATAGTGAACATGAATCATTAACATTTTTTATTATTATAACTAATTATTTTAATTTTATTTTTGATTTTTTTATAAATATAAATCACTTGTTATTAAAAGTTTTCTTTAAGGCCATCCATTAAGCTGGTGAGGCCTTGAAAATAATTTTCTTACCTAGAAATTTTCAAGAGAATTACTTAAGAGTAACTTTCTTGATATTTCATCATTTAAGTAATTTATATTCGCATTCATTATTCTTTTAATATCTAATTTTGGTTATTTTATTTATGTCATTCCTTATGTTATTACTCATTATTATTATTATTTCTGGTATATTATCACAAATCATTAATATCTTTTTTAATTTTATAACTAATCATTCTTGTTCTAATTTAATAGTAAATCTACTATAGTTTTATAACTAATTATTCTTATTTTAATCTTATAATAAGTTTATTTTATTTTAAAAATAATATAAATTACTCTTTATTGAAAACCCTATTTAGACCTTCCATTAAGTTGGTGAAGCCTTCAATAGAATTTCCTTACCTAAAATTTTTTCAAGAAAATTAGTTAAGCGTAATTCTTTTGATATTTCATCATCCGATATAATCTCTATTTATTTTCATATTATTAAATAATTTTAATTTTTTAATTATTAATTAATTTTATATTGACTATTTGCATCACCTCATAGTTTTGTTTCTAAAAATTTAATTCCTTTCCTTTTAAATTTAATTTCTATATTTATTATTTTAATCTCATATACTAACAACCAATTAAAATAATTTCCAAATCAACTAATCTATTAAATTAACTAACTTAATACATTTAATAAAATTTTCTAATTTATATATTTAACTATTAATTAACACCAATAAATGAAATCCTATTCTAATCTCTAATAAAATGAAAATATAATCAATAAGTGAATAAATAAATATAATCAATTAATACATTTAATAAAATTTTCTAATTTATAAGAACACAAGTTTCTTGGCAATCGTTATTCCAAAAACAAGGTAGTACCAGTACTCTTAAACCAGTTTACTGGCGAACAACCAGAGGAGGCAAAGTAGCCAAGAAATGGAAAGGGTCGAGGAAGTAGGCAAGAATCATAGTGCTCTTAATGAAAATGATTATTTGAATAAAGGAGCACAGATCAATGTTGAAATTCTGGAAAAATCCATTGACCTAGTAACTTTGGCCGGAAATATGGCAAGGATTACTGATCAGATTAATGGCTACAATGAAGAGGTCTCTTAACTTAGAAAGAACCAATTAGCCGATGAAGTGGTAGAAATTGTAGAAGGAGTCAAAGCTTGTCAGAGCCTCGCACGTCTCACCAAACTATCGGTGAGCATCCCCTAGGCACCTTCGCCTTGGGTTTGCCTTGACAGCGTGAGATGGGCAATGCTCTAACAATAAAATGCATGTTTTATTGTCAGAGCCTCGCCCATCTCACCAGGCTGTAGACGAGTATCCCCTAGGCGCCCTGCACCCCAAGTTTACTTTGACATGTCAAGGCCTCGCCCATTTCACCAGGCTGTCGATGAGCATCCCCTAGGCGCCCTTGCCCTAGGTTTGCCTTGACATGTCAGGGTAAACCTGGGGCGCGGGACGCCTAGGGGATGCTCTCGATGGCCTGGTGAGACGGGCGAGGCTTTGACAATAAAACGCGCATTTTATTGTCAAAGCACCGCCCATCTCACGTTGTCAAGGCAAACCTGGGGCGAGGGTGCCTAAGGGATGCTTGCCGACGGCCTGATGAGACGGGTGAGGCTCTGACAATAAAACGCGGCTAGGCTCTGACAATAAAACGTGCGTTTTGTTGTCAAAGCCTTGCCTGTCTCACCAAGCCGTCAATGAGCATCCCCTAGGTGCCCCGCACCCCAGGTTTACCCTGACATGTCAAGGCCTCGCCCGTCTCACCAGGCCGTTGGTGAGCATCCCTTAGGTGCCCTCGCCCCAGGTTTGCCTTGACAGCGTAAGATGGGCGGTCGCCCAACACACATCGCTCAACGTATTGTCCACTTTGGGCGGTCACCCACCCTCACGACTTTTTCCCAAGGCGTCTGAAGAACTCAAGATTAATGCCTTGAACACGTTTTCATTGAAGCTTGAACCTTGGTACCCTTAAGTACCCGAGCCTTACACTCATAGTATTCCAAGTGCATTGAGCTTAAATGCCTATCATACTCCTCCTCTGTCACTGAGAACGTAAGAACACTCCATGATGCCATGAATGCATCCCACCTCTTATTGCGCTTAAAATTTTTTTTACAGTTCACAAGAACATTCTTCGATATGTGCCATCTACATAACAGATTGGTTGTGGATGGAAATACTGCTTGAACTGCATTATCAATGCTAATTGTCGATCTGTGACAATAACGGATGGTGATGCAACACTTGTCATTAAACTTTTTAAGTTTTGCATAGCCCACACGCAGTTCTCTTGACATTTGGCCTCCATATACACAAATGCAACTAAAAAAGTCAAATTCGTTGATGTGACACCAACGATCTCGAGGAGTGGCATCAGATATCTATTTGTTTTATATGTACAATCTATAATCAACACATGTGTGAAAGCATGCAACAAATCTACAGAGGTAGGATGTGCCCAAAACAAGTCTTTCACAACATCCGTTGACTCATCACTCCGATGCCACTCAATGTATCTACACTTGTTCAACTTTTTCATTACTTGTTGCATTTGTGACCTACCAGCTTTCTCAATCAATTTGTAAGCTTGTCATGCATTGTAAATGGTTTTCATAATACTTACATTCTTCTCATTCTTGTTTTTCAACGTCATGAGATTATTTCGTGGTTTGACCATGTTCTTGGTCATATCAGCTACAACATCTTTCTCCTCAACTAACAATCTTGCAGCAAATGGATGACCCTCAAAATGTCTCGCAGGGGCATGATTATATATCCCATTTACTACTTGAATCTGTCACTCATCTTCCTTTCTAATTTCACACCCAGTAGCTCAAATGGATAACCGCATTTCTTTGTTCCAACACCCTTACGAGTTGGTTTATCAGTGCATTGAGCTTTCTTCTTTTTCGACTCTTTAAATCTTCCATTTCGTTCACAACAGAGTCGTAATCTAGGTTTTCTTGAAAAAATTGCTGGCTTAGATCCTCTAATCACAACTATGAATCCTACATTTCTGACGATCTCCCTTGCCCATGTTATTAGCTCTTCTCGAGTAAAAAAACCTTGTCTGTAGTAAATGACTCAATGCAATCAAATTGAGAAGAATCCACTGCATGCTGATAAACTATTAATCTTCTGTCATCCTACAAATATTCAACAAATTATTATTTTTTTAAATATCAGTTAACTAAATAATTAAATAAATAACTCATCATCATCATCATCATCGTCAGAGCCTTTATCCCAATAGATTGGGGTAGGCTATATGAACCAATATCTAAAATCATGTTAGATCGTCCATATGTATTCTCTGCCTCCATAGATTCCTATTCAAGGCCATTTGCTCATCTAATTCTAAAACCTCCATGTCTTTCCAAACTACTTCCTTCCAAGTCTTTTTCGGTCTTCCTCTAGTCTTAACCCTTCTCTCAACATTCATAGCCTCTATTCTCCTAACTGGAGCATCTACATGTCTACGTCTTACATGTCTACGTCTTACATGTCCAAACTCTACGTCTTACATGTCCAAACTTTACGTCTTAATTAAATAAATAACTATTAAATAAATAACTACAAATGTTCTCGGTATCTGAGAACATGGTCTCACCAGCCGAGAACATGGTCTCCGCAGCGTCCTGCTGAGAAACCACACTAGTGGTCTTGGCTTGATGATGCTGAGACTACATTAGTGGTCTCGATTGGATGCTGTCGAGACCTCTTCTAGGCTCCCAGCAATTTACTACTATAAGTGCATTGCGACTCCCGGTAATTCATTGCCCAGAGTGTCGAATTTTCAGTTTTTTTTCCAAACTTGAATTGGAAAATGAAAAAAATTACAACGTTTTCCAAGTACAAGAACATACCTCTTCAGCATTATGATACATTTCTTCTAAATCTTCATCCATAAATAATTTCTTGCTTGTATTATCATCAAAATACTCCATGACTTCAATTTTTGAATGGGTTTGATTTGTTTTGAGTATGTGAACGGGAGAGAGAATGAGAGAATTTAGGGTGTGCTGAGAGTGAGTTTAGGGTATAATAGTAATATAGTCAATGGTTAATTTTGAAAACAAAAAAGGTTTTACTTAAGGTGTGTCTAGTTCAAGGTAGGATGTGTTTAGAAATTCCCTTTGAAATATTTTATAACTTGTAATATAATATATTTTAGAAGGAAGTCGAGTCGGAACTTTTTTTTTTGGTGAATTTTTATTTAAGTTGGGTCTTGGATTCCTTCCTATTTGTACTAAAATAGATACTATTATTCGAAAGAAAAAGAGAAAGAATCCGAAGGCAATTTATTAAAGGGTTTTTCTAGTCACACCCTATAGTTGACTAATCACACCCTATTTTCTACTCTCACCCTAGCCCCACACACATTTTACTACCCACACCCATTATCCTTACCGGTCACCCCATTCTACCCCTCCAAACCCACGGCACACCCAACTCTTCCCAAACCCGCACACCCAAGTTCTTTCCAAAATCATATTCCAAACTCTCTCATTTCCTCAAATCCTTCCTAAATCATTGAGTTTTTGAAGCAAATAAGGTAAGTATGGCCTCTATTTTCAATTACAGATGTTATATGGTTTACATTTTTTCATTTAAACGAAATACATGTGGAAATTTTGAGAAAAATCGATAGAGGCTTCGAGTGCGCAACTCGCGGCAATGAACTGCCGCGATGTTCTAGATGGCGCGGGACGGAGGTGTCACGACCCGAAGGCCGCGACGTTCACTTGATACTCATACTTTTTCTTAGTCTACAAATTTATGGACTAAATTTTTCTTTTTCATTTTAAGGTTTGTATTCGGTGTCAGTGTAGTTACTACTCTAATTTCACTGATCCTCTATACAATGCTTTATCACATCTCTAAGTTACATCCCGACTCACTAAGCAACATACGTACTGTGTATTAATTAAAGTCTATACATGTAAACAAGAGATTTACAAAAATGTATACCTCAAAAGTAACGAAGTGGATTCACAGGATAATGGCCAGTACCAAACCTGTATACCATCTCCAAAGGCCCACTTAAAGCTCTCATGGTAGATTTTAACTTCAATAGTCTGAAAAGAGATGAAATTTAGTGGGGTGAGCAAAACCACGACTCAGTAAGATACTAATATAAATGCAGTAGTAGAATTATACTATCTTAAACCGTAATGCTTAAAACCTACAAGTTTGCAATTACAGTTCACCTTTTTCATCGATAACATCTCGTTATCTCAATTCTTGTCATATGTCTATCATTTAGACCTCTAAATAGATCAACTTAATCACTTTCGATCTTCTTGTCCTTATACTACATTGCATCACACAACAATGCATCGTGTATAATTTGAATATCATATACTATTAATCCATACTCACATCAATCTCATCATATATCATGTTTAATTGAGATATCGTATCAAATCACTTTTCTTTTCATAATCATACTTCTGTATTCTATCATCTTATATCACTTTCCATATGGAGGATCATGATCACGGTGGTACGAAGTCATAATTCTCTTCGTGTATATTCTATGTTCATGTATCATATCATATTATAACATCATGTAGATGGAATATCGTTAACATCGAGTCATGATACTCCTCATATAATTTTCATGTTTTGTTCAATATAAGGTCATGACATATCCTATGTAAAAAGCATACTATTATGTCATGATTTAGTAGGTAGCTTATGTAAACTTCACTGTATAAACCGCTATCATTTCAAATCATATCATATATACTTTTAGAGCATGCTCAAACATGTAAATATTCAATTCATTTCATATTTACTTTTAAAACATGATCAGAGCATGTACAATTTGCAAATCATATATTCATTTTTAGAGTATGTCTAAAACACGCGCGGTTTCAAAACATTTTTCATATGCTGTAAAGTCATATCAGGTTTAGAGTTCATATCAGATAAAACTATACTCTAGACCGCATATCATATCATGTTATGTTAAAACATGTCTTTTCATATCAGTTCAAATCAAAAAATGTACAGTTCTCTTTTCATATCATTTCAAATCAAAACGTGCACATTTCTCTTTTCATATCATGTGTAATCAAGTACAATATCGAAACACATTTCATATACTATGAAATCATATCAGTTTAGAGTTCATATCAATTTAAAAGCATACTTTAAACTGCATTTCATATCGGTTGAGACTAGGCTAGATCCCTAATACTCTATCAATAAAGGCTTAAATCACTGTAGCTAGCAGTGAAATCATGTCATCGTCCCCTGAAAACCAACTAAGGCACTATCTATGGCCATAGACTTCATCTCTCTCAGCCCCACTGATCAGGCATAACTGAGACCTGTCCACGACTATTGTCGGACAAGCTTCTCTGCCTAATGAGTAAATCTCCAATTAAGGGTTTTCACTATGCTTTATTGAATTTAATTCTTTTAGGGTGCCTACAGTCTCATAAAACATTTAAATCTTTAGCTTTTCTTGTCAAAATCATGTAAAGCATATGGTAGATTCTTTAAGAGGTTTCATATATCAATATATATATATACTATATACTTTCTTTTAAAATTAAACTATACTTTATAGCATTCATATAAATGTTATTATAACATCTGAAGTTGTAGCAAGTTATGCTTAAAGGTGATGCTATAAAACTATTTCAGTATGCAACTTCAGTAATATTTTCATCTAATACAATGAAGTAATTCATCTAAATTATCACCATCAATCATTCGATTTCAAAACTTTCTTTCTGTCAAATCAGTAAATCAGTATTTAAATCATTCAATATTCCTTTCATTCGGTATTCAAATTATTCAGTACTCAAATTATTCAATAATCAAATCACTTGGTATTCAAACCATTCGATATTCAATATCCTTTTCGATGATTATCGACTATAACAATCATTCGTATATTTCATTATCGATGCTAGTACCATATCATTAGAATGAATCCTCTTAGTATCTACGAGTATTTAAATACCATGTTTTCTATATAGCCATCAAGGTACTGTAATTATGCAATACCAATATCATCATTTGATATCTATTCCAGAGTCAACATCGAGGATGACAGAACCACAAGATTGATAGTCACTTATCAAATCCATTTATGGTTTGGTCTATTGACACATGTTCATAATTTCCGACTTGAGGTTCAATTTCATTCACTATCACAAAACCATATCACAATTCTCAACTCAATTCTTATATAGCCTATATAATGTAACGGCATGCTAGAATTATCTGTAAAGGTGTCATCGATTCAATTTTTGATTGGCGATTTACCCACTTAAGAGAATTTGACAATTTCCACTATCAACAGTTTTTCAATCATTTAAATCGCCTTGCGACTATCCATGTTATTGCGAAACTCCCAATTCACGTCTATTTAATATCGATGTGTCCAAGTATATTTTTATGTAGACGTGTGTTCTATCAAATATCCATACGGCATCACGATCTACTTTCTTATTATCATTATCTCAATCATCCCACTAAGACGAACCATTCATCATGTCCTCTAAATTTCTCCAAGTCACTCAAATGTAAAAGAATATATTTTTTTCGAGATCCATTCCAAGATGATAATCGAACTTATATAGTCACATGTGTGACACCATTTATTTGAATATATCAATTCTGAAATCATTCCTCGATTGATAATCCCGCAATTCAGTCATTCGACCATCTAAATTACAACTTTGATTTTCTCTCTTAAGTAATATCATATAATCATCGTTACTTTCATCAATACTCCAACTAATCGATATTCCACCTCATTTTTGACGTGATAATCAACTTATAATGTTAAGATGTCACTCGAATTATCGATTCTATAAAACTCTCAATATAATTCCTCACGTTATCGTGTTCATCCATTTACCTTCTCAACTATTTAAAAAAATTCAATTTTCCTACGACACGATAAGGTCCTTTCAAGCTTATCTTCGATAATTCTTTCCAAGGTTCCATTTATACTAGAAAACTTAGCATTTTTCATCAAAATTCTCGTATAAACTTCGGCAGCATAACGGCTTAATTTTTATTAACACCTCCTGTAAGGAAACACAATTTATAATCCAGCCGTTAATTCTCACAATCTATTTATCTTTTACCAAGAGCCCCACCATCAGTTGTGGGTCCTCTTAGCATTTTAACATCAATTTATCAATGCATCACATCAAAAATCACAATTTCAAATCATATAATATAATGCTACTGATGCTTTATAAAAATATCTTACCTGACACTAAAACTTAGCGCTTTGACGAGCTCCAAGCTTCATCGAACACCAAATCACATCTGTCACTTTCGCTAAAATTTTCAACAACACCAAATGCACTTACATCAATACTTAATAATAAAATTATTCAATAAATATTAATCAATTTATTTTTTTTAATTTTTCTTACCATTTCTTTCTTTTCTTCTTCCTTTTCTCTTTCTTATTCCTTTTCCTTCTTTTTCCTTTTCTTTTTCTTTCTCCTTTTTTTTCTTTCTCCTTTCTTTTCTTCTTTTTCTTTCTTCTTTCCTTCCTTTTCTTTCTCCTTTCTTTTCTTCTTTTTCTTTTCTTTCCTTCCCTTTTTTTTCCTTTCTGGTCTGAACCGGTTCAGCCCTTGCTGGCCAGTCAGCCTCCGACGGCCAGCCTTTCTGGCGGTTCGATCGCCCTACAGCATCCCGCGGTTGCCACGAAGCCGGACCTGCCCTCCTTTTCCCCCCACCGCCGGCGACGGCGCCGGATCTGGGAATGGTGGTTCGGCTTCTTTTCTTCCCTTTTTCTCCTTTCCTTTGTCGTTTTCTTCCTCAATGGTGGTCGCCTCCTCTTTCCTTTTCCTTCGCTGGAGTAGCGGGTAATGTGGCGGGGGCCAGATCAACGGCACCGCCACTTTTCCTTTCTTTTTCCTCTTGGTTTCCGCTTCATTTTCCTCCTTTTTCTTTTCCGTTTGCCACCGGTTGCTTTCCTCTCTCGCCGGCAGCGGTTCCTTCCCCGATCTCTCTTCCTTTCTCACCGCCGGCATCGACCGACATCTCTTTTCTTTCTTTACTCCTCTGTGTAAAATAGAGGAAACAAAGAAAAGGGGGAATCGGTTTAAACATCCCGATTCCCTCCTTTCTGTTTTTTTTTCATATATATTATAATTATATATATTGTTTATATCAATATATATAATTATAATAGTAATATGTATATGTATATACATATTTTATTTCTATGTATGATATTCATGTGTGTGTATATATATATATATATATATATACACTATATTAATAAATATGTATATATATTTTGTGTATAGTTTATATAAATATCTATACACTTAATTTAAAAATAATATATATTTCTCATGTATATATATTCACATACTTTTATCAGAAACAATAATATATATATATATTTCATATATATATACATATATAATTTTACAAAACATATATAATATATTTAAAAATATATTTATATAATAAAATTATATAAATATATAAATACTCACATTTTTATTTCTTAAATCTTAGATTTCTTAATATCCCATTTATTTCTCCATTTCATTTCTTATTTGATTTGGATTGCAATTTATCCAAATTAAATTTTCTTGGATATTTACTATTTATTTTCGAAATTTCATGGTCTTCACAGGAGGTGCCGCTCATGGGCTTAAATCGCGGTACTATAGTGCCGCAAGAATTGTAGTATCCCGTAAAATTGTACCGCGAGGATAGAGGTATCGCAGCACCATGGGTGCCGCGAGCTTTCTGGTCTCGTGGACCCATGGTACCACGAGTCTTGTTTTCTTGTGGCACCATGGGTGTCGTGAGTCTTGTGGTCTCATGACACATGGTGTCGCGAGATTACAAGGCTCGCGTCACCCTGGTGTCGCGATATTGCAAGTCTCACGCCACCATGGTGTTGCGAGATTGCAAGGCTCGCAGTACCAAGGTGCCGCGATACTAAAAATGAAATAATTTTTTTCAAATTTTTTTATTTAGATTAAATTTCAGTTATTTTTTATTTTTAGTTTAGATTATATGTGAAATGGATTAAATTTAACTTATTTTCTAGTTTATAATAAATTTAACTTATTTACTATTTTTTAGTTTAAATTTTATGTAAATTGATTAATTAAAAATAAAATAGTTTTCTTCTGTGTTTATACAGATGCCACCACGTACACGAGGAGCAGGGTCATCTAGAGGTGAGAAGAGGAGACGTGCTGAAGCATTAATGGATCCGAGATGGGTAACCATTGCGTCTAAGAGGAAGAGACGAGCTCTTGAGGTAGCAGATGTTAAGGAGAGACAGGAGTCGAGTACATCTAGTGATGCACTAAATGTGGCATAGAGGCAGCCGCAGAGTACCGCTGGCGAGGCAGCAGTTGCGACGTAAAGGCAGCAATGGAGTACATCTGGCGAGGCACGAGCTGCGACACAGAGGCAGCTACAGAGTATATCTAGCGATGCACCAGCTGCGACACAGAGGGAGCAACCGAGTACTTCTGGCATGACACCAGCTGTTGAGCAAGCTAGTACCTCTACTAGATCTTATCTTGGTGGTCCAGTTGATCCATCTGTACTAGTTGGTTATGGATCACATGTTGCTACAACTATTTGCAGCAAAAGGTATAAGTGAACCTTATTATATATTTATTGTAATGTAAATTAGAATTTTCAAAGAGATGACCATTATTTTATTTGGTATTGTTTTAGGAGCGAGGGGAACTAAAAATTATTAATCACGGTTCTAAAGTTGGTATATGGCTATTGGATCAGAGTCCGTCATGCATCCTTTCCCCGATCGCACGGTCAGGGTTGTATCCATTGTTGCGGTGTAGTTATGTTACATGCAACAAGACCATTATTACTGCATTTACCGAGAGGTGGCATCCAGAGATGAACACATTTCACATGCCTTTCGGAGAGATGACCATCACTTTAGATGACGTCTCTTCATTGCTTGGCATCCCCGTGGTCGGGAGGACTATATCTTTCAATTTCGTCTCTATTGACGATGCAAATAGACTGTTAGTGCAGTTGCTAGGAGTGAGTGACGAAAAGGCAAAGTAAGAGACGACCGCCACTAAAGGACCACAGGGTAGGATGCAGTGGCTGAAGGATACGTTTGGGATGGTTTCCGACTCTGATAGCGAGGAGCAGATAGAGTATGCGACTCGCGCATTGTTATTATTTTTACTTGGTTGCACTCTATTTGCTGATAAGAGTGCAACACGAGTACCAGTCGTGTACTTATCTTTTTTGAAGGATCTTACTACCGTGGGTGAGATTGCATGGGGTGTAGCTTGCCTGGCTTATATGTATAGACAGTTGTGCGAGGCTAGTAGAGCGAAGTGCCATTCAATAGCTGGTTATATGACATTGCTTCAGGTATATAATGTTTATTTAATAATAATATTGATTTGTTTGATATTTATTAGCTTATGATTTGATTCTGAAAATCTATTTTGTTTTATGTAGGCGTGGATTTACGACCATTTTTCATCGCTAAATCCAGTATGAGAGACGGCATATAGATCTGAGTAGCCGCGTGCTCAAAGATGGAAGCCACTTAGCTGCAGTATTTCTCTAAAGATACTGAGGGAGCAGCTTGATGACCGTCACTATCATCAGGTTTGCTGGGAACTATATGCAGACAGTAGAGAGAGACATCCATTGCCAGAGATTTCATTTTTTTGCGGATGCATCAAGTTCAATGACATCGTGGAGCCATACCATCCGGATAGAGTTCTCTGGTAATGGGGCTATGTGCAGAGCATTCCACGTCCACCTCTAACTCTATTTCACGCGAGACGAGGACCAAAACCAGCTACTTATGTCGTGAAGTATAGCTTTCAGCCTGGGTACTGGGATAGCTGGGATTATCATGTGATTAATGAGGATAGGAGAGGTGTGCGATGCAGGATTCCTGGAGAGTCTACAACGGATTACATGATTTGGTATGCAACCATTTCACATCATTATATCCAGGATCCTTCACATAGATCGACGGCCCAACACACAATGATTGACTGGGAGGTTAGTCATTTTTATTTAATGTTATGAAAACTTACATATCTTAAAATTGATATATTTATTTTTTCATGATTTTTTAGCGCGTCGTGGGACACATATTTGACAAACTTTACACAGTGGAGGCAGGTGGAGATGATCAAGACTTGGATGTTTGGCGGCAAGTTGTGCATGATATTTCTGCCATGGTAGCGAGATTGCCCAGGCGTACTGCAATGCCCCGACCTCCTCCACAGACAGCATCTTCATCACGACCTCCACGTCCCCCTCCATCCTCAGCTGCTCCACCTTCCTCAGCACAACCACTGCATTTGCCACCAGCACCAGCAGCTAGACCAGCACCAGTAGCTTCAGCTTCAGCACCAGTAGCAGCAGCAGCTTCAGCACCACCACCACAACCACCAGCAGCAGTAGCTTTAGCAGTAGCACTAGCACCAGCACCACCAGTTTCAGCAGCAGCTGCACCACCTGCATCTTCCCTACCACCTCATACATCTCCTTCCATATATGTTAAGCAAAAGAGGAGGAGATAGTAGATTTTGTATTTTATAGTTGACTTAAACTTTTGTCATAAATTGTGAAAATATTTATGTATATATTTAGATTTCTTTTATCTCATTACTTCGATATGTGCCATCTTTTATGTATCAAACCATTTGAGGCAATCATTTTTTTAACTTATAATAATATAAAATAATAATAAGGGGTTTTCTATTCCCACCCTAAATTTGGCCAGACACACCCTAAAAATTTTTTTATTCCTTTGTTGCCCTTATTGCACACCCTAAATCTCTCTGTCATCAACATTTTTTTCCAGTGAGCTGAGTTGCTGCCTAGCAGCACTTGAATGCTGCCAGGTAGCAGTTGTATGCTACTGCAAGCAGCACACTGCTGCGGCAGCAAGCTCCTGGAAATCACTTCTGGGAGCTTTTTTTCCCCTTTTTTTGGTTGCCCAGGCAGCTTGCTCACCAGAAATTCTTTGCCAAGCTCACCGGAAACAATAGGGTGTTGATGACAGAGAGATTTAAGGTGTGCAATAAGGGCAACAAAGGAATAAAAAAATTTTTAGGGTATGTCTAGCCAAATTTAGGGTGTGAATAGAAAACCCCTAATAATAATAATAATAATAATAATAATAATAATAATAATAATAATAATAATAATAATAATAATAATAATAATAATAATAATAATAATAATAATAATAATAATAATAATAATAATAATAATAATAATTATTGTTATTATTATTATTATTATTATTATTATTATTATTATTGTTGTTATTATTATTATTATTATTATTATTATTATTATATATTAGTAATAAATCATTAAAATAGTAAATATCATATGCAATAATCATAAAATGAAAAAAATAGACTTAATTCAAGAAAACACGATTATGTTGAGTTACATAGCATAATAAACAAATACTTACATTACAACAATGTATTATACTTAGTTAATACATCATAGTTCATCTAGATTGATTGTCTCTTGGGTTGCAACATCTGTGTTTGATGAGAATAATAATTTGAAATCCTCGATCCGAGAGACGTATGGAAGCTCCCACTCTCGAGCACATTAATATTGATACCTATGCCAGTTGCATGCGATCGGAGGTATCAGTGCTCTTGGATCCAATAATACCTGCAACAATGCATTATATTTAATTAAATCAAAGTGAAAACAATAAACAATAATAAACTTTCACCGTTATCTATACCTGAACAAAATGACAGTTGCTGACAATTCCAATAGTTATTAACTTATGTTGCAGTGGGGGAGGTGCAATAGATCTGAGCGGAAGATATGTCAAGCATTGTCTTGAAGATAAATGGACAAGCACAACATCATACCGTGAGGATATCAAATGACTCATGTCTGGTAAGGTCATCCAATTATCCTTATACGCCACCGTGTTGAAACACACCAACGATTGCATCAATTCATCAACACGCTCTTAAGATCCATAGAGATATATATATTCATCTCTGTGTCTATTTAACTCATCCATCAAATCTCGTCGCACTTATGGCCAAGCATCTGCAGTCATACCCAACAACCCTACTATAGCTCTAAATCCGCAATGTCCATCAGACTCAACATCCACAACATCATGAATGAATGGACAAATTTCGATGGGAAAAGAATCCAAATATCGAATCTTGACACCTTTACGATATACAGGTAATTTCTGCCTCTTTTTTGCCAATTTCATTGAACTTACTGTTGTGGGTGAAATGGTATTGTCATGACCAAACTCGACAATCTCAAAATAAGAAAGTTCTCGTCGAGTTGATGTGTCCATCTTCGATGCTCGAGTACGACCCTTTGTCTTAGCCTTTTCAACTGGAGGAACAAGAAATGTTGTTGTCGGATCACCTAGTTCTCTCAACTTTTTTTTCAAGGCTAGTTTTCCATCAATATTACATGCATCGAACCGTTTCACAATTATCTCCCACTCAGCATCTAATGTCAACTGTTGCATGTCATCATATGTGGACTTCGTCAAATCTAATTTTGACCAATGTGGATGAACAGCAGATAAGGGTACTGGTCGTCCAAACTGTATATACTCAACAATTTCATGCCCACATGCAACCTATGTGTCAATCTCATTACACAGCCATAAGTGTGAATATCAATATATCCATTCTTTACTCTCTGAACCTCCATCAATATCATATGCAAAGTCGACCTCGACACCAACCCTTGTAACTCTTTGAATAAAGATAGCCTGAAGTTATGTTCAACAATAGTAAGGCTTGCCTCAAATGAAGCCTTTATGTCTGTATGTTGCAGCTCAATCAAGGAGTTGATCACATTCCAAGATGATTCAAAATCACCTTGCGATGATCCGAGATGTCGTTTCAACCTTGCATGCGCACTCTCCGCTCTACAATAGAAATTAGGACATATATCGCTTATCAATTCAAAAATTACCGAGGAAAATGAACGGAAACTTAAAAGTTGACAATAAATGTACCTATTAGTTGTTACATTGCCGAAATGCATTACTCTATCTGTTCAAGCCGCAACAAATTGCTACTTATAATTATCCAACCAAGTCTCCTTCACATATTGCAGTGCTTTTGGATAACTATAGTAATCCAAGTGCATTGAGCTTAAATGCCTATCGTACTCTTCTTCTGTCATTGAAAATGTAAGAAGACTCCATGATGCCATGAATGCATCCCACCTTTCCTTGCGCTCAAATAACTTTTTGCAATTCGCAAGCACATTCTTCGATATGTGCCATCTACATAACAAGTTGGTTGCAGAGGGAAATACTGCTTGAATTGCATTCATCAATGCCAATTCTCGATCTGTGAGAATAACAGATGGTGATGCAACACCTACCATTAAACTTTTTAACATTTGCAATGCCTACGTGTAATTCTCTTGACGCTCCGCCTCCATGTACACAAATGCAACTGAAAAAGTCAAATTTGTTGATGTGACAGCAATGATCTCGAGGAGTGGCATCCGATATCTATTTGTTTTATAAGTACAATCCATAATCAACACATGTGGGAAAGTATGCAACAAGTCTACCAAGGTAGGATGTGCCCAAAACAAGTATTTCACAACATCTGTTGACTCATCACTCTGATGCCACTCAAATGTATCTACACTCGTTCAACATTTTCATTAGTTGTTGCATTTGTGACCTACTAGCTTTCTCAATCAATTTGTAAGCATGTCGTGTATTGTAAATGGTCTTCATAACACTTACATTCTTCTCATTCTTGTTTTTCAACGTCATGAGAATATTTCATGGTTTGACCATGTCCTTGGTCATATCGCTACAACTTCCTTTTCCTCAACTGACAATCTTGCAGCAAATGGATGACCCTCAAAATGTCTCGCAAGTGCATGATTATGCATCCCATTTACTACTTGAACTTACCACTCATCATCCTTTTCTAATTTCACACCTAGTAGCTCGAATGGGCAGCCACATTTCTTTGTTCCAACACCCTTACGAGTTGGTTTATCAATGCATTGAGCTTTGTTCTTTTTCGACTCTCTAAATTTTCCACTTCGTTCACAATAGAGCCGTAATCTAGGCTTTCTTGCAAATAATTGCTTGTTCAGATCCTTTAATCACAACTACGAATCCTACATTTCTGCCTATCTCCCTTGCCCATGTTATTAACTCTTCTCGAGTAGAAAAAACCTTATCCGTAGTAAATGACTCAGTGCAATCAAATTGAGAAGACTTCACTGGATGCTGATAAACTATTAATCTTCTATTATCCTACAAATATTCAACAAATTATTAGTTTTTTTTATGTATCAGTTAACAAACCATTATTAAATAAGAAACTATTAAACATGGTCTTGAGAGAATATATGTGGTCTCGACAGGATGCTACCGAGATCGCTAATGTGGTCTCGGCAGACCACATTAGTGGTCTTATTGAGACCACATGAGTGAACTTGGCAGACCACATAAGTGGTCTCGACAGGGTGCTGTCGAGAACACATTAGTGGTCTCGGCAGGACCTAGTCGAGACCACTAATGCTTATCGGTAGCACCCTATCGTGACTGCTATGTAGTCTCGGCAAGATGCTGCCGTTAAAATGTTAGTCTCTTAGCAATTTACTTCTGGGAGTGTCGAATTCCAATATTTTTTGCCAAAAAATGAAAAAAATTACAACGTTTTCAAGTATAATAACATACTTCTTTAGCATTATGATACATTTCTACTAAATCTTCATCCATGAATGATTCCTTGATTGTATTATCATCAAAATACTCCATGACTTCAATTTTTGAGTTGATTTTGTTTGGTTTGAGAATGTTGAACGGGAGAGAAGATAAATTATGGCTAGGGTGTGTTGAAGGTTAGGGTAGAATTGTAATATTACAAGTGATTAATTTTGGAAAAAAAAAAACTCTAACTTAGGGTATGTCTAGTAAGAGATAGGGTGTAATTAGACACACAATAAAATCCTCAACGAAGACCGATTATCACTCATCATCAGACAGTTTGTTAGCGTTGATAGAGAAAATATGGCAGAGCCTCACTTGCAAGAAGAAGAGTATCTTGATGTTCTCACTAAAACCGGTGAAAAAACAGGCGTTTCCAAGCCCAGGCACGTCCCTAATGCACTGCAAGATTATCTTTTTCTTACTTGGATCAATTTTTGGTCTTTTTAAATACTGTTGGTTCTGCACAACAGGAATTATGTTTTTGCAGCTACCGTATTAGAAAATAATTGGAGAACTAATTTTAATGTATACTTGTTATTTGCATCGTTTGCAAATCGGGTTTCTTTTTTTTTTTTTTAGTTAAGCTGGTTCCGTGAATATGGCAGTAGTACTAGCAGTGAATGTTTTGATTTTTTATTTTTAATGCGTTCGATGAATCCATAAGTTTATATTCATTTGGCATTCAATGGGGTTTGGAGTTGAAACTTTTCAAGTGGAGGGGTTGCTTATGGTCCTTGAAATTGGAACTGTGAAGTAAAAAGTTGTAAGCTTGATCTATGTAGGCACGCTTTCAATTTAAAAGATCATAGTTCAAGTACATGATTGAATTGCACCTTGCTGATTCTGAGTTTAGTCAAGATATGGTTATATAACAATTATAATTATACTTGTAAACCAAGACAAAGCTTGACGGGGACGAATTATTCTTCCTAGTGAAGCCTGAGATCTGGGTATGCTTATGATCTTGATTTCTGGTTCTTTTGTGAAATGCCAAAAGTGGCTAGTCTTAATATTCTTAATTAAAGTATAAGTTGCGTATTGTGTATGAATGGCATGTACTTGGCTTTAAACAATGCGAGATGGTTATCATTTCCTTTTATGAGATGGAGAATCACATCTCTTATTTATTTATTTTTTTAAATTTATTTTTTCATATAATTAAATTGCTATGATGGTTTATCTTGTTAATGAGGTATATACTGCTTTTGATTTCTGCCCTGGAATTTTCTTGAGACCTGTGAATTTGTTCTATCAGCTAGTTATTCTCTATATTATTAGTTTCTCAATACGTAAGTTGTTTTGGTTCTCTTGCAGACGAGATGTTCATCGAGATGGGGATTACCATCAAGCTGTCCATGTTTGGATTTTTGCTGAGAGTACACAAGAATTGCTTCTTCAAAAACGTGCAGACTGCAAGGACTCATGGCCTGGGTTGTGGGATATCTCCAGTGCAGGCCACATATCTGCTGGTGATTCATCACTAATAACAGCACAGTAAGTGAATCTAATGTCACAAAATTTTGCTGATGCTTCTTTTCCAATTTTATGTATGTATGTATGTATGTATGTATGTATGTATGTATGTATGTATGTATGTATGTATGTATGTTTGCATGTTTGTTATTTTATGCTTTTCAAGAACTGTTTGTAATCTTTCTTCTGTGTGTTATGATAAGATATTCTCCCCATATTCCTGTTTATGTTGCTAATTTTCTTTTGTTGTATATTGTTGGTTGACATGGTTAGTATATTTTGTTTTAAATATCATTTTGACAGTCTCATAACTGATGGTAAACCTCGTGGTTTTTGGTGTGGCCAAGAAACCTTTTATTTGGAGGAGTGAAGACATCTAAGTTCTCTCTCTCTCTCTTCTCTCTCTTTAAATGTTTAATCTTCCTAATACAAAACCAAATGTTAGCTTTTTTGAGAATACTAAGGTAAGTGAAGATTCAAAGAAATACGTTATGTTCATTTTCTTTATAAAGATCTTTCTTCAACCATGAAATCAGAAGCAAAGTCCAAATTATAAATCTTAGATTGTCTTAACAATGTTTAATTTATTTATAACTAATCACTAATATTTTATAACTTTTTGGCTTATGTTCTATCTACCTTAGTGATGCATTGTTTGAGAACTGTGTTTTAATGGTAGTTTAAAGTTAGGTCCCCTATTTTTAGCTGAGTGTGTTAATCTTGGTAAGGACGATTCTTGTAAAATGGATTCAGGAACAGTGATCCTCTTCAATTTCTGTCAGGTTACTAGAGATCAAAGCCTTTTCCTTATTGTTGACGAGTTGGAGAGTAGGTTTTTGGCAAAATTATATGGTAAATGTTTGAGTATGTCTGAATTGGGGGGGCAAGTTAACATGTTAAATATACTTCTTTGCAGAAATTATATAAATATATTTGAGAGTTACTGGTTTTTTGAAAGTAGTTTTTTTTTCTTAATATTTCATCCTTTTGGAATCATCAGCATTATCATATCTTGAACCTTTAGCCAATACTGGGGTAGGCGACATGAACCAATAAATGACTCACACTAAGTCTTTAGTATGAATTCTCCTCCTCCACTCATTCCTATCCAAGGTAACGTGCTTTTCCAATTCTCATGCTGCCATATCTTTCTAACTGACTTTTTTCCACATCTTTTTTGGTCTCCCCCTAGTTTTGATTTTTTTTTTCATCATTCATAGCCTCTGCTTTCTTCATTGGATCATCCACAATTTTATGTCGTATGTGTCCAAACCAACATAAATGACTTTTACTCATCTTGTCTTTGATAGATACTACTCCGTCCTTCTTCCAAATGTCTTCATTTCTCATTCTATCATTTCTCGTATGTTCGAACATCTACCGCAATATTTAAATTTCTGCTACACATCTTCCATGCATGTAGTCTTTTAATCGCCCCTAACATTTACTACCATAAAGCAATGTTGGTCTACAACTCTCGTAGAACTTGCTTTTCAACCATATAGGAATTCTCTTATCACACTGCAAATCCGTAGCACTTGTCCACTTGCTCCAACCAGCCTTGATCCTATGAGTCACATCACAATCAATCTGTTTATCCATTTGCATGATGGACCCAAATATCATAAATGATCCCGTTTAGGGATCACCTCCCTATCTAGCTTCACTTTGTTTGAACTAAAATTACATTCTATGTATTCAGTTTTCACTTTGCTTAGTTGAATTCTCTTTATTCTATTGTTTGTCTCCATAGTTCCAATTTTGTATTGACCTCTGCTGTAGTCTTAGCACACAAGGTAAAATCATCTACAAGCATCATATACTGCGGTACCTTATCCTGGATAGATTTTGTCCGCTCGCCCGATATTGTAGCAAACAAGAATGTACTTAACGTTGGCCCTTGATATAGTCTGAGTGTGATAGGAAATTCATTTGTTTGAACTCCACATGTCCTTATATGTTTCCTTGCATATCCATACATGTCATTAATTAGTTCAATATATTTCACAAGGACTCTCTTCTTCATTAAGTATCACCATAGCATCTTTCTAGGCACTTTATTGTATGTTTTCTCTAGGTCTATAAAGATCATATGAAGATTTTTACCTTGTACTTGAGAATACTCCACATGTTGCACGTGTTTTGTTTCCATAATTAATTGTCTAGGCATAATACTAAATTGATTCTTCGATATATTGTCTTAATTTTCATTCTATCAATCTCTACCATAATTTCATTTTGTGACTCATTAGTTTTATCCATTGTTAGTTGGAGCAACTTTGAATATCTCCCTTGTTCTTATGGAGAGATGCTAAGACACTCTTCCTCCTCTTTTCAAGTATCTTGTGAGTGTGCTAAATCTTGTTAAAAAGATTTGTCAACCACCTAACTCCTACCTCTTCATGGTTTTCCAAACTCCAATGGAAATGTCGTCAGGTCTAACAGTTTTCCCTGTCTTCATCTTCTTTAGTGGCTCATTTACATCTGTCTCTTTGTTTCTATGCATAAATCATTGATTTAGATTCTCGAGAGGCACTGAGATATCGTCCAAAATTTGGCTTTCTTCGTCCTAGAATAGTTTGTCAAAATAATTACGCCACCTTTCTTTAATGTCATTGTCTTTAGCAAGAGTTCTTTGATACTCATCCTTGATACATTTCACGACTCCTCTCTCTTGCTCGCTCCAATCCATATATCTCTTTCTCTCAATCCTTTATGTCCAACTTGTCATAAATTTCTTTCACAACCTTTGCTTTAGTTTGTGCCATTACCTTGTTTGCTCTATTTCTAGCTAACTTATATTTTGTGAAGCTCTCCTCAGTGTTGTTCTTTTTCAAAGACTTGTAACAATCTTGTTTGGTCTTTATAGCTTCCTCAACTGCTTCAGTCCACCATGTTGCATCCTTTTCAGCTTTTTGGAATGCAATGGAAAACTAGCATATTTTTAAAATTTAAAGATGGTAGGATCACAAGTGAGAATTGTCAATTACTGTAGATAACAAACAACTATGAGAGGTAGCTTGTTGTTGTTAGCAAAGATAGTCATTTTTAGTTTTTAGCACCAAATTGTAGTTAGTCATAACATTGTCAACAATGATTTGTAATTGCTAAAGATGTTTAAGACTTGAGAATAATGGGATGATTGGTGGATGGTAGCTAACACACAGTGTGGTCAACTCCCAGTAATAAATTTAAATTCACTCAGAAAGGACCTACAGTTCTTTTCAGAACAGAATGTCACTTTCTTTTCCCTAAAATCCAACCTTGACTTTCTATTTGAACAGGCAAATATATAATCGTTAACTGAGTCTCTCGTATTACTCAAAAAACATAGAAAACATGAAAATTATCTTCTACAGGCTATATTTTGCAAAAACAAATCCTATTGATGTTTTCATTTTTTAGCAGCTTGAAGCTACTGTAATAGGAAAATTGGTGACTACTTTATATTTAGGACTTAAGACTGACTGGTTTTAGTTCCTATTAAAATAAATATATTCAACAGTGAGTGGTTTTGGAATATGTCTGCCTGATTTTCAGCTTCAAATGCACTCTATCATAGTGATTTCCATGATTCATTCACCAAATATGTATTTTGGACCTGCTCCAATGTCTCAATCCTTTTAATCCTCAGCTGTGGCATCATCTGCTTTGGGATTATCATGAGTTTCTATTAAATTGTTATTACAGGCTCCCTGCTATGTTTAATCTTGAACACTTCATGGTCTTTAATGAGTAATGCAGTTTAACCTTTAAATCTTGAGGACGTGGCTCATAATGCTGGCAAGTTTGGAATTTAACTAGATTTTCTACAATAGCTTGACAGGTTATTGCTGAATAAGACAGAAATTTAGATTCTTTTTTTCCTTTAACATTGTCTGACATGATATCTGCTAGTTTCCTTGGCCTTCTACAAATAACCATCTGGAAGATCTTATTGTTCATTCCGTGTTTGTAATTGTCAACATAAGAAATTCTTTGGAGATCAGTATCTATTGATTTTTTTTTTACCTCAATTGGCCCAAAATTTCCATATTTCCCTTTTATTTCTTGCTTGTTGAACATATTGCTGTACACACATTTATCTCCTGTTGGTTGAATTTGATGTTAAAGTACAATTATTGCTAAATATCTTATGGATTCAGGAGGGAGCTTCATGAAGAACTAGGGGTGGTCCTCCCCAAGGATGCATTTGAGTTGATCTTTATCTTTCTTGAAGAGTGGTTAGTTGACAAAACCATCTTTCTCTCTTTGTGGATTTTACCTTTCTCCTTCTAATGTAGCTGCTCTAATTGAACAGATGACTATGATTTTTTGCTGGTGGTCCTGGCGAAATTTTCTTTGGTTTTATTTTTACCTTCTTTTGCTTTCTCCTAAGGACAAGAACAAGAACAACAACAACCACCACCATTGGTGTAGTAGTTTTTGGTGCTAATGCAACTTGCCAAATTCAAACTTTTGTTTTTGAATCTGTCGTGGTTCAATAATTTCAATAAACAACTAGCATTTGGATAAATTTATTAGGAAATATATGGTTCTAACAACAATAACAATAATATGTCATAGAAAATGATTGCTGCTAGCAAAGAGTGAAGAACAGAGAGATGGACCCGAGAGATAGAGGAGATGAGAATAGAGGAAATGTTGATATTTTCATTGATAATTCTCATTCTCATTACATTAGTAATAGTTTTATATATTTACCTGTACCAATCATTGCAAAGATTTCCTAACAACCTCAACCAAAAAAGAAAAAAAGGATTCCATGACAACTAATGGATATTGTTGTTCAAATCATCTTCTGCCAGCTCAGCTTTCTACCTGTCAGTTCCCTCTCTCCCTTTCTCTCCTTCAGCTGCTGAGATCTTCACCATCCTCTGTCACCTTTTTGAATATTGCTTTATCAACTTCATTGTCAACTTCATGCCTAGTCATGACTATTGCACTGCTGGTAGCTCTGTTGGTATTTGCTTCCAGCTCAGCTTTCAATTTCATGACATTACCCCTCATTGGAGCTGATTCTTGTAACTAAGGATCAAAAGATGGAAATTGAAAATTCAAAACTGAAAAGTTTTCCCAAGTAGCATTGTCAAGTCCAAGATTAATCCATTCCACCAATAACAGAGTTGCTGCTTGATTGCCTCTTCTAACTATCTTTTTCTCCAACCAAGGAGGAGAATAAACCAGATGTTGACCATACTCATTCACTTGCGGAGGTGTTATAGATGGTACCACCTTAGAGCCAATTTTTTTAATAAATTAATATGAAACACAGGATGAATTTTCATTGTAGCTAGTAACAACAGCTTATATGCCATTGGACTGCTCTCAGCTATGATTAAGGACTGTAGTACCTGGATGAGAGTGTCAAGTTCTTTCTCAAGGTAAGAGTGGTTTGTTTAGAAGGTTGGGTTTTCAAATAGACTTCATCCCCTATTTGGAATTCCTTTTCACTTCGCCTCTTGTCTGCTTACGACTTCATTCTGTTTTGAGCCTTCTCCAGCTGGTCAATCATTAATCTACATAATTGCTTTCTTTCCTTGAGCATATCTTTCATAGTGGCCACTCTAGCTACAGAACTAGTGTCCCATATAAACCTTGGTGGAGGATACCCATAGAGTGCCTTGACGGCAATTATCTTTAAGGCTGTATGGTAGCTACTGTTGTATAACCATTCAGCTAGAGCTAACCAGTTGTGCCAAGATAGTGGTTGTAGGAATCACATGCATCTTGGGTATTGCTCCAAATACTGATTTGGTCTTTCAGATTGGCCATCAGATGCGGGGTGATAATGAGTGCTTAATTGTACTATTGTACCTAACAACTTCATTAACTCCTGCCAAATAGAGCTAATAAACACCTTGTATTTGTATGAAATGATCACCCTTAGCTACATCCAGGATATTAAAAGTATGGGACAATGGTAGGAAATGAGCATATTTAGTGAACTTACTAATAATTGCAAAAATGCAACTGAATCTTTGTGATTGTAGAAGGCCCTCAATGAAATCCGTGGCGATTATTTCCTAGCTGCCATGAGGAATAGGAACTAGTTGGAGCAATCTGGGGTAGGCTATATGCTCACTTCTATTCCTTTTGAGACACATCACACTATTGGACATATATCTGAACCTGCTTCATCATTACCGGCCGGTAGAAATATAGTCTCATTCTGTAGTAAGTTGCTTGTGGGCCTCAGTGATCCCCATGAGGAGTCATGTAACACCTGGAGAATTTTCTCCCTTTATTTGCCGTTACAACGTATAAACCTTAACCTTATATCTTCGAATCCCATTAGCATAGGATAACTTTGGAATTCCAGTAGCTGAGACGGTAAGAGCTATGGTCTTTTTTTGAGCCTGTTCATCATGCTCATAACTATCTTCAACTTTTTTAACCCATTTAGGGATTATAGTAGGCATTTGCCACAAGGTTTGTTTTGCCTTTCCTGTACTGAATAGTATAATCCAGTCCCAACAATTTGGTCAAACCTTTTTTCTGAATAGCTGTAGTGAGTTTGTGCTCTAGTAAATGCTTTAAAGCCTCATTGTTAGTCTTAATAATAAAGGGTCCTCCGTCTAGATAATGCCTCCATTTAGTGACAGCCATTAAAATGGCTGGATACTCTTTCTTATATATAGAGAAGTTTGCATTTCTTGGCCCTATTGCCTTATTGAGGTAAGCTATCGGCCTGCCCACTTGAGTTAAGGCAGCTCCAATACTAGCTAAGCTTGCATCTGTTTCTAAACAAAAGGGTTTAACAAAGTCAAGTAATGCCAACATAAGGGTAGAAACCATGGCTTTCTTGAGTTGTTAAAAAGCCTCCACAACCTTTTGACTCCATTAGACCCCATTTCCAGCAGAAGATACCAGTCCCCTTATGTTCATCCATCAAGTCTTCCACCACTGGATGGGAAACTTGTTCTTTACTGTCTTGATATTCAGTTGCCTATAGTCTATGCATAATCTTCAGGTTCAATCTTTCTTCCTAACCAAGAGGCAAGGTGAGGCAAAGAGATCCTTGCTAGTCTGTATGATGGAGGCTAATAGCATGCTTGCAATATGTCTTTCAACTTCAGCTCTTTGGTAATGATGGAACCTCTAAGGTATCAAATTTACTGGTTGGGCTTCTACCTTCAAGGGTGTACTGTGATCATGTCTTCTTACTGGTAGCAACCCCTTTGGTTCTTCAAAAATATCAGAATAAGTGTTTAACAAGGCTTGTATTTCAATAGGTATCTCCATTCCTTCACCTTCCATGCTGAGCATGTATAGCTCCCCTATCAGCTTATGGTCCTTGTCAACTAGTTTTTGCAACTTCTGATTCGAGATCATTATGAGGGTGGCCCCTTGTTGTCTAGCATTGAGAGTAATCTGTTTTCCATCTTTTTTGGAAAGATAGTGATAAGTCATTGAACTATGGAGACAAACGCTAAAAATCGAGAGGGCTCAAACTAAGCAGAGTGAAGATTGAATACATGAAATGTAAATTCAATTCAAACAAAGAGGTAGAGCAGAATGTAGTGATGTCAGATGGGGTGGCAAGACCTAACGGGAGCATTTTGATATTTGGGGTCGATAGTACAGATGGATGGAGAGATTGATGGTGATTTTATCCATAGGATCCAGGCTGGATGGAGTAAGTGGAGAAGTACCACAGGTATGCTGTGCGATAAAGGAATTCCTATATGGTTGAAAGGCAACTTTTACAAGACCATTGTTAGACTAACATTGTTATATGGTAATGAATGTTGGGTGACTAAGAGACTGCATATACAAAAGGTTAATATAGCAGAACTGTGAATGTTGCAGTGGATGCGTGGATATACAAGAACGGACAGAACGAGAAATGAAGACATTCGCAAGATAGTTGGAGTGGCACCCATCGAAGACAAGGTGTGTGAAAGTCGTTTACATTGGTTTGAACATGTACGACTTAGACCTATAGATGCTTCAGTTAGGAGAGTGGAGGCTATGAATGATGAAAGTAGGATCAAGACTAGAGGAAGAGCGCAAAAGACTTGGAAGGAAGTAATTCAGAAAGATATGGAGATATTAGAGTTGGATGAAGGCATTGCCTTGGATAAGAATGTGTGGAGGAGGAAAATTCATATGGACGATTTAACGTAATTTCAGGTATTAATCTATTGGGATAAAAGTTCTGATGATGATGATGAGTGATAAGTCATTGAAATCAAGAGTTAATGGACTATACCTCCTCATGCAATTCACTCCCAACACCATATCACTTCCACCCATGGATAGAACCTTGAGATCATGAGAGAAAAAGTGACCTTGCATACTCCATTCTAGTTGCTTACATTTTGCTGTGCTGTACAGCTTTTCCCTATTAGCTACTGTTACTGCCAAAAGGTTAGTGTGAACTAGCTCAATTCCATCCTTGGCCCTCCTAGGAGTGATAAAACTGTGTGCTTCCACTGTCTATCAACACATGAATAGGCTTCCCTTTAATGTGATCCTTTATCCTTAGTGTACTATGTCCTACACCACTAGTTAGGTATAAAGGTTGGTTTAGTGTTTGATCTATGTCTTTTGTTTTCTAACTCAAGGGATAATTCATGTAACTTGGCTTGCCTATTAGCTGCTTTCAGGTTCTGTGGTTCATTGGTCTTCACTTTGAGTTTGAGATCTTCCTTGAGCCCACTTATGAAGCTGGACAAAAAATAGCATTCAGGCAGCTGAGGGTTGTATTCTAGCATATAGGTTTGAGCTCCTCAAGCATCTCTTGGTACTCCTCTACTGTAGTCTTTGAGCTAGCTTGTTAAATTCTTCAATAAAATCAGAACAGTTCCCATTGTAGAACCTTAGGCACAAGTCATCAGAGAATTGCTGCCATGTAACCACACGCTTTTGCATAATGTAGCCACCAAACCAAACTTCAGCTTTTCCAGTTAAATATGTCGCTGCGATTTCCAGCATTTTATGATTCTCGATTGCAAAAATGGCAAAGTACTTATGGCCTTTATTTAACCACCCCCTAGCATTAGTTCCATCAAAGCAAGGCATTTCTATTTTAGGTCTGGGTCAAGGTGAATACACATTCGTAGTGCTATCTTTCTGCTGATTAGTCTGGTTGTTAGAGAAACAACTATTGTTTCTTGTTGGTGTTTAGAGAACAATCCAGATTCATGGTGTTTCTAACTATACTTCCCAGCATCATCAACGACGGTAACTTCTTTCGCAGCTTTACCTTCCCTTCTGGTTTGAGAAAGAAGTTGTTTGTTCTCCTATGACATTGGCAGTTCCTCCAGGTTTTGGTTGTCTGTGCCACTCACTTATGAGTGAGTAGAGCTAAAACCTGGCTGATGTACCCTTGGTTTTCAGCCAGTTTTGCTTCATGCTCTTTTTTCTGCTCCTCCCACCATCTAGGGTTTTTTAAAATCATCAGCCTTAGTTGTTTCCAGCTGATTCTAAAGGTTTTGGACCTACTCTTGAAGATTATTCAGTCTAGTTCCTTTAGCCATAGCCTTGCTCTTCTTGTTTTTCCCCAAAGTGAAGTTAGATTGGAACTGCTCTGATACCAAAAACTGTTATAGAAAAAGGTTGCTGCTAGCAAAGACTGAAGAACAGAGATAGACCACAGAGATAGACAAGACAAGAATAGAGGAAATGTTGATATTGTCATTGATAATTCTCATTAATTAGGAATAGTTTTATATATTTACATGTGCCAATCATTGCACAGAATTCCTAACAACCTCAACCAATAAAAAAGATTCCACGACCGCTAATGGAGATTGCTCTTCAAATCATCTTCTGCTGGCTCAGCTTTCTGACGGTCTGCTCCCTCTCTTCTTTTCTGTCCTTTGGCTTCTGAGTTCTTCACTCCACCCTCTGTCACCTTCTTGAATATTCCTTTATCAGCTTCATTGTTCGCTTCATGCCTAGTAATGACTTCTGCACTGCTGGCAGCTCTGTGGTATTTGCTTCCTGATCAACAACAACAAGAACAGCAACAACAATAATAATAATTTCTGGTGCAGTAATTTCTTACCAAATTCAAGTGCATTTTTTGAATCCATCATGGTTCAATATTTTCAACAAACAACTAGCATTTCGATAAATTTATAAGGAAATATATGGTTCTAATTTTTATTGTAAGTTCATAGTTGTATTTTCTTTTTCTTAGAGAACAGCATTTCGTTTTGTTGTTTTTCTCTAAGGTATGCATCTGCACCAAGGTGACGTGATATTGAAGACCATATGGACCTTAAGATTCCACTTAGGTCCTGAATCGCTTTCAATGTATAAGTGTTACCATTTTGCCTTTTCATTTTATGCTGTGCTCATTATTTTGGAATTTTTGTTTGATTGATGAATCTTGATGTTGTTGGGATGCTTAAGTGGTTTTGTGATGATATTAGTTTCAAGTTGACTTAAAAACTGCTGTTTACATTTGGTTATAGTGTCACAAACAGTGGCAAGTTCATCAATAATGAATACAGCGATGTATACCTAGTAACAACACTAGATCCAATTCCTCTAGAGGCCTTTACACTTCAGGTAAGGAAGTTAATCATTATTATCAGTTGAATATTTCAACTCATTCAATGTTATTTCATATATGTATATGCAAAGTATTTTCTCTTTGAAAAAATATTGAGAAGAAAAAGAAGTGTTTGAAGTATCATTGTACATTTTACCGATTTTGTTTTCTATTGGTTTTTTGATGAAGATTTCAACTTTAGATCTTAAGCCCTCCTACATGGAACTGATGATGAGATTCCAACTCTTGCTTGTATTTCAATGTTGTTTTCATTTTGTAACTTCTATTATTTGATTGGAAACTTCTTTGCTTCTCTTAAACTAGCACTGAAAGAAAGATGCCATTGGCACTGTGGCAGTGATGAATTAGAGGAAACAAGTTGAACAATTCTCTCTCTCTCTCTCTCTCTCTCTCTCTCTCTCTCTCTCTCTCTCTCTCTTTAAATCTTCCAAAATAATCTGGACTGCCAGAGCATAACTGCATTTTAACCTTTGATGAACTTTTTGAAGTTAAATAGACAGTAAAACAGTTAGGAAAGTACACAATTTACTTTTAATGGTATTATGGTAATATGATATCAATGACAGAAAACATGTTGCCCTATGGCAAATAAGTATAAACATCTAGAGAAAGGATATGTCAGCATATATTCCTTGCATTCAAATCATGCCACATAATCACATTATTGAAAAAAGTCAATCATTTATTATCAAAACCATTAATGAGTCTCTTGAAACAAATATTCTCCATTTAATTATCTCATGTGATGTGTAATAAATGATTGACTTTTTTCAGTAATATTTTTCCTTGGCATTATTTGAATGGAAGGGATATATGTTGACGTGGAGTAACCATTTCGCACAATCCTTTCTCTAAACGTCTATAATTGTTTGATGACATGCATTTTAGCAAGTACCATGCTTGAACCTAATAGGCTTGCACAGATTTGCTTCAATAGCCCTATTTTAAATTAAATCGTTATAACGTATAACTCACAGTTGTTTGTTCTATAGGTGAGATCTCTTTCCGTAGGACTTCCATCCTTACCATTATTGTCCTCCATGATTTGGTCTTAATCTCAGAATTTAAAGGCTGTTGGTGGTACCTAGTGCTTATCATTAATTTATTATAATTTTTCTGTACAATCATATATGAAAGTCATGCTCTAACTTGCAAATATGTTCCAGATTTCATTTCATTTTGTTATTTCTTATTAATAACAACGAATTCCTTCCTGATATATAACCATCTGAAATCAGAATGTTTCTAATTAGCTTTTGTTGGATGACAGGATACTGAAGTTTCTGATGTAAAATATATTTCTTACGAGGAATATAGAAGTCGCCTAGCTAAAGAAGATCCTGAATATGTGCCTTATGATGTAAATAAACAATATGGTATGCTATTTGATATAATTACAAGAAGGTAGGCTGAGTACTATGGCCATAGAATCCACAAAATAGTTATGAAATTCATCTAAATGTTATCTATTCACATTGGCATTTCATGTTGTTGATAACATTCAAAATACTTGCCAAAGGTACAAAGAGAACACTGAGGCACGCAGCTTAGCACTACAAAAGCAACTTGATCAATATGCTCCTGTTTCTCTGACTGCAGAGGTTATCATCTTTATGCAATTTCAATATTTGTTACTCTTCTTTCTTGGTTATTTTGATTTCTGATATATCTTCAATATTTTACCCTCAGGCTTTTATGTAGTCAGTTTGCATTAAAACCTGCTGTTATATGACAAAAATGTGTGTGCGTTACATGCTATGGACACTTTTGGTTTTACCTTCATCACTTTGTTATTTTACAGGTGGATGACCTCAGAAACAGACTTACTTTTCTTGATTTTCTTTTCTTTTCTTTATTTTTTTTTTTTTAAGGTGAGGGGTAGGGTGGCTCTTTTTTTTAGTTTGTGATCAGTCAGGATCCTCCGGATACATATAAAAGCATAGAGTTAGATGTCATATAAGGAAGGATTTTTCTTATTATCATTTTTCTTCTTCTCATGCATTCTACCAGTCAATATATAAGATTCTTCACGACTGTGTCTACTCTTCTCTCATTTTCAAATTCATGAATGAAAGATCAATTACTTTCTTCTGTTTTAACAGTAAATTGGTGAAAAGCTAACCTTAATACAAATTGGAGCTTATACTTAGAAGGAAATAAAAAAACTGCGCTCTAGCCTTATTATTTATGCGAATATTTTCTTTGCCTCTCTCCTCAATATTACAGTCAAACCTTTTCCAAGTATGTGTTGGATTATTTACTATATCTATTCCCTCATTGCAGTTGACTGGGTTTACCGATGCTGACAAGGAGGCTTTGGTATTACTTACTAAGGCTGCAATGATTATGGATGAAATCTTTTATCTACAGGTTGTATTTATGCATATAAGTAGAGAAAAGTCACACACACAAGTACACAGATGCATACAAACATGTGCTCTTATCTGCTAGCATAGCCATACATGCCAGCGGTGAGCATATCTTTGTTGGTTTCTTTTGGCGTGAACAAGATGCAAAATTATGTAAAGCAGTGGCAGAGAATAGTCAGTCTAGCACAAAATATTGATAAGAACACTCCAAAAGTCAATAGAACTTTTAATTGATTAAAAAATTCATATTGTAAGCCATAAAAATGACTTGATTTTTGAGTGGTTAGCTACAAAACAAGTAGAGAGGTTGATCATAACAATGCTTTGCAAGTTCAGTATTACAATATGAGTGGTTTTGATTGATCTTAATGCTTCTTCACTGGCCTTTGAGGTATCTCATTCCCTTGTTGCTTCTCCTAGGAAAAATTGGTTTCAATTCAATTTGTGAGGTATACAGGAGCAGTTCAATGTGTCAGGAGATATTACAGGGTATAGTATAAGGAACATTAAGGCCTAAGTCTATTTTTCTTGAAAAAGTAACTGCCAAGTTAACAACTTATGGTTCCAGAGTGGGAGGGTATAAACTTTCACCATACAGCCTTGAATTGGTAATAGCTAAAAGCGCATCAACTAGTTTCCTGTAGAAAATATTTTGATACCCATATTTACAATGAAGTTAGAAGTGGAAGTATTCATTTTCACTAAAGGATTTTCAGCTGGTCACAAACTAGATTTGTTGATGTAACTTGTTCTCCAAATGAAATAATTGTTTCCTAATTTGGGATATCATGTAGTAATTCTGATTTATGAATTTTTCATCATTCTGTTGTTTTGAAGCACTTGAATTGTTAATTTACTTGGAATGAAAAGTTGAAAAAAATGAAACAAGAATCACAGTCTCAACTTTTTATTCATTGGCTAAGCATCTCTCTCTCTCTCTCTCATATATATATATATATATATATATATAAAAGAAAATTTTATAGGAAGATTAAAAAAAATAAGAAAAATTGAATAGAGAGAATAGAAATCTCTTGTATTTTAGTTATATCAAAAAATACAGAACAAATTGATCTCTTCTTATAGGAAGAGTCAGCAGCCCTCAAAAAGGGAAAAAAAATAAAATAAAATAACTTTCCTAATTACAATTAATTGATTTTCCTAATAAAATGTGATCCTAATTACTCCAAATATGGAAATCAGTAGCAGCCAAATTACTCCTGACAAATTCTCCTATTTTTTCTCTCCTGATTTCCAACACTCCCCCTCAAGCTGGCATGAAAATGTCTTCCATTGACAGCTTGCTTACTAAATTGTCAAATTGTGCCTTGTGTAGTCCTTTGGTTAAAATGTCAGCAACTTGATCGGAGGTAGGAAGATGAGGCATGCAAACAAGAATTATAGTCTCATACTTTTTATTTATTGGCAAATTGTCTATATACATTAAAGGGCAAACACATTGTACAAGGTTCCCATATTGTGGGATTTGGGGAGGGTTATATGTAGCAGTCTTACCTCCGCATTAAGGGAGAGGCTATTTGCGTTAATTGAACATGTGATCTCTAGTTCACAAATGAAGATCCCTAGGATTAGGAAGCAGAATAAATAAGTCAGGAAATTAAAATGGAAAAAAAATTGACTTATAACTTTAGATCCCATAAAATCCGGGATTTCATCCTAAACTCCAACAAAAATTAATAGATGATATGATGCAAAATTTCGCAATCTTAAGTAAATGCTTAATTGTGATGGCATGACACCAAATGCTCATATTGACCTTTGTTCGTTTCCACGTCAAATAATCAGGTTTGGTACAGCAATCCAGTTTTAAGAGAATGGTTAAAGGAGCATGCTGATGTCTCACAGTTGGACAGCTTGAAATGGAAGTATTATTTAATTAATAAGAGTCCATGGTAAGTCTTTATGAATGATGATGCATAGTTCTTTGGAAGCAATATCTCTTTATCAATGGTAATTCATTCTTTATCAACAGGTCCTGCATTGATGGAAATGAGGCATTTTTAACGACTGCAGATTCAGCGATAAAGCTCCTTCCTGAAGCCACAAAGCCAGTTATGGGGTGGAAGGGTCTAGAGTACAGAGCTGCATTTCCGATGCTAAAGCCTCCTGGCGCAAACTTCTATCCTCCAGATATGGACAAAATGGTACTGTAAGAAACTCACATATGCTGCAAAGAAGAATGGCTTATGATAACATATGTGACGGTGCAAGAAATTTGCCAATTTAACCATATTTTAGTCTTACTTTTACATTTGAAAAGAGATTGACAAGATTTGTTTATGCTGTAGGAATTTAAATTATGGGAAAAAAGTCTAAAAGCAGACCAGCAACGAGATGCAATGAGCTTTTTCAGTGTGATTAAAAGGCATAGTCAAGTAAATTGGGACTCTTCTCTTTACAGTCATATATTTGGTGGCACCAATCATTCAGCGGGTTCTCCTCATGATCTTTATAGCATTCCTTACTCCCAAGAATATCATTCTTTCCTGACAAGTGCTTCTGAACTGTTGCATAAAGCTGGAGACCTGGTCAGTTCACCTAGGTATGTTAGTGACTGAGTTTTTTCTTCTGAGTTCTTATTTATTAGTCATAAGTTGAAAGCCTTATGTCATCCACTAATATCTCTTCACTTGTTCTTGACTTTATAGTTTGAAGACATTGCTCCATTGCAAGGCCGATGCCTTCCTTTCAAATAACTATTATGACTCTGATATAGCTTGGATGGAGTTGGTTAGTAGTTTGTAAATTTATTTCATTTTCTTTCTCCTTAGGTTATGTTACTTTCTCATATTTGACATTAATAAATGGTAAAAACATATATTTATTGTGGTATAAGTTTAAAAGAATACCCATAATATTAGATCAATATGCATGGCTGCCTCTAAAAGCAATGTGCTCTAGAAGTTCGTATCTTGATGAGGGGAGAATTTTACTGGATATATCTAAGATTGGGAAGAAATCTTACCCTCATTAGATATCAGAGTTTCTGTATACAAGGATGACATCGTCCTCAAATTCAGCCAATTTTGAACATTTGAATCACTTGCTAAACATGGGAAATTTTTTCTATGTAGCCAGTAGCCATCAATTCTCTTGTTTTGCTTCAACTTTTCTTTCTCTGTTTTAAATTCAGCTATTTCCTTTTTTCTTTATTTTAAAAAATATTAGTGACGTCTTGTTTTGATGTATTTGACGTTCCTTTCAATTCATATTCTAATGAACTCACTGGCTCTGCTTTCTCCCTTTTGTTTATTTTCCTGGTTTAGGATTCTAAGCTGGATGTCACCATTGGTCCATATGAAACATACGAAGATGCATTGTTTGGGTACAAGGTAATGATAGTCATATTAAACACATTTATTTCCTCTACTTCAGTCATTTTTATTCAGCATAGATTGAGATGATGACGAATTTAAACAAAGTAAGAATGCAGTGTGATGATTTATGTACAAAGTATCTCACTAGCATCAAAACAAGCTTTTCTTAAACTTGAAGTGTTTAATTCTTTGGACTTTGGATAAGTGTAACTTTAGGGTCGTTTGATATTATTCCCAAATTTTTGTTTTGTGTTTTCCACTTTTTAAAATTTGCTTTTTTGTTTTGTTTTGTTTTGAAATTTTGAAAACAGAAAATATATTTGGTGAACCAATGTTGTTGTATAATTTTAAAAACAGAAAACATAAAACATGTTTGGCTTTTTATAAGTTGTAAACATAATTTTTTTTAAGGCTTAATACCTACATATGCCCTCAACATTTACCTTAAAATGGAATTAAGTCCTCAATGTTTAATTGCATGGAATTCAGTCCATTAAGTTTTATTTTAAGCAATTAAAACCCAAACATTTCAAAACAATAGAATTAAGTACATTTCCGTTAAATGCTTCAACTGCCGTTGCCCTTGCATAGAGATTAAAACTTAATGACAGTTAGAGATATTTAACAGAAATGTACTTAATTCTATTGTTTTGAAACGTTTGAGTTTTAATTGCTTAAAATAAAACTTAATGGACTGATTTTCATGCAATTAAATGTTGAGGGCTTAATTCCATTTTGTGATAAACGTTGAGGGTATATTTAGGTAATAAGCCGATTTTTAATTTTATAATTTATTAAGAGGTCCATAGTTTAACTCCGCCTGTGTGAGTTAACGCAACCGGTCCCAAGCCCGGGTAAAGGAGGAGGGTGGCGGTAGGTTTGGACAACCAGCCTTAAAAACTAGTCCAATCTCATGAAATGAACCAATATCAAAACATCGTTGGGGCATCCCCTACACAGCGACGCGCTGCATCGGAGCCCGGGTGTAGTGAAAAGTGGGCAAGGGTTGCTAGGTCGTCGCCCGGAAGTGATGCGCCACATCGACGCCTGGATGTGGTGTTAAATAGGCAAAGGTTCCCACACCACAATGGACGGGGGTGGGTAAAGAAGTTAGTCCATAACCATAAGCTTTGGTTAGGATCTTGGAATATAGGTACGCTTAGTGGCAAGTTAGTTGAGATTTGTGAGGTTATGAGTAGGAGGAGGGTTAACATCTTGTGTCTCCAAGAGACCAAATGGGTTGGGGAAAAGGCTAGAGAGATAGCACCTTGGCAATATAAGCTTTGGTACACAGGGAAAGATAGAGACCGAAATGGAGTAGGTATCATTATAGATAAAGAGTACCATAAGGATGTTGTACAGATTAAGAGACAAGGGGATAGGATTATTTTGGTTAAACTAGTTTTAGGAGAAGAGGTGTTGAATGTCATTAGTGTGTTTGCACCCCAGATAGGACTTGATGAGGTTAGTAAACGACAGTTTTGGGAGGATTCAGATAAGGTAGTACAAGAAGTACTCATAGGAGAAAACCTTTTTATTGGCGGTGATCTTAATGGACATGTAGGTACAAGTAGAGAGGGTTGTGAGAGACTACATAAGGGTTTTAGTTATGGTGTAAGAAACGAAGGAGGAGATGCTATCTTAAATTTTGCTTTATCTTATGACCTAATCCTAGCAAATACATTGTTTAAGAAGAGAGACTCTCATCTTATAACCTTTAGAAGTGGACCAAGAGCAAGTCAGATAGATTTCTTTTTAACTAGGAGTAGGGATAGACATAGATGTTTGGATTGTAAGGTTATCCCAGGTGAGAGTGTTACCGCGCAACATAGACTTTTAGTTCTAGATATGAAGATAGATAGACGACATTGAAGGAACCAACAAAAAAGAATTGAACGGATTCGATGGTGGAAGCTAAAAGAAGATTGTTATACAACATGTAGAGATAGTTGGATTCAAAAAGAGGCTTGGACAACAGAAGAGAACCCAAATGTAATGTGGAATAAGATGGCAAAATGCATTCGGGAGGTAGGCAAGGAGACATTAGGAGTATCAAACGGAAGAGTGCCGACGGGAAAGGACACAACATGGTGGACTGCAGTAGTAAAAGATGCTATAAAGACTAAGCAAGAGCGTTACAAGGCTTTGAAGAAGAACAATACAGAAGAGAGTTTTTCGGAATATAAGTTAGCAAGAAAGGAGGCAAAGAAGGCTGTGGCAGAAGCTAAGACGAAGGTTGCGAAAGAGATTTATGACAAGTTGAATACAAAGGAGGGAGAGAAAAGGATATACAGATTGGCACGAGCAAGAGAAAGGAGGAATCGTGACCTAAGAGTCGTGAAATCTATTAAGGATGAGCATCAAAGAACTCTCGTTAAAGATAATGACATTAAGGATAGGTGGCGAGATTATTTTAACAAATTATTTAATGACGGACAAAATAAAGTTTTGGATAATATTTCGGTGCCTCTCAAGGATTTAAATCGGTGCTTTATGCGTAGAATCCAAGAGACAGAGGTAAAAGAGGCACTAAAGATGATGAAGAATGGAAAAGCTGTTGGACCTGATGACATCTCAATTGAAGTTTGGAAATGCCTTGGAGATGTAGGAGTTAGGTGGTTGACAAATCTATTTAATAAGATTTGGCACACTAACAAAATGCCAGAGGAATGGAGGAAGAGTGTCTTAGTACCTTTATATAAGAACAAGGGAGATATTCAAAGTTGCGCCAACTACCGAGGCATAAAATTAATGAGTCACACGATGAAACTATGGGAGAGAGTGATAGAACAGAGATTAAGAAAGAATGTAGAGATATCGGAGAATCAATTTGGTTTTATGCCGGGTCGATCAACTATGGAGGCAATATATTTGCTTAGACAACTTATGGAGCGCTTTTGAGTAATGGGTAAAGACCTCCATATGGTCTTTATAGATTTGGAGAAAGCATATGATAAAGTGCCTAGGGAGGTACTATGGTGGTCCTTAATGAAGAAAAGAGTTCCTTTGAAATATATTAAACTAATTAAGGACATGTATAGAGATGCAAGGACACATGTGAGGACAGGTGGGGGGCAAACAAGTGAGTTTCCTATCATGGTGGGATTACACCAAGGGTTAGCGTTGATTCCATTCTTGTTTGCGGTAGTTATGGATGAACTGACAAAATCCATCCAGGATAAGATGCCTTGGTGTATGATGTTTGCAGATGATATTATTCTATGTGCAGAAACTAGAGCGGAGATCAATACAAAGTTGGAATTATGGAGACAAACGTTGGAATCAAAAGGATTTAAACTAAGCAGAGTGAAGACTGAATACATGGAGTGTAAATTCAGTTCTAACCGACTGGAAGAGCATGATGTAGTGAAGTTAGATGGGGTGGCGATACCTAAGCAGGATCATTTTCGATACTCGGGATCAATAGTACAGATGGATGGAGAGATTGATGGTGATGTGACCTATAGGATCCAGGCTGGATGGAGTAAGTGGAGAAGTGCTACAGGTGTGTTGTGCGATAAAGGAATTCTTACATGGTTGAAAGGCAAGTTTTATAGGACAGTTGTTAGACCAACATTGTTATATGGTAGTGAATGTTGGGCGACTAAGAGGCTACATACACAAAAGATGAGTGTAACAGAAATGAGAATGTTACGGTGGATATGTGGATATACAAGAAAGGATAGAATGAGAAATGATGATATTCGTAAGATGATTGGAGTGGTACCTATCGAAGACAAAATGTGTGAAAATCGTTTACGTTAGTTTGGACATGTAAGACGTAGACCTATAGATGCTCCAATTAGGAGAATAGAGGCTATGGATGTTGAGAGAAGGGTTAAGACTAAAGGAAGACCGAAAAAGACTTGGAAGGAAGTAGTTTGGAAAGACATGGGGGTTTTAGAATTAGATGAGCAAATGGCCTTGAATAGGAATCTATGGAGGCAGAGAATACATATGGACGATCTAACGTGATTTTAGATATTGGTTCATATAGCCTACCCCAATCTATTGGGATAAAGGCTCTGATGATGATTAAGAGGTCCATAGTTTACCCTAATTTTAATTCAAAGGATAAAATCATTTCTTGGAGTCATATGCTTGTGCGCTACAAACTTGCACCGTTGCTCTTCCTAAGAGTATATCCAAGCATATTCCAACACTTACGCTTGAACTGAGTTTTGTTAACCTATTATATTATATGTTTTTATTGTTTTATTGGTTTTATTTTTTCCGTTTTTTATATTCTTCACTTCAATTGCCTTCCTTGCTATGCCCTTTATTTAGATATATTTATTTCACTCATTGTGGCAAGTCATGACTCATTTAGAGATTGACTGCTTCAATATGTGCTTGCACTCATTCGTGCTTATGTCCATGTCCTTGTATAAAAGTTGAAAATCAGTTTTTTAACTGGTGTGATTGTGTTGCAATGTATGAGTGTTCTTGGAATGGTACTCATTAAATGCACGTATTTGCTTAGGCTACATTTGAAGCATTTATTGGAGTACGGGATGAGAAAGCAACTGCTCAACTTAAATTGTTCGGTGATAACTTGCAGGTAGGTAATGTCATTCATAGCCAAAGTTCTAGCACATTTCACTCATTTGTTTCTGACAAAACATACAATGTTTTAGGTTTTGGAAGAAAACCTTCCTATGGAAAATGCATACAAATCAAAGGATATTGTTGCTGCTCCAATTCGTGTTGTCCAATTACTTTTTAATGCAGGGGTAAGTTGTAGGAAGCATTGTGAACAGTCTTTCATGGTAATCATATGGTTTTGTTGTCATCAATACGCATGTTCACACACAAAGAAATGTTCATATGCATGCATTTTGTAACTAATCTCTTAGGGACTGCATTTTGTATGACTACTTTGTTCAAAGTGTTGTTGCTAGAGATATTGGTTGATGGTTTAGATCTTTCTCTTACCCATCCCCTTTAATCTTAAAATATCAATTTGTAGATTTTATCACTAGTTAACATGATGATTGCTTAGGCTTAAGCAAAACAAGAGATTAAGGTACGTATCAGATATTGCCTGCTAGTGCTACCGAGTGGTCCTAGCTGCATGGTTACTATGGTGTTTTCTAATATATAATTCTTAAAATTATTTTATTTTTCATCCCATAACATTGTAATTTATGATTTGGAAAAATCATCTTTCTCTTTGTTTCATTTTCCTCTCTAGCATCCATTCTTGTTTTAAAGCATAGGAAAATCCCTAAATTATCGGAATTTGATTAGGGTCAACTTTCCGCCTTTTAATTTTTATGATTTCTTGTTTTTTCATTCTTAAGAGTTATTTTGGCTATTTTAGGACAGTTCTCCATATATATAATGTAAACCCTAATGTATGTAAAGGATGAATAGAGGAAATTATTTTCTAAACCTCTTGTTTCACAGTATTAGAGCCGGTGTTCCCGCCAGAATAAAAGTGTTTTCTTTTTTCCTCAGCCATTCATAGTTGAGCTGAAAAATAGTTAGACCAATGGCTGGTACTGCCCAATCCACATCTACAACACAATCCCCAGCTGTTTATAACCTTCTGAATAATCCTTTACCCTTTTTATCATCTTCACTAGACACCCATTCTCTTCAAATAACCCAACGCATACTGAATTGAGAATAATTTTCGTGAGTTGTTTCAGTCTATTCTGTTAGTAATTAAGGGCAAAGGCAAGATGGGCTGCCTAACGGGTGTGATTCCTATGCCCTCAACTACTGCTGCAAATTTCAGTACTTGGGAGGCTGAAGACTCCATCGTCATGGCCTGGCAGATCAACTCTATGGAATCTAGGATTGGTCAAATCTACTTGTTCTACAAGATGACTAGGGAAATCTTGGAGGCAGTCCGGCAGATAAAAAACTGCCTGGTGTTTTGATACCCTTTAAACAATTCGCACTACTCAACGAGGAACTATGTTAGTCACCTTAGTATTATAATGTTTTCTCTAAACTGTGGTAAGAGATGGATTTGTTCCATGAGACAAGTTTGAACCATGCTAAAGATGGTGTGAAGTATAAATGGATGCTAGAGAAAGAATATACATTCAACTTCCTTCAAGGTCTCAATAAGGATCTTGATGAAGTTCGTGGGCTTCTGCTTGGAGCCATGCTTCTTCCTACCATCCAAGAAGCATTCGCTGAGGTTGGATATGAAGAATGTCGCAAGATAGTGATGCTTCACACTCCTTCCAATCCAACTGCAGAGGTGATGCAAAAAAGTTTTGCCTTGGCTATTGTTGGAAATCAGAAGAGAGAAAAAATAGGAGAATCTGTCAGCAGTAATTTGGCTGCTACTGATTTCCATATTTGGAGCAATTAGGATCACACTTTAGTAGGAGAATATCATAGGAAAATCAATTAATTGTAATTAGGAAAGTTATTTTATTTTATTTTTATTTCCTATTTTAGGGCTGCTGACTCTTCCTATAAGAAGAGATCAATTTGTTCTGTATTTTGAGTATGTAAATACAAGAGATTTCTATTCTCTATTCAGTTTTCTTATTCTTTATGGTGTCAGAGCCTAAACTTTTTGGCCCTTAAGAAACCCTAGCTGCCACAACCTTTTTTTTTCTACAACATCAGCAATTCAATATCCTTCCTGCTTCCGAATTATGTCTGATATCTCATCTGAAACCACGTCAAATACCCGTCCCAATCTGAACCCTGAAGCCCCACCTGCTCGCGTTTCTGAAGCCCATCCAGTGCAGATCACAACAATTCGGCTGAATGGCGATAACTTTCTACGATGGTCTCAATCTGTTCGGATGTACATTAGAGGACGGGGTAAGATTGGCTACTTGACAGGAGAGACTAGGGCTCCAGACATGAAGGATAGTGCTTATGCAACGTGGGATGCTGAAAATTCCATGGTTATGACGTGGCTGGTGAATTCCATGGATGAAGACATCAGCTCTAATTACATGTGCTACCCGACAGCGAAAGAACTTTGGGACAACGTCAATCAGATGTATTCTGATTTGGGGAATCAATCCCAGGTGTATGAGCTCACTCTAAAGCTCGGTGAGATCCGTCAAGGTGAGGATGGTGTTACTAAATACTTTAATTCTTTGAAAAGATTATGGCAAGATTTGGATCTTTTTAATGATTATGAATGGAAGTCAGTTGATGACTGCAACCATAATAAGAAAACGGTTGATGCTAATCGAGTATTTAAGTTTCTTGCTGGTTTAAATGTTGAGTTTGATGAGGTTCGGGGACGAATCATTGGTAGAAATCCACTTCCTTCGATCAGTGAAGTGTTTGCCGAGGTTCGCAGGGAGGAGAGCCGCAGACATGTTATGCTTGGCAAGAAGAGTGTTGGTGGCTCAATAGATAACTCTGCATTGGTGGTTGCTGCTGCAGCTAATGCTAGCCAAAAAAGTTCCCTAAGTCAGAAACGAGATGATGAAAAATCTCGGGTGTGGTGTGATTTTTGCAACAAACCACGCCATACTCGAGAAACATGTTGGAAAATTCATGGCAAACCAGCCAATTGGAAGAGCAGCAAGTCACGGGACCGATCCAATCGTGAAACACCCTTTGCAAATGAAGCAAACTCAAGTCCATTTAGCAAAGAGCAGATGGATCACCTTCTTAAACTGTTAAAGTCTAATTCGGTATCTGGTCTTCCTAGTGGTTCTTTGGCACACACAGGTAGTAATCCAATTGCTCTATCTAGTTTCTCAAAATCTGTTCCTTGGATCATTGATTCAGGAGCTTCTGATCACATGACTAGTTCTTCTTATCTGTTCAATACCTATTCCCCTTGTTCAGGTCATGAGAAAATTAGAATAGCTGATGGTAGTTTCTCACCTATTGCAGGAAAAGGCCTAATCAAAATATCACAAAATATTGAACTTAAATCTGTCATTCATGTTCCTAAACTTGCTTGTAATCTGCTGTCCGTTAGCAAACTTTCACAAGATTCTAACTGTTGTGTTATTTCCTATGATATTCTCCTACTAAAGTGTGATCCTAATTGCTCCAAATATGGAAATCAGTAGCAGCCAAATTACTGCTGACAGATTCTCCTATTTTTTCTCTCTTCTGATTTCCAACAGCTATAAACCTCTGTGAGTCCAATTTTCGAGGCTAATGGTCAGAGGATAGGCGGTTGTTGTGTGACTGCTGCAATAAATCTTAACACACCAAGGAGACGTGTTGGGAAATTCATGGAAAACCCACAGATTGGAAACGCCATAGTTAAAGAAAATTAAGCAACTCCTATACAATTGAGTCTGCCACAAACTCTAAAAAACCAGGCTAACTGCCCTTCACCGCATAACAAATGGAGCTCTTGAGGGACCTTTTTACCAATCCAAACCTCTTAAAGAGTCTGAACTTACTGCACCATCATCTATTGCCACTGTTGCACATTGAAATAACACCATCTCATCTTTTTTTATCACAAAGTTATAGGTGAAGGCTAGATAATTGATATTGATGCCCCATACCATATGACTGGAGCCTTTACTGCTTCTCTACTTATGAAACATGTGATGATGATAGAGGTGGCAAAAAATGAGCCAACTCGAAAAACCAACCCAACCAATCCGAAACCAAACCCGATCGATCTGATTTGATTAAAAAAGTCAACAACCCAAATCCAATTTTATCCGAATCCGAATTGATCCGTAACAAAATTGATCTGAATTCAAATTAATCTGAATCTGACATGATCTGAACTCAAAGTGATTCGAACCCAAATTTATTCGAATTTAGATTAACCCAAACCTGACCTGATCCAAACCCGAATTGATTCTAACCCGAATTGATTCGAATCCAAATTAACCCAAACCCGAAGGGATTCAAACTTAAATTTAAGATTATCAATAAATATTTAAATGTCAAAACTAATGATCAAAGTATTTTATTATAGTAAACATATAATTTTTTCCGGCAATATGAGTGTTGTATTTTTTTGAATCTGATTAAACTTATATCATATTCATTTGAACCTACTGTATAATTATTTAATGGCTAATCTATTGTATAGTACATGAGTTATATCACCTACACCTAATGGCTCCAATTATTCCATAAAAAATCAAGAGAAATTAAAGAGATGTATAGTAGTATATTATGATATTTAGTAGGGATTATTAAATCAGTTTGACGCATAGAGTTTATAATTATTGTAGATAATAGAAATGAAATGAAAAAGATAAGATTAATTTATGAATATTGGTAAATATATTATAAGGAAAACTATTATACAGATTATTAAATATTTTGATTATTTCAATTCCAATTTTTTTATAGGTTATGTAAGAAGGAAATTTTATTTTCATGAGTTTTGTGATTTCTAGAAATATAGTTTTAGTTCACTTTCATACCAAACAAATCACATCAAGATGACTAAAGCTTAACCCGAAAAACTTGCCCACTCGACCCATATCCTAATTCGACCATCCTAAATAGACTACAAAAGTGAATGACCCAAACCCGACCTAATCCGAACCCGTATTGATCTGAACCAAAATTGATCTGAATTCAAATTGACCAAAACCTGACCTTATCCAAAACCAAAATTATCTGAATCCAAAATAAACCGATTTTTCTTTGATCCAAACCTGACCTGACATGAACCCAAAATGATCCAAACCCAAAATGATTTGATTTTTTCTTAACCAAAATGATCCGATCCAAAATAATCCAATCCGAACCTGATCCGATTGGCCCATTTGCCACCTGTAGGTGATGACCTAAAAATTACAGTTGCTGATGGTACTCTCTCTACTGCGGCTGGCCAAGGGGAAATTGAACCTTATGGCTTGCGAGTAAAATGTGTTCTACATGTTCCAAATACAATCTCTTTTTATTAACAAAATAACTCGGGATCAAAATTGTGTAGTAACTTTTTTAATATACACAGTGAATTCCAAGGTTTGTCTTCAAGGAGGCTGATTTGCAATGCCGAGGAGCAAAATGGCATTTACTACCTCTTAGTTGTTGCTTCTCCTTTAAGACCAAGATCACTTTGTAATCTTTCATTGTCCTTTGTTCCAAATTCTGATGCTTTGGCACAAATGCCTCGGCCATCCTAGCTTTATCTAAAATTTTTGTATCCTCGTCTATTTATCAATAAAGATCTCTCCTTATTTTAGTGTGAGCATTGTACCTATGCCAAACAGTCAAGAAAAAATCATCCCATTCACTCTTATCAATCTGCAAAGCCATTTCACTGCATTCATAGCAGTATTTGGGGACCAATTCGTTTTCAAATTTAACAGGTACCCCATGTTTTATTACCTTTATAGATGACCATACTCATGCTTGCTGGGTTTACTTTATGAAAGGAAAAAAAAATCTGAGGCCAAATCCATATTCAAACAACTCGATAAACTTGTCACCAATATCTTCCAATCTTCCGTTCACATTCTTCTTACTAATAAAGTTGGGAAGTATTTTGCACATGAGATTAATAACTACCTTGTTGAACATGGTATTTTTCATTAAAGCTCATGTATTTATACCCCTTAAAAGAGCAGGGTAGCTGAATGAAAGAATCAACATCTTCTTGAAGTTGCCCAATCCCTTATGTTTTCTAGCCATTTCCTAAACTCTTTTTGGATGGAGTTTATTTTACTCCAGCTCGTTTTATCAACCGGCTTCCCTCCAAACACAGCAATTCAAAACTACACTAAGTTGCTTACTCATTTTTTTTTCCTCAAGCTCGAATGCTTAACTCTCTTCCACCCTGGGTACTTGGATGCATCATTGTCGATAATCCAAATCCTAACCAAGGGTAGCTTGATCCAAAAGCCACAAATGTGTTTTCATTGGCTATTCTCTCACAAAAAAAAAGGAAGGTTATAAGTGCTATTGTTCATCCACCAAGCGATTATATGTTTCCTGTGATGTATATTCTTTGAAAATCAAACATTCTATTCCCAATCTTTCTCTTCAGTGGGAGAAATCTAATGAAGAAAATCATTGGATCCTTCCATTTCATTCCCTATTTATATTCCTACCTATCCATCGTTTTCTCCATCACTAGATCCTCCTGCTACTCTTTAACAAAATCATTCTGAGCCTACTCGAGTGATAGGTCAAGGGGAGCACAAAATCCAACATTGAACCAGATTCTGAATTACTCAAGAAGGCCACAAGCTTCTCCTCAAAGTCAACCATCAAAACTGGAGCCAAGTCCTTTGGAAATCATAAGGGAAGGTGTTTCCATGATTAATGATCTTTGATGTTCCAATTGCTATTGGGAAAAGGGTAAGATCATTACAAGGTGCTCACTTTGATGATTGATAGAGTGAAGATACCTAAAGACATTCAAAGTGCCATGCAAGATTCTAGATGGAAAGCAATTGTATTGGAAGAGATGAAGGCTTTAATTGATAATGAGTTGTCAACCTACTTGAATGGAAGAAAGAAAAAATTGTCGGGTGCACATTTGTGGTGTAGTATGGGCTCAATGGAAACATAGAAAGATATTAGGCAAGCTTAATTGCTTTGGGATTCACACAAACCTATGGCATAGACCATAAAGAAACTTCCACATGTAGCAAAATTAGATTCTATCAGAGTTTTTATGCTCCTTACTACCAACCTTGACTTGGAACTGCATCAGATGGATGTAAAAAATGCATTTCTAAATGGGAACTTGGTGGAGGAAGTTTATATGAAAATACAACCTAGCTTTGAGACAAAGGAGGAATTGGACAAGGTATGTAAATTTAAAAAATTCCCTCTATGGTCTAAAACATTCACCAAGGGAGTGGTTTACACTGTTTAACACAACCATGAAACAGTTTGGATACAAACAGGGGCAAGCTGATCGTACTCTTTTTATTAAACAAGCTGAAGATGAAAGGAAGTCAATTCTAATAGCCTATGTTGATGATATAGTAATCATAAGTGATGATATTCAAGAGACTGATGAACTTAAAGGGCGGTTATAAGCTGAATTCAAGGTGAAGGATCTTGGGAAACTTCGATACTTTCTTGGGATGGAAATAGCTAGAAGCAAACGAGATATCTTCATCTCCCAAAGAAAACACACACTTGACCATTTAAAAGAAACTGGAAAACATGGCTGTAGACCTGCTGGTACTCCTTTAGAACAAAACTGGAAATGGAAAATTTCTGAGGAAGATCCACCTGTCAATAGGGAAAAGTACCGGCATTTGGTTGGAAAAGTAATATACCTATCTCTCACAAGGCCAGACATTGCTTTCATTGTAAGTATAGTAAGTCAGTTCATGCACTCACCCACAAGAAGGCATAAAGAGAGTTCCAGGTAAAGGACTTTCATTCCAGAAAATGAAAAAGGGCAGTTGAAGGTTTCGCTGATGCTGACTGGGCAAGTTCAGTTGAAGACAGCAAATCCACCACTGGATATTGTACTAAACTGTGGGGAAATTTGGTGATTTGGAGAAGTAAGAAGCAAAAAGTGGTTGCCAGAAGTAGTGCAGAAGTGGAATATAGGGCCATTTCTCAAGGAGTCTATGAGCTAATTTGGTTATTAAAGGACATAAATATACCTTTATTAGGTCTTACGAAGTTATACAGTGATAGCCAATTTGCCATTAGCATTGCTCACAATTCTTTCCAGCATAATAGAATGAAGCACATGAGAATTGAACGAAACTTCATAAAAGTGAGATTGAAAACAGGATTGTTAACTTGTCTTATATATCAACAAAAAGCTGATGCCCTCACTAAAGCCATGTCAAAACCAAGATTTTATTTTATTTTTTGTAAGCAAGCTGGGAACGATTGATATCTATTCACCAACTTGAGAGGGAGTGTTGGAATGATGAGGAAAATCCTGAAAATGGGTTTTGATTAGGGTGTACTTTCTGATTTTTTTTATTTTTGATAACATCCTGAGTTTTCATTCTTAAAGTTATTGTGTCTATTTTAGGATAGTTCATCCATATCATGTAAACCCCGATGCATGTAAAAGATGAATAGAGGAAATTATTTTCTAAACCTCTTGTTTCAATTCTCATATATGCAATCATTTATCTTAGATAAATATGAGGTTAACATATTTGTATTTTAACGTCAGGATGTGAAGGGTCCTCAAACGATTGCTTTCAATTTACCAAATGATGAGCGTATAGTAAAAGATCGAGGAACAGCAATGGTTATCCTTAAGAATGTTTCTGAAGCGAAGTACAATTTTTTTCCTTCAAGTTTCTATGATCATTGTTTAAGTTGCTCTAATATACTAATCTGCTGTTGCTTACATTTCCATAATCATTAACCGTGGTTATATATTTCCATCCTAACCAGGTTTAAACAGATTCTTCAGCCCATAGCTGATGCATGTATTGCAAAGGATCAACGTGAACTCGTAGATTTTGAGTCTTTCTTCACTCACACAATCTGCCATGAGTGCTGCCATGGGATTGGACCTCATACCATAACCCTTCCTGATGGCCGAAAGTCTACAGTTAGATTGGTTAGTTATAATGTTTACTTTTCATTTAAGTTTGGTTTTATCTGTAACTAGATTGTATGGCTAGCATCTTACAAGCATAAATTTACACCATCATCATCATCATTAGAGCCTTTATCCCAAGAGATTGGGGTAGGCTATATGCACCAATATCTGAACTCACGTTAGATCGTCCATAAGTATTCTATTCCTCCACACATTCCTATCTAAGGCCATGTGTTCATCTAACTCTAATACCTCCATATCTTTCCAAATTGCTTCCAAGTCTTTTTCGGTCTTCTTCTAGTCTTAATCCTTCTCTCAACATTCATAGCATCTATTCTCCTAACTAGAGCGTCTACAGATCTACGTCATATGCGTCCAAACCAACGTAAACGGCTTTTGTACATCTTGTCATCGACAAGTACCACTATAACCATCTTACGAATATCTTCATTTCTTATTCTATCCTTTCTTGTGTATCCACGTATTCACCGTAACATTTGCATTTTTGCTACACTCATTTTTTGTGTATGTAGTCTCTTAGTCGCCCAACATTCAATACCATATAACAATGTTGGTCTAACAACTGTCCTATAAAACTTGTGTTTCAACCATATAGGAATTCCTCTATTGCACAACACACTTGTAGTACTTCACTTACTCCATCTAGCTTGGATCCTATGGGTCACATCACCATCAATCTCTCCATCCATCTGCACTATCAACCCTAGATATCGAAAATGGTCCTGCTTACGTATCGCCACTCCATTTAACATCAATACATTATGCTCTTTCACTTGATTTGAACTGACTTTACACTCCATGTATTCAGTCTTTATTCTGCGTAGTTTAAATCCTCTTGTATCTAACGTTTGTCTCCATAATTCTAACTTTGTATTGATCTCTGCTCTAGTTTCTGCGCATAGGACAATATCATCTGCAAACATCATACACCAAGGCACCTTATCTTGGATGGATTTTGTCAGTTTGTCCATAACTGCTGCAAATAAGAATGGACTGAACGTTGACCCTTGGTTTGACTCTTGGTGTAATACCACTGTGATAGGAAACTCATTTGTTTGCCCTCCACATGTCCTCACATGTGTCCTTGCATCTCCATACATGTCCTTAATTAATTTAATATATTTCAAAGGAATTTTTTTATTCATTAAGGACCTCCATAGTACTTCCCTGGACACTTTATCATATGTTTTTTTCAAATCTATAAAGACCATATGGAGATCTTTACCTAGTACTTGAGAGCGCTCCATAAGTTGTCTAAGCAAATATATTGCCTCTATAGTTGATTGACCAGGCATAAAACCAAATTGATTCTCCGATATTTCTACATTCTTTCTTAATCTTCGTTCTATCACTCTCTACAAGCATAAATTTATGTACTAAAAACAGTTCCAAGTTATATAATCATATCAGGCCAGTTATAGTTAAATATCAACTATCTAGCATACTCTAGCATGTACATGTACATATATAAGCAAACTATGTATTCTACATAAATATGAAAATGGTTAGAAAAATGCTAAGAGTGCGTTTGGATGGGAAATTTTGAAAATTTGAAGTATATCAAAATGAAGGCATTTCAAAATTCATCAATTTAAAATACTAGCATTTATAATTGTTTTGTTTTTTGGCCAAAAAAATGTCTTGTTTGGATAAATATTTTTTAGAATGAATTTTTGAATGCTAGAAACTTGATGAAATAAAAAAATAACTATAAAAGAAAAACATCAGAAAATATGCAATATAGGTATCATTAAATTTGTAAAAATATATAGATAATCTTAATAATATAAAAAAGTAAAAAAATATATTATATTTAATTACAATAATATATTTCTTTTTTAGTTTCAAATTAGTAGTGGATCGTGTAAAAAAAAAAGAAAAGATTTGAAGGAATTTTGATAAATCACCTCTTTAGGTGGATTTTCAAGAGTGAAATTCTTCCTAAATTTTTTATTTCTTCAAATTTTTTTGCCAGATTTAATTTTGCACTTTTGAATATCCTAGTTGAAATGAATTTCTCTGTTGAAATCCCTCATTAACACACCCTAAGTTTTGTTCACGACTGAGTTATATATTTTCTAAACATCAATAATCTTTGAACTTGATTATTCAATTTGGAATTCAGAAATTCTCTGGCTCTCTCTTCCCTCGTTTTTCTCTCTCCCTTGCCTGTTCTCTCTCTTTGTGCTGCATCAAACTGTCCATTGACTTTGTTTTTTGAAGTTTTCTCTTTGGACTTTCCATGAGTTACTATTTTCATTAACATAAATGTTATATTTTAATTATATATTGTGTACTATGCTTTCTCTTTTGCTGTTTCGTACAGGAGCTGCAGGATTTACACTCAACTTTGGAAGAAGCAAAAGCTGACATAGTGGGTCTTTGGGCACTGAAATTTTTAATCAGAAAGGTTGGTAACCAATTCATGTTTTAATTTTTCATTTTGATGATGTCATTGCTTGTGACTATCAAGCATAGATGATCGTTGCATGTTAGCTGATGCAGTTGGCAATTATTTCTCTCTTTTTTTTTCCCAAGTGATCTTTGGGATTAGGATTTTAGTTCTCTTCTGCAATTTACTGGTATTTTCAACCGCACAAGTTTTGGTGCCATTTTTCAAGAATAAGCAATTCAAAATTTTTAATTTTCAAGTGATACCAAACAAGTATTTAAATTCATAACCTACCCAGCTAATAACCACCTTCCAAAAAGAAAGTTTTACAAGTTGACTCAAGATTGGATGGTAAGCTTAAAGATTAGAGGCCATAGATTGTGGAATTTACAAATTTGTATAGTCATATGAGGATTACTTTGAAGTTTCTCGCAAGTCAGCCAAAAGGTTCTTTGGTATTAGATAATGAAAGGGCTGCTGATTAAGGACTTACTCTACATATTTATTTGTGAGTAAAACAATTCATTGAAACACCAAATTTTATCCCATGTACAGCCCAGAAATATTCTTCTTAACTAAAATATTTATGTTCATTCAAAACGCCCGATAAAGTTTTAATTGCAGCACTGTCTCAAATATAAGTACAGAAATGGATCCCTGACTACACAAATTTTGACCGAAGTTGAAAGAATGTTTATACATGGTAGTGTTGTGGTTACCAAAAATAAAAACCTAAGCTGCTACTATATAGATAGCAGAAGTCAAGGTTGATCCCTCATAGACTTAAATTAAATTAATCACCTATTCAAATTAAAATCTAATTTTTGGGGAAAGAAGAGAAATTTGGGGTTTTTGGGTTACTACAACTTATTTAGCGTTTCAGGATGATTGTAAAATAAGTCTAAAAGAGAATGTAATAATTAAATAATAAATCAAATATCACATGGCTTCAGTTACAAGGCATATAATATTTTTGGATTTTCCTATAGATCATTGACATCACAAGATTATTGTTAGTTAAATAGTCAACCGTAGTGCAACAATAAGCTCTTCTAGACGTAAAACATCAATAAAGCAAATATATTAGCATATTTATAATTAACAAAGTATCATCTTATCAAATTCCCCCATACTTAGCTTTTGCTAGTCCTCGAGCAAAACCTAAGCTAACTAATTCCTAAATTCCAATTCCTAAAACCTAACTCACTTTCGTAAGAATCACAATTGCATTTAGCATATGCAATAAGCTTTTAAACCCCTAGGTCACCCTTAGTGGACGAGTTGTGTCTCATGAGGGCTTTCAGAAGATATACCCACAAAATCTTTAATTCAAGACTCAAAATAAAAATTCAAAATGAAAACTAAAAAAAAAAAAAGACTGGATATATTTTCAAATCTTTCAACTCTCAATTCATAACTTCAACAATAGTCCAATAATCAAGTCAATTATATTCTAATTATTACTTCTCATATTCATGTATACTTCTAAATAGATTCATGCTAAATACACAATCAACACAATTGAAACATATAATATCAATTTTGCAATTTATCCATTTCCATTACTACAAGCAAAAGCAGTAAATCAAGAACTTGTTCTTTTTTTTTTCTTCTTCTTTTATTCTTTTGAGGTTTCAACAATGGTTTCCCTAAGTAATGGTTTCCCTAAGTACTTGCTTGCCTTTTTACGCGAATATTAATATTGGTGATACTAACACCCGGTTACTCAGCAAGTAAGCCCTCTTTCAGAGTGCTTTGCATACTCATATTTTAAGTCACCTACAAAAAATTGCAATTGAGAATAAGCAACTTAAAACATTGGAGTAGAATTTAAAGCTTTCAACCTCTAAATTTCTTCTTTCCTCTACTTTTTTTTTTATGTTCTTGTTTACTTGAACCCTACTCAGGCCTAACTTCAATGAATAAATCACATCATCAATAATATCACATGAAAAAAAAATCATATTTAATCATGAATTCACATAAATTCTTTAGAAAGTATTTACTTCAACAGTAATAACCATCAAAATATTCTCATCTCTTTTATAAAACCTTGTTTTAGTCTAGAATCAATCCTTAAAGGAAAGAAAACATATCATGATCTTGTAGACTTTAAAAAATTTTGACCCTCTTTTTTTTTTTTAATTTCTACTTCCTAATTTTCTTTTAGTTCTTTCCCTAATTTTATTTTATTTTTTTATAAAAACTCTATAAACCCTGGACTATTATTCCCCCCCACACTTAAATCTTACTCAAAGTAAGTCTAGCTTGCAAAGAACAATAAAATATTAAAATAATCATAATACATGAGAATACAAGTAAAGGAAAAGACATTTTCCCTGTTTGTCATCCTTGGGTTGCCTCCCAAGTAGCGCATTTGTTTTACGTCGTTTGCTCAACCTTTCCACCATTATCATTATCCAATCCTAGTCCTCAATTTTTTTATCGGTTTCTCGAGTTCCTCCTTCTCAAGATTTTTGGTCATGACTATGTCTAGCTCATCTTTAAGAACTTGCTTTTCATCACCTTCTAGTTTCCTCTTGGAAGTGCATAATTCCTTTAAAAACTTGGCATCGCAAGACACTTGATCATTAATTTCATCAAGGAAAGGAATATTGACTTCTGTTTTCCTAAATGTCTTTAATATCTACTTGTCTTGCTCTTCATTTGTGGTTCTTGCAAACCTATTAAGAAAAGGAAGAGGGTAAGTAGAAGTATTAAAAGGAATTTGTTTATCACTTACCTTAGCTTTGGACTCTTTGATTTCGACATCATCATGGTACTTTATAAAGTTGTCGAAATTCTTCCTCCCTTTTATAATGTGCATGTCGACATCTCCACCTTTAATATTGGAATCGGACTCATCCTCCTTTATAAAGTTGTCCATATATTGATCTTGTGTCTTTATATTTGTGTTGATATGTTCATGCGCACTTCCCTTGGATTCAATTTCCCTTTCACTTTTCAAGGTGATGTCATTAGCATTATCTCTTGGATTCGCCACAAGTTGAGAGGTCATAGCTTCAATGTTGCTTAAGGAAGTTATTATCTGACTTGTTTAGTGTTCAAGATTCTTAATATAAATATCAATCTCTTGTGAAAATTGTAAAGTGTTAATTGCAAGTCTTAAAAATATCTTCAAGAGACATACTTAAGTCTTGAGGTGGAGCTTGTAAAGCATCAATAGACTTAATAATATCTTCAAGAGACATACATGATTCTTGAGGTAGAGCTTGATATGTATCTTGGAATGGTGCATTGTAACCTCGTATTGTTTCCCATAACAAAAGTTAGAATGATCCCACCATCCTTGATTATAGGTATCATAGTGTGGTTAATAATTTTAGTATGGTTCATATGTGCTCCATGAAGTCCTCTTACTTCTCGTCTTGGGTGGTGGTGATGGCGGATGTTGTGGTGTTTGTGGCACCGCGCTTCAGGTTGTTTAAATGAAGTTTCTAATTCTTTGGAATTTTTTATTAGATTCTTCATTAGACATACAAACTCTAAAAAGAAAAACAAAAAAAGAAAATTAGATAATAATCTAATAATATGTAATTTAAATAATTATAAGTCCCCGGCAACGATGGCAAAATTTGATAATGTCCTGGTTACCAAATATAAAATCCCAAACTACTACTATCTAGATAGCAGAAGTTAGGGTTGATCCCACATAGACTTAAATTAAATTAATCACCAATTTAAATTAAAATCTAATTTTTTGGGGAAAGAAGAGAAATTTGTGGTTTTTGGGTTACTACAACTAATTTAGGGTTTCAAGATGATTGAAAAATAAGTCTAAAAGAGAAAGTAATAATTAAATAATAAATCAAATATCACAGGGCTTCAGTTACAAGGCATATATTATTCTTGGATTTTCCTGTAGATCATTGACATTAAAAGATTATTGTTAGTTAAATAGTCAATTGTAGTGCAACAGCAAGCTCTTTTAGGCATAAAACATCAATAAAGCAAATATATTATCATGTAAATAATTAACAAAATATCATCTTATCAATACATCACTCTAATATTCAATTATAGGCTTTTATTTGTTTATATTGTTGTCTTATCCTTGAGCAATAGGGCATATGGGGAATATTTTTGAAAATTCAATATAGGGATGTAAAATGGGCAGCCTGGGTAGGCCCGGGATGGCTCATGCGGGTACGGGCTTCAACAGATTAAATCCGAACTGGCCAAATTTTATAAACCTGGTCTGTTCTTAAAGCGAGTGCCGGCCCGCAGGCCAAGTGATTTTTTATGAAAATAAAATAAAATAAAATTTCAAAAAGTATCATTAAAATCCAAATACAATTACAATCCACTTACAATATTTTAAAATAAGAAATTACAAAATTGAAAAAATATTTATTAAATATTAAATTTCTCCAACATCCTTTTTGTCAATATATATAATGTCATGGTCCGAATTCAAACTAAAATTATATGAATTCATTTTTTTTTGTTACAATACAATAAAATTATGTCATGTATTATTTTGACAGGAAATAAAAAGACATTAATAATATAATTAAAAAGCTAATTACATATAAAATTGAAAAGGGGCCTAAGCGGGCCAGCCCATGCGGGCCTGGCCCGCTTTTAAGCAGGCCTAAAAATAGAAATTTGGCCCTTGAAAAACCCATGACTTTAACAGATTGGCCCATTGGCTTTGCCTGTTTTATATCCCTAATTCAATGTCATTTTCAATCACTTCAGGCTTCAATGTCCCGTCAGCATGCATGCAAATTCTATAATAGCAGAAACTCAAAAATAAATGGTTATCGATTCATCCAGATCTGATCTTTTCAATTAGTTCCTTCAGTCTGGTGACTGTAAATTAGTTGAAACCAAGAAGTGGTGACTTGACATTTGGCAACACAAAAAGAACTGAAGGTTGAACAAACATATGAACTTGGTTGTTGAGTACTGTTTTTTTCCTCTGTAACAATCTTTCTCAGAAATGCCTTGGCTTTGGACTAATTCCTGTAATAGGAAAATCTTAAGAGGTGTAAGAGTTTGGATAAAAGAGGAGTTTGTTCAAATCACTGGTGTTCAAATGTAATCCTTTAACTGGCAAGTCACAGAACTGAAAAATCTGTTACATGCATTGAATTTATCTGTTTGTAGTAGGGCTTTAGGCTGGAAATGGTTTATCACTCCAATTTTGAGTAGCATAATGCCACTCATGGTGAATTTGAGATGGGTGTTTTCATCATGCTTAACTCTCAAATTCATGATAAGGGAAATAGGGAATCAAACCTTCAAACTTGAATTCTATATTATCATGAAGAAATCTGGTAGGGATGACTGCATAAGTATCCATATTGTAATCTAAAATAAGTCTCTGAGTTGTGCATTAGTTGTCTTTCTATGTGAAAATTGTGCTTTATGGCATGACATTATGCAGAACTATTGAAAAATACGGCTTACTTGTGGTCTCTTTATTTGTCTGTTTTGACATTTTGGAGCAGCATTTACTTCCAAAAGGTTTGGCAAAGTCCATGTATGTTTCATTCCTTGCTGGATGCTTTCGTTCAGTACGATTTGGCTTAGAGGAAGCTCATGGGTAAGTAAACTATTCTCCATTGGCAAAATGTTTTTATTACAGTTACTGACCATTCTAGAGTTACTGAATGATATTCAGAAAAGGACAAGCATTACAATTTAACTGGTTATTGGAAAAAGAAGCCTTTATTCTGCATCCTGATGAGACGTTTTCTGTTAATTTTGACGAGGTACAGCATGGTCAGATTTTCTCTTAAGTTTCTTTAACTAAAGACACTTCCACCAAAAATTTTGTTTTCTTTTTGAAGGTAGAAGAAGCAGTTGAAAGCTTGAGTAGGACAATACTTACCATACAGGCAAAGGGTGACAAAGAAGGTGCAAGTTTGCTTCTTCAGAAATACTGCTTGATGACACAGCCATTGAAAGTTGCGTTGCAAAAGTTGGAATGCATCCGTGTATGTCCTCCAACATTCTAGTCTACATTTATTGATAAATACGTGCAGCTGGATGACAGCTAATATATTGCGTCTTATCTTTTGAATGTGTTTTTGGGGGAGAAAACAGGATATTTGTTCTCTATGTGTTGGCAAAAAGTTGTTATTGAGCCTACCTTGCTAGTGCCTTAAACGATAGTTGGTATGAGAGATGGAAAATGAAAGGAGAGAAGATGAAGTGAAGGAGGAAACTTGAGATACTACCAATGTGGTTGCATCCCATCTTAAAATAAATAATCTTAAAAAAAAAAGCAGTTACCCACGTTCTGTAACACTTACAATAATCCTCTTTTTCCTGTTCACAGACTAGATTTATAAACATGATGCACATGCCTAGGGAATCTACTTGCCCACATCACACCCTTTAGTGCTTTGATGCTAAATGTAGGTTCATATGTGCAATTGGGATGAAACTATATTTGTCACATAGTCATAAAATTTTGAAGTTAATTGATGTCAAGGTTATGATTTTGTTTGGTTGGTGGGAATAAAAATAACTTTCCAGGCTATGATTTCCGATAAATGATTTTTATAGAAGTATTTTGGTGAAAGGTCCTATTTCAAGTATTTTACTTGTGTTCTTTTGCTTGCATTTATCCTTCAGGTACCCGTGGATATAGCTCCCACGTTTCCCCTAGCTGAAACTTTGCTGGAATGAAGATTGTTGTTATGTTAATGTAGTGGACTACCTACCGCAAATAGCCATGCTGCTTATGATTGGAATTGCAATCACAAAATAATGCTTTTTAGCAATAGCATATTTGCTAGTATATTCAAATTATTGAAATATATCTGATGTCAGGTGTTATAAGTTTGATGAAGTTCTCGGTTCAAGCATTCAGGAGAGCTGAATGATAGGGCGGCATTATTAAATATTGAATAAAATGGGACCTTGCTGGTCCTAAGACCAATTGGATTTGTTATAGATACATGTTATACCAAGCATTACTAATATTAACTAAGAAATTTTTTATGTATATGTTTTTTTTTGTATACATGTTTGGTAATATTTACTACTGAAATAAAGTTCATGGAATAAGTATGTTTTACGAGTAAATTACAATAAGTTTTAATTATGAAATCATCATTGCATCAAAATATTATTTTTAGACTGTTCTTAATCCATGCTTTGTCAAAATAGAATATTGATATAAAGCTGTAGAGATCAGTATACTCTTGCTTATGAAGCAAGTAACAGATCTCAGAAGTTGAAATTTAGATAAATTTGAGCTAACATGCAAGTGCTTGTTACAAGAACAAGCTTACTTCTGATGATTCAATATGAGAATGTCATTTGATAAATTACTTAGTATTTATGGTAACATTCTTATGTGTTGGTTATATAAATGATCTTTTGACTTGATACATGAAAAATGTTATATTTTGAATTTACTTTATTTATGGTTTTAATCATGTATGCATTAGTTGGGTACTTTTGAGTATAACATTAGATATAAGGGGATATATGAGTGATTTATCACTTTAAGTGATCAATAGAATATTTCAGTTAGTCTTGGTGAGGATTAACTCATCTATGAATAAAGCGGAATGAAGTTTTGAAATACTTCTAAAGCTTATTTGAAGAATTAATTGCCTAAATCCAGTTTTAACATAGTTAAAATAATTAAGTAGATACTAAACCACGCTCAAAGTATAATAATAATAATAATAATAATAATAATAATTATATTGAGAAATTAAGCAATGGAAGTGTTTGCTTTGAAATGCTTAGTATTTTGGTAGAACTTTCTTGAACTTCAAAATAATATAATTCTAATTAATAGCTTGATTATTATTAGAACATTTACATGAACTAAATTGTTAAAATTATGCTAAATGTATCAATGATGTTAATGCCAATATTGCTCTTTCTGTTAAAAGTATTGATACACCTGAAACATGAATTGATACCACAAATTTAAATATTGACGATCCTAGTGGGTGTATCAATACCTTGTCGTTACCACTGGATAAAACTTTTTAAGGTTTATGTTGGTATCAATACACTAGTGTTTAAGTATCAATCAACGTTTGTTTAATGTGTAGGAATCTTTCATAAAGTATCGATATGCAAAAGGAACGTATTGATACTCTTGACTCTAATTGTAATCAAAAATCATATTTTTGCATCAACCAATAAAAAATGTAGGAAAACGTGATTAGTGTACAGCTAGTTTTTTAGGAGATTTTGTAACAATTTGTATCCCTAAAATTAGGTTGATTTGGTTAAGAATATTGCATAAATCATGAGATTTGATAGCCTAGTTAGTTTCCTTTTCTATTGCTAAGGTTATTATATTTATAGCCACTTTGTACATATTTTCTCAATGAGATACAATAGAGAATTCTTTCATAAAAATTGTTTCTCAATTCACGTCATGATATCAGAGCTTTATGCTTGGTTCTTGTTCTCTTCTTCCAGCCTTCATCATTGTGTTTTTTTGCTCTGTTTTGCTATATTTTCTAAAGACGAAACAGAATATTTCACGTGTTAGTTTTACTAGCCTTCATACTAGATTTTTCTTTTATTCTTCATCATTAGTGGTTTCTCTTTGTTGCTTAGCCTTTGTTGCCTATTTATCCCTAATTCTCACCAGTCTTTCAGCAAGTTTTGATTTGTGAAAGATGTCAGAAGTTGCAGAAACAACCGCTACAGCACAATAAGAGGAAGTTGTTCAATCTCAACAACTTTAGAATTGCAAAATATCCAAGCTGCCTATAAATTGAATGGAAAAAACTATCTCAAATGGTCTTAGCTCGTTCATACCGTGCTTAAAGGAAAGCGAAAGCTAAGTCATCTTACGGGTATGAGGCCAAAACTAGGAGATCCTAAGTGTTAGCTTTAAATTGCAATATATATTTTGAAATGACAAAAACTTAAGTAAGCTTTAATGTTTTAATTCATATTGTAAATTTGCCTTATCACAAATGATTTTCTCAATCCATTTTAAGTGTTCATATCAAACATTAAGACCATGGTTTAATGATATATTCTTATTGGTCTTAATACTTTATAAAATGGTTTTCAATATTAAGTAATTTTCTCAAGAATTATCGAACATAAGTTTAGAAAATTACTTATAAGTTTTTGGACAATATTTTCATTTGAGAAAGTCAAGAAATGTTTTGGGTTAATTTAGAATCAAAGGCTATATCATTTCTAACCCAAAAGTGCAGGAAAATGCCTTCTGGAAGAAAAGGATCGATCCCATAGGGAAAGGGATTGATCCCTTTTTGGCAGAAACACTGCAATGCGTGAAATGAAGGAAAGGATCGATCCCTTTTTGGCAGAAGCACTCCAATGCGTGAAATGAAGGAAAGGATCGATCCCTTTGGTGAAAGGATCGATCCCTTTATGTCAAAAAGTCCCCAACGGCTAGTTTCTATGAGACACAACGACTAGTTTCTGTTTTGGCTCCAACCAACGTCCACAAACCATCCAAGGGACTATAAATAGAGGCTTAGAAGCTGAAGCAACTAAGAGGAACTACTCAGCAACTCCAAAACTCATATTCCTCAAATCCTCAAGCCTCAAACAACAAATCAAGAACTACAAAGTCTCCATCTTCTATCATTCACATATCTCTTGTATTGCTTAGCACAAATCTTGTATAGGTTTTTTCCTTATGCTTAAACATTGTAATCACTTGTCTATCTAGAGGCCCTTCTTTGATTACACAATTGTAAACACATTCAATCCTTGTAAAAGGGGAGATTTCTCTTTAGCCTAAGAAAAAGAGGGAGGTTACTCTTTAGCCTAAGAAAAAGAGGGAGGTTACAGCCTAAGAAAAAGAGGGAGGTTTCTCTTGAGCCTAGAAAAAGAGGGAGGTTTCTCTTTAGCCTAGAAAAAGAAGGAGTGTAACAAATTCAAGGATAGTGAATTTGGGAAAATCCTTGGAAGCGTTTCAAGGTAGAGGACGTAGGCAAGGTTGCCGAACCTCTATAAATCACTTGTGTACATTTCTTTATCCTTACTCTCTTTACATATTTGCAATTATATTTGTGTTTATTGTATTGAATTTACATTCTATAATTGCCTAGCTTAGAGAACTTAGAAATCACTCAAATAGGCTAGAGAATTTAGAGGAATCGAAAAACAAACTTAAGGTTATCGAAAAACCGATTCACCCCCCTTTCGGTATAGCCTATAGAGCCAACAATTGGTATCAGAGCTTGGGCTCGAGATTGATTTAGACTAACCTCTATCGAGCAAAACGATCTTAAATGGCTCACTTGTATGTAGGCACACCCTTAAGAGAAGAGGGACAATCATTAGTTAGACCTCCACTCTTCAATGGTGAGAATTATTCATATTGGAAAACTAGAATGATGTTATTTGTACAATCAAATGATTATGAAGTGTGAAGAATTATAGTGAATGGTCCTAGAATTCCCATGAAGAAAGTAGATGGAAAAGATGTCCCTAAGAGTGAGGATGAGTGGGACACAAATAACATGAGATTGGCACAAATGAATGCCAAGGCTATGCACACCCTCTTTTGTGCTTTAGGTCCAAATGAGTATAATAGAGTCTCCTTATGTGAGAATACTAAACAAATATGGGATAAACTAGCCATCACACATGAAGGGACAAATCAAGTTAGAGAGACCAAAGTAGGAATGCTCACACATGATTATGAGCTATTTAGGATGAAAGAAAATGAGTCCATTAGCGAAATGTTCACTAGGTTTAATGATATAATTAATGGACTTAAGGCTCTAGGCAAGGCTTATTCCAATGTTGAAATGGTAAAGAAAATTTTGAATAGCTTGCCTAAGTCATGGGAGGCAAAGGTAACCGCAATAGAAGAGTCTAAGGATCCAAATACCTTGTCTCTAGATGAACTTGTTAGCTTTAAATTGACAAGTATTTTGAAAATGACAAAACTCAAGCAAGCTTAGAAATGATCTTTGTAGACACCTAATTTTGTCCGAATAATTTTTTTTATATATATTAAAAATTCAAAAAAATAAAAAAAATCATGAAAATTAAATGAGATTTAGGTGGAATTTGGTTTTGGAAAGAAATTTTGAAAATTGAGTGTTTGTTTAAGTCTTTTGAAAAGATATCAAAATTTTGGATTAATATGACAAGAAGAACCAAAAGGAAATGAATCAAGCAAAATTAAAGTGAGAATCACGTATGGGATCTTTTTATTTTGATTTTTAAATTGATCTAATTAAGGGCTGATTTTAAGGAAGAGATATTGAAGCTATAAAAACAGGAGAATAAAGTGTCTCGGGGGGTCGGGGGGGGGGGGGGGACGAAAAGAGGAGAAAACCTAAAAAGAACCCTAAAGAAACCCTAGAAAGACCTTGGAAAAAAACCCTAGCAAAGAAGAAAACCCTAGAAACCTTAGAGGGAAAGATTATAAAAGAAAGGAGAGCTAGCGGCTAGGGGGGTTTTCTGCCTAACCGGATCCTTATTCCTCGACACTTCCCGTCATCAACATCTCCAAAGATTGCTACTGCCTTCCCTTCCCTTAGCCGACCCCATCATTCACAGCAAGCATCTCTGTACCTTGCACGCTGTAGCCATACCATACCGCATCGCTTCCCTGCATGTTTGCATAGTGACCAAGCCTCCACGTTTGTTGCTGGTCACCGCGCCCCTGTTGCAGCACACAACGCCACCGCTCATCTGTTTGTTCCCATTCTTGCCTGAACCGAGACACAACCAACTCATCATCCTGCATTGACTGCACGGATCACAACTTGTTGCCACACTGTTCCCACTGCTGCACCCGTGCTAAGATCATCTACTACTACTGCCTTCCACCCTCACTGCCTCTACCATCATCAGCTTCGTTGCCACCGCTTCTGCTTGTTGCAAAACCATCATTGTTCCCTGCCACCGTGTGCTGCCTCTCCATTGCTGCTGCGTTTTGAGTCTGTGCCCAGCTCACCACAATCATCACTAAGCCATCATCTTCACCAAGCTTCTATCTTCTACACCAGATTACCATTGCACCTGTCGTTTCTTGCTTCTCCCTACCAAACCGTAAACTGCAGTTACAAAAGGGAAAGAAAGCCACGTGAAATACTTGATCCTGTCCACTGCTGCAGACTTGCTTCATCTCGCTGCAGCATCATCACTCCTAACGTGGAACAGAGCAGCCAGAGGTATGGAAGTTTAAGGGTTTGTTCTGCTGAAGAAAAGAGACGTGAAAAGGAGAGACGCGAACAAAGAGAGGAGGTTGAAACCGAAAGCTGCTGCTTAGTTAAGGAGTTGTTGTTTGTTGCACCAACAACGTGTGAGGAGCAGAATCGAAGGAGGCAGAACGCAAGTTGACTTGGATAGTTGAAGAAGAGAAGCTACGTGAAAGAGAAGGAAAGCAAAGAATAAAAAGGAACATGTAGCAGGAAAATAAAGAAACAAGAAAAGAAAGAAACGTGGGAAAAACAGAAGGAAAGGACGTGGAGCTTGTTTGAAGAAGACAAGGTTTTGGTTTTTAAGGTATGCATATATTCTTTATTTTTTCCTTTTCAATTTTGTTTTCTTTTGTTTATTTATTTCAAAAAATATATATGATAATAATAAGGGATTTCATATTTGGTATGCTTATCTATTAGGAGATGTACAAGCATATATGTATACGTATGTGTATTATTTTTTTCTTGGGTTGTCAAACGATTTTTTATTTTCTTTTAAAACAAACAAATAAATAAATAATGAGTTATATAGAAATAAATAAATGAATGATAAAAAAAATCATAAAAATAAAAAAATATAAATAAATAAATGATAAATACGAATTAATAAATTTTAAATTCCGATGATAAGATTTCGAAGAAATCACAAGTAGTGATTCTTTAACAATCTTTAGGGTTGAGAAAAATCTTTAGATGTTACCAGCGTATTGGAACATTTAATTGGTTTTATCTCGATTTCAAAATTCTTTAAATAAATTAATATAAAAAAAATAAAAATAAAAATAAATTAATCAAATAAAAAATTTAAAATAAACAAATAAATAAATATAAATATGAATTATAAATCCCCGATGATAGGATTCCTTAGAAATCACAAGTAGTGATTCTTTGATTATCTTTAGGGTCGAAATAAAATATTTGAATATTACCAGCGTATTGGGGTATTCAAATAATTTTAGTTCGATATTAAGATTTCTAATATAATCAACTTATATGAAATAAACTAACACTAAAAATAATAAATAAATAAATATTTTAAATAAACTTCAAAATAAAGAGTAAAACAAATTAAGAATAAATAAATAATTTCCGATGATGGGATGTTATGGAATTCACAAGTAGTGATTTCTAACTAATCTCTAGGTGAGAGAAATCTGCTGAATGTTACCAGCGTATTGGAATATTTAGTATGATTTTTCAATAAAAAATAAATTTTATAAATTTCAAAAGCAATAATAGGAAAGATGATAATAATAAAATAAAATAAAAATAATAGATTTTGTTTGCATCATTTGCATTCATGAAATTCCAAAAATAAGTGCAAATCTCCCGATGATGAGATTCTATAGAAATCGCAAGTAGCGATTCTTAAGAAATCTTTAGGTGAGGAAATTATCCGAAATGCTACCAAAAGTATTGGGGTACTTCGGAATAATTTTCAGTACAAAAGATTTTCACTTATTTTAAATAAAAAAATAATAAAACTTAAATATTTCAAAATAAGAAGCAAATAAAAAATTGATTTCAAAATAAATAAATTTCTTTTTAAATGTTTAATTAAGACCATTTTATTAAGATCAAAAGATAAGACATGATTAAGTGGTACCATTTTTTTTACGGGCGTTGTGGGGGTGCTAATCCTTCCCCACACGTAACCAAACTCCCGAACCCAAACTTTGTTTTCGCAGACCAAAAATTATTTTTTTTGATAAAACTTAATTAATTTTAAGATTTTATTAAAAAGATAAATAATTTTAGGTGGCCAATCACACCTAGCCAAAAAAAGATTGGTGGCGACTCCTCTTTGTGTTTTTTTTCAAAATCGTCTAGCGATCGAGTCCCCGGACGAAAATCGTTACGACAGCTTTGGCGACTCCACTGGGGATTTGAGAGTCGAACCATAAATAATCATGTCTTATTCAAAATCTTAATTAATGGTCTTAATAAATATTTAATAAAACTTTTCATAAAAAATAATTTAAAAAAAAGTAAAAAATAATACAAACAAAAAATGTGTGAATCATTTTCATCATTTGTGTTTTGTTAGGATGCATCTTAAATTTTGTTCCTTTGCATACATGACATATTCATTGCATACATCAACTCTACACCCGGGTTTGTCCCTTTTAGGAGAGAGTATAGTACCTTTGCTCTCGTGAGGTAATAACCTCCGCAATGGCAAGTGAAATACTCTCACTCAAGTTGAACCCTTTCCGTTTGTAGCCTGTCATGGGTGAGGATTGGGGTGCCTTACTAGTCTAGTGTGGACGTCAGTAAGGAACAATTTGAGAACCTTCTGTCCTCTAGAACTCCAAACCAAACATACAGTAAACTTAAGAGAGCCAACTTGGGATAAGTCATGTTAACCCTATTACTTAGGACATATCTTTGATCATGTATGTTTGCTTTTGTTTGACATGTGAGACACTAATAGGGAATCATAGGTTCTTTAGTAAAACATTTCCATGCATGATTTTTCCAAACACATGTAGCATTTTGTTCATTCATTCATCTTCATTCATTTTTTTTTCAAGCATCACCACATGTGAAATGATAAATTCTTAATTGTGGTAATAAAAGATTCGAAGATAGCTCGACCAAAGGTTCATTCACACAACACTCGTCATCAAGCTAAGATCATGGAAGAAGAGCAAAGCATTTGCATGGAGAAGATGAAAAAGCTCAAGATGATATAAAGCGGCAATTGGCCCAAATTACTGAGTTGTTGAGAAACTTGGGTAAGGGAAAGGGAGTAATATAATAAGTTGTAGTTCAAAAAGAGATTTGTCTTACGGGGGCATGAAGGGTTCTAGCCATGCGATATTGAAGATTTATAAATTCTAGTTTTTTTTTTTGCTTTCATTTATTTCTTTAAGTAATGCAAGAGAGTTTTTGAAAGTGCTTAAGCCCATAAGTACGAGATAAAGTTTTATATGAGCTAACTCTTATTTATTTCCCTTTCAATAAAGCGACTAGTGTGATGCACTGTCAATTTCTCATTCATTCTATTCATTTGCCATTTCTCACATATTCACCATATCTTTCATTCACAAGTATCCAAATAATGAACATGATGATAATGATGTCAATAAATCTGGGATTCAAATTTGAAAGAACCACTTTTGCTTATGGATTATCAATCTGCCAAGGTGTCCAAATAAGAAAGAAAAAAATTTGTTCACAATTTTCACCCAAATTTGATGGTATAAGAAAAGGTGAATCTCTTATAGAAGTTTCTAACAAGTTTGTATTTGTTCAGTAAATGACTTTCAAGGAAAATATTTGCATTTGAAATGATAAATGGCCTTCTTTCACTATCCTTCAAGCGAGAGTAAAATTATCCTTTGATTACCCCTTTGAGCCTATTATGTTTTTTTTGTGATGTAACCTACCAAGGATCACCCTCCACAATGGGGGTAAGATAGATGAAAAATTATTCATGAGGGGCAAAAGAAAGAAAAAGAAAGTGCCCATTTATGTGAAAAAAAAAGGGAGAAAGAAAATAAGAAGAAAAGGGTTTGAATACAAAGAACCCTAAAAGAACAAAAAAAAAGAAAGAAAAAAAAGATATGACTGAATTAGAATGGGGCAAAATGCTCAAATGATTTACTTCATAAGAAAGTGATCCTTTGGTTTGTAAACCTTGAAACACATTTTGGGCCTATTTGATCCTTTTCTTGTAAACCCTCACCTGAGCCTACATTACGTACCTTTAAAAGCCCATTTTGATCAAATGTAAATGCTTGAATTGAAGAATCATGTGTTGAATGAAAACATACTTGTACAATGAGATAATGATCCTTTGAAGGAAGTAGATCAAGTTGAATGAAGAAACCCATGAGCTTTGGAAGATATCTTAGATCGAAATCAAGAACGCCTATTAGGGGTTGAATTTGGATTGAGCACTGAAGGTTGAAGTTTGTCAAAGCCAATGAAGTTGAAGATGAAAAAAAAAGAAAAAAAATAAAAAAATATATGAAAAAAGAGAAAGAAAAAAAGAAAGAGAAAAAAAAAGAAAAAAAAAGAAAAAAAGAAAAAGGAGGATTCAAATTGAAAACTCGAAAAGGGCAGTTTGAATCAAATAAGGGGGCACCTAAGTTGAAAACCTGAAAAGGCGGCTTAGGAGGAAGGTCATCACCAACAGTTTTGATACAGAGGACAAGATTGGTAGACACTACATGAAAGAGCATATCAATATGAGTGGGCTTTTAGAGAAGAATTTTAGATTGACTTGATTGAAATTGTCAGAATGTTCATTAAATGGATACTAAAAACCATATCCCAAACAATTGTCCCATTGATTTCCTTTTTTAAAACTACATGTTCCCTTCAAGAATGAATACTTCCCCACTTCAGATTCTTTGACATGTACTTCACCTTCATGATAAATTGAGAAAATGCATAAGTGTATCACTTTGGTCATTGAATTGAAAGGATAACAAATAAATGTTAACAATTTTTTTCTCTTTTTTTTTCTCCTTTTTTCTTCTCTAAAATTTTTGCATTGCTTAAAGGAAAGAAAGAAAAAAAAATTTTTGATGAAGAAAATGTGAATCTGAAAGTGTGCTAGCATCTCTTCGACATGATTGAATCAAGACTTAATAGAAGATGGGATGAGAAATGAAGATAAAGGATTGAACAAGGAGAATTGAACAGATAGAATGGACTTGAGAAAAACGAGATGAGCTTGAGAATCTTGTTACCACAATTGAGATTGCATTTACATAAATTCATGGAACAATTCAGGGGCCATGACATTGACATGTGCATAACATTCATAGCATCCATGGTATTCATGACATTCGTTAAATTCATGACATGCATGACATTTCAATAGTGCATTTTGACATTGAAATATTTAAGACATTGGGATAAGAAATTTTGAATGATGAAAAATTTTGAGGAAAAGAGAAAGTATAAGAGATGGTAATTTGAAAAATGATGAGAAGATGATAAAAAAAAAACCTTTTGAAAAACCTTGATGAGAGCAAAGTCCAGTTTAGCGGGCACCTTAAAGGAGGATGAAGCCCAATATTGTTGGCATCAAAATGAAAGTTAAGCCCAGTCAAGCCCATGCTAACTGGCATTCTGAATGAAATCTTTATTTTTCAAAAGTCTCATTGCCTCTGTTGAGAGGAGCTTTATTTTTTTCAAAGTCTCATTGCCTCTGTTGAGAGGAGCTGTATGTTTTCAAAAGTCACATTACTTCTGTTGAGAGGAGCTTTTATTCCATGATCATCTTGCATTCCTTAGTCTTATGATAGGAGAGACTAGGAATTTCACTTTGCATTCCTTAATCTTATGATAGAAAAGATTAGGAAATCCCGTTCACTTTGCATTCCTTAGTCTTATGATAGGAAAGACCAGGAAATTTCATCTCACATTCCTCAATCTTATGATAGGAGAGACTAGGAATTTCACTTTGCATTCCTTAATCTTATGATAGAAAAGATTTGGAAAATTCATGTTTGTATTCCTTAGTCTTATGATAGGAGAGACTAGGAAAAATTCATTTTTTGCATTCCTTAGTCTTATGATAGGAGAGACTAGGAAAATTTCACCTAGCATTCCTTAGTCTTATGATAGGAGAGACTAGGAAAATTTCATTTTTTGCATCCCTTAATCTTATGATAGAAAAGATTAGGAAATTGCATTCCTTAGTCTTATGATAGGAAAGACTAGGAAATTTCATCTTGCATTTCTTAGTCTTATGATAGGAGAGACTAGGAATTTCACTTTGCATTCCTGAATCTTGTGATAGAAAGGATTAGGAAATCCCATTCATTTTGCATTCCTTAGTCTTATGATAGGAGAGACTAGGAAATTTCATCGCACATTCCCCAGTCTTATGATAGGAGAGACTAGGAATTTCACTTTGCATTCCTTAATCTTATGATAGAAAAGATTTGGAAAATTCATGTTTGTATTCCTTAGTCTTATGATAGGAGAGACTAGGAAAAATTCATTTTTTGCATTCCTTAGTCTTATGATAGGAGAGACTAGGAAAATTTCACCTAGCATTCCTTAGTCTTATGATAGGAGAGACTAGGAAAACTTCATTTTTTGCATCCCTTAATCTTATGATAGAAAAGATTAGGAAATTGCATTCCTTAGTCTTATGATAGGAAAGACTAGGAAATTTTATCTTGCATTCCTTAGTCTTATGATAGGAGAGACTAGGAATTTCACTTTGCATTCCTGAATCTTATGATAGAAAAGATTAGGAAATTGCATTCCTTAGTCTTATGATAGGAAATACCAGGAAATTTCATCTTGCATTCCTTAGTCTTATGATAGGAGAGACTAGGAATTTCACTTTGCATTCCTGAATCTTGTGATAGAAAGGATTAGCAAATCCCATTCATTTTGCATTCCTCAGTCTTATGATAGGAGAGACTAGGAAATTTCATCTCACATTCCTCAGTCTTATGATAGGAGAGACTAGGAAATTTCACTTCCCATTCTTTAATCTTGTGATAGAAAGGATTAGGAAAAGGCTAGGAAACTTCATTTTGCATTCATTCCTCAATCTTTATAAGAGGAGAAGATTAGGAAATTTCATTTGGCATTTATTCCTTAGCTTTATGAGAGACAAGGCTAGGAAATATCATATTTTACAAAGAATTCATTGATAGGTAGTGCATTCGGACAAAATGGTCGTCTATGTCTTTGCACAATTACTGTTTCACAGCAAAGCGCAAAGGGGGGCAGCTGTAGACACCTAATTTTGTCCGAATAATTTTTTATATATATATTAAAAAATCAAAAAATAAAAAAAAATCATGAAAATTAAATGAGATTTAGGTGGAATTTGGTTTTGGAAAGAAATCTTGAAAATTGAGTGTTTGTTTAAGTCTTTTTAAAAGATATCAAAATTTTGGATTAATATGACAAGAAGAACCAAAAGGAAATGAATCAAGAAAAATTAAAGTGAGAATCACGTATGGGATCTTTTTATTTTGATTTTTAAATTGATCTAATTAAGGGCTGATTTTAAGAAAGAGATATTGAAGCTATAAAAACAAGAGAATAAAGTGTCTCAGGGGGGAGGGACGAAAAGAGGAGAAAACCTAAAAAGAACGCTAAAGAAACCCTAGAAAGACCTTGGAAAAAAACCCTAGCAAAGAAGAAAACCTAGAAAAAAAACCTAGAAACCTTAGAGGGAAAGATTATAAAAGAGAGGAGAGCTAGCGGCTAGGGGGGTTTTCTGCCTAACCGGATCCCTATTCCTCGACACTTCCCGTCATCAGCATCTCCAAAGATTGCTACTGCCTTCCCTTCCCTTAGCCGACCCCATCATTCACAGCAAGCATCGCTGTACCTTGCACGCTGCAGCCATACCACACCGCATCGCTTCCCTGCATGTTTGCATAGTGACCAAGCCTCCACGTTTGTTGCTGGTCACCGCGCCCCTGTTGCCGCGCACAACGCCACCGCTCGTCTGTTTGTTCCCATTCTTGCCTGAACCGAGACACAGCCAACTCATCATCTTGCATTGACTGCACCAACCACAACTTATTGCCACACTGTTCCCACTGCTGCACCCGTGCTAAGATCATCTACTACTACTGCCTTCCACCCTCACCGCCTCTACCATCATCATCTTTGTTGCCACCGCTTCTGCTTGTTGCAAAACCATCATTGTTCCCTGCCACTGTGTGCTGCCTCTCCATTGCTGCTGCGTTTTGAGTCTGTGCCCAGCTCACCACAATCATCACTAAGCCATCATCTTCACCAAGCTTCTATCTTCTCCACCAGATTACCATTGCACCTGTCGTTTCTTGCTTCTCCCTACCAAACCGTAAACTGCAGTTACAAAAGGGAAAGAAAGCCACGTGAAATACTTGATCCTGTCCACTGCTGCAGACTTGCTTCATCTCGCTGCACCATCATCACTCCTAACGTGGAACAGAGCAGCCAGAGGTATGGAAGTTTAAGGGTTTGTTCTGCTGAAGAAGAGAGACGTGAAAAGGAGAGACGCGAACAAAGAGAGGAGGCTGAAACCGAAAGCTGCTGCTTAGTTAAGGAGTTGTTGTTTGTTGCACCAACAACGTGTGAGGAGCAGAATCGAAGGAGGCAGAACGCAAGCTGACTTGGACAGTTGAAGAAGAGAAGCTACGTGAAAGAGAAGGAAAGCAAAGAATAAAAAGGAACATATAGCAGGAAAATAAAGAAACAAGAAAAGAAAGAAACGTGGGAAAAACAGAAGGAAAGGACGTGGAGCTTGTTTGAAGAAGACAAGGTTTTGGTTTTTAAGGTATGCATATATTCTTTATTTTATCCTTTTCAATTTTGTTTTCTTTTGTTTATTTATTTCCAAATATATATATGATAATAATAAGGGATTTCATATTTGGTATGCTTATCTATTAGGAGATATACAAGCATATATGTATACGTATGTGTATTATTTTTTTCTTGGGTTGTCAAACGATTTTTTTTATTTTCTTTTAAAACAAACAAATAAATAAATAATGAGTTATATAGAAATAAATAAATGAATGATAAAAAAAATCATAAAAAATAAAAACATATAAATAAATAAATGATAAATACGAATTAATAAATTTTAAATTCCGATGATAAGATTTCGAAGAAATCACAAGTAGTGATTCTTCAACAATCTTTAGGGTCGAGAAAAATCTTTAGATGTTACCAGCGTATTGGAACATTTAATTGGTTTTATCTCGATTTCAAAATTCTTTAAATAAATTAATATAAAAAAAAATAAAAATAAAAATAAATTAATCAAATAAAAAATTTAAAATAAACAAATAAATAAATATAAATATGAATTATAAATCCCCGATGATAGGATTCCTTAGAAATCACAAGTAGTGATTCTTTGATTATCTTTAGGGTCGAAATAAAATATTTGAATATTACCAGCGTATTGGGGTATTCAAATAATTTTAGTTCGATATTAAGATTTCTAATATAATCAACTTATATGAAATAAACTAACACTAAAAATAATAAATAAATAAATATTTTAAATAAACTTCAAAATAAAGAGTAAAACAAATTAAGAATAAATAAATAATTTCCGATGATGGGATGTTATGGAATTCACAAGTAGTGATTTCTAACTAATCTCTAGGTGAGAGAAATCTGCTGAATGTTACCAGCGTATTGGAATATTTAGTATGATTTTTCAATAAAAAATAAATTTTATAAATTTCAAAAGTAATAATAGGAAAGATGATAATAATGAAATAAAATAAAAATAATATATTTTGTTTGCATCATTTGCATTCATGAAATTCCAAAAATAAGTGCAAATCTCCCGAGGATGAGATTCTATAGAAATCGCAAGTAGCGATTCTTAAGAAATCTTTAGGTGAGGAAATTATCCGAAATGCTACCAAAAGTATTGGGGTACTTCGGAATAATTTTCAGTACAAAAGATTTTCACTTATTTTAAATAAAAAAATAATAAAACTTAAATATTTCAAAATAAGAAGCAAATAAAAAATTGATTTCAAAATAAAGAAATTTCTTTTTAAATGTTTAATTAAGACCATTTTATTAAGATCAAAAGATAAGACATGATTAAGTGGTACCGTTTTTTTTACGGGCGTTGTGGGGGTGCTAATCCTTCCCCACACGTAACCGAACTCACGAACCCAAACTTTGTTTTCGCAGACCAAAAATTATTTTTTTTGATAAAACTTAATTAATTTTAATATTTTATTAAAAAGATAAATAATTTTAGGTGGCCAATCACACCTAGCCAAAAAAAGATTGGTGGCGACTCCTCTTTGTGTTTTTTTTCAAAATCGTCTAGCAATCGAGTCCCCGGACGAAAATCGTTACGACAATCTTTATACAAGTAAATTTGCTTTGAACGAACTCAATGATTGAAACTATTTTAACAAAGTCTTGGATTGAGATTTCAATTGAAAAAGTCAGTAAATACTCTTAGTAAAGTGTTAGAAGATTTTGAACTGACTTAAAATCACAAAAGCTATAAACTTTGCAGCAAGTTAAGTGCAGGAGGGCATATTGGACAAAAAGGATCGATCCCTACTGTAGAGGGATCGATCCCAAATTGGCAGAATACCTTAGAAGCCACCCGGGAGAAGATTGGAAAGCATTCTGGAGAAAAGGGATCGATCCCCCCAGAAAAGGGATCGATCCCTTTGCACGAGACCTGACAGTAACGGCTAGTTTTTGAGGGTTTCAACGGGAAGATTTGCATTAAATGCTTCACCAACTATTCTATCCGTTTGGTGGGTTATAAATAGAGGCATTTATGAAGTTTGAAGACAGAACAAGCACTCAAAATCCTCAAGCTTCAAGAAAGAAAAACAAGTCTGAAATTATTCATTGTGAAACTCCATTTGTGAGAATTCTTTGTGTTCTTCACCCACTCACTGAAAATTCTGTTATTCAAAGGGGTGAGCTATCCTTGTAAGGTCTGATATTGTAGAGTGTGGGAATACTACAAGGGTAGAGGATTAGAAGGAGATTTCTAAAGTCTCAAGAGAAATTGTAAGAGGTCTTGCCACACCTTCAAGTGGTTTGTAAGCATTCTCAAGAAAGAGGTGAATCAAAACCTTGACAAGGAGTTCAAGGAGAGAGGACGTAGGCAAGAGATTGGCCGAACCTCTATAAAACTTGTGTTTGCTTCTCTTTCCCTTACTCTTATTTACTGCATTTATTTCATTATTGTTTATTTGACTTTGATTGTGCATTAAGAGTTAGGAAAATTAGAAATAACTAGAAAAACCGATTCACCCCCCCTCTCGGTAGAGTCAACAATTGGTATCAGAGCTTGGGCTCGAGAGTGACTTAGATTAACATCTATCGAGTATAAACGATCACTAATGGCTCAAACTAGTTTGTCTTCACCCTTGGTAGGAGAGGGACACTCTACGGTTAGACCTCCACTCTTTAATGGTGAAAACTATGCTTATTGGAAGACTAGAATGATGCTATTTATCCAAGCTAATGATTATGAAGTATGGAGTGTTATTGTTAAAGGTCCTCTTATCCCTATTAAGAAAGTAGATGGGACGGATGTGCCTAAGAAAGAAGATGAATGGGATACTAATGATATTAGGATGGCACAACTTAATGCTAAAGCAATGCACACACTCTTTTGTGCATTAGGACCAAATGAGTATAATCGAGTGTCACAATGTGAGAATGCTAAACAAGTTTGGGATAAACTAGCTATCACCCATGAGAGAACCACACAAGTCAAAGAAACCAAAGTAGGTATGCTCACACAAGACTATGAATTATTTAGAATGAAGAATGATGAGTCAATTAGTGACATGTTTACTAGGTTTACGGACATAATAAATGGTCTTAAGGCTTTAGGGAAGACATACTCTAATGTAGAGATGGTGAAAAAGATTCTCAATAGCTTACCCAAATCATGGGAAGCTAAAGTCACTGCTATTGAGGAATCCAAAGACCCTCATACTCTCTCATTAGATGAACTTATGGGATCCTTGCTCACTTATGAGATGAAAATTAAGAGAAATCAAGATCCCCCAAAGAAAGTTGGAGTAGCACTAAAATCCACCACAAGTGAGGAATCAAAAGATGATCATGATGTAAGTGGTGATGAAGAAGATTTAGAAATGGCCATGTTCACCAAGAGGTTCAACAAATTCATGAGGATGAGAGCTAGTGGAAACTCTAGGAGACCTCCTAGGAGAGAGTTAAATAGAGGTGAAACTAGTAGGAAAGATAAGGACCAAATTATATGTTATGAATGCAAAAAACCTGGCCATATTAAATTTGATTGTCCTTTGTATAGGAAGCAAAATGAAAAGAAACAAAAGAAGAAAGCAATGGTGGCTACTTGGAGTGATAGTGACTCCTCCGATGAAGAGAATGTGGAAGATGAAGTAGTTAACCTTTGCTTCATGGCTTTTGAAGATGAGAAGGTAACTTCTAACTTGCTAGACACTCATGAATACACTTTTGATGAATTACAAGATGCATTTGATGAATTGGCCAATGAATTTGAATGCATGAACTTGAAATATAAGAAAATGATCTCTAAATTGAAAAAGGAAAAATGAAATGCTTGTGAATGTTAAGTTAGAATGTGAGAAGAAATTAGAAAATGCTAATATAGAAATTGAAGAATTAAATAAGAAGAACACTAATTTGCATAACTCCTTTTCTAGATTTTACATGGGTCAACAAAAACTTGATCAAATGCTAGAAACTCAAAGAGCATTCTTTGATAGAGAAGGGTTAGGCTATAATGCATCTAACAAAGAGACTCATCTTAAAAACTTCCTAGTTAAAGATAGAAAATTCGCTTTGTGCCCATTATGTAACAAACTAGAACATTCTTCACAAGCATGCACCTCTAGGAAGACCATAATTAGAGTAAATGGCTATTAAGATTTGGGTGCCTAAACATGTTTTGAATTCAAATGATGAGTCTTTAAAGTTGAAATGGATCCCTAAAGGATCAAAAATTATTGATACTAACTCTCAAGGACCCAAGAAAATTTGGGTACCTAAGATAAAAGTTTGATGTGTTTGTAGGAGGAAGAGTATTGCTACAAGGCTAAGTCCAAGGAACACTGGTACCTTGATAGTGGATGCTTTAGACACATGACGGGAGACAAGAGCCAATTCAAGTACTTAAAGCATAAAAGTGGTGGAGAGGTCACGTTTGGAGACAACTCCAAAGGACAAATTGAAGGAATTGGCTCCATTGGTAACTCTTTCTCAACCATTGAAAATGTTTTGTATGTTAGAGGCTTGAAACATAACTTGCTTAGTATTAGTCAATTGTGTGATAAGGGATTTAAAGTTATGTTTGATGATTTGTGTTGCAATGTTGTTAATGCCAAATCTAATCAAATTATGTTTATTAGACATAAACAAGGAAATATTTATATTGTGAATTTAAATGAACTTAATAGCAAAAATGTATGCTTTATGGCTACTAGAGAAGATGAACCTTGGTTATGGCATAGAAGACTAGGCCATGCTAGTATGCATGTTTTGTCTAAGTTAGCCAAAAGAGACTTAGTAGTAGGATTGCCTAAGCTTCAATTTGAAAATGACAAAGTTTGTGAAGCATGTGTAAGAGGAAAACACAAAAGAATTTCATTTAAACCTAAGAAGTGTGTCACTACCTCTAGATCACTTCAACTCCTTCACTTAGATCTTTTTGGACCAACTAGGACAACTAGTTTAGGAGGTAAACATTATGGATTTGTGATAGTTGATGATTACACTAGGTTTACTTGGGTGTTCTTTTTAAGTGTTAAAAATGAGGCCTTAGAAAAATTCACTGTTTTCTCAAAACTAGTTCAAAATGAAAAAGGTTACTCCATTTCAAGTATTAGAAGTGATCATGGAAAAGAATTTGAAAATCTTGGTTTTGATATGTTTTGCAATGAAAACGGTATTAGCCATAATTTTTCAGCTCCTAGAACTCCTCAACAAAATGGGGTAGTTGAAAGGAGAAAAAGAACCTTAGAAGAAATGGCTAGAACCATGCTTTGTGAAAATAACTTACCTAAATATTTTTGGGCTGAAGCAGTAAACACCTCTTGCTATGTTATAAATAGAGCTATGGTAAGGCCTATTTTAAAGAAAACTCCTTATGAGCTTTATAAAGGAAAAAGGCCTAACATAAGTTATTTTCACCCATTTGGATGTAAATGTTTTGTTTTAAACAATGGTAAAGATAACCTAGGAAAATTTGATGCTAAAAGTGACGAAGGTATTTTTCTTGGTTATTCTTTAAATTCTAAGGCTTATAGAGTTTTCAATAAAAGAACACTTGTTGTAGAAGAGTCAATACATGTAATCTTTGATGAATCAAATATCACTAGTAGAACCAATCTTGATGATGAATTAGAAATCTTTGATGAACCTATAGTTGATCCATCTCAAGATAAGGATGTTAGGGAACAATTAGAAGATCTTACTATTAACAAGAATGAGGAGTCCATGGAATAAGAAAGAATTGAGAAGGAATCTAGGTGTCCTAAAGAACTTGGATATGTGAAGGAAAATGATATTGTTGGAGATCCTACCATTGGAGTTAGGACTAGGTCAACCTATAGAAACATATGTCAACATGTAGCCTTTGTGTTACAATTTGAGCCAAAGAAAGTGGATGAGGCTTTGAATGATGAAAATTGGATTATGGCCATGCAAGAAGAATTAAATCAATTTGAAAGAAGCAAAGTATGGAAATTAGTAGAAAGACCTAAAGATTATCCCATCATTGGAACCAAATGGATATTCAAGAATAAGATGGATGAAAATAGCACTATTGTTAGAAATAAGGCTAGGTTCGTGGCTCAAGGCTATAGACAAGAAGAAGGAATTGACTATGATGAAACCTATGCTCCGGTAGCTAGATTAGAAGCCATTAGGATGCTACTTGCATTTGCATGTTATAAGGATTTTAAGTTATATCAAATGGATGTAAAAAGTGCTTTTCTAAATGGTTATATAAATGAAGAGGTTTATGTTGAGCAACCTCCCGGTTTTGAAAATTCAAAATTTCCTAACCATGTTTTCAAACTTTCAAAAGCCCTATATGGATTAAAACAAGCTCCTAGAGCGTGGTATGAAAGACTTTCAAAGTTTTTAATCGAAAAGGGTTTTACAAGAGGAAAGGTAGACACAACTTTGTTTATACAATCTAAGGGTCATGACTTATTGGTAGTTCAAATTTATGTAGATGATATCATTTTTGGTTCTACAAATGAGTCATTATGCAAAATTTTTCAAAACTAATGCAAGGTGAATTTGAGATGAGTATGATGGGAGAATTGACCTTCTTTCTAGGACTTCAAGTTAAACAATGTAAAGAAGGTATTTTCATAAATCAAGCTAAGTACACTAAAGATTTGCTCAAAAGATTTGGAATAGATGAATCTAAACCTTTCTCTACACCTATGAGCACAAATATTAAGCTTGATAAGGATGAAGGAGGAAAATGTGTAGACACTAAACTATATAGGTCTATGATTGGCTCATTGCTATATTTAACTGCTAGTAGACCCGATATAATGTTTAGTGTATGCTTGTGTGCTAGATTTCAGTCATCCCCTAGAGAATCACACCTACAAGCAGTAAAAAGAATCCTTAGATACCTCAAAGACACTTCTTCCCTAGGACTTTGGTATCCTAAAGATTCTACACTTGACCTCCATGCCTATTCCGATGCGGATTTTGGTGGATGCAAGGTGGATAGGAAAAGCACATATGGAACATGCCAATTCTTAAGAAGTAGGCTCATTTCATGGTTTTCTAAGAAACAAAATAGCGTAGCTCAATCCACAACCGAGGCTGAATATATAGCTTCTGGCAGTTGCTGTGCTCAAGTGTTATGGATTAAGCAACAAATGAGAGACTATGGAATAGAAATGAACCAAGTTCCCATTAGGTGTGACAACACTAGTGCCATCAATCTTACAAAAAATCCCATTCAACACTCTAGAACCAAGCACATTGAGATTAGACATCATTTTATACGAGATCATGTGCAAAAAGGGGACATAATTCTGGAGTATGTAGACACTTTGTACCAATTAGCTGATATCTTCACAAAACCCTTAGACAAGGAGAGATTTTGCACTCTTAGAGGTGCATTAGGCATAATGACTGCTCCTTGAAGTAATTTGATGTTGCATGCATGTGTTAAGTTTGTTTGTGATGATTGCAAGACAGCAATTTGAAGAATGTAATTCCCACTTACAATTCATGACCTTAACTTACTGAGTTACTGTTCATGTTCATGATAAACTGTTGAGTGTTATGTGTTTTGATCAAGATAAACTTCTTTCATTTGCCAAAACACATTTCTAATGTTAAAACACAATCACAGCCATGTCCACCTCTTGGTCCTGCACACTTTGCTGCAATTTTCTGCACTTCGCTGCAATTTTCTGCACTTTTTCTGCAGTTTTCAATCTCATTTCCTGCATTTTAAGTGAAAACAATCAACTTTTGATTTTAAGATGGTAAAAATGCATGAGTTCCATTGTTTTCAAATCATTTTTATGCATCATAAACGAGGCAAGTGACTCAGGAGACAATTCCTCTCGAATAGGATTGATTTCCAGTCTGTCAGGCCAAAAATCTGGGTGAAAGGAAGCAATCTGCCTAAAAGGGATCGATCCCTCTACAGTAGGGATCGATCCTCTCGTGACAGAATGCACTTCCAGTTTTATTTTAACCGTCGGCCTCCCCTCACATATCACACTATTCCTCTTCCTCTTTCCTTCCAAACGCCATTCCCCATTTTCTCTCATCCCAAACTTCTAGATCTCACTCGTTTCTACACCAAATCACTTCATTCTTTCACCAATCTTCCTCATTTTCTTCTCTTTTTCATTTCCCCTCCTCATTTCCTGACAAAATCTCTTCCTTTCTTCTTCTTCTTGTTCTTCCACACCATGGTTACTATTCACCCAACATTTCAATTGTAAGTTTTTCTTGCATTTTTCATTTAATTTTACTTGCATTTTTAGTCCTTTTCATCATGTCTTGACTGCCCATTTACTTAGCTTGCGTTAATTTCTTCTTCATCTAGGTTTCCACTTCCTATGGCACTTGTATTTTTCTAGGATTCATACTTAGAGTATGTGTGGCTATTCATCCGAATTTCCTTGTCATTATTGTTACATGCATCTTGGGTTGTGGCTCTTCGCTGTTGGTTAGGTCATATCTCTCCCACACACTCATCCATAGTTCCCCAAACTTGTGCACACCACCTGTTCGATAAAAGTTCTCAACGAAATTTTCTATCTTTTTCTTCCTTCATATGGCTCCTAAGCTTAAGCGTACCGCTCAAAAACGCAAAACTAGTGCTTCCACTTCCTCTTCCTCCATACCAACCACCTTTAATCGATGCTTTCGCCATGCTAATGAGAAAACCAAATTTCTAGCAAACTTTGCAAATATGCCCATTAAGCATTGGCGTCCTATTGATTTCGACTTCCTCGAGTCAATTCATTTTCCTTATCTCGCCAAGTTCAATGAATGGGGTTGGACCCAATTTCTCAAAATCAATACTCCGGTCCCAGCGAACATCATTCGAGCTTTCTTTTCCAACGCCGACATCATCTATGCTTCAAATGATGACTGTAAGGTTGTCGGGATTAAGTCTTATGTCATGGGCAAGCATATTGAACTGACCACGCAATCCCTCTCCCTTGCCTTTAGACTTCCTGAGGGCGGTAATATCTATGACCATATCAATGTCCCCTTAGCGTTTCCCGTTACCGATAATCGTGCAAGTGACCTTCCTGTCTTCGCACGTCTCCTCCATATCATCATCTCATGGAATCTCCGCCCTCTTGGCACCCGATATTCTCACCTTCGCAAACTTGATCGCTTTTGGCTTCATCATATTCATGAACCTAATGGCTACCCACCAGACCTCCTTCACTTTATCCTTCATGATTGGGTGAAGATTGTTCATGGCAAGGTCCACACCATTGTCTTCCCTCAGCCTCTCGCCTACTACTTACTCTCTGAAGGCGTTGACTGTTCATGTGAGGTTGGCATACTTTCGGATGCCAACACCACAATCAATCTCACCACCCTCCATAACTTGGGATGGTATCTTCATCCAGCGGGTGACACCTTCGAATGGGTCAAGGTTCATGGTCGGCCTGCCTCTCTCGAACATGCTCCGGCACCAGACGGCGAAGAAGGAGCGGATGTAGCCGACGCACCTGCAGCAGCCACATCTTTTGCACCTTCCGGCTCCTCGTCAGCATCTCTTGACCAGATCATGCCTATGCTTCAAAACTTTCAGCATGACGTGGGTGAGTGACTTGATCACATCGAGGCCACCCAAGCTGCCTTGTTCGACGAAATTCAGGATGTTCGCATGCAACATGAGGACTTCGTTGAGCAATATCACAAGACCTTTCCAAGGCGTTGATCTTCCTTGTTGTGACATGTGTCCTAGTTGTTTTATGTTAGTGCCATATTCATGACTTTGCTAGTTATGTTTTCTAGTTGTTTTATGTTGATGACTTTGTCTATGACTATGTTCATGACTTTGCTAGCTAATGCCTTCTCGTTGTTTTATATGTTAATGACTATGTCATGTTCTGACATTCATTGTGCGTTCATGCTATTACTTTTTCTGCTTATCATTGGTCTATCCTTATTGCTTTAAATTGACTTATCCCACTAACCATTTCCTCATGCTATTTGTTCTGTTTCTTCATTTGCTATGACAAAAAGGGGGAGAATTTATGTGGTAAACTTGTATTAGATTGAGGGGGAGCAAATATTAAAATGAGGGGGAGCAAATATTGAGGGGGAGTAATGCTTTTCAAAAATTAAGTAACCTCAATTTTCAAACACACAAGCAAATTTACCTTAAGTTTTGTCATATCAAAAAGGGGGAGATTGTTAGCTTTAAATTGACAAGTATTTTGAAAATAACAAAACTCAAGCAAGCTTAGAAATGATCTTTATACAAGTAAATTTGCTTTGAACGAACTCAATGATTGAAACTATTTTAACAAAGTCTTGGATTGAGATTTCAATTGAAAAAGTCAGTAAATACTCTTAGAAAAGTGTTAGAAGATTTTGAACTGACTTAAAATCACAAAAGCTATAAACTTTGCAGCAAGTTAAGTGCAGGAGGGCATATTGGACAAAAGGGATCGATCCCTACTGTAGAGGGATTGATCCCAAATTGGCAGAATACCTTAGAAGCCACCCGGGAGAAGATTGGAAAGCATTCTGGAGAAAAGGGATCGATCCCCCCAGAAAAGGGATCGATCCCCCCAGAAAAGGGATCGATCCCTTTGCACGAGACCTGACAGTAACGGCTAGTTTTTGAGGGTTTCAACTGGAAGATTTGCATTAAATGCTTCACCAACTGTTCTATCCGTTTGGTGGGTTATAAATAGAGGCATTTATGAAGTTTGAAGACAGAACAAGCACTCAAAATCCTCAAGCTTCAAGAAAGAAAAACAAGTCTGAAATTATTCATTGTGAAACTCCATTTGTGAGAATTCTTTGTGTTCTTCACCCACTCACTGAAAATTCTGTTATTCAAAGGGGTGAGCTATCCTTGTAAGGTCTGATATTGTAGAGTGTGGGAATACTACAAGGGTAGAGGATTAGAAGGAGATTTCTAAAGTCTCAAGAGAAATTGTAAGAGGTCTTGCCACACCTTCAAGTGGTTTGTAAGCATTCTCAAGAAAGAGGTGAATCAAAACCTTGACAAGGGGTTCAAGGAGAGAGGACGTAGGCAAGAGATTGGCCGAACCTCTATAAAACTTGTGTTTGCTTCTCTTTCCCTTACTCTTATTTACTGTATTTATTTCATTATTGTTTATTTGACTTTGATTGTGCATTAAGAGTTAGGAAAATTAGAAATAACTAGAAAAACCGATTCACCCCCCCTCTCGGTAGAGTCAACAGAGCTTATGAGCTCCCTACTTACATATGAAATGAAAATGAAAAGAAATGAAGTGCCTTCAAAGAAAGTAGGGGTAGCACTTAAGTCTTCCACTCATGAGGTCCTTGAAGATGATAGTGATGAGAGTGGAAATGAGGAAGAGAAGGAAATGGCAATATTTGCCAAAAGATTCAATAGGTTCATGAGAATGAATGAGAGAGAGCAAAATAGGAGACATCATAGAGGGGAGTCAAGTAGAAGAGAAAAAGACCCCTTAGTATGTTATGAGTGCAATGAACCGGGTCATACTAAGTTAGATTGCCCCTTACTTAGGAAAGAAAAGGATAGGAAGCCTAGGAAGAAAGCATTTGTGGCTGTATGGAGCGATAGTGATAGCTCCGATGAGGAAAATGTAGATGAAGAGGTAGCCTACTCATGCTTTATGGCTATTAGTGATGATGAGGCTAGTAGTAGTTCTAGTAAAGATAATGATTATACCTTTAGTGAACTACAAAATGCCTTTAATGATTTAGCAAATGAATTTCAATGCATGAACTCCAAATATAAGAAAAATCATTGCTAAATTAAAAATAGAAAATGAAGCCTTGATAAATGCTAAGCTATAATTTGAAAAGAAATTAGAAGAGGCTAACTTAGAAATAAATGAGTTGAATAAAAAGAACTTAAATTTGCGTAACTCATTCTCTAGGTTCTATATGGGTCAACAAAAATTAGATCACATGCTTGAGACCCAAAGAGCTTTCTTTGACAAAGATGGGTTATGATATAATGCAATACATTTCCTTGTGAGCAAAAATGCTATGCATGATTTATCTCTTACATGCTCACTATGCAATAGAATAGGACACTCTTCACAAGCATGCACATATAGAAAAACCTCATTTAGAAGAAGAGTAGTTAGAAAAATGTGGGTGCCAAAGCATGCTATGAATAATGATGAATTGTGCTTGAAATGGATCCCAAAAGGATCAACAATTATTTGCACTAACTCTCATGGACCCAAGAAAATTTGGGTACCAAAACATGCTTAAATTGTTTGTTGTAGGAGTGTTAGAGCATGAGAATATAAAGAAGCAATGAAGATCAAATGCTCTACACACCCTCCATGGAGATTGCTTATGCCAATGAGAAAGAGGAAGAGCTTGGAAATCCATCCTTGGCAAGGTCACAACAATCCTTCAAGAAAGGCCTAAGGTGGATTTAACAATTCAAGGCAAAGAATTCTCTAGCAAAGGAGTATTGTAAGCTTAATTCCTTACTCCTTAAAAATCTTATTTGATTAAATTATTTGTGCTTAGATGAGAAATTTGGTTGATAATCTTTAATGCATTGTGATTGAGCAAAAGGCATGATTGTTGAGTGCTTGATGAATTGTTCTTGATACATTGAATGAAAGGCATGTTTAGTGACTTTGAAATGATTTTTGGTTTTCTGCATCTTGAGCAAGTTTGATATGTCTAGATAATATATTTAGTTGCTCAAAAGCTGTTAAATATGTCATTTATGCAAAATGCCTTGTCATGAGCCTTAATGAAGAATATGCATGTTAGAAATCATGGCATGTTGTTCACATGATGTATGTTTTAATGATATATATGCTTAAAATATATGTGAACAAGTTTGTTTTGACATATTTATGTATTTGAATGCATTGGTTTTGCTAAAACAAGCATAACTCTCAAAATGACCTCCTTTGAGGCCAAAAATGCATTTTATTGTGTAAATTCTTCCAAAATTGCAAAATCTTTTGTAAAATGGTTTTTCATTCATGTTTTTCATTCACACAAGTCCAAAATCATGTTTTACAAATGTTTAAACCCTTCCTTGGACTTAAATTACTCAAAAACGAAGTTTTGGCACCTCACAAGTTGGATTTTCTGTCAAAAATTTGCAGAACCAGGATAAGGGATCGATCCCTCTACATACAGGATCGATCCCTTTGGAAAAACATGCAGGAAACTTGATTCCGGAGTTTAGGGATCCATCACTTTGCTCATAGGATCGATCCCTCTAGGCAATTTATGCCCTTTTCTGCATTTTTAAGCCTTAGTTGAGAAGTTTTTCTTAATTCTCTTGATATCTTCTTTCTTCTCAACTTAAAATTCAATATTTTAACTTCCTTTTGATGATATTTAGAATATGAAAAATCATTTTTCATTGATATCATGCCTCAACTCCATCAACTTGTGTTATTTCCAACAAATGGCATCACTTTCAACAATTAATATCATTTTTCTTGAGCTCACAAGTGCAAAATTATTTTTCTTGTTGAAAACAGTCATGAATTGCATAAAACATGAAATAATCTTGAATTATATTTTCAATGAATGCTTAAACATAATTTTGAGATTTATTTCAAGAATTTATGAATATATTTGAGAATTTGATAAACTTGTGCATAATGAATATTTTTCATTCTTTTTGTTCATCTTAGTCAAGCATGCTTATAGGATTATGTCTCTTAGCTTGACTTATCTATTCCATTTTAGGTTTCATGATAATTATACATCTAGTGGAAGAATAATTAAAACTTGACCTTAAGGATTGATTTCAAATGTAAATTCAACAATTGGTATAAGGTCATAATTTTCATAATTTTCCTTGGCCTATAATTAGTGATGATAAATGGATCCTAAATGTTTAAATGAATGAAACTTTATCATCCATGTACTTAAATTTCCTTATGGCCAAATTAGTAAAGAACTTGGGCTTTAATGACAACACCAACTATTGATATACATGCATTGTATCTTGATTGTTTTGATCTTGAACATGCATGTTTACTTAAGTTGAATCAATAATCATGCTTATGAGATGAGAATAGTTGTTTTCATGATATTATATGCTTAACCTCACTCATAGTTTATGGATTTTAATGATAAAATATATTTTAACTTGATAATATTGATTCACTTAGGTAAAGCCATTTTAGTTAAAATAGCATATACCCTCTAGAGCGTTAAATGATGATAACAACTAGGGATATGGCTCTTAATTGATTAAAATGGTAATTTTGAATTTTTCCTTGCTCATAATTGGTTAAGGACTTGAATTGGAAAATGAGCATAGGATTTTTGTGCTTGAAACCATGGAAGAAAATGTGTTTGCTTGAATACCTTATTGTTGAATCTTTCATATAGTATAATTTTGTGAATATGGATTAATACTCTATGATAGTATGCTAATGTTTAATTAATCCATATGCATATTTGATGGTGTGTTCTTGCATTTTTAGAATGATTATTTTCTTAACATGAACACACTACACATAAATATTGGATTTATGCAAAATGACTAAGTCAACCATTAGTAACAATTGGTATTTAGATTGAAATAACAATTAGTATCATTGCAAACCATATTTTCAATAATTGGTAAACCAAATCTAAATTGCCAATTGGTATGAGCTTTAAATTGACAATTCTTCTCATGCTCTTTAGGTTGAAATGACAAATAGAGAAGAATTCTCTTAGGATATTTTTGCATGAAACTCTTGTGTACTAGAATTTGTAGTTAATTGCTATATATCTTAATTCTAGGCACAATATTTTTTGAAAATGATTTATGAGCACATGCATATGATATGTTATATAATTTTAGCTCATAATCATTATGTATTAACATGCACCTTAGTTGGATTTTAGAGAACAATTGATACACTTAGGTGCTTAATAAGATTGAAATAAGCAAGTCATAGACCTTAGTAGATATTTATACTCAACTTGCTTCATTTCTTACCAATTGTGAACTTGCAAAATTATTTATAAACAATTGGTATAGGATCATAAGTCATGTTCTTTGCATGAATATTTCAAACTCTTTATGAACAATTGACTTATATATTTGTGCTATGAGTCCCATGTACTAACATGTTTCTTGTTGGATGGAGCATATTCTTTTATCTCTTATCACATAGCCATGATTTTAGGGGGAGCATATTTTTTTTATTTTTCCTTCTTTTTGCTATGACAAAAAGGGGGAGAGATAGATATTAAAAGGGAGAGATATTAAGGGGGAGAGATAATCGGGGAGAAATAGTTTGAAAATTCATTTTCAAAACCCATGCTTATATTAAGGGGGAGCTTTATAAAAATCTTGCTTTATTTGAGGGGGAGTATTTTATCAAAGAATTTTCAAAGTAAATTTACATTAAGTTTTGTCATATCAAAAAGCGGGAGATTGTTAGCTTTAAATTGCAATATATATTTTGAAATGACAAAAACTTAAGTAAGCTTTAATGTTTTAATTCATATTGTAAATTTGCCTTATCACAAATGGTTTTCTCAATCCATTTTAAGTGTTCATATCAAACATTAAGACCATGGTTTAATGATATATTCTTATTGGTCTTAATACTTTATAAAATGGTTTTCAATATTAAGTAATTTTCTCAAGAATTATTGAACATAAGTTTAGAAAATTACTTATAAGTTTTTGGACAATATTTTCATTTGAGAAAGTCAAGAAATGTTTTGGATTAATTTAGAATCAAAGGCTATATCATTTCTAACCCAAAAGTGCAGGAAAAATGCCTTCTAGAAGAAAAGGATCGATCCCATAGGGAAATGGATTGATCCCTTTTTGGCAGAAGCACTGCAATGCGTGAAATGAAGGAAAGGATCGATCCCTTTTTGGCAGAAGCACTCCAATGCGTGAAATGAAGGAAAGGATCGATCCCTTTGGTGAAAGGATCGATCCCTTTGGTGAAAGGATCGATCCCTTTATGTCAGAAAGTCCCCAACGACTAGTTTCTATGAGACACAACGACTAGTTTCTGTTTTGGCTCCAACCAACGTCCACAAACCATCCAATGGACTATAAATAGAGGCTTAGAAGCTGAAGCAACTAAGAGGAACTACTCAGCAACTCCAAAACTCATATTCCTCAAATCCTCAAGCCTCAAACAACAAATCAAGAACTACAAAGTCTCCATCTTCTATCATTCACATATCTCTTGTATTGCTTAGCCCAAATCTTGTATAGGTTTTTTCCTTGTGCTTAAACATTGTAATCACTTGCCTATCTAGAGGCCCTTCTTTGATTACACAATTGTAAACACATTCAATCCTTGTAAAAGGGGAGGTTTCTCTTTAGACTAAGAAAAAGAGGGAGGTTACTCTTTAGCCTAAGAAAAAGAGGTAGGTTACTCTTTAGCCTAAGAAAAAGAGGGAGGTTTCTCTTGAGCCTAGAAAAAGAGGGAGGTTTCTCTTTAGCCTAGAAAAAGAGGGAGTGTAACAAATTCAAGGATAGTGAATTTGGGAAAATCCTTGGGAGCGTCTCAAGGTAGAAGACGTAGGTAAGGTTGTCGAACCTCTATAAATCACTTGTGTACATTTCTCTATCCTTACTCTCTTTACTTATTTGCAATTATATTTGTGTTTATTGTATTGAATTTACATTGTATAATTGCCTAGCTTAGAGAACTTAGAAATCACTCAAATAGGCTAGAGAATTTAGAGGAATCAAAAAACAAACCTAATGTTATCGAAAAACTGATTTACCCCCCTCTCGGTATAGCCTATAAAGCCAACACTAGGTTTGAAGCATGGGATGAAGAAGATTCGATGATTATGGAATGGCTATGAAATTCAATGGTTCTTGAGATTAGTGACACATGTATATTCTTTGCTACTGCATTCAAAGGGAAAAGATGTTGCTCATATATATAAGGTGAAGGTGAAAACGATGGCTGCTAAACAAGGTAGTAAAACAATTACTAAATAGGCCAATCAATTGAAAAGTTTATGGCAAGAACTCGATCATTATATGGTGATAAAAACCAAATGTCCTGAAGATGTTGCTGTTCTAAAAGATTTCATTGAGCAAGATAGAGTCTATGATTTTCTTGTGGGGCTTAATACAAAATTTGATCAAGTGAGAATCCAGATTCTTGGCAAGCAAGAGGTTTCATGCTTTAATGAAGTGGTAACATTGGTTCAAGGGAAGGAAAGTAGAAGAGGGCTTATGCTTGAACCACAAAGCATGGACAGCTTGGCTATGGTAGCCAGTGTTGGTAATAATTCAACCACAAACATGGAAAAAGCACCATTTTCGAAAAATGGAAAACCTAGACAACCAAAGGCCCCAAATCGTGATAGTTTGTGGTGTAAGAAGGCATGCCATACTTGTGAGCGGTGTTGGAAGGTTCATGGCCAACCTCCAAGTTGAGAGTGCAGCAATAAAGGAGAGCAACCAAGGAATAATGGTCAGGCACATACTGCAACAACACAACAGAACGAAGCAGCACCAAAGGAGTCGGGTAGTCTTCACCAAGAAGAGGTCGAGAGGTTGATATTTATAATTAGTAACCTTAATAAACCTTCAGGTACTTGTTCATTGGCATACTCAGGTAAGTTTCCATCCTTTATTGGATTAAATGTCTTAGATACAACCTTTGCTGACGTGGATCATGGATTCAAGAGCTACCGACCATAAAACCCACTCACCGAATGTCTTTTCCACATACTCCCTATGTCCAAGCAATAGGAAAATAGCCAATGCGGATGGTTTTTTTTACTATTGTAGCAAGTGTAGGAGATGTTAAAACAAGCCCATCATTGACCTTAAAAAATGTTCTTCATATCCCTAAGTTATCCACAAACCTTGTCTCTGCCCAAAAGCTTACTCAAGATTTATCTTGTAATGTGATTTTTCATCATAGTTATTGTGTATTTCAAGACAAGGATTCGAGGAAGATGATTGGACATGCTAGAGAATGGGATGGGCAATACAACCTTAAAGCACCAAGCCAATCAAATATTACCAAAGGCAAATTGCCTTTTTCATTTGTTTCAGAACTTTATTGATCCAATAAAGACAAAGTTTGGCTTCACCACCACAAACTTGGACATTCATCAATTAGAGTCATTAAAATTCTATTTCCATCTTTATTTCAAGGTCTACATGCTGACAGCTTTCATTGTGAAGTTTTTGAACTTGCTAAACATAAATGTGTACCTTTTCTAGTAAGTAATAAAAGAAGCTCTCTTCCTTTTTATTTCATTCACTGTGATATTTGGGGTCCTTCTACTATTTCTAATGTTTCTGGGGCAAAATAGTTTGTGTCATTCATTGATGATTGTACTATGTTACTTGGATTTTCTTGCTTAAACATAAATATGATGTCAGTACTGTTCTCCCAAAATTTTGTTCCATGATTAAGAACCAATTTAGAGTCAATATCAAAAGGTTTAAGTCAGATAATGCAAGGGACTATATCAATCAAGTCCTAACTCTGTATTTTCAAAAGGAAGGGATAGTACATGAGTCATCTTATGTCAATACACCGCAACAAAATGGAGTTGCAAAAAGGAAAAATGGTTATCTCCTTCAGTTAACCTAAGCCCTTTTATTCCAGAAAAACATGCCTAAATCCTTTTGGAGGGAAGCAGTTCTTATAGCCACTCATCTTATAAATTGTTTGCCTTCCAGAGTTTTGGGATTCAAAGAGTCCAATGGAAACACTCTCAACATTCTATCCAAACATACACATTACAAATAATCTTATCCCTAGGATATTTGGGTTTGTGTCATTTATCCATCTTCACAGCATTCAAATGTGTATTTGTGGGTTATTCCTCAACTCAGAAAGGGTACAAGTGTTATCACCCTCCATCAAAAAGTTTCAATGTCTTAGTAGACGTTTCTTTCAATGAACAAGTGCCTTACTTCACCACACTTTATCTTTAAGGGGAGAATACCATACTTGAAGATAAGGAAGGGGATTTCTTGCTTAATCTGTCGTCACTTCCAATGTTTGTGCCAATATCTAAGTCCATGCCATATCTTGTGTCTAAACTTGTGCCAAATCTTAAGTCTGAACCTGTGCCCGAAATTTCAGAAAATCCCAACTCTGCCACTAAGAATGTGAGATTTGGCAAGGTGTACTCGAGGAAGAAGATGGCTATCCCTGTGTTAGTGCAAGTCCAAGAATCTAATACAGATATGAGAATGGGGTAACAATTTCTAATTCTTCATTACAAGTTGATATTGAATCCTATGTAGGCGATGATGAACTAAACCTTCCCATTGTTGTTAAGAAAGGCACAAAACGACCTTTATATACTCCTGCTCACTTCCTGTCCTTCAAACATTTTTTATCATCATATAAAACCTTCCTAGTTAGCTTGAACACCATTGCCATCCCTTCATTTGAAGTTGTCAAATGGGCTCAATTTTTAGGTTTTTTTTTAAAAAAAGAAAGATCACCATACTTTGTATTTTCTTGAAAATGAATTAAGTCGTCCAATCCATTTTTACGCTTATAGATTTATATTTTTTTCTAATATTTTTACGATTATACTCATTAATTTTATAACGAATCATATTAATTTTACGGTCAATTATTATAAATTTATGCCTTTTCTAGCATTTTTACGCTTATTCTCAGTAATTTTACGATAAATCACATTTACGATTAATTATTATAAATTTATGCTTTTTCTAGTGTTTATACATTTACTCTCATCAATTTTATGCTGAATTTAATAAATTTTATGTTAAATGTGATAAATTTTATGATGAATGTAATAAAATTTACGATGAATCTAATAAATATTACAATTAATGTCATAAATTTTACGATAAATTTTATGACGTTATAAAATGTATGATGAATTTGATAAATTTTACGATAAATATCATAAATTTTATAATAAATGTTATAATTTTACGATGAGTCTAATAAATTTTACGATTAATGTATAAATATGTGTAACATTAGTGATAATCTGAAAACTTATATCATAAATTTATATCTTGCATATGTTCTGTTTATATTTTTTCTCAATCACTAAGTTATCATCATCAAATACAAGTATGAAAATGTTGGCTTGGGACCTTCCATTTTATTTTGTTAAGGATTTTGTCTCTACTAAAAAGTAGATGACGCAAAGCAACAAGATAAGTTGCAAAATTGTAATTATAATAATGAGCAAATATAATTTAATATTATCATGTAGAAAGCTTGAAAAGTTAGAATTCTGCCCCAAAATTAATCAAGTATCTTTTGGTATTGGAGATGTTCTGGAAAAGCCATCACCTCATTGCATGATAAGGATAGTGTGCATCAATTACCGAATTTAATATATGAAAAGTTTAGTCCATAATACACTTTTATAAGTGCGTTAATGCAGTAGTTCTTAAGCATAACCGATTACCTCTCTTTATCTTTATTCTTCTCACGTATTTGCTTGCTTAACTATCATTTGCCCATTATACTTAGGGTAGTCCAATGCCCTTTCAAGGATTCGACTTCCCTTGTTTTAAAAAATATAATATTTGAAGGTATTGGGCAATCAAATATCTATACGTAGCAGTTGACTGTCATTTGTCTTCATATTTTCACTTTAAAATTATACTTAGGGTAGTCGAGTGCCCGAAATGGGCATTCGACTTCCAATGTATAAATTAATATATATAACACAAAAATATATATTTATGACAATTTTTTTGTCATTAATTTATTTTATTTCTACTCAATAAATATTTTACAAATGTTCAAAATAAAAAATATATATTTATAAAATATATTTTTCTCAAAAATATATATTTTCCATAAATATATATTTATAATAAATTTGTGATCATTAATTTTTTTTATTTCTACTCTTAACAAATATTTTACAAAATTTATGACAATTTTTTTGTCATTAATTTATTTTATTTCTACTCAATAAATATTTTACAAATGTTCAAAATAAAATATATATATTTATAAAATATATTTTTCTCAAAAATATATATTTTCCATAAATATATATTTATAATAAATTTGTGATCATTAATTTTTTTTATTTCTACTCTTAACAAATATTTTACAAAATTTCAATTTTACGATGATTCTCATTAGTTAAACCCTAAAAATATAAGGAAGAAGAAAAACTAGATTTAAAGGACCGTGTTAATAAGAAAAACACTGTATTTTTTTTATTAATATAGGAAGGTTAATTTAATAATTCACTATTTTTTTATATTTAATATATAATGACAATTTAAGAAACTAGTTTAACAATTTACCAAGTTTAAATCTTTTTTATCTTTAAATTTTAATCAATGTTTAGATTAAATATTTTTAATCTAAAGACTATTATTTACTGATCTTACAATAAAGTTAAAATTTATAAACTTGTTGTAGGATTGCCCACCCTTTCACTTAGGAATTCTTCAATTATTATTCATTCGCAATCACCTTGAAGATTCTATCGTCAAAATTTTTTTATTTTATCTTTTATTATTTTTTATTTTCTTATAAATAGCATTTTACCATCATTAATGTTATATTATTATTTTATAATTATTTTTATTCTATTTTTATTATTTGGAGAATAAAGTGTCAACCTTCATTTTTCAAAATACCTTTCAAATCTTCCATAATTCTGGATATACTTAAAAGGATCTTCTCACTTAAAATTTCTTTAAGTGTTACTCATTCGCAATCGTTTTGAGAATTCTATCATCGAGAGATATCATTCATCCTAAAAATTTATTATAAGATTATTTAGTGCTTGTTTAATTCCACCAAGTTTCCATCTAGTTTTATTAGTAGTAAACTTTTTTTTTACTTTTATTATCCTATTCATTTTTTGGTTTTTTTTTTTTGTGTAGACCATAGGTATTCTCTTCCGTTTTAACAGTCTGAGACTAATCCTGTTCGGAATTTAATCACAGTTAAGGCTCTTTACCCCATCCAAAGATGTGTTTCGTGGGAGTCGAACCCGAGAGTTTTTTCCACAAACTCAGCCTGCGTTGTCAACTAAGTCACAACCCTTGGGTGGTTTTATTTATTCTTTTATAACTACTAAGACGTTTTCAAGCTATCATCACTTTATCTTTTTACAATTTATTGTTTTTATGTACATATAAATAACTACTAGCATACATATAAATATCTGATCATAACTAAGAAATAAACTATTGAAAGTAAAGAGATAAAGAAATGGAGGCTTACCAGTTTTCAAGCTAATCAGGTTAGTCATGGGTTGAAAATGCAAGTTGCTTTGGCTGTCGGGTTCTTGAGCCTTGAAACGGGTTGCATTTGTGTTGGTTGGATCACAAGAGCTATGGAGGACAAAAGCCAAATCTGCTAGGCGTTGCTCTTTGGGGCGGACTGTAGCGGGTTGAAGCAAAAAGCTGAACTGGATCAGTGCTTTGACAGTCAAAAATTTACTGACGCTGAAGATCAAAGAGGTTTTCAATGTTTCGTCAACCACCTGGACTGGCTTGTTCCAATCGGATGCCACCACCCGTGATGCCCGACGTTTCCTCAACTTTCCAGAGAAGAAAAAGATAAACACCTCCAAACCTTTGCTGTAGTATTTTGTATTTCACTTTCCATCTAATGTGTACCGCTGTAACCGTCCCGTCCTCTTGTACAATTGTTGTATTTTGTAAGACTGAACAAAGTTCTGATGATGTTTCAAAATTTCAAATTGGATTGGAACAATATGATCTTGAACTTAATTTTTTTTAATCTTTTTCTTTATCTTTATCATGAAAAAAAATTTAACTAGGCCGAACTATCTTTATTTTGAAATTTATTTTATTTTTTTTAGATTTTCAATATCTTTTTCTTGTTTTTTATTTAAATAATATTAAAATAAATTAAATAATAAATTAAAACAAAAACCTAAACTTAAATAATTGGGCTTTGAACTAATTTAAACCGTAAACTTAATTCAGGCTCTGAAATTAAATAAACTTACTCAATCCATTAGATTCAAAAAAATATGACAAGTCCAATAACTTAACAAGTTCAATATACCCAATAACTCACTAAGTTAAGACAAAATATGGTGTCTACAGCTGTTCCTCTTTCGTACTTTCTGAGTGTCGTAACAATTTTCGTTTAAGAACTTGATCGTTGGACAATTTTGAAAACACAAATGAAGTCGCCACTAATTTTTTTAGTAGGTGCAATTGGTCACCTAAAATCATTTACTTTTTCATTAAAATCTTAAAATTAATTAATTTTTATTAAAAAATAATTTTTGGTCTGCGAAAACAAAATTTGAGTTTGGGCGTTCGGTTACGTGTGAAGAAAGATTAGCACTCTCACAACATCTGTTAAAAACAGTACCACTTAATCATATATTATCCTTTGATCTTAATAAAATGATCTTAATTAATCATTTAAAAAGAATTCATTTACTTTTTTATTTGTTTTATTTTGAAACCACTTAATTAAATGTTTAAAAAAAAATTTTCATTTATTTTGAAACCATTTATTTATTTATTTGAAATATTATATTATATTTTTTATTTATGTTAAATTTTTTTATTTTGAAATAAATGAGATTTTTTTTTTCAAATTTATTTAGAAGTCCCCCAAACTTCTGGTAGCATTTCGGATAATTCTCTCACCTAGGGATTTCTTAAAAATCGTTATTTGTGATTTTTATAGAATATCATCCTCCGGATAATTTCATGAATGCATATGATGCAAACGAGGTATAAATGATGCATATGAAAAATCTATTACTTATTTTATTTTTATTTATATTTATATTTATATTATTATTTTGAAACTTATTTATTTTGTAAAATCTTATTTGTTGGCTTTAAATTGACAAGTATTTTGAAAATGACAAAACTCAAGTAAACTTAAAAATGATTTTTATACAAGTAAATTTGCTTTGAATGAACTCAATGATTGAAACTATTTTAACAAAGTCCTGGAGTGTGATTTCAACTGAAAAAGTCAGTATAGACTCTTAAGAAAAGCGCTAGAAGTTTTTGAACTGACTTAGAATCACAAAAAACCATAAACTATCTCAAATTGCAGTTAAAGACGTGCAGGAAGGCATCCTGATTAAAAAGGGATCGATCCCCTCTTGGCAGTAAGTTGGACAAGCAACCTGGAAGAAGTTGAAAGGCTCTCGCAATAAAAAGGATCGATCCCTCTGGGAAAGGGATCGATCCCTTTGCCCGAGACCTGACAATAACGGCTAGTTTTTGAGGGTTTCAACGGGAAGAAATGCATTAAATGCTTCACCAACTGTTCCATTCGTTTGGTGGGTTATAAATAGAGGCATTTATGAAGATTGAAGCAAGAACAAGCATTCAAAAGTATTCAAGCTTCAAGAGAGAAATTCAAATCTGAAAGTGTTCATTGTATTACTCTATTTTGTGAGATTCATTTGTGTTCTTCACCCATTCACTGAAATTCTTGTTATTCAAGGGGTGAGCTATCCTTGTAAGGTCAGATATTGTAGAGTGTTGGGTAGCAATACAAGGGTAGAGGCTTAGAAGGAGATTTCAAAGTCTCTAAGAAGATTGTAAGAGGTTTTGCCACACCTTCAAGTGGCTTGTAAGGATTCTCAAGGAAGTGGTGAATCAAAACCTTGAAAAAGAGTTCAAGGAGAAAGGACGTAGGCAAGAGATTGGCCGAACCTCTATAACACTTGTGTTTGCTTCTCTTTCCCTTACTCTTATTTACTGCATTTATTTCATCACTGTTTATTTTGCTTGAATTGTGCATTAAGAGCTAAGAAAATTAGAAAGAATTAGAAAAACCGATTCACCCCCCCTCTCGGTAGAGCCAACAATTGGTATCAGAGCTTGGGCTCGAGAGTGACTTAGATTAACATCTATCGAGTATAAACGATCACTAATGGCTCAAACTAGTTTGTCTACACCCTTGGTAGGAGAGGGACACTCTACCGTTAGACCTCCACTCTTTAATGGTGAAAACTATGCTTATTGGAAGACTAGAATGATGCTATTTATTCAAGCTAATGATTATGAAGTATGGAGAGTTATTGTTAAAGGTCCCCTTATCCCTATTAAGAAAGTAGATGGGACGGATGTGCCTAAGAAAGAAGATGAATGGGATACTAATGATATTAGGATGGCACAACTTAATGCTAAAGCAATGCACACACTCTTTTATGCATTAGGACCAAATGAGTATAATCGAGTGTCACAATGTGAGAATGCTAAACAAGTGTGGGATAAACTAGCTATCACACATAAGGGAACCACACAAGTCAAAGAAACCAAAGTAGGCATGCTCACACAAGACTATGAATTATTTAAAATGAAAAATGATGAGTCAATTAGTGACATGTTTACCAGGTTTACGGACATAATAAATGCTCTTAAAGCTTTAGGGAAGACATACTCTAATATGGAGATGGTGAAAAGGGTTCTCAATAGCTTACCCAAATCATGGGAAGCTAAAGTCACTGCTATTGAGGAATCCAAGGACCCTCATACTCTCTCATTAGATGAACTTATGGGATCCTTGCTCACTTATGAGATGAAAATTAAGAGAAATCAAGATCTTCCTAAGAAAGTTGGAGTAGCTTTAAAATCCACCACTATTGAGGAATCAAAAGATCGTGATGAGAGTGGTGATGATGAGGACTTAGAAATGGCTATGTTTGCTAAGAGGTTTAATAAATTCATGAGGATGAGAACTAGTGGTAACTCTAGGAGACCCCCTAGGAGAGACTTTAATAGAGGAGAAACTAGTAGGAAAGAAAAGGACCAAGTTATATGTTATGAATGCAAAAAACCTGGCCATATTAAATTTGATTGTCCTTTGTATAGGAAGCAAAATGAAAAGAAACAAAAGAAGAAAGCAATGGTGGCTACTTGGAGTGATAGTGACTCCTCCGATGATGAGAATGTGGAAGATGAAGTAGCTAACCTTTGCTTCATGGCTTTTGAAGATGAGAAGGTAACTTCTAACTTGCTAGATACTCATGAATACACTTTTGATGAATTGCAAGATGCATTTGATGAGTTAGCCAATGAATTTGAATGCATGAATTTGAGATATAAGAAAATGATTTCTAAATTGAAAAAGGAGAATGAAATGCTTGTAAATGTTAAATTAGAATGTGAAAAGAAATTAGAGAATGCAAATCTAGAAATTGTAGAATTAAATAGAAAGAACACTAATTTGCAAAACTCCTTTTCTAGATTTTACATGGGTCAACAAAAACTTGATCAAATACTAGAGACTCAAAGAGCATTCTTTGATAGAGAAGGATTAGGCTACAATGCATCTAACAAAGAAACTCATCTTAAAAATTTCCTAGTTAAAGATAGAAAATTTGTTTTGTGTACATTGTGTAATAAACTAGGACACTCTTCACAAGCATGCACATCTAGGAAGACCATGTTTAGAGGAAAAATGGGTGTCAAGATTTGGGTGCCTAAACATGTTTTAAATTCAAGTGATGAGTCCTTAAAGATGAAATGGATCCCTAAAGGATCAAAAATTATTAGTACTAACTCTCAAGGACCCAAGAAAATTTGGGTACCTAAGATAAAAGCTTGATGTGTTTGTAGGAGGAAGAGTATTGCTACAAGGCCAAGTCCAAGGAGCATTGGTACCTTGATAGTGGATGCTCAAGACACATGACGGGTGACAAAAGCCAATTCAAGTTCCTAAAGCATAAAAGTGGTGGAGAAGTCACATTTGGAGACAACTCCAAGGGACAAATTGAAGGAATTGGCTCCATTGGTAACTCTTCCTCAACCATTGAAAATGTTTTGTATGTTAGAGGCTTGAAACATAACCTGCTTAGTATTAGTCAATTGTGTGATAAGGGATTTAAAGTTATGTTTGATGATTTGTGTTGCAATGTTGTTAATGCTAAATCTAATCAAATTGTGTTTATTGGACATAGACAAGGAAATATTTATGTTGTGGATTTAAATGAACTTAATAGCAAAAATGTATGCTTTATGGCTACTAGAGAAGATGAACCTTGGTTATGGCATAGAAGACTAGGCCATGCTAGCATGCATGTTTTGTCTAAGTTAGCCAAAAGAGACTTAGTAGTAGGATTGCCTAAGCTTCAATTTGAAAATGACAAAGTTTGTGAGGCATGTGTAAGAGGAAAACACAAAAGAAATTCATTTAAATCTAAGAAGTGTGTCACTACCTCTAAATCACTTCAACTTCTTCACTTAGATCTCTTTGGACCAACTAGGACAACTAGCTTAGGAGGTAAACACTATGGATTTGTGATAGTTGATGATTACACTAGGTTTACTTGGGTGTTCTTTTTAAGTGTGAAAAATGAAGCCTTAGAAAAATTCATTGTTTTCTCAAAACTTGTTCAAAATGAAAAAGGTTACTCTATTTCTAGTATTAGGAGTGACCATGGAAAAGAATTTGAAAATATTGGTTTTGATATATTTTGCAATGAAAATGGTATTAGCCACAATTTTTCAGCTCCTAGAACTCCTCAACAAAATGGGGTAGTTGAAAGGAGAAATAGAACCTTAGAAGAAATGGCTAGAACCATGCTTTGTGAAAATAACTTACCTAAATATTTTTGGGCTGAAGCAATAAATACTTCTTGCTATGTCATAAATAGAGCTATGGTAAGGCCTATTTTAAAGAAAACTCCATATGAGCTTTACAAAGGAAAAAGGCCTAACATAAGTTATTTTCACCCATTTGGATGTAAATGTTTTGTTTTAAACAATGGTAAAGATAACCTAGGAAAATTTGATGCTAAAAGTGATGAAGGTATTTTTCTTGGTTATTCTTTAAATTCTAAGGCTTATAGAGTTTTCAATAAAAGAACACTTGTTGTAGAAGAGTCAATACATGTAATCTTTGATGAATCAAATATTTCTAGTAGAACCAATCTTGATGATGAAGTAGAGATTTTTGATGAACCTATAGTTGACCCTTCTCAAGATAAGGATGTTAGGGAACAATTAGAAGATCTTACTATTAACAAAGATGAGGAATCCATGGAACAAGACATAATTGAGAAGGAATCTAGGTGTCCTAGAGAACTTGGATATGTGAAAGATAACGATATTGTTGGAGATCCTACCATTGGAGTTAGGACTAGGTCAACCTATAGAAACATATGTCAACATGTAGCCTTTGTGTCACAATTTGAGCCAAAGAAAGTGGATGAGGCTTTGAATGATGAAAATTAGATTATGGCCATGCAAGAAGAATTAAATCAATTTGAAAGAAGCAAAGTGTGGACATTAGTAGAAAGACCTAAAGATTATCCCATCATTGGAACCAAATGGATATTCAAGAATAAGATGGATGAAAATAGCATTATTGTTAGAAATAAGGCTAGGTTAGTGGCTCAAGGCTATAGACAAGAAGAAGGGATTGACTATGATGAAACCTATGCTCCGGTAGCTAGATTAGAAGCCATTAGGATGCTACTTGCATTTGCATGTTATAAGGATTTTAAGTTATATCAAATGGATGTAAAAAGTGCTTTTCTAAATGGTTATATAAATGAAGAGGTTTATGTTGAGCAACCTCCCGGTTTTGAAAATCCAAAATTTCCTAACCATGTGTTCAAACTTTCAAAAGCCTTATACGGATTAAAACAAGCTCCTAGAGCTTGGTATGAAAGACTTTCAAAGTTTTTAATCGAAAAGGGTTTTACAAGAGGAAAGATAGACACAACTTTGTTTATACAATCTAAGGGTCATGACTTATTGGTAGTTCAAATTTATGTAGATGATATCATTTTTGGTTCTACAAATGAGTCATTGTGCAAAAATTTTTCAAAGCTAATGCAAGGTGAATTTGAAATGAGTATGATGGGAGAATTAACCTTCTTTCTAGGACTTCAAGTTAAACAATGTAAAGAAGGTATTTTCATAAATCAAGCTAAGTACACCAAAGATTTGCTCAAAAGATTTGGAATGGATGAGTCTAAACCTTTCTCTACACCTATGAGCACAAATATTAAGCTTGATAAGGATGAAGGAGGAAAATGTGTAGACACTAAACTATATAGGTCTATGATTGGCTCATTGCTATATTTAACTGCTAGTAGACCCGATATAATGTTTAGTGTATGCTTGTGTGCTAGATTTCAGTCATCCCCTAGAGAATCACACCTACAAGCAGTGAAAAGAATCCTTAGATACCTCAAAGACACTTCCTCCTTAGGACTTTGGTATCCTAAAGATTCTACACTAGATCTCCATGCTTATTCCGATGCGGATTTTGGTGGATGCAAAGTGGATAGGAAAAGCACATCAGGAACATGCCAACTCTTAGGAAGTAGGCTTATCTCATGGTTCTCTAAGAAACAAAATAGTGTAGCTCAATCCACAACCGAGGCTGAATATATAGCTTCCGGAAGTTGCTGTGCTCAAGTTTTGTGGATTAAGCAACAAATGAGAGACTATGGAATAGAAATGAACCAAGTTCCCATTAGGTGTGACAACACTAGTGCCATCAATCTTACAAAAAATCCCATCCAACACTCTAGAACCAAGCACATTGAGATTAGACATCATTTTATACGAGATCATGTGCAAAAAGGAGACATAATTCTGGAGTATGTGGACACCTTGCACCAATTAGCTGATATTTTCACAAAGCCCTTGGACAAGGAGAGATTTTGCACTCTTAGAGGTGAATTAGGCATAATGACAGCCCCTTGAAGTAATTTGATGTTGCATGCATATGTTAAGTTGGTTTGTGATGATTGCAAGACAGCAATTTGAAGAATGTAATTCCCACTTGCAATTCATGACCTTAACTTGCTAAGTTACTGTTCATGTTCATAATAAACTGTTGAGTGTTATGTGTTTTGATCAAGATAAACTTCTTTCATTTGCCAAAACACATTTCTAATGTTAAAATACAATCACAGCCATGTCCACCTCTTGGTCTTGCACACTTATGCAATTTTCTGCACTATGCTGCAATTTTCTGCACTTTTTCTGTAGTTTTCAATCTCACTTCCTGCATTTTAAGTGAAAACAATCAACTTTTGATTTTAAGATGATAAAAATACATGAGTTCTATTGTTTTCAAATCATTTTTATGCATCATAAACGAGGCAAGTGACTAAGGAGACAATTCCTCTCGAATAGGATTGATTTCCCAGTCAGTTGGCCAAAATTCTGGGTGATGGGAGCAATCTGACTAAAAAGGGATCGATCCCTCTACAGTAAGGGATCGATCCCCTCGTGATAGAATGTGCTTCCAGCTTTCTCTTAACCGTCGGCCTCCCCTCACATATCACACTATTCCTCTTCCTCTTTCATTCCAAACGCCATTCCCCATTTTCTCTCATCCCAAACTTCTCAATCTCACTCATTTCTACACCAAATCAATTCATTCTTTCACCAATCTTCCTCATTTCCTTCTCTCTTTCATTTCCCCTCCTCATTTCCTGACAAAATCTCTTCTTTTCTTCTCTTCCTTCTCCTTCCACACCATGGTTACTATTCACCCAACATTTCAATTGTAAGTTTTTCTCACATTTTTCATTTCATTTTTCTTGCATTTCTAGTTAATATCATCATGTCTTGACTGCCCATTTGCTTATCTTGCATTAATTTCCTCTCCATCTAGGTTTTCACTTCATTTGGCACTTGTCTTTTTCTAGGAATTTTATTTAGTCTATTTGTAGTTGTTCATCCGAAATTGCTTGTTATACTTGTTAAATGCATACTGGGTTGTGGCTCTCTGCTGTTGGTTAAGTCATATCTCTCCCACACACTCATCCATAGTTCCCCAAACTTGTGCACACCACCTGTTCGATAAAAGTTCTCAACGAAATTTTATCTCTTTTTCTTACTCCATATGGCTCCTAAAGTTAAGCACACTGCTCAAAAACGCAAAACCAGTGCTTCCTCCTCTTCTTCCTCCATACCGGCCACCTTCAACCGATGCTTTCGCCATGCAAATGAGAAAACACGATTTCTAGCGAACTTTGCCAATATGCCTATTAAGCATTGGCGTCCAATTGATTTCGATTTCCTCGAATCAATTAACTTCCCTTACCTGGCCAAATTCGCTGAATTTAATTGGATTGACTTTCTCAAAATCAACACTCTGGTTCCTCCAAACATCATTCGTGCTTTCTTTTCCAATGCCGAAACCATCACGGATCCAAATAATGAATGTCGTGTTGTGGGAATTCAATCCTATGTCATGGGCAAACACATTGAAATCACCACACAATCCCTCTTTCTTACCTTTAGAATTCCAGACGGTGGTAATATATATGAGAATATCGATGTCCCCTTAGTGTTTCCCGTTACCAATAATCGTGCAAGTGACCTTCCTGTCTTCGCACGCCTCCTCCATATTATCATCTCATGGAATCTCCGCCCTCTTGGCACCCGGTATTCTCACCTTCGCAAACTTGATCGTTTTTGGCTCCATCATATTCATGCACCCGACGGCAAACAACCACACCTCCTTCACTTTATCCTTCAAGATTGGGTGAAGATTGTCACTAACAAAGTACACACAATTGTCTTCCCTCAACCTCTCGCCTTTTACTTGCTCTCTAAAGGCGTTGACTGTTCATGTGAGGTCGGTGTACTTCCGGATCCCAGTACCACGATCAATCTCGCCACTCTACATAACTTGGGATGGTATCTTCATCAAGTGGGTGACACCTTCGAATGGGTCAAGGGTCATGGTCAACCTGCGTCTCCCGAACATGCTCGGCGCCAGACGACGAAGAAGGAGCGGATGCAGCCGACGCACCTGCAGCAGCCACATCTTCTGCACCTTCCGGCTCCTCGTCAGCCTCTCTTAACCAGATCATGCATATGCTTCAAAACTTTCAGCACGACGTGGGTGAGCGACTTGCTCACATCGAGGCCACCCAAGCTGCCTTGTTCGATGAAATTCAGGATGTTCGCATGCAACACGAGGACTTCGTCGAGCAATATCACAAGACCTTTCCAAGGCGTTGATCCTCTTTGTTGTGACATGTGTCCTGCTTTCTAGTTGTTTTATGTTAATGCCTATGTTCATGACTTTGCTAGTTATGCTTTCTAGTTGTTTTCTGTTCATGACTATGTCTCTGACTATGTTAATGACTTTGCTAACTATGCCTTCTAGTTGTTTTATATGTTAATGACTCTGTCATGTTCTGACATTAATTGTGCTTTAGTGACATTGCATTGATCCTTCTTTCTTTTTATTTCCTTCCCCATACTAGTGCTTATTTGGTTCTTATTGCTTTAACTTGATTTCTATCACTAACCACTCCTCTCCATTCTTTCTATTCTTTTGCTATGACAAAAAGGGGGAGAAATGATGTGGTAGATATTAAATTGAGGGGGAGCAAATATTGAGGGGGAGTAATATTTTTCAAAAATCAAGTAATCTCAATTGTCAAATACATAAGCAAATTTAACTTAAGTTTTGTCATATCAAAAAGGGGGAGATTGTTAGCTTTAAATTGACAAGTATTTTGAAAATGACAAAACTCAAGTAAACTTAAAAATGATTTTTATACAAGTAAATTTGCTTTGAATGAACTCAATGATTGAAACTATTTTAACAAAGTCCTGGAGTGTGATTTCAACTGAAAAAGTCAGTATAGACTCTTAAGAAAAGCGCTAGAAGTTTTTGAACTGACTTAAAATCACAAAAAACCATAACCTATCTCAAATTGCAGTTAAAGACGTGCAGGAAGGCATCCTGATTAAAAAGGGATCGATCCCTACTGTAGAGGGATCGATCCCCTCTTGGCAGTAAGTTGGACAAGCAACCTGGAAGAAGTTGAAAGGCTCTCGCAATAAAAAGGATCGATCCCTCTGGGAAAGGGATCGATCCCTTTGCCCGAGACCTGACAATAACGGCTAGTTTTTGAGGGTTTCAACGGGAAGAAATGCATTAAATGCTTTACCAACTGTTCCATTCGTTTGGTGGGTTATAAATAGAGGCATTTATGAAGATTGAAGCAAGAACAAGCATTCAAAAGTATTCAAGCTTCAAGAGAGAAATTCAAATCTGAAAGTGTTCATTGTATTACTCTATTTTGTGAGATTCATTTGTGTTCTTCACCCATTCACTGAAATTCTTGTTATTCAAGGGGTGAGCTATCCTTGTAAGGTCAGATATTGTAGAGTGTTGGGTAGCAATACAAGGGTAGAGGCTTAGAAGGAGATTTCAAAGTCTCTAAGAAGATTGTAAGAGGTTTTGCCACACCTTCAAGTGGCTTGTAAGGATTCTCAAGGAAGTGGTGAATCAAAACCTTGAAAAAGAGTTCAAGGAGAGAGGACGTAGGCAAGAGATTGGCCGAACCTCTATAACACTTGTGTTTGCTTCTCTTTCCCTTACTCTTATTTACTGCATTTATTTCATCACTGTTTATTTTGCTTGAATTGTGCATTAAGAGCTAAGAAAATTAGAAAGAATTAGAAAAACCGATTCACCCCCCCTCTCGGTAGAGCCAACATTATTTTTATTGAAAAATCGTACTAAACATTCCAATACACTGGTAATATTTATTAGATTTCTCTCACCTAAAGATCAGCTAAGAATCATTACTTGTGAGTTCTGTAACATCTCATCATTGGAAATCAAATTTATGTATTTATTTATTTATTTATCCATCTATTTTTATTTTTAATTTTTTAAAATTAATTTATTTCATGAAATTAGAAATTTTAATATCAAAATAAAATCACTTAAATATCTTAATACGTTGGTGACATTTAAAAATTTTATTTCGGCCTTAAGAATTACAAAGAATCACTACTTGTAATTTTTATGCAATTCTATCATCAAAAGTGCTTTTAAGATTTATATATTTATTTATTTCATATTTATATTTTATTTATTTATTTTTATTTAAAGTATTAACTTATTTCATAAATTTAATTATATAACAAGTTTTAATATTGAAATAAATTACTTTAATATTCCAATACGCTGATAATATTTAAGTATTTTAGTTCAACCCTAAGGATTACTAAAGAATCACTAATTGTGATTTCTAAAAAGTCCCATTATCGAACAAAATATTTACTTAAATTTTTAACTTTGGTATTTTGTTTATGGCAATGAAGATTTACTGTTCATTTTAAGATTTTGATTTTGTAACTTTGCTTTGTAAATTTAATAATTAAGAATTTCATTCTCTACATGTTTTTTAACCACGTCAAATGATTAATAAGCATTATCAACTAGCAAATAAATTACAAATCACAAAGCCAATGAGGTATTGGCTTAGTGGCAAGAAGGAGGCCTTAAGACTTTGAGATCTCAGATTCGAATCTCACCAAGTGTGAGCTTGAGTTAGTATAGTTATTTACTAGTTTACCTAGTTTGAGTAATGTGATTTTCATAGTTACCTGTTCATGGAATGTAATATGCTGATTGTGATTGTAACTTCTAATGAAAATGTACTACTCAAACAAAAATTACAAATCACAAAGCATATTACACATATAAACAATGGGTTTTTCTAGTCACACCCTATAGTGGACTAGTCACACCCTATTTTCTACTCTCACCCTAGCCCCACACACATTTTACTACCCACACCCATTATCCTTACCAATCACCCCATTCTACCCCTCCAAACCCACGCCACACCCTACTTTTCCCAAACCCACAGCACACCCAAGTTCTTTCCAAAATCATATTCCAAACTCTCTCATTTCCTCAAATCCTTCCTAAATCGTTGAGTTTTTGAAGCAAATAAGGTAAGTATAGCCTCTATTTTCAAATATAGATGTTATATGCTTTATATTTTTTCATTTAAACGAAATACATGTGAAAATTTTAAGAAAAATCAATAAAGGCTTCCGGTGCGCAGCTCGCGGTAATGAACTGCCACGATGTTCTATATGGCGCGGGACGGAGATGCCGCTCATGGGCTTTAATCCCGGCACTATAGTGTCGCGAGAATTGTAGTGTCTTGCAAAATAGTACCGGGAGGATAGAGGTATCGCGGCACCATGGGTGCCACGATATTTGTGGTCTCGCGGACCAATGGTCCCGCTAGTTTTGTTTTCTCGCGGCACCATGGGTACAACGAGTCTTGTGGGCTCTCGCCACCATGGTGCCGCGAGATTGCAAGGCTCGCGGTACCAGGGTGCCACGAGACTGAAAATGAAATAAATTTTTTTCAAATTTTTTTATTTAGATTAAATTTCAGTTATTTTTTGTTTTTAGTTCAGATTATATTTGAAATGGATTAATTTTAACTTATTTTCTAGTTTATAATAAATTTAACTTATTTGCTATTTTTTAGTTTAAATTATATGTAAATTGATTAATCGAAACTAAAATAGTTTTCTTCTATATTTATACAGATGCCACCACGTACAAGAGGAGCAGGGTCATCTAGAGGTGAGAGGAGGAGACGTGTTGAAGCATTAGTGGATCCGAGATGGGTACCCACTGCGTTTAAGAGGAGGAGACGAGCTCTTGAGGCAGCAGATGTTGAGGAGAGACAGGAGTCGAGTACATCTAGTGATGCACCAAATGTGGCGCAGAGGCAGCTGCAGAGTACCTTTGGCGAGGCAGCAGCTGCTGCGCAGAGGCAGCAGCGGAGTACCTTTGGCGAGGTAGCAGCGGAGTACCTCTGGCGAGGTAGCAGCGGACATCTAGCTGCGGCACGAGCTGTGGCACAAAGGTAGCAGCAGAGTACATCTGGCGAGGCACGAGCTGTGGCACAGAGGTAGTTGCAGAGTACATCTAGCGATGCACCAGCTGCGGCGCAGAAGGAGCAGCCGAGTACTTCTGGCGTGACACCAGCTGTTGAGTAAGCCAATACTTCTATTGGATCTTATCCTGGTGGTCCAGTTGATCCATCTCTGCTAGTTAGTTATGGATCACATGTTGCTGCAGCTATTTGGCAGTAAAAGGTATAAGTGAACTTTATTATATATTTATTGTAATGTAAATTAGAATTTTCAGAGAGATGACCATTATTTTATTTGGTATTGTTTCAGGAGTGAAGGGAACTAAAAGTTATTAATCACGGTCCTAAAGTTGGTATATGGCTATTGGATCAGAGTTGGTCACGCATCCTTTTCACGATCGCATGGTCAGGGTTGTATCCATTGTTGCGGTGTAATTATGTTACATGCAACAAGACCATTATTACTGCTTTTACCGAGAGGTGGCATCCAGAGACGAACACATTTCACATGCTTTTCGGAGAGATGACCATCACTCTAGATGACGTCTCTTCATTGCTTGGCATCCTCGTGGTCGGGAGGACTATATCTTTCAATTTCGTCTCTATTGACGATGCAAATAGAATGTTAGTGCGGTTGCTAAGAGTGAGTGAAGAAAAGGCAAAGGAAGAGACGACCGCCACTAAAAGACCACAGGTTAGGATGCAGTGGCTGAAGGATACGTTTGGGATGGTTTTCGACTCTGATAGCGAGGAGTAGATAGAGTATGCGACTCGTGCATTGTTATTATTTTTACTTGGTTGCACTCTATTTGCTGATAAGAGTGCAACACGAGTACCAGTCGCGTACTTATCTTTTTTGGAGGAGCTTACTACTGTGGGTGAGATTGCATGGGGTGCAGCTTGCTTGGCTTATATGTATAGACAGTTGGGCGAGGCCAGTAGAGCGGAGTGTCATTCGATAGATGGTTATATGACATTGCTTCAAGTATATAATGTTTATTTAATAATAATATTGATTTGTTTGATATTTATTAGCTTATGATTTGATTCTAAAAATCTATTTTGTTTTATATAGGTGTGGATTTACGAGCATTTTCCATCGCTAAATCCAGTACGAGAGACGGCATATAGATCTGAGTAGCCGCGTGCTCAACGATGGAAGCCACTTAGCTGCAGTATTTCTCTAAAGATACTGAGGGAGCAGCTTGATGACCTTCACTATCATCAGGTCTGCTGGGAGCCATATGCAGACACTAGAGAGAGACATCCATTGCCATAGATTTCATTTTTTTGCGGATGCATCAAGTTCAATGACATCGTGAAGCCATACCATCCGGATAGAGTTCTCTTGCAATGGGGTAGAGCATTCCCCATCCACCTCTAACTCCATTTCATGCGAGACGAGGACTGAAGCCAACTACTTATGTCGTGAAGTATAGCTTTCAGCCTGGGTACTGGGATAGCTAGGATTATCATGTGATTAATGAGGATAGGAGAGGTGTGCGATGTAGGACTCCTGGAGAGTCTACAGCGGATTACATGATTTGGTATGCGACCATTTCACATCGTTATATCCAGGATCCTTCACATAGATCGACGGCCCAGCACATAGTGATTGACTGGGAGGTTAGTCATTTTTTATTTAATGTGATGAAAACTTACATATCTTGAAATTGATATATTTTCTTTTTCATGATTTTGTAGCGCGTCATGGGACACATATTTGACAAACTTTACACAGTGGAGGCGAGTGGAGATGATCAAGACTTGGATGTTTGGCAGTAGGATGTGCATGATGTTTATGCCATGGTAGCGAGATTGCCCAGGCATACTGCAATGCCCCGACATCCACCATAGACAGCATCTTCATCACGACCTCCACGTCCCCCTCCATCCTCAGCTGCTCCACCTTCCTCAGCACGATTACTGTGTTTGCCACCAGCAGCTAGACCAGCACCAGCAGGAGCAGCAGCTCTAGCACTAGCAGCAGCAGTAGCTTCAGCACCTGCACTAGCACTAGCACTAGCACCAGCACCACCAGCTTCAACAGTAGCTGCACCACCTGCATCTTCCCTACCACTTCATACATCTCCTTCCGTATATGTTAGGCAAAAGAGGAAGAGATAGTAGATTTTGTATTTTATAGTTGACTTAAATTTATGTCAGAAATTGTGAAAATATTTATTTATATATTTAGATTTCTTTTGTCTCATTACTTCCATATGTGCCATCTTTTATTTATCAAACCATTTGAGGCAATTATTTTTTTAACTTATAATAATATATAATAATAATAATAATAAGGGGTTTTCTATTCGCACCCTAAATTTGGCCTAAACGCACCTTAAAAATTTTTTTATTCCTTTGTTACCCTTATTGCACAACCTAAATCTCTCTGTCATCAACATTTTTTTTCGGTAAGCTGAGTTGTTGCCTGTCAGCACTCAGCAGTTGTATGCTGCTGTGAGAAGCAACCTAATGCGGCAGCAAGCTGCTGCGAGCAGCAGCCAGAAGCATGCTGTTGCAGCAGCAAGCTACAGCGAGCCGCATGTCGCTGAGGCAACAAGCAGCTGCCAGTAGCATGTTGCTGCGGCAACGAGCTCCCGAAAATCACTTCTGGGAGCTTTTTTCCCCTTTTTTTCCCCTATTATTATTATTATTATTATTATTATTATTATTAAATTATTAAAATAGTAAATATCATATGCAATTATCATCAAATGAAAAAAATAGACTTAATTCAAGAAAACATGATTTTGTTGAGTTACATAGCATAATAAACAAATGCTTACATTATAACAATGTATTATACTTAGTTAATACATTGTAGTTCATCTAGATTGATTGTCTCTTGGGTTGCAACATCTGTGTTTGATGAAAAAAATAATTTGAAATCCTCGATCCGAGAGACGTATGGAAGCTCCCACTCTCGAGCGCATTCATATCGATACCTATGCTAGTTGCATGCGATCAGAGGTATCGGTGCGCTTGGATCCAATAATACCTGCAACAATGCATTATATTTAATTAAATCAAAGTGAAAACAATAAACAATAATAAACTTTCACTGTGATCTATACTTGAACAAAATGACTGTTGCTGACAAATCCAATAGTTATTAACTTATGTTGCAGTAGAGGAGGTGTAATAGATCTAAGTGGAAGATATGTCAAGCATTGTCTTGAAGATAAATGGACAAGCACAACATCATACCGTGAGGATATCAAATGACCCATGTCTGGTAAGGTCATCCAATTATCCTTATACGCCACCGTGTTGAAACACACCAACGATTGCATCAATTCATTAACACGCTCCTAAGATCCATAGATATATATATATATATATATTCATCTCTGTGTCTATTTAACTCATCCATCAAATCTCATCACACTTATGGCCAAGCATGTGCAATCATACCCAACAACCTTGCTATAGCTCTAAATCCGCAATGTCCATCAGACTCAACATCCACAACATCGTGAATGAATGGACAAATCTCGATGAGAAAAGAATCCATATATCGAATCTTGACACCTTTACGATATACAGGTAATTTCTACCTCTTCTTCGCCAATTTCATTGAACTTGCTGTTCTGGGTGAAATAGTACTGTTATGACCAGACTCGACAATCTATAAATAAGAAGGTTCCCGTCGAGTTGATGTGTCCATCTTTGATGCTCGAGTACAACCCTTTGTCTTAGCCTTTTCAACTGGAGGAACCAGGAATGTTGTTGCCGGATCACCTAGTTCTCTCAACTTTTTTTTCAAGGCTAGTTTTCCATCAATATTACATGCATCAAACCGTTTCACAATTATCTCCCACTCAGCATCCAATGTCAACTGTTGCATGTCATCATATGTGGACTTCGTCAAATCTAATTTCGACCAACGTGGATGAAGAGCAGATAAGGGTACTGGTCATCCAAACTGTATATACTTAGCAATTTCATGCGCACATGGCAACCCATGTGTCAATCTCATTACATAGCCACAAGTGTGAATATCAATATATCCATTTTTTACTTTCTTAACCTCCATCAATATCATATGCAAAGCCGACCTCGACACCAACCCTCGTAACTCCTTGAATAAAGATGGCTTGAAGTTATGTTCAACAACGGTAAGACTTGCCTCAAATGAAGCCTTTATGTCTATATGTTGTAGCTCAATCAAGGAGTTGATCACGTTTTAAAATGATTCAAAATCACCTTGCGACGATCCGAGATGTCATTTCAACCTTGCATGCCCATTCTCCGCTCTACAATAGAAATTAGGACATATATTACTTATCAATTAAAAAATTACTGAGGAAAATGAATGTAAGCTTAAAAGCTGACAATAAACGTACCTATTAGTTGTTACATTGCCGAAATGCATTACTCTATCTGTCCAAGTTGCAACAAATCGCTCTTTATAATTATCCAACCAAGTTTCCTTCACATATTGCAGTGCTTTTGGATAACTATAGTAATCCAAGTGCATTGAGCTTAAATGCTTATCGTACTCTTCTTTTGTCATTGAGAATGTAAGAAGACTCCATGATGCCATGAATGCATCCCACCTCTCCTTGCGCTCAAATAACTTTTTGCAGTTCGCAAGCACATTCTTCGATATGTGCTATCTACATAACAAGTTGGTTGCGGAGGGAAATACTGCTTGAACTTTATTCATAAATGCCAATTCTCGATCTGTGAGAATAACAGATGGTGATGCAATACCTACCATTAAACTTTTTAACATTTGCAATGCCCACATGTAATTCTCTTGACGCTCTGCCTCCATGTACACAAATGCAACCGAAAAAGTCAAATTCGTTGATGTGACACCACTGATCTCGAGGAGTGGCATCCAATATCTATTTGTTTTATATGTACAATCCATAATCAACACATGTGGGAAAGCATGCAACAAGTCTACCGAGGTAGGATATGCCCAAAACAAGTCTTTCACAACATCCGTTGACTCATCATTGTAATGCCACTCAATGTATCTATACTCGTTCAACATTTTCATTAGTTGTTGCATTTGTTACCTACCAGCTTTCTCAATCAATTTGTAAGCTTGTCGTGCATTGTAAATGGTCTTCATAACACTTACACTCTTTTCATTCTTGCTTTTCAACGTCATGAGAATATTCCGTGGTTTGACCATGTTCTTGGTCATATCAGCTACAACTTCCTTCTCCTCAACTGATAATCTTGCGACAAATGGATGACCCTCAAAATGTCTCACAGGCGCATGATTATGTATCTCATTTACTACTTGAACTTGCCACTCATCATCCTTTTCTAATTTCACACCCAATAGCTCAAATGGACAGCCACATTTCTTTGTTCCAACACTCTTACGAGTTCGTTTATCAGTGCATTGAGCTTTGTTCTTTTTCGACTCTCTAAATCTTCCATTTCGTTCACAACAGAGTCATAATCTAGGCTTTCTTGAAAAAATTGCTTGTTCAGATCCTCTAATCACAACTACAAATCCTACATTTCTGCCCATCTCCCTTGCCTATGTTATTAACTCTTCTCGAGTAGAAAAAACCTTGTCCGTAGTAAATGACTCAGTGCAATCAAATTGAGAAGACTCCACTGGATGCTGATAAGCTATTAATCTTCTGTTATCCTACAAATATTCAACAAATTATTAGTTTTTTTACATATCAGTTAACAAACTATTATTAAATTAAAAACTATTAAACATGGTCTCGAGAGTATATATGTGGTCTCGATAGCCGAAACCACAGTTTCGGCAGCCGAGAGACCATGGCCTCGGCAGGATGCTATCGAGATCACTAATGTGGTCTCGGCAGACCACATTAGTGGTTTTGGCAGACTTCTCAGCAGGGTGCTGTTGAGAAAACATAATTATCTCAACAAGGTGCCACATAAGTGATCTCGGTAGGGTGTTATGTGGTCTCGGTAGGACCCAGTCGAAACAACTAACGCTTCTCGAAATCACCATGCCGTGAATGCTATGTAGTCTCGGTAAGATGCTGCCACTAAAATGTTAATCTTTCAGCAATTTACTACTGGGAGTGTCGAATTCTAGTATTTTTTTGCCAAAAAATGAAAAAATTACATAGTTTTCAAGTATAATAACATACCTCTTCAGCATTATGATACATTTCTACTAAATCTTCATCCATGAATGATTTCTTGCTTGTATTATCATCAAAATACTCCATGACTTCAATTTTTCAGTTGGTTTTTGTTTGGTTTGAGAATGTTGAACGGGAGAGAAGATGAATTATGGCTAGGGTGTGCTGAGATAGGTTAGGGTAGAATTGTAATATTACAAGTGGTTAATTTTAGAAAAAAAAAGCTTTAACTTAGGGTGTGTCTAGTAAGAGATAGGATATGGTTAGACACTCTCGTAAACAATAAATAAATATGCATTTGACTAGTCAACTTAACAAACATTTACAAAGCAAAACAAGATTATCAAGAAACAAAACTGTAAATGGAACACTACACGCATATCAAAGCAACCTTTGAGTATTTGATTGAGTCAACTCAAGCATCAAATCATCAAAATAAAACTAGTCAAAACAGTAATAAAAAATAATATAATAACAAGAGTGGACCTCTAATCAGTAAAAGATCCCCCTTTCTTTTCTTTCAAAGCTGTCTCTATCGTGCTTCCCACTCCTCCTATTCAGCTTTTCATTCTCTTCCTCAACCGTCGACCAAGGCAGCTTCCTCTCCTTTCCTTGTCCTTTTGTGAATGGAAATTGGGTGTTTCGGTGGGTATTGACGAGGGGTTACTCGGCGATGTGTAAGAGCGGAAGGAGAGGAAGACGCGATCTTGGAGCAATGTTGCAAGCAGCGATACAGAGACCAAATAGTAGCGAAACGTGGTTATGGACGGTGATCACGTTCGGGTAACCAAGGGTGGTGGCTCTCTCTCCTTCCTTCTTTTTTTTGTCTCTCTTTTAAATTTCTCTTCAGTCTCCTTTAATGCCTCCTCTTTGTCTCCTTATGTGTTTGCCCCATATGTATTTATAAATTGCTAGCTTAAAGTGAGAAAGGAAATGAACCAAATTTTGGTTCATTTCCATCCATAATGAGATTTTATTCTATTATTTATTAAATTTTTGTTTGAAGCTTTTTTTTTACAGATTATTTACATCCAATTAAATTGTTTCCTTTCATTATTTTTTATTTTGATTTCGTTTTTTAATTTCTTTCTTTTTATTTTCATATTTCTTCCATATTTATTATTTTTTTCTTAAAAGAATCAACTTTTTAAATCTCTCCATTATTTATTTATTTCTTTCCAAATCTCTCGAGTCAGTTCTTTAAATGTGGGGTTTGGTTCAAAGTTGCATAGAATACATGGTTTGCATGGGAACGTTTTTAAGGTGTGGGATTGCATGAAAACAAAAGTTGACCTTTTTCATTTTTTTTAATTTTTTTATATTTTTTATTTAAAAAATTATTCGGATAAAATTAGGTGTCTACACTGAGAATTCGGAATTGTGCAAAGACAATAGACAATTATTTTGTCTGGATTTACTTATTATTTTTTATTTTATATTTTTTTATATTTTTTTTTGTTTTTAAAATATTTACAATTTTTAAAAACATTTAGCTCCCCTCACCATAGGCTCTACGACCTTGAAAAATAATCTTGTGCTCCTCTCACCAGAGGTATTGGGACTTTGAAAATTAACTTGTGCTCCTCTTAGTGGAGGCATTGGGACTTGGAAAAAAACTCGTGCTCCTCTCACTAGAGGTATTAGGACTTTGAAAATTAACTTGTGCTCCTCTTAGCGGAGGCATTAGGACTTGGAAAAAAACTCGTGCTCCTCTTACTAGAGGTATTGGGACTTTGAAAAAAATAACATGTGCTCCTTTCACCAGAGGTATTGAGATTTTAAAAAAATAACTTGTGCTCCTCTCACCAGAGGCATTGAGACTTTGAAAAGTATCCTTTGCTCTTCTTACCAAAGGCATTGGGACTTGAAAAAATAACCTATGCTCCTTTCAGCAGAGGCATTGAGACTTGAAAAGAATAACCTGTGCTCCTCTCACCAGATGCATTTGGACTTTGAAAAATAACATGTGCTCCTCTCACTAAAAGCATTGGGACTTTGAAAAATAACTTTTGCTCCTCTTACCAGAGGCATTGGCATTTTGAAAATTAACCTGTGCTCATCTCACCAGAGGCATTGGGACTTGGAAAAAAACTCGTGATCCTCTCACAAGAAGCATTGAGACTTTGAAAAAATAACTTATGCTCCTCTCACCAGAGGCATTGAGACTTGAAAAAAAATAACCTGTGCTCCTATCACCAAAGGCATTAGGACTTTGAAAAACAAGCTGTGCTCCTTTTATCAGGGGACTGTGAAAAATAACTTGTACTCCTCTAGCCAAAGACATTGGGACTTAGAAAAATAACCTCTGCTCCTCTCACCAGAGGCATTGGAACTTTGAAAAATAACATGTGCCTAGAGATCTTGAAAGTTTACCTGGAGGCTTTTGAAATTGTACTTAAAGGATTTTGAAACTGTACCTGGAGGCTTTTGAAATTGTCCCTTGAGGCTTTTTTAAATTGCACTCAGAGGATTTTGAAATTGTACTTGGAGGCTTTTGAAATTGTCCCTGAAGGCTTTTTTAAATTGCACTCGGAGGATTTTGAAATTGTACCTAAAGGCTTTTAAAATTTTACCTTGAGGATTTTAAAATTGAAACTGAAGGCATTTAAAATTTTACCTTGGGGATTTTGAAATTGTACCATAAGGCTTTTGAAATTATACTCAGAGGCTTTTGAAATTTTACCCAAAGGCTTTTCAAACCGTACATTAAAGATTTGAAATTTTACCTAAAAGCTTTTAAAATTTTATCTTAAGGATTTTGAAATTTACCCAGAGACTTTTGAAATTTTACCCTAAGGATTTGAAATTTTACTTTGAGGATTTTGAAATTGTACCTAGAGGTTTTTTGAAATTATACTCGAAAGCTTTTGAAATTGTACCTGAAGGATTTTGAAATTGTTTCCTGAAGCTTTTGAAATTTTGCTGTCACGACCCGAAGGCCATGACGAGATGTCAAACCTTACGGATGTGCAGAAAATTTTGGGCTAATTTTTCACTTTTCTAATTTAATAGGCTTGTCGATGTGTGTGTAGTGTCTATTTGTAGTTGTTAACTTCTTGCCTTATTTAGGGCTGTTTGGTCAAGGTCCTACCTTGGTACCTGTATAGATATAATCTTTTCTATGCAGACCTAGATATCCACAACTCTATCACAATGCATATAGATAATTCAATTCGTGTCATTTAACACTACAAAAAAATAGAGCATTAGAGACGGAATTTGTGACCGAATTTCCGTCACAAAATTTCAATTTCCGTTACTAATTATAATTAGTGACAAATTTGAGACGGAATATTCCGTCTCAAATTTCGTCTCTAAATTTAAAGTAGCTAAAAGTCTATCCGTCACAAAATTTTTTTTTCCGTTGCAAAATCCGTTACAAATTTGAGACAGATATTTGCGACTAAAATCCGTTTCTAAATTTTTTTTTCCATCAGAAAAATGTAATGAAACAAAAAAAAAATTTTAGTTTTTGCTACGCTTTTTGCATGGGATTTTGTAACTGATTTTTTCCGTTGCAAATTTTTGTGACAGAAATTCCGATACAATTTCCGTCACAAATTGTGACGGAAATTCCGTTTCTAAAAAGTATTTTCTGTCACAAAAAATTAATTTATTCAAATTAAAAAAAATCAAATTCTACAATTTGTGATGAAATATTGGTAGAAAATTCCGTCTCAAAATAAGTTGTAACGAAATTTGTAACTAAAAATTCCGTCTGTAATTTCATTTTTTTGGTCACAATAAATATATTATTAATACAATATAAATATTAAAATTATAATTTGTAACAAAATTCTGTCACAAATTCAATCAGAAAACTATGACAAAAAAATCATTTATATTATTATTTCATAGCTATTGAAATTGTTGAATTTCATTAAAAAACAATTAATTTTGTAAGCTAAAATCTATTTTCCAAATATACCTAAAATTGAATCCATTTAATTTACAATAAATATAGTTTAACAAAAAGATATACATTTAATATATACATAATTAAACAAAAACCTGAAATACACATCTAATATCCACAAAATATGTACCAAACATCCAAGCATAAACATTATATTCAATTCAGTACAAAAGTATGAAGTCCTATAACATCGTAGCGCTTCATGAAGATGGTCCTTCAAAAAGTGATCGAACACCTATAACAAAATGAATTATTTTGTTAAATACGATTTAACAAAAATTCATACAATTAATATAGATTCAGACTGTAGCAAAAAAGCGAACAGAAAAAGCAACCAACAGGGAAATGTCTGTACACACATGTTTGACAGACAATGAGGATGAGTCTATACACACACACACACACACACACATATATATATATATATATATGTACTTGATAGACAATAAGGATGACTACTATGACTTTTTTGCTTCTATCAGGCATTCAAAGAAGAGAAGACTTCTGCTATCTCAAAAACCTCAAATAATAGACAATGGAAATCATGGATCTTCAGAAGTATTATTCCATTAAGATACTAGCACTTGCGGTAGGCAACCTAAAAAATAAAAGAGTAAAACGGCAAAAGTGGTAATAAATATAGCTCTCGTCCCTAAGTGGTGTAGTTGTAATAAACGTGTGTATATGAGGCATGATGAGGCCTATATTTATTAGAATAAAAAAAGGGAGAAAGAATCCACTTAACTGATTTAAATTGTATATTTGGTTTTACTTAATTTACTGGTTGTGTATCATGCTTTATTTATGTAGATTATATATGTCGCATTTCGTGTTTATTAATATTTTTATACATAATTATTTTCGATCAATATAATAAAGATATCAGATTGATTTAAAATTTTTGTTGCATGACAGATATGACATTTACTGGTTGTGTATCATGCTTTACTTTTGTTGCATGACAGCAGCTGGTAGTGCACCAGCTGCAGGACAGCAGCTGGTGGTGCACAAGCTGGCTGCTGTCCTGCAGCTGGTGCACCACCAGCTGCTGTCCTGTAGCTGGTGGAGCACCACCAGCTGCTGTCCCGTGGCAGCTGGTGCATCACCAGCTGTAGGACAGCAGTTGGTAGTGCACCAGCTGCAGGACAGCAGCTGGTAGTGCACCAGCTGCAGGACAGCAGCTGGTGGTGCACAAGCTGGCTGCTGTCCTGCAGCTAGTGCACCACCAGCTGCTGTCCTGTAGCTGGTGGTGCACCAGCTACCACAGGACAACTTTCATCCTGTTTAAACTAAGCAAGCAAGATTAAATTTTACTTTCTATAAGTGACAACAATTGGCTTCTACCAATTTATGATTGAGATTGAGGTCTCATAGAGTTTGAATAAAAAGTCTATATAGAGTAATTAAAAAAGGTACTTATTAGAAGTTAACAACAAAAGCATGCCATTATTTTCATCTTGCAAATGCACGGAAACTTCACTTTGCATCTTGTTCTTTATAGCTCAAGATTATAAGTATGATTGGTTGTCTGTTGTTAACTAAAATATGATGCCTTTTCTTAAACCTAAAGGTTTTTTTTGCATGATAGATATGAATATATTATTAAACCTAAAGGTTTTTTTTTTATAATATTAATCATACATAAATTATGAGTGTAAAACTAATTATTTTTATACCATGGGATTTTATCTTCCCTCAAGTGTTTGTGTGCTTGTTAATATTCATATCCAAATTCTAGTTAACATGGACAGCAGCTGGTGGTGCACCACCAGCTGCAGGACAGCAGCTGGTAGTGCACCAGCTGCTGTCCCGTGGCAGCTGGTGCACCACCAGCTGCTGTCCCATGGCAGCTGATGCATCACCAGCTGCAGGACAGCAGCCTGCAGCTGGTGCACCAGCCACCAACTGCTGTCCTGTAGCTGGTGGTGCACCAGCGGCCACAGGACAACTTTCATTTTGTTTAAACTAAGCAAGCAAGATTAAATTTTGCTTTCTATAAGTGACAACAATTGGCTTCTACCAATTTATGATTGAGATTGAGGTCTCATAGAGTTTGAATAAAAAGTCTATATAACCATAATTTACTATAGAGTAATTAAAAAGGTACTTATTAGAAGTTAACAACAAAAGCATGCCATTATTTTCATCTTGCAAATGCACTGAAACTTCACTTTGCATCTTGTTCTTTATAGCTCAAGATTATAAGTATGATTGGTTGTCTGTTGTTAGCTAAAATATGATGCCTTTTCTTAAACCTAAAGGTTTTTTTTGCATGACAGATATGAATATATTATTAAACCTAAAGGTTTTTTTTATAATATTAATCATACATAAATTATGAGTGTAAAACTAATTATTTTTATACCATGGGATTTTATCTTCCCTCAAGTGTTTGTGTGCTTGTCAATATTCATATCCAAATTCTAGTTAACGTGGACAGCAGCTGGTGGTGCACCAGCTGGCTGCTGTCCTGCAGCTGGTGCACCACCAGCTGCTGTTCTGTGGCAGCTGGTGCACCACCAGCTGCTGTCCTGTGGCTGGTGGTGCACCAGCGGCCACAGGACAACTTTAATCCTGTTTAAACTAAGCAAGCAAGATTAAATTTTGCTTTCTATAAGTTACAACAATTGGCTTCTACCAATTTATGATTGAGATTGAGGTCTCATAGAGTTTGAATAAAAAGTCTATATAACCATAATTTACTATAGAGTAATTAAAAAGGTACTTATTAGAAGTTAACAACAAAAGCATGCCATTATTTTCATCTTGCAAATGCACTGAAACTTCACTTTGCATCTTGTTCTTTATAGCTCAAGATTATAACCTAGACTGGTTGTCTGTTGTTAACTAAAATATGATGCCTTTTCTTAAAACCTGAAAAATGAATCGGCTAAATGCAATGAATTTGTAAACCTTTTCCAAGTCACCATAACAAATTTTCAGAGTACCCATGTTTCATGCATGCTTTGACAATCCAAAGAATGTATAAAGAGAAAATCATTTTCCATTGTCATTATAGTTAGCATAAGTAGATAAACAAAGCAAGTTAGATCTAATATAAAAACATGAGCTGAGAAGAATAATTAAATAAGCAAATGTTATTAATTATATATGAGACATACCTGAGTTTGAAGCTACCAATGTTACACTTATACCAGAAGTCTTTAGTTTCTTTACTTCTTCAGAAGCTTGTATGACACCAAAATATAATCCAGTTGCATGTCTAAAAAAAACAAAAAAAACTTACATATGCTATCATCAACAATACCAAATTAAAGGAAAACGTATATGAAGATAGAGGGAAAGAATGCATACGACAATAAACAAAACAGGCTCTGCAGAGGAATAAACTTATATCCTTTTTCTTTGGTTCAAATAGAACTCTAAAGGAGCCAGACAACACTTACCATTGCCCTACTCTTGATATGCCTTTACTGAAACTCTATAATGATACATCAGTATACACTCTTTAACTTAATTTTTAAAACACAAAATGAGTATACAAAAAGCAACTAGCTCATGCAACATTGCTCCTTAGAATCAAAATTCTTTATAAGCTATTCTCACGGAAGCTTGAAATTACATTTGTAATAGTAAACAGTGCATGGTGCAACTATTACAATATATCATTCTTTCATTTTGTAATACATATATATATAAACAAACTTATTTAATTATAAACAAAATAATCTAAGAAAGATATGATTTACAATAATTATTCTAATTTCAATGATGGAACAAGCATGACAGCAGCTGGTGCACCACCAGCAGGTCTTGAATCAACTCCAAAAATTAAACTAGCAATTCATTTACAATAATGAAGCAAATCAAGAAAGAATTAATAAAACAACTAAAAATACAATTCATTTTATTGCAACTATAAAAAAATCACTTTCTAATAGTAGTATTAGAAAAAAAAAATTGCAAAATCCTAAGTATGCAAATCAGCTGCTGTCCCTGTGGCAGCTGGTGCACCACCAGCTGCTGTCCCTGTGGCAGCAGGTGCACCACCAGCTACATTCATTCAGGCAAAACCTCCCACCTGCTGTCCTGCAGCAGCAGGTGCACCAGCAGCTGCTGTCCCTGTGGCAGCAGGTGCACCACCAGCTGCAGGACAGCAGCTCGTGGTGCACCTGCTGCCACAGGGACAGTAGCTGCTGGTGCACCTACTGCTGCAGGACAGCAGGTGGGAGGTTTTTCCTAAATGAAGATATTTTTAAAACTTAATTCCCTAACTAAGGTACTTTCATTCTTTATTCCAAAACAAAGGTATTTTGATATTAATTAACTTCCATGTCAACATTTTATCCAAGTCAGCATCTTCATTTTTCAATTATCTCCTTTTTCTTTCTCCCTCCTGTTTAACACATTAGTCTCTTTTGCATAATTTTATTTTCTATCACCAAAATCATTTTCTAATTCAAAGTTCCATCAAATTACCATTTACGAGCAGTAAGACAAAATAGCTATAGAAAATGGACTTTCTTAAATTGTAAAAGTCTACAATATTCATCAACACAAATAACATTCAGGATAAAAGAAAACTAAACTGTAATTCTTAATGCTAAGATTCTTATCTAATAAAATTCAGGACAATATAAGATGAAGACAAGGTTGGGGGTAAAATGCCATTATTTGAGAAGGTCAACAGTCAACCCCAGCTTTGATTGGTTTGTTACTCAATCAACCATCTAAATTGGCTTTCCTGCATACATAGTTTAATTGAAAACCCTTGAACTGAAATCCTTCGTTAGAAAAAAAAATGCTCGTGCAAAAGATGGTTTTAGAGCTGACCAAGTAGTTTATGTTAAAAAAGTACTAAATCTTAGGAAAAAACTCCAGCAGCTGGTGCACCACCAGCTGCTGTCCTGTGGCAGTAGGTGGTGCACCTGTTGCAGGACAGCAGCTGTTGGTGCACCTACTGCCACAGGACACCAGCTGCTGTCCTGTGGCAGCACGTGCACCACCAGCTACAGGACAGCAACTGCTTTTGATTTATCTGCCACAGGACAGCAGCTGGTGGTGCACCTGCTGCTGCAGGACAGCAGCTGCTGTCCTGTGGCAGCTGGTGCACCACCAGCTGCTATACTGCAGCTGGTGCACCACTAGTTTTGGCTAATCTGCAAAAACGCCACATAATGGAAAAAGCAATATGTTTCCGATGTAAAGAAGGGGAGGAACATCAAACTGGCTACAAAATTATTCTCACCATCAAACTAGGCTAAATTCTTATTGGTTTTAAGGCTATGATAGTAGGAAATGACCATATGGATCCATAAAGAAAGGAAAACCAAATCAGTTAAACTGGGTGACAAATTTATTCTCACTATCAGTAAGCATCCAAAAACCAGATCAGTTTGTTTTTACTAATGCATAATAATTTGTGGCATCTACTACTAGAATAATAAGACAAAAATAATTACCCAAGCTATTAAGGTGCAATATAACCATAAACTCTGGCAGAAATAAAAAACTGATACCTATCCAAACCCAGCAAATATGTAACAAGCAAAAAAAAATTTCCAGCAGAAGTTGAACCCATTTATTCAAGATCAAGATAAAGTGTAAGCTCATCACCTGAGATCTGAAACAAAACTAATTTCGGCATATATCTTAATTCGCCAACCAAATGAAGCCAAAAGAGTGATCGATGTGATGGTTCAAACCCAAAAAGTGAACACCTAAAACATAAGAAAAATGTATTTATCATTTTATAATTTAACAGAAATCCATGTATTTAATACACATATACATGCAGTGTTCTTTCTTACATACATACATACATACATACATGCATGCCTTTCACACATCCATCCATCCATACATACATGCATATATACAAATCCATTTAACATCCACAAATATATATGCATGATGTCAAATAAGATAAAAAGAAAAAGAAAAGCTTACATTACAGTGCTTCATGAAGATGGTTCAGCTCCATGATTGGAAGGACCAGCTCTAGGATGAGAATGTTCAACTCCCGGTGAATGTTGCATCTGAATGATTTGGGTCAATCTAACGAAAACATCTTTGATTTCATTTTGAGTTTGAACAAGTCTATCCTGTCCTTCTGTCAAGGTTTCCATTCGAGCTTCCATATCATTCATTCGTTGACTAATTGCCGATGATGCACAAATTGAGGACATAGATCTCGGTGAAGAGGGTACTGATGAGTCAAACAAATGGCTGCTATGTGGCCTAGCTCCAAAACCGTAGATGTGTGTACGGGTAGTCTCTATTCCTCCAATGGAATTATACCACGCTTCTGCATCAAACTCGGGATGAGTAGAGACATCTTCACCATACTTCTCACACAATAAATTAGTATATTTTTCCTACAATGAAAAAAAAAACTATTATATAACATAATGAGAGAAAACAAGCAAATGCAAATAGCAGTAAATTCACGTACACTGACAGCTTTTGATTTATTGTCCAGAAATTCGCCCACTCCACCACCTCGTTTGTGGGTTCGCTTAAAAATTTCTTTGTATGTTGGTTGTCGATCCAACTTTTTTTCCTGGACATAAAATGTTTAAAACAATCAACCGTAAACAAAATATAATAGGCATGAACGATTGTCAAAGTTAAAAATTTGTCATTACTTACCATCCTATGCGCATGAACCAAAAATGGAATCGAACCACCTGTATGCTTTGTCATTGTACCTTCTTTCATTGTCAATCGATTTTGCTTTGCTTTTTGCGATTTAAGTTCCCATTCCTCTGTCCCCCAAACATCAATCAATTGATCCTAGACTTGAACACTAATCCATGGTGACAAATTATAACCTTTGCAATCTTTTATCCGATTCGTGCCAAAATGTGCCATTGCTTTTTTCTTTTCTAACTGCATTACGTTCTTGAAACGTGATTTGCATGTGTTATCAAATATTTCATGCACAATCTCTGTGTCCTCCAAAGGCCATGAAAAAAAATTCTGCATTAAGAAGCAAACATTATAGTTTAATTAAATTTAGTAAAAGAAAAAAAATGCATGCCATAAATAAATAACCTTAGATTAAATTGACATATATACCTGAAATTTTACCCACATTTGGCTTTTCACTTCATTTGGAACTTTCTTCCATGTCGGCCACGGATCAGAATAAAACTCTTTAATCATCGTTGTAATGATTCGAACAGGTCGAACTTCCAAAAAAACACTATCACAAGATACTTAAATAAGTTTAAAAAGCACGAGGTTTTAATAAACTTAATACAAAAAAAATTAAAGAATACATTACCTGTTTCCTATACAAGTAATCGGTGTTCTGCGGTCTAGATTTCTTGGAGGAGGCATTCCTTGATTTGGACCTCTTGTCCGCTTTCTACCGCTCGCCCCACTACTAGTAGCAGTCGGTGAGTCTGTTTGATGTGGCTCAACGGGAGTATGGTCAGCCGATATTCCATGATTGATCTCTAAACCCTCAGTTAGTGGTACCTCGACTTTGCACCCTCCGACGATGGGCCTTGGGTAGATGCACGTTGAGCAGATGTGCACTGGGTAGATGGGCCCTCAGTAGATGGGTGCTGGGGAGGTTGGCCCTCCAAAGATGTGCACTAGGTTGATGGACCCTCGATAGATGGGCGCTGCAAAAGTGGGCCCTCCAACGATGTGCACTGCGCAGGTGGGTGCTGGGCAAGTGGACCCTCAATAGATGTGCGCTGGGTAGGTGGGACTTGGGTAGATGGCTGCTGGGCAAGGGGGTCTTGAGCAACTGGATCTATCTCCTCATCATCCGACTCTTCAGATGGAAACAACCTTTTCTCCAAGTCAACTGCTGGAGTTTGAGATCGAGAAGTTGGCCTGAAATAGGTTTTCCAACCCGATGAAGGAAACCCTGCACGACAAACATTCTTACTAGCCGACTTCCCATATCTGCCCATTATAACTGCAACACAAAAATTGAAATGCAAATATCAATAAATAGCCTAGACTAAATTACTAAAATACAAAAGTAATAAAGAATATAAATAATAACAACCGTAAAAGTTGAATTAATGTTTAAACTTATAGTACATTAATTAGGAAAAGCCTAAAATAATAACATGATTAATTAAAAAAACCTCATCATCATCATCATCCTCATCCTCCTCGTCATCGTCATCGTCATCGTCATCATCATCGCCGCCGTCGTCATCGTCCTCGTCATCATTGTCGTCATCGTCCTCGTCGTCATCTTCTACTTCTACTTCTACTTCTACTTCTTCTTCCATGGAATTAACCTCTTCATACTCACTGTGAACTAGAATAGCTGGATTGTCAAGTTCCTCTGAGTATGTAACAACTGTTGGGTGTGACATGTGAAGTTCTTGGTAAACCCCATCATTTAAATCAAGTATGTTCAAATCATGGTTCTGAAGCTGAAATCTAGATCTTGCTTTTGTCTTGAACACAGCCCACCAATCACGGCGATCTCGTCTTCTAGATGGATAAGGACTAAAATACACTTGTTGACTTTGTTCAGCTAATATAAAAGGTTCATTGCTAGCAAGAATAGACTTATGCTTGATTTCAACAAGACCATGATGGGGATGAACGCGAACCCCTCGTTCGGTATCAAACCAATGGCACTTAAAAAGTACAACTTGATTTCCAATGCCAAAGTATTCTAACTCGAGTACATCTATCAAGATACCATAAAAGTCACGTTCTAAATCATTGTAACAATTGCCTTTCACACAAATACCACTATTCATTGTTTTCCGAGATCTCCCATAATCTAATGTATGAAACTTAAAACCATTTACAAAATATCCTTCATAAGTCCTTGCCCTACGCGAAGGACCTTGAGATAGGTCAATGATACGCTGATCTATTTCATTACCCCGTTCACGAACCTAAAAGAAATTGTAACCTGACATTAGTGAAATGCATTCTTATTTTATAATAGCCAATTTTGATATATTTAAATAACTTACAAAATGTTTAAACCATTTCGTAAAATGAGCTTGACGTGTTTTCTCCAATTGAAAATCATCGATGTTTGGCTCATCTCTTTTAACCATCTCATCAAATATCCTACATTTTTAAATAATATTAAAAGTGTAATGCCAAAAAATGAGAAATAAATTAATTTACGTCTATATACTTACCCAATGTATGGGACTATTTCTTCACAATTCATTAACACATAAATGGACGCTGCATCATATTCATCTTCACTCAAATATCGAGCATTATTCTTTGTCCACCCAAGTGGTCGTCCAAAATGTTTGAAAATCGACAAACGCCCCATAAGATCCACGTCTCCTCCATCGTCATTACGTGGCGGACGAGTTAACCTAGTTGCAATATCAGGTTCGAAATATAAGGCACAAAATGATGCAATCTCTTCCCTCATATATGCCTCACATATAGACCCTTCAACGCGTGCTTTATTTTTCACCTTCTTTTTTAGATTGTGCAAAAACCTATTTCAAGAATAAAACCATTAAAATAGAATTCGTATAGAAAGTGTTCTATTAATGTAAACATGGCTAACTCAAATATCTATGTTTATTACCTCTCAAATGGGTACATCCATCGATATTGCATAGGTCCTCCAACTTTTGCCTCGTAAGGTAAATGAATCGGTAGATGCTCCATACAATCAAAAAAAGCTGGAGGAAAAATTTTCTCTAATTTGCAGATGGTTTCAACAATATTGCTTTGCAAATGTTCCATGTGACCTACATGTATTTCAGTGGAGCATATGTCTCGAAAAAAATTAGAAAGCTCAGTAATTGCATCCCATATTGAGTTTGGGACCAAATCTCGAAAAGCAATTGGAAGTAAACGTTGCATAAACACGTGACAATCGTGGCTTTTCATTCCATAGAACTTGCATTCTTCAACGTTTACTCATCGAGCAATGTTTGATGCAAAGCCATCAGGAAGCTTCAACTCTTTTACCCATTTACACACTCGTTTTTGATCCTCCTTGCTTAATGTGAACGAAGCTTTAGGCTTCAGTGTTTTTCCATTTGTTTTCACTAATTCCAATTCTTTTCGTCTACAAATCAATGCCAAATCCAATCTCGCCTTTGTGTTATCCTTAGTTTTCCCCTTAACATCCATCATGGTATTGAATAAATTGTCAAACACATTTTTTTCAATATGCATGACGTCCAAGTTGTGACGAATAAGATTGGTATGCCAATAAGGCAACTCCCAAAATATGCTCTTCTTTGCCCAATTATGAGTTACTCCGAAACCTCGAGGTTTTTGTTGATCACATCTAGCACCAAATGTTAATTCTTCAATGTTATCTAGCTGGCACAATAATTCTTCACCTGACAATCTCACAATCCGAGGATCATGATCAAACCTTTTAGTAAATTTGTCTCTTTGCCTTCTAAAAGGATGATTAGGAGGCAAAAATCTACGATGACAATCGAAAAAGCAAGGCTTTTTTCCATTTTGCAATCTAAAGGCTTTTGTATGTTCCATGCAATATGGACAAGATAATCTACCATGGGTACTCCACCCAGACAACATCCCATAGGTAGGAAAGTCATTAATTGTCCATAGTAATGCAGCCCTTAACACAAAATTTTGCTTTCTATGAGCATCATAAGTCTGAATACCATTTTCCCATAAGATTTTTAGCTCATCTATCAAAGGCCTCAAGAAAATATCTATGTTTTGTGATGGATTATATCTTCCCGGAATTATCATATTTAAGAACAAATATGGTTGCTTCATACACATCCAGGGAGGTAAATTGTAAACAGCAATCATTACTGGCCAACATGAGTATGACCTTGCTGCTGGCCCAAATGGAGAGAATCCATCAGCACATAGACCCAATCTAACATTTCGAGGTTCGGAATCAAAAAATTGATAAGTGTGATTGAAATGCTGCCAAGCCTCACCACCAACAGGGTGATTGAGCACTCCAGATGAATTTTGATTGTGTGCATGCAATGTCATAAACTCGGCAGTTGCAGCTGACATGTAAAACCTCTGAAGTCTTGGGATTAATGGCAAATAACGCAAAACCTTGAAAGGAATCTTCTTCCCTCTTGCCCCACTAGATTTATATCTAGGATGCCCACATACCGGACAAGACATTAACTCAACATATTCTTTACGATATAATATGCAGTTATTCTTGCATGCATCTATTTTAGTATAACCTAGACCAAATTTTTCCATTTTCTTCTTCATTTCATAAAAGTTTGTCGGCAAATTATTATTTTCCGGCAGCATACCCTTCATAATCTCAATCATGCGATTAAAACAAGCATCACTCACATTAAACTTGGACTTGCAATTTATAAGTTGCGAGACAGCAGATAAAGTGGTGTGTTTTGTACAACCAGACCATAAAGGTTCATTCGCATCATTCAACAATGAATAAAAGTATTAATTTGATGAATTTGGTTGTTGCACATCGAATCTTGACTCATTAGCATTTGAGTTCGAATAAAAAGCATCCATCACCATTCTACCATATGAATTTTGTTCTTCATATACTTCAAAAATAGGATCCCGAAACCCATCTCTACTTGTTGAAGACTGCTCATGTCGAACTTCTCCATGTTTATCCCAAATGGTATAACCAATACAAAAACCTTTGTAAAAAAGATGTTCCCGCACCTTGTCTGCTTCCAAAAAATATCTATTTTGACATTTTGTGCAAGGGCATTTTATTCTATTTCCAATTGCAAACTCCACATTAGAAAATGCAAAACCAATAAACTCCTCAACCCCATTCAAATACTCCTCAGTAATATAACCATTTTCATCTAACCGACAATACATCCAAGATCTATCTTTATCCATTTTGGCACAATTAAATAAATCACTGCAAAAAAAATTATGTCATCTAATCTTAATTCAATATAACTACAAAACAAATTCAACAAACCAATCCCATAATATAGTATAACCGTAAAACCAAAATTCTAAATTAATCATAAATATTAAAATTTCACCAATTCAATAACCACAAACAAGCATATTTTTAATATATATATATATATATATATATGAAAACAAATTTATTTAATCGCATATATCATAAAATAAGAAAGATAGGATTTTGAATTTACCAACAATTTCTCTGTAGAATACTCCTTAATTCCAATTCTGAAATTCCTGCAATGATGAAAATTCAAATATTAAACATTTAATCAAAATAAAATGCATTTAGGTAGCAAAATGATAATAAATATACATAATTATTATTATAAAATTTAGCAGAAAATTAGCTTGCTTTGAATTTTTAAGGTGAAAGAAAACAGAAATGAGAACCAGAGATAATGATTTGCCTAAATGCATGATGGTATGGCTACTAAACAATGGAATTATACTATAAAACATTCCTCTTTTCCATCATTAATTTTCTCTTAATGCTTGATAATGCTGGTGATTCATAATCATTTACTGCTCGACCTTTCTGCTATTTTCATATTTATCATTGGTTCACTATCCAATTCACTGATAATGTTGATTAAACAGAGCTTGGACTGGTTGTTACAATATGTAAGCTAGCACAGTGGCAGAGAAAGGAACCTTAACATCATTTACCATTACCATTCTTTTTCTATATCACAAGCATTTGGTTTTTGGATTGAAGGTGGGTGACAAAGACCTCAGTAAAGCTGATCAAACCACAGGGTATAGGTAAATGAAGTCCACTCCCTCCCAACCCAACACCCCCTCTTTTTTCAAAAAAAAAAAGAACAACAGATTAATAGTATACTATATTCATTTCAACTCACTGTGGAAGGAAATCTGTTGTAAGTTGTTCATAATTGCAGCTCATGTGGAGTAGAACATTTAAAACTATTATTTTTTGCATGTTCAAGAACTGCAAGTGTAGTGTAGTCCTCCATTGAAAATTTTCTTACTAAACATGATGCAATGACAGACTTATATAACTGCAGAAATCAGAATATGCCTTTTTTTCCTTGGTGTTTCCTCTCATGTTCTTAAGTTAGTTTTTAAAATCCCATTTGCAATTGTAAAAGTCTAAAATAGACATAAATTTTGCTTAAAGGAGCAACTAAAGCACTGAACTATCTCAATTGTTCATCTAATTTTCTATTAAGAGGTGGATCAATCCTGTCAAATTGAGAATAAGATCCTAATTTGAAAATTTTTCTATCCCAATTTTCCCTAGGTTTTAAGCCAATTTTTGATAGAAAAAATCAAAATCAATGTAAGAGGAGATATACCAGTAGTGATAATCTGTCAAGGGAGTAGGCTGTGACCGGCGGCAGCTGCTTCTCTCGACACTGTCACTGTAGAGGCGCGCAGGGGAGTTCGAGGCAGTGGAGCGGAGCAGGAAGGGCGGCTGGCTTGACGTCGGCGCCGGAGGTGGGTGGGTGTGGCCAGCGAGAGGAGTTGGGGTGAGGGATATTCTGCTTGGTTTAGTTTTTTTGTTCTTTCTCAGCTAATGGGAAATGGGGCAAAATGGCTGGGGCGGTGAGGGAGGCCGAATGGGTGAGGAATATGCTTGGTTTTGGTTTTTTGTTCTTTCATTGCTAACGGGAAATGAGAAATTGAAGAAGCTCGCTGGCGGTAAACTAAAGTGTTACGCGCGAAGTGAAGAAAAATTTTGAGACGGATTTTTGGTAGCTAAATCTGTCACAAAATTGTCATATATTTTTAATATCAATTAAATAATATTATTTTATTTAAAAAATAACAATATTACAGTTTTTTGTATTAAAATGATATTTTTTTTATCAGGAAAAAAATGAAATTATTTATAATTTATTTACTCAAAACATTATTATACAACATTAAACAAAAAAAATTATTATATTATATTTTATAAAATAATTTATAATATTAATTTATATACTATAATATTAGAGACGGAAAATTCCGTCTCAAAATCCGTCTCTAATATTAGAATCGTATTTTGAGACGGAATTTTCCGTCTCAAATTAACCAACAAAAAGGAAAAAATGTTTTAAGGGTTTTGAGACAGAAAATTTCGTCTCAAAATCCGTTTCTAATATTAGAAACGGATTTTGAGACGAAATTTTCCGTCTCAAAACCCTTAAAACATATTTTCCTTCATTTGAGATGGAAAATTCCGTCTCAAAATTGGATTCTAATATTAGAGACGGATTTTGAGACGGAATTTTCCGTCTCAAAACCCTTAAAACATTTTTTTCTTTTTGTTGGTTAATTTGAGACAGAAAATTCCTTCTCAAAATTCGTCTCTAATAGTAGAATCGGATTTTGAGACGGAATTTTCCGTCTCAAATTAAATCAGAGAAAGGAAAAAATGTTTTAAGGGTTTTGAGACGGAAAATTCCGTCTCAAACCCTTAAAACATTTTTTTCTTTTTGTTGGTTAATTTGAGACGAAAAATTTCGTCTCAGAATTCGATTCTAATATTAGAGACGAATTTTGAGACGGAATTTTCCGTCTCAAATTAAATCAGAAAAAAATGTTTTAAGGGTTTGAGACGGAAAATTCCGTCTCAAAATTCGTCTCTAATATTAGAATCGGATTTGGAGACGGAATTTTCCATCTCAAACCCTTAAAACATTTTTTTCTTTTTGTTGGTTAATTTGAGACGGAAAATTCCGTCTCAAAATCCGATTCTAATATTAGAGACGGATTTTGAGACGGAATTTTCCGTCTCAAACCCTTAAAACATTTTTTTTCCTTTCTCTAATTTAATCTGAGACGGAAAATTTCGTCTCAAAATCTGTCTCTAATATTAGAATCGGATTCTGAGACGGAATTTTTCGTCTCAAATTAAATCAGAGAAAGGAAAAAAATGTTTTAAGGGTTTTGAGACTGAAAATTCCGTCTCAAAATCCGTCTCTAATATTAGAATTGGATTTGCAACGGAATTTTTCGTCTCAAAACCCTTAAAACGTTTTTTTCCTTTCTCTGATTTAATTTGAGACGGAAAATTCCGTCTCAAAATCCGTCTCTAATATTAGAATCAGATTTTGAGACGGAATTTTCCGTCTCAAAACCCTTAAAACTTTTTTTCTTTGCGTTGGTTAATTTGAGACGGAAAATTCCGTCTCAAAATCCGATTCTAATATTAGAGACGGATTTTGAGATGGAATTTTCCGTCTCAAAATTCATCATAAATTTAGCGGGATATCACAATGTTCACTCGCGCCTCTTTAGCTTCGGAATTTGTAACGGAATTTATTCTGTTACAAATTTGTAACGGTTTTTCCGTAAAAAATCCGTACCTAAATTTGTCACTATTACTTTTTCTAGTTTCGTTACTAATCCGTTGCAAATCCGTTGCAAATTCGTAAAAACTTGTGACGGAAATTTTTGTCTCAAAAATTCCGTCACTGAAAGTCCAATTTCTTGTAGTATATAATATTCTGATGCCTTATTATTGTCGACTCTAAATGGTGTCTACACGCAAGTGCACGTGGTCATACAAGTAATATAGGATTTGAGTCCCGAATTATCGTCCCACAGAGATTAGTTAGGTTGTTGTAGCTAAAAATTAAAATTAGTCACCCTAAGTTTATTCAAACTAATGAAAATTTTGTAATTAAATTAACTACTAAAAATGCCTTAAATAAAACATAAACTAAATATGCATGAAAATAAAGAAAATTAAATAAAACATAAAACCTTAATAAAGATAAAACGCATGAAAATTAAAAATGCAAAATAAAAAAAATGCAAAATTAAACCAATTAACATGAATTTACTAAAACATAAATTAAAAATTTACTAATGACATACCTAATGCTAATTCTATTTAACTAACAGATACTACTAAACTAACAAATTAGTGGACTAATAAACTAACTACTATATAACCTAACTAATAATATAATTAAACTATTAAATTAATAAAATATTAAAACATTAAATACGGGAACATTAAAACTTGAGTTTGGAATGCAATAATCGTGTCTTCCCATTGATCCAAATCGTGCCATGCCTGTCACGCACATGCACTTGCTTCCACCACCAAGGACAGTCGCGGCCTGCTCTGCTCGTGCCCTCTTCAGCAGTACACGTCCCAGCCGTGGTCTAGAAATATGGCAACGCAAATCAAACCACGCCTGTCTTGCCATCTCACGCCAACGGCTAGAAACACAGGCCTGCTTCTGTTGCCACGTTCCTGCAGCTTCAATCTTCAACCGACCAACCACACGCAGCACTCAAGCCGCCCCCCGCAACAACTAACAAGCAGCAGTGGATTCTGCCTCCAGTCCATGCACCGCTCGCCTAATCCAGCTCTTCACCAATCCAGCTCACGCCAGCTTTACACAGCCAGTAACACAGCATAGAACACCCAACATAAAAATAAAAAAAATAAAAAAAAAAGAACAGAAGAACACTAACAAAAATAATATTCCGATGTAAATCAAAACAAAACTGTGAATTTCAATCCAGAAACTTGATGAAAGCGAAAGCAGTAAAAGAAATAGAAATAAGTTGAGATTGAAATAGAAAATGAAGCAGAGTATGAAAATAACTTTTAAATCTAAAATTTGTTTCAAAGAAAACTCCAACTACCACGATAATGAATCCTACTAAACTACTTAAACTTTACAATGTATAAAACAATCCATTAAAGAAAAGATTGACAGAAACTTAAAGACACTGCAACAACAAATGTGAATAAAAACGCAACAAAATGATGAAGAAGAAGCTCCTGTCACCAGCCTCCTCCACGCCTCTCTTTGCAGCCACTTTCTCTCTTTTAATTGGGGCTACTTCCAGGACTTTTTGCCACTAGCATCCAGGGGCCCTATCCTCTTTGGCCAAGAATTCAAGTAACAATGCCGATTTGGGTTTGGTTTGACATGTAGTCCAATGGGCTTTGGGCGTAGGAGGTTTTTGGTAGCAAGTAAGTATAAGGTTAAAAAGGTTAAAAATAAAGGGTTTTTTTTTTTTTATGAAAGACTTAAATAGTGTAGGGTTTTAAAGATAGGTTTAGGGGTATAATTATTATTTTTTTTATATATTTTTAGGATTTAAAAGACTAAGGCTTAGAGTTTGAAAGATGGATAGGTTTAGGGATTTAAGGTTATGGTTTGGGTTTAGGGCTCAAACACCAATTACGGGCATTCTCCCTTGATTTTCTTGCTATTTTCTTGATTTCTTCATTATTCTCGAAGTTCATACACATGAAGACAATTTAATTAAATTAGGACGAAATCACATTAAAATTTCAAAATTCAAGCAAAATTTAAGCAATAAAATACTCTAAAAAGTGTATATTTTAGAGACTTATCAATTATCATAAAGACATTCAATCCATTAGGACTTATTCAATATCCATCTACTATACTATAAAATATCCGAATAATTTAAAATAAATCATTATCCTAGCTTACATCTTGTCCTATAGTACCATTGCAAAAATAACCTGAATAGTAAATACATACGAAGGGTATATATGTATACCAAAATAAGTAACAAGAATTGCCTTGTGAGTTAGAAAATACTTTAGGCCATAAAGGTATTCTAGACAAATCTGGAATATTTTTTCAACTCTGTGCTTAAGTCTGAAAAGGGTTATAATAGATTTTAATGAGCGAGGGCTCAATTAGTCAATTCTAAGAGTGGAGAAGTAGCTTTATACTGTCCTAAATGCAATGCATGAAACCACAAGAATGCAGTAATCAAATATCATTTCAATCATAATTTTTGTATATTTAAATTAATATTACGTCCTAAGGAACTCTAACTTGGCACCTGTGGACAAATGTAACTAGGAGTGTAATCGAGCCGAGTAAAGCTGATATAGTGGAATGCTTGAGCTCGAGCTCGACTCAAAAACTTGTTGTTCGGTACTTAGCTCAAGCTCGGTCAAACCTTAATTTTTGAGCTCAAGCTCGACTCAAGATTAAAATCGAGCTACTTGAGCTCACTCGATTAAGCTTGTTTTCTGAGTTTGATTGAACGCTCGAACTTGAGCTCGACTGAATACTCGAACTTGAGCTCAAATTAATTTTTATAATATAAAAATATTGTGTATTAATTGAATATAATAAAATTTAATAGTTTTAAATAATAATAGTAGCAATAACAATACAGCAACAGTAATAAAAACTTTACATAAAAATCAAAATAACTAAAGTCCATACAAATTACACATAATACTGTTGTCGGAATTAAAAAGTTTTACATAATTTTGATAATGATATTGTGTCTTGAGTTGCTCAGCAAAATGTGAAGCTTAATCTCTAAAATCACACATTTCAAGTCATACTAGCAAAGAGTTATCTCAATTAAACAATAAATATAATAATATTTCTCGCAAACATTTAACCACTGGAATCTCATGTATAATTAATCCCAATAATCAAAAAAAGTTTCCACAATTTCATTTCTCTGAGAAAGTAATAATACCCAATCAACATCTCATCAATTACTTTCTTATTGTCCAAAATTGATAAACCTAACAACATACAAGAAAAATTAGCTTACCTAGTAGAGTTTTTATTTAGCTCTTTGGTTGACAAAGATGATAGATATCACTGAGATCGAGTCATCTCCACACTGCATAAGACAAGAAATTAAATGCTCAGATGCGTGAGAATAAAATCAACATGTTATAAATGGGATAGAGAAGTCTGGAGACTTACACAAGCCCCTTTTTAATAAGTTCCTAATTCCCACACATCAACTTATGGTTAATAATACAAAATAAAATACACAGAAGGAAGAGAAACTAGTTCCAAAAAAAATAAGGGAAAGGTGTGCGGGATCTGATGTTGAGGGTTAACTGCAACAGATCTAGTGCAGGAAGGGCTAGGTGCACCGGATCTGGTGCCGAAGGGAGCTACGTACGTCAAATCTGGTGCAGGAGGGGCTACTTGCATAGGATCTGGTGCTAGAGGGAGCTAAGTAAGCTGGATCTGGTGCTAGAGGGAGTTAGGTGCATCAGATCTATGCAGACTGCAGCTAAAACGTTAACAATGGCCAGAACTTGAGGAAGAGATGGGTTGTCCATTAGTGTAGGGGCGCTAGAGTTGAGCTGTAACGCCGGGTATGAGAGGGACTTCCTGCGTTGGCGGCCATTGCTAGGTTGGACATTGGGAGGTGCGGTTGGTTTGGATGGGATGAAAGAGTGAAAACATGAAAGACAGAAAATGTACAATAGGTTAGCGTTTCTGAAATCTAAAGGCATATAATAATGAATGGGTAAATAGGTAATTACACGTAGATAATAAAATATATATTAATATATTAAAAGCTCAATAAGGCTTACGAGCTACTCGAGCTGACTATGTTAATACTCGAACTTAGCTCGCTCAATAGCTCGAGTAGCTTGAGCTCGGCTAAAAAAAATGGAGCTGAATTCGAGTTTTTTTGAATTGAGCCCAAGTATCTTATGAGCACTAATGTATCATTTACACCTCTAAATGTAACCAAACTCTAAAGCACAACCCAATATCAAACCCAATATGTATATCGACTTTTCTAGTATTAATCCACATCAAATCGATCATATAACATTCATCTGAGATCAATGTTAATCCACAATAACATTTTCTATCCTATTGTCTTAACCCATGCAGTACATGTATCATGCTCTTAAAGCTCATATGCAATGGTTATAAAACATACTGTGTGAGAGAAACCATGTCAATATGTGTCCCGATACTCAAACAATATGAAAACTATTATATAAAACACCAATGCTGTCATAGGTTTCAAAACATATATCAAGAACTAAGTCACACTTAAGCACGAATGAATACCTTAAAACCACCAAAATCAATCATTAAGGCTGAAACTATGCTTACGCTCAAGGTCTGATATATATATATATATATATATATAAACCAGTATTAAACATGGTTTTCAAAATTAAAGCATGATTTTCAATCAGTCATAACATCCAATCAATCAGTCAATAAAGCCTTAATTCCATTGTAGCTATCAGTGGATCAAAAAGACCCCAATGGAGAAGGGCAGTACCTATGGCCATGGTAAACTCTGGTCTTTTAAATCAAATGAGAGTTCAAATTTATTCCAAAACTCATCTGAGCATCCAATTAAGCTTATTAGAACCCAGTCTGATAAGTCCACATGTATGCCTAAGAGCACCACTCACTTAGGCATGTGTATTTGTGCTTTATTAATGTCAATATACATATGACAACATCTCAAAACAATTCGGCAAACAAACCCCTTCTGATGTGGTTCAGAAACCATTTGAACACGTATAAGTGTATGTATCAAGTTTTCTTTTAATCATGCCTAACTTTACAAAGCTGAACGTATTCATTTATGCATATCAAATCAATGCATTTTGAATAAAACTCATGTTACATAACTCGTGTATGCTCAAAACCATGATTAAAACAGAGTCCAAATCTTGTGGTGTGGATAAGGACAATATAGGTGCATTCCTACAATCATGCAGTCTAATTTAATATCATTTACAACACATACCACCTCGTATAATCAAACCTTGACCTCGTAACCTAAATTTCCATAAGATCAAGTATGCACAAATCATATCCATTCGTCACAACTCAATACCACAATTAACCATTTCATATCACAATATCGATACTAAGACCTACCACCAGTATGGGTCCTCTTAGTATCTCTTAAATATTATAAAACCAAAAAATTCACCAAAATATCAAGATAATGCAATATCGTTAATATTATATCCGAAACTTATCCCCAACCAAAAACCCAAGATCATTTATCCATCAGAACATCATCATGTATCCAAATTCCTCAATAATTCTCCAAAACTTGATATTCGGCTATAAGATCACTAAATTGATATTAAAATCATTTATACCATAAGTTTATTCGATTACAATCCTATATGATCTAAACAATATACATCTACTGCAAACTTATATAAATGTCTTACCTCCTTTCATACTCAAGACTCGTGCGTCGAGCCTAGCCCAAATTTGAGCTATTGCCTTAACGCCTTGCTACACCTTAAACATGATGGTACTGAATTAGTGCCAACTTTGCAAGAGGTATTTCCTAATTTAATATTTATAATATATGATACTCCGGAGTTCTTTTACCGATTTAAAGCTTATTGTGCGTGAAATCTGAGCTTCGCATGTACACCTGGCTTGACGTGTATACACTTTTAAATATCAATAATTTATTTAGTATCGATTTAATAAAATTTAATATATATATATATATATGAATATCTATCTATATCCAAATTTGAACGGCATTACTTACCAGTTAACTCAAGCCTATCTATATATTTATATATATATCTATTTTTTTTCCTTTCTTTTTCTTCTTTCTCTTCTTTCCTCTTTTTCCTTTCCTTTCTGTTGGCTCTATAGGCTATACCGAGAGGGGGGGTGAATCGGTTTTTCACTCGGTTTCTCTAAATTCTCTAACCTATATTGATATTTTCTAAGTTCTCTAGGCTACTCAATTATGCAATATAAATTCAAAGCAATAAACAAAAATATAATTGCAAATAAGTAAAGAAAGTAAGGATAGAGAAATGTACGCAAGCGATTTATAGAGGTTCGGCAACCTTGCCTACGTCCTCTACCTTGAGACACTCCCAAGGATTTTCCCCAAATTCACTAACTTGAATTTGTGTTACACTCCCTCTTTTCAAGGATCAAGAGAAACCTCTCTCTTTTTCTAGGCTCAAGAGTAACCTCCCTCTTTTTCTTAGGCTAAAGAGTAACCTCCCTCTTTTTCTAAGGCTTAAGAGAAACCTCCCCTTTACAAGGAATGATGGGATACAAATAATGTAATCAAAGAAAAGGCCTCTAGGTAGGCAATTGATTACAGAAATTAAGCTCAATGAGAAGCCTATACAATATTTGTGCTAAGCACTATAAGGAATAAGAGAATGATAGATGATGGAAACTTTGTAGCTCTTGATTTGTTGTTTGAGGCTTGTAGATTTGAGGAATATGAGATTTTGAGTTGCTGAGTAGTTCCTCTTCCTTTCTTTAGCTTTTAAGCCTCTATTTATAGTCCCTTGGATGTATTCTAGCCGTTGGGTGGAGCCAAATCTCGGATATTACCGTTGTCTCACAAAAACTAGCCGTTATAGGCTATTTTCAGGCAAAGGGATCGATCCCTTTCCGTAGGGGATCGATCCCTTTTGTCCAGAATCTTGATTCTGGGCTTCAGGGACCTTGGGAAGACTTTCTGCCAAAAAGGGATCGATCCTGCTACAGTGGGGATCGATCCTTTTCTTCCAGAGGGCATTTTTCCTGCACTTTTGGGTTAGAAATGATATGACCTTTGATCCTAATTCAACCCAAAACATTTATAAGCTTTAAGGGAGTTTTTCTTGACTTTCTCAGATAAAAATATGGTCTAAACATTCATCAAGTGATTTTCTAAAATATTCAAAACATTTATAAAGAATTAAGACCAATAGGGATGTATCATTAAATGATGGTCTTAATGTTTGATATAAACACTTGAAAATGGATTGAGAGAATTATGTGTGATGAGGCAAATTTACAATGCGAATTAGAACATTAAAGCTTATTTAAGTTTTTGTCATTTCAAAATATATATGGCAATTTAAAGCTAACAATCTCCCCCTTTTTGATATGACAAAACTTAATGTAAATTTGCTTTGAAAATTCTTTCATAAAGTACTCCCCCTCAAATAAAGCAGGATTTTATAAAGCTCCCCCTTAATATAAGCATGGGTTTTGAAAATGAATTTTCCCTCATTATCTCTCCCCCTTAATATCTTTCCCTTTTTAATATCTATCTCTCCCCCTTTTTGTCATAGCAAAAAGAAGGAAAACTAAGAAAAAATATGCTCCCCCTAAAATTATGGCTATGTGAGAAGAGATAAAAGAATATGCTCCATCCAACAAGAAACATGTTAGTACATGGGACTCATAGCACAAATAAGTAAGTCAATATTCACAAAGAGTATGAAATATTCATGCAATGAATATGACTTATGATCCTATACCAATTGTTTATAAATAATTTTGATACCAATTGTTGATAAGTAATTTTGCAAGAAGGTTCCAATTGGTAAGAAGTTAAGCAAGCACCTAAGTATATCAATTGTTCTCTAAGGTCGAACTAAGGTGTATGGTAATACATCATGATTATGAGCTAAAATTAGATAACATATCATATGCATGTGCTCATAAATCATTTTCAAGAAATATTGTGCCTAGAATTAAGATATATAGCAATTAACTACAAATTCTAGCACATAAGAGTTTCATGCAAAAATATCTTAAGAGAATTCTTCTCTATTTGTCATTTCAATCTAAGGAGCATGAGAAGAGTTGTCAATTTAAAGCTCATACCAATTGGCAATTTAGATTTGGCTTACCAATTATTGAAAATATGGTTCCCAATGATACTAATTGTTATTTCAATCTAAATACCGGTTGTTACTAATGGTTGACTTAGGCATTTTGCATGAATCCAATATCTTTGTGTAGTGTGTTCATGTCAAGAAAATAATCATTCCAAATATGCAAGAACACAACACATATCATCAAATATGCATATGGATCAATTAATCATTAGCACACTATCATCCATATTCATATTCACAAATTTATACCATATGGAAGATTCATAAAATCAAGGTATTCAAGCAAACACATTTTCTTCCATGAAACTAAAGAATCCTATGCTCAATTTTCCATTCAAGATCTTAACCAATTATGAGCAAAGAAAGATTCAACATTACCATTTTAATCAATTAATAGCCATATCCCTAGTTGTTATCATCATTTAAAGTTCTAGAGGGTATATGCTATTTTAACTAAAATGGTTTCACCTAAGTGAATTAATATTATCAAGCTAAAATATATTTTATCATTAAAATCCATAAACTATGAGTGAGGTTAAGCACTTAATATCATGAAATAACTATTCTCATCTCATAGGCATGATTATTGATTCAACTTAAGCAAACATGCATGTTCATCATCAAAACAATCAAGAGTCTATGCATGTGTATCAATTGTTTGTGTTGTCATTAATGCTCAAGTTCCATAATAATTTGGCTATAAAGAATTAATTTCACGGATGATAAATTTTCATGTAACTCAACATTTATGATTCATTTATCATCACTAATTATAAGCCAAGGAAAAGTATGACCTTATACCAATTGTTGAATTTACATTTGAAGTCAATCCTTAAGGTCAAGTTTTAATTATTCTTCCACTAGATGTATAATTATCATGAAACCTAGAGTGGAGTAGTTGAGTCAAGCTAATACACATAATCCTATAAGCATGCTTGACTAAGATGAACAAAAGATATGAAAAAAACACTCATTATGCACAAGTTCATCAAATTCTCAAATATATCCATAAATCATTGAAATAAATCTCAAAATTATGTTTAAGCATTCATTGAAAGTATGTTTCAAGATTATTTCAAGAGTTATGCAAATCATGAATGTTTTCAACAAGAAAAATGATTTTGCACTTGTGAGCTCAAGAAAAAGGTATTGATTGTTGAAAGTGATACCATTTGTTGGAAATGATATTAATTGATGAAGTTGAGGCATGATATCAATGGAAAATGAATTTTCATAGTTTAAAGATCATCAAAAAGAAGTTAAAACAATGAATTTTAAGTTAAGAAGAAAGAAGATATCAAAAAAGTGAAAAATCCTTCTCAAATTCGGTTGAAAAAGTGCAGAAAAGCCCTTTTTGGCCTAGGGGGATCGATCCCTTTGGGAGGGGGATCGATCCCTTAAGTCCAAAATGCAGATTTCCTGCATTCTGCTCAAGGGGGATCGATCCTGCTTGATGGGGGATCGATCCCTCATCCTGTTTCTGCAGTTTTATGACAGAAAATCCAACCTTTGAGATGCCAAAACTTCGTTTTTGAGTATTTTAAGTCCAAGTAAAGGTTTAAACATTTGTAAAACATGATTTTGGACTTGTATGAATGGAAAACATGAATGAAAAACCATTTTACAAAAGATTTTGCAATTTTGGAAGAATTTACACAATAAAAATGCATTTTTGGCCTCAGAGGGGGTCATTTTGAGAGTTAAGCATATTTTGACAAAACCAAAGCATTGGATAGCACAAATATGTTAAAAAAAAACTTGTTCACATAGGTTTTAAGCACATATATCATTCAAGCATACATCTTGTGAACAACATGCCATGATTTCTAATATGCATATTCTTCATTAAGGCTCATGACAAGTCATTTTGCATATAAGACATATTTGGCAATTTGATGCAAGTAAATACATTATCAACACATAGAAAACTTGCTCAAAATGCAAAAATCTAATAATTATTTCAAAATCATGCTTTTCATTCAATGCATCAAGTACTACAATCAAACAATCAATCAACATGCTTCACAATGCATCAATAATCATCAACCAAGTACCTTATTAAATCAAACAAATAATTTTAATACATATGAGTTTTGAAAAGATAGAATATAAGCTTACAAAACTCCTTTGCTTGAGTATGCTTTGCCTTGGATTGTTGAGTCCACCTTGAGCTATCCTTTGAAGAATTGTTGTGATCTTGTCAAAGATAGATCCTCAAGCTTTTCCTTTTTCTTATTGGCACAAGCAAACTCCATGAGGATGTGTTGAGCATTTAAATTCCATTGTTCCATTGTATTCCCATGCTCTAACACTCTTACAACAAACACATTCAAGCATGCTTTGGTACCCAAATTTTCTTGGGTCCATGAGAGTTAGTGCAAACAATTTTTGATCCTTTTGGGATCCATTTCAAACACAATTCATCATTATTTACAGCATGCTTTGGCACCCACATTTTTCTAACCACTCTTCCTCTAAATGTAGTTTTTCTATAAGTGCATGCTTGTGAGGTGTGGCCAATCCTATTGCAAAGTGAGCATGTGAGAGATGTATCATGCATAGAAATTTTGCTCACAAGGAAATTCTTTAGATGAGTTTCTTTTTGTATTGCATTATAACCTAAACCATCTTTATCAAAGAAAGCTCTTTGGGTCTCTAACATATGATCTAGCTTTTGTTGACCCATATAAAACCTAGTAAATGAGTTATACAAATTTGTATTCTTTTCATTCAACTCATTTATCTCTAAGTTAGCCTCTTCTAATTTCTTTTCTAATTCTAGCTTAGTATTAGTCAAGGCTTCATTTTCTATTTTTAATTTAGCAATGATTTTCTTATATTTGGAGTTCATGCATTGAAATTCATTTGCTAAATCATCAAAGGCATTTTGGAGTTCACTAAAGGTATAATCATTATCTTCACTAGAACTACAACTACCTTCATCATCACTAATGACCATAAAGCATGAGTAGGCTACCTCTTCATCTACATTTTCCTCATCGGAGCTATCACTATCACTCCATGCAGCCACAAATGCTTTCTTCTTAGATTTCCTATCCTTTTCCTTCCTAAGCATGGGGCAATCTAGCTTAGTATGACCCGGTTCATTGCATTCATAACACACTAAGTGGTCTTTTTCTCTTCTACTTGACTCTCCCCTATGATGTTTCCTATTTTGCTCTCTCTCTTTCATTCTCATAAATCTATTAAATCTTTTGGCAAACATTGCCATTTCCTTTTCTTCCTCATTTCCGTTCTCATCACTATTATCTTCAATGACCTCATGAGTGGAAGACTTAAGTGCTACCCCTACTTTCTTTGAAGGCTCTTCATTTCTTTTTAATTTCATTTCATATGTAAGTAGGGAGCCCATAAGTTCATCTAGAGACAAGGTGTTAGGGTCCTTAGATTCTTCTATAGCAGTCACCTTTGCCTCCCAAGATTTTGGCAAGCTATTCAAGATTTTCTTGACCATTTCTACATTGGAATAGCTCTTGCCTAATGCCTTAAGTCCATTAATTATATCATTAAACCTAGTGAACATTTCGCTAATGGACTCATTTTCTTTCATCCTAAATAGCTCATAATCATGTGTGAGCATTCCTACTTTGGTCTCTTTCACTTGATTGGTCCCTTCATGTGTGATGGCTAATTTGTCCCATATTTGCTTGGCATTCTCACATAGGAAGACTCTATTATATTCATTGGAACCTAATGCACAAAAGAGGGTGTGCATAGCCTTGGCATTCAATTGTGCCAATCTCATGTCATTGGTGTCCCACTCATCTTCACTCTTAGGGACATCTTTTCCATCTACTTTCTTTATTGGGATTCTAGGGCCATTAACAATTACTCTCCACACTTCGTAGTCATTGGATTGCACAAATAACATCATCTTAATTTTCCAATAGGAGTAATTCTCACCATTGAAGAGTGGAGGTCTAACTAATGAGTGTCCCTCTTCTCATAGGGGTGTGCCTACATTCAAGTGAGCCATTTATGATCGTTTTGCTCGATAGAGGTTAGTCTAAATTAATCTCGAGCCCAAGCTCTGATACCAATTGTTGGCTCTATAGGCTATACTGAGAGGGGGGTGAATCGGTTTTTCACTAACCTTAGGTTCGTTTTTCGGTTTCTCTAAATTCTTTAGCCTATATTGATATTTTCTAAGTTCTCTAGGCTACTCAATTATGCAATATAAATTCAAAGCAATAAACACAAATATAATTGCAAATAAGTAAAGAGAGTAAGGATAGAGAAATGTACGCAAGCGATTTATAGAGGTTCGGCAACCTTGCCTACGTCCTCTACCTTGAGACGCTCCCAAGGATTTTCCCCAAATTCACTAACTTGAATTTGTGTTAACTCCCTCTTTTCAAGGATCAAGAGAAACCTCTCTCTTTTTCTAGGCTCAAGAGTAACCTCCCTCTTTTTCTTAGGCTAAAGAGTAACCTCCCTCTTTTTCTAAGGCTTAAGAGAAACCTCCCCTTTACAAGGAATGATGGGATACAAATAATGTAATCAAAGAAAAGGCCTCTAGGCAAGCAATTGATTACAGAAATTAAGCTCAATGAGAAGCCTATACAATATTTGTGCTAAGCACTACAAGGAATAAGAGAATGATAGATGATGGAAACTTTGTAGCTCTTGATTTGTTGTTTGAGGCTTGTAGATTTGAGGAATCTGAGATTTTGAGTTGCTGAGTAGTTTCTCTTCCTTTCTTTAGCTTCTAAGCCTCTATTTATAGTCCCTTGGATGTATTCTAGCCGTTGGGTGGAGCCAAATCTCGGATATTACCGTTGTCTCACAAAAACTAGCCGTTATAGGCTATTTTCGGGCAAAGGGATCGATCCCTTTCCATAGGGGATCGATCCCTTTTGTCCAGACTCTTGATTCTGGGCTTTAGGGACTTTGGGAAGACTTTCTGTCAAAAAGGGATCGATCCTGCTACAGTGGGGATCGATCCTTTTCTTCCAGAGGGCATTTTTCCTGCACTTTTGGGTTAGAAATGATATGATCTTTGATCCTAATTCAACCCAAAACATTTATAAGCTTTAAGGGAGTTTTTCTTGACTTTCTCAGATAAAAACATGGTCTAAACATTCATCAAGTGATTTTTTAAAATATTCAAAACATTTATAAAGAATTAAGACCAATAGGGATGTATCATTAAATGATGGTCTTAATGTTTGATATAAACACTTGAAAATGGATTGAGTGAATCATGTGTGATGAGGCAAATTTACAATGTGAATTAGAACATTAAAGCTTACTTAAGTTTTTGTCATTTCAAAATATATATGGCAATTTAAAGCTAACACTTTCCTTTTCACTCTTTCTTTCATTCCTTCTCTATCTTGGCTCAATCACTCTCAGTTTAACTTAGAAGGGTAGTAAACTCTGCCCACTGAACAGCACCATTGTCGTCTTTTCTCTAGCTTCCTTTCAACCCAATCATAGCCTCTCAAATGCCACCGTTTAGTCCTTCACTAGCCAACTTTGCGCCTCACAAATAGTCTACTACCACCATGTTTTTAGTCTTTGGTTCTGACCCCTATAACTCTTTCTTCTTGCTTATGTTTTTAGCTTTAACTCAGCCTTTCAAAATAACCTTGAACGGCCATTAATCTAGTCCCCTACAACCCACCAAAACCTCCAATTCCAACCACTCAAACTAAGCCTGGAAGTGGCACCAATCGGCCTACTGTATCACCCCTGTTTACTTCCTTTATTTGATCACCAACTAGCTTCAATCAATTTAGTTTTTAGGTTATGTACTGCTTTATTTCAACCTCCCAAAAACCACCATGAACAGCCCTAATTACTATTTAAAATTCCAAGTATTTCAACCTGTATAGTGTTATACCATTTTGGCAGAGCACCATTCCATCCTCACCTTCCCTTCTTAGTTCACTCCTTTCTCTCTCTCACACTCCTCTCTTTCACAGCCCTTTCTCAGCGTCCCTTGCCTCCTTTCTCTTATCTCTAAGCAACCTTACACTAAGAAGAAAAGAAATAGAAAAGAACTAAAGAAAGGTTATAAGCTACTGTTGGTAAGAAAGGAACAGCAGAGAAGCGAAAGCTGAGGAGAAATGTCAAATAGTGGTCGTGAAGGGCTGCTTAAAGGCTAAAAAAGGAGGTCCATATGACTATGTTTAAATAGATCAGGGGCTAGTGTTTGGCTATTTCAGGTGTTGACTCGAGGGGTTGGACCTTGACATTTTGGGGCCTGATGTAATGGAGCAGTTCAGGGCCAAAATAAGGGGGCTCTCGGGTGGCACATTTGGTGCTTTCAAGGGCTAGGTTTGACAGCTCCTTTAGCCGCTAAAGGCTTGGAGTTTTAGCAAGGGTTAAGGCTATGCAGGTGGCTATTGTTATGGTACAATTGGTTAAGAGGGTTCAACACTTGCATGGTGTCAAAGGTTTGAATCTCTCTGAACTCGAATTAGAGTGATGGCCCTTTGGGGTATACTCTGATAAAACCGTGCGAAGCATTGGCCTTATGGGTGTACTCTAGAAGTGACAAGATGGTTGAGTGACCTGTTCATCCCGGTGGCCTGTAGGTATAGGTCGAGGCATCACATTTGCGTTTTGTGAAAATTTCATAATCTCTTCTTTATGGAAACTATGAAAGACTTTTCCTTCTGTTAAAATTTCATAATCTCCTCTCTAGAGACCATGAAAAACTTTACCTTGCATATCATAAGCTTGAATGAAACCAAATGTTTGAATAATATGACCTGGATGAAGCCAAATATTGAAAAAAAAATGATTCAAACGAAACCAAAGATTGAGAATGGAATGACCTGGACAAAATCGAAGGTAAAAAACAAAGTGATTCGGATGAAACCAAAAATCGAGAAAGGAATGACTTGGAAGAAATTGTAGATCAAAAACAAGGTGATCCAGATGAAACTAAAGATCAAGAAAGGAATGACCTAGATGAAACCGAAGGTCAAAAACAAATTGATCCGAACAAAACCAAAGATAAAGAATGGAATGACTTAGACAAAACCAAAAGTCAGAAATAAAGTGATTTGGACGAAACTAATGACTTGGATGAAACCAAAGGTCGAAAACAAAGTGATTCAGAGAAACTAGAGATCGAAAATGGAATGACTTGGAGAAAAACCAAAGGTCAAAAACAAAGTGATTCGAATGAAACCAGAGATCGAGAACGGAATGACATAGACGAAACCAAAAGTTGGAAAGAAAGTGATCCCGATGAGATTAGAGATATAGAATGGAATGACCTGTATGAAACTAAAGGTCGAAAACAAAGCGATCCAGATGAAACCAAAGATCGAGAATGGAATGACTTCGACGAGACCAAATGTCGAAAACAAAATGATCTAGACAAATAGAATGACCTGGACGAAATCAAAGAATCTTTACCAATCTATAAAACCTCACATAATTATTTGCCAATTTAACCGATCTTAATACCGCACAACGATTCTAGTTACTTAAGATTTAAAGTCTCTTCTAACTTTACTAGGCTTAAAACCACACAATTATGCTAGCAATATCAAGCTTAAAATTTACCTTTTGCAACTCTCAAATTTAATCTCACCTAAATCATCTTTTAAAAATTCTATCATTATCTTTAATTTCAAGAAAATCTTTCAAAACTAATCTCATATCTCATCTCATCCTTTTCTTAAAATTTTTCTCATTTAAGTATCCTATCATTCTTTCAAAATTTTGCTCAACAAAGGATTTACAAATTCAGAAAATTACCTCAAAATTTGAATTTCTTTCTTTCTTATTCAAATGTATGCAATGAATGCCATATATGCCATGCATGTGATGCAAGTTGTTATTAAGATTTATGTCATGTCATTTGAAAGATTCTCAAAATCATAAAAGTGTATAGAGTGCCCCTAAATCACGTTTTCTATCTCATTATCTTTTCCTTTTTTTTCAACCTTAAAATCTTGAAATTTTTCATTCAATTTTCTATTTGCCCTTCCATGATTACTCTTTTCAAAATCATGAGAAAATCATTTATCTTCATTAACCACAATTCATGTAAACAAAATTGTGCCCGAGCTCCCCCCCTTTCCCCCAAAAAAAAATTCTTCATCATTTTTCACTTATTCCAAAAAAACTCATATCCTTATGATTACAAAAACTTGCCCCAACATTTGATTTAAAAAAAAAAAACTCATGATAACAGAAGATTGCCCCACACAATTATCTTTCGTGTTTAAAATAAACATTTGATTACATCTCTTTAAAAGTTGGTGATTGCTATCTCGAATGAACAGGGTGAATCACAGTTGGTTCTTTTTCACATGAATGAGACAATTTGCCATATCAAAGAAAGCTTGGTTACCAAAAATGTTTGGTAGGAAAATCAATGTATCTTTATCTAGGCTCACAAACGAAATGAATTTCCTCAAAAATTTTGTTTTTTTTAATGATTTTTTTTTGGAACACATTTCATTCAGCACTCTCTATATTTTTGATATATAGCAATTAACAAATGTCAAGACTAGCCGTAATAGGCTTAAAGTTTGGGTAAGGAAAGAAAAGGTTCAAATTTTGAATCAAATATTCAAGATAATGATTTTTGGGTTTCTCACAAGGTTTTTTTTAAAACTGTCAATCATCTGGCCATCTTGGCCATATATGCCTTGAATTTCTTTGAAAGAGTTCTATCATTGCTCTAGATTGCCTTTTTTTTTTCTGGTTTTCACCCTAAAGCCTCATTCTTTTCTTCTTCTTCTTCTTCTTCTTCTTCTTCTTCTTCTTTTTCTTCTTCTTCTTCTTCTTCTTCTTTTTTTTTTTCTGGTTTTCACCCTAAAACCATGCATTTGAGACACCAAATTTCATTCAAAACCAAAATAACTAATGTTTTTGAGGGAAAAGATTTTTCAATACAAGCATCTATAATTTGATCAAAATAGGCTTCTAAAGCACATAACGTAGGCTAAAGTTTAGGGTTAAAAAAGAATGGATAAACAAGCTCAAAATAAATGTTTAAAAGTTCATCAGACCAAGGATCATTTTTCATCATGTGATGCACTTCAGAATCTTACCCCATTTTATTTCATTTCTTTCTCATCTTTTCATTTTTTTTTCTTTTTTTCATATTCTTTTTTCTTTTTCCCTTTTCATCATTTTTCTCTTCAACAAAATTCAAACAACAAAAAGGGTTTCTTTCTTCATTGTTTTCCCCCTTAAATTTTTGTGACCTAACTTTTCTCTTTTAGCAAATAAATCTTCTTCAAAATTTTGCCCCCTAGTTTGGAGGATGATTCTTAGTTAGGGTTGATTTAGAAAGAAATTTATAGGCTCAAATGGGGTAGCAAATGGATATTTTTCTTTCTGAGAAAGGTAGATGAAAGATGACCATTCATCATATCAAACAAGACACTTGCATCGAAAAACAAATTCTCAAGGTGAGAATTTTCTTTTGGTATTCGAAATCATTTGAATGTTTCAGTTGCATGATATCAAAACCATTTTTCTTTTTGCCTTTTTTCTTTTTCTTTTAACAACCCAAGCTCAAAATGCATTACCTCAATGTTTCACTTGATACAGGTCCAATATGTAGGGATCTTTATTTTCATATAATCTTTAGCCAAAGAAAGATGGGCAGGATATCAATCAAATAAAGACTGATTTATGAACGAATGTTCGGATTGTTAAAACTCAACTTTTTCAATCATTTTGCCCCAAGATGTGGGAAAATGATGGCTTTGGAAGAAATGGGTTGAAGAATTTAAGTTTTATGAAAAATTCAAGTGGTAATGTGTGTGGGCTTTAACATAGCGTTGACATGTATTAAATTACCAAGATCGTGATCTTTAAAAGAGTACTTTATGAATTGATTTCTTAAAGCTTCTAGAAAATCATTTCATTGCTCATAGCCCAAATAAAAATGACTTTTAAATTCCATAATGGTAAAAGAAAAATTAGGTTCAAGAAGTAACACTTATTTTTTGTGGAGGTTCAAACTTTTGAGTGGTATGGGGCATAGAATAATTAGTAAAAAGGCTTGAGATTTATATTCTTGACAACAATAATCATTTCTATTGAGATTGTTAACACAAATATCACCTTTTAATCATGAAAAAAAAATATTATATGGAACTTTTGTTGTCAATCGATCTTTAACTCAAAATATGGAAAGAATTCTCAAATTAAATCAACCTTGAACAACATGCTATATAGTTCTCAAAAATCAATCATTCTCAACCATGAATTTATCGTCGAGAGTATTTTCAAAATTATGTACAAAACTAAAGCACAAAAACTACCCCCAGAGCATTCAAATTTTGCTTGTAAACCCTTGCTATTCAACCTTTTCCTAAACTTTGAAAATAACTAAGACTCCATCAAATTCTTCCTAGTTTCTTGAAATGTTTTTGTAATGATTTTCTTTATTTTTGAAAAGTAGCAATTTTGATCCTTTGACCTTTGGCACTGATAAAATCTTTTATGCATGGAAAGATGAGATGAAAACAAGTTTGCATGAAAATATTTATATAAATTAGTAAAAATGTATATACAAATAAATGTATGCAATGCACAAGGTTAAAATACATGTTGATAAATGGATGAATTAATATGAAATGCAAAGATGCAAACAAAAACAAGATTAATGAATGTAAACAAATGAAGGAAAGGAAAAATGAACTTTTTTCTTTTTCATTATTTTCCAAAGTATTGACCATTTATTTAGACAAATTTATTTAACTTGACATTTTTTCTTTCTTATTTTAAGAGGAACAAACTACTTCTAATAAAAATGAAAAATGAAAAGACAAACCCCTTTTTGTATTTTTTTTAAGAAGGAAAAGAAATCGCAACTTGAAAAAATGGAACTAATCAAACAACATAAGAGAAGAAAAAAAAAGGTAGTATTCCTTCGCGTGTCCACATTTTCGAGTTTTCTACAAGATAAGTAAGACATGGCTCTACCCTAGAGGCTGTGTGGGAACTCCATTTTCTCAATAATCAATATTAGTTATTCAATATGGAAATCGAAAAGTGAGAGTTAATCATGAAAATTTCTATATAGCGATTATGCTAGAGAAAATTGGATGCAGGCCTCACTGGGATTTCTGTAGTCCGGATGGAGGGGAAACTCTAGAGTATTGATATTTGGAGTGAAATAATGGGATGGTAAGAATCTGCATCTCAAAATTCCCCTGTATGTGCATGTTTTGAGAAATATACAACAAACTCAAAAATGATGGTTGTATCCATAGGCTGAAAAAATACTTGTGAATATCGGTCAACGTAGTTTGACTTTTGATCCATAGATTGTCACAGATGAACCCTCGTGTGAAGATGTTCCAAATTGTAGAGTGAATCACACGAAAATACTAAAAATAACGTAAATGAACAACTAGAGCTATTTTGGTAATTTCATCAAAATGAATAGTCAAACTACGATAAAAGTCAATGTTTTGACTGAATTATGTCAAATAGATATATTTGGCATTGACATAAAAACAATTTGAAGTTCAATTGAATATTTAAATGAATATTAAAATAGTTGGGACATAAAAGGGAATTAATGAAATATGTAAGGGCAAAATAGTAATTTGTCAAGTTAGATATTTAAAACATATATGAGATATTTTAAGTAAAAAATCTCATCTTCTTCATATATGTGTGTCGGCCATGGTAAGGAAGGAAAGAGAAATATTATGGTTTCACACTTTAAGAGAGAGAAAGCATGTAAAACCCTAGCGTAACCACTTTATACTGAAAGGTGACCTAAAGGAAAGTTGTTCAGCTCGATGAGCTTTACAACATATTGTGGTATGGTGTGTTGGAGTGACCACTTGGAGGGTGAAAAGCAAGCTCAAAGTTTCGTCCAAGAGAAGGTAAGAAAGAGAAAATTTGGTTTTGAAAATAGGTTTTTAACTCTAGGTAGCATTTTGTCTAGGAACAGTTGATTGCCCAAGGGAGTAGTTGCTGCCCAGATACAGGATCTTGGTATTTTTAACGTTACCAACTTAAACTAGTCGACTTCCTTAAAGACCAATCGACTACCCCTTACCCAGAGAATTTATTGTTTGAAAATAGCCAACCGCTATGAAGGCCAATTGACCGCTTTTTACCCATAAGCTTTCTATTTGAAAACCAGTTGATTGCCTAAGTAACTAGTTGACTACCCATGGTATAGTTAGTTTTAAATATTGTGAAATTTTAATTTGAAAAATTAAAGAAATGTAGGGTAGCTGATTACCCAAAAGAGCAGTCAATTGCCTTAAGTTAGGATGGTTTTGGCTTGAGAAAGTGTTAGGTAAAATAATTATTTAAATAAGTTAATGTATTCTGAAAGGTTTTAATGTCTATTGATCATTTTGGAATCGTTGGATTGTGATAATGAATGATGATTTTAGAATGAGACTTTGGATAGAAATGATTGGTACTGATTTAAAGGTATACGGTTTGAATGTGTTCAATTATGTTACATTATTGAAAGTTTATGAGAGTATTGAAGATTTTAAAGTACAACATTTGAAAGTGAAGCTTATTGAAACGATAAAATAGATTTTTGAGTTTGAAGGATTGAAATGGTCAACTGCTATTGAATGAAAGGAAACATTTTAGGATTGGTTGATGACATGTAAGGTTAATGATTGGACGTTATGAATCATATCGAAAGTATTGGATTTAGAACTATAAGAATGGTATATAATTGAAAATGAAATGATAATGTATAGGCATGTGTCAGTCATGCACACTTGCATCGCTCTTGTACATAATCATTGTTTTGATAATTTTCAATCATTATAAGTAATGGTTTTAAAGTGCATTGTTTAATGTTTTAATTGGATGGAATGAAAGTATAATTTTGAATGTTTTGAAAATCGAATGAATAAGAAATGTTTTGGCTTTGTAGTAATAAAATATTTGAAGTTTGAATGAAATGTTTTGGTTTTATATCGAATGATATGTTTGATGGAAGATGGGTTATCATAAATGTTTTAACATGGTATTCTACAGTTTGAGAGCTATATTGTGGGAGCCACCTCTAGAGTCTTTAAGGACCTATGTGCTACACGAGTTTCTTTGAGACCGTTAAAGTCACCTCTAGGATTCCAAGGGAGCTAAGTGCTACACAGTGTACCTCATTGTTAGAATCCATGGAATGCAAAATGAAACTTGATTCCCTAAAAGTTATATTTCAAATGTGTTATTAGTTAATGTTTGAAAGTATAAAGTATTGTTTTATTATTTTCATGGGAATCAAGTAAATGTTTTGAGATTGTTAGATCCCATGTTGCCTTCGGGTAATCATGCTAATGTAATGTAATGTTTGCTGTTAGACCTTGAGCAAGTCTACAGCCACCTTTGTATCACCTGTTCCGTGGTACTACCGGGTGTAATGTTTGTTGTTAACCCTGAGCAAGTCTTCAATAATCTATAAGATGTCACTAGCTCCATGACACTGGGTGGACAACACTATGACTATGGTCATGTGTCTTAATGTTATTCCTATTCGAGAACCTAATGTCGCATGATTCTATTGGATGTTAACTGTCTCCATCAAATGTTTTATTGAAATGAAATGAAATATTTCTACCAAATGTTTTATTAAAATGAAAAGAAATGTTGCTACCGAATGTTTTATTGATATGAACTGAAATGAAATGATTCTACTGAATGTTTTATTGAAATGAAATGAAATGAAATGAAATGTTCTATTGATGTTTTATTGAAATGAAATGCAATGAATGAACTATTCCTATGAAATGTTTTATTGAAATGAAATGAAATGAAATGTTTCTATCGAATTTTTTTTTATTGAAATGGAATGCTTTACTGCAAAGAAATGTATTTGTGATATGGCTTTGTTGAATCTTAGTTTATAGCTTTAAATTGACAAATGTATTTTGAAATGACAAAAACTTAAGTAATCTCAAATGTTTGATTCATATTGTAAATTTGCTTTATCAATTATATGATTTTCTCAAACCATTTTAAGTGTATTTATAAAAAATAAGATCATGATATAATTGCTTATTCTCATTAGTCTTAATCTTTTATAAAATGATTTTGAACATTTTCATTAAGTAATTTTCTCAAGAAAATATAGAATACATTTTTTAGAAAATTACTTAATAAGTTTTTGGACTAGGTATTTATTTGAGAAAGTCAAGAAAGACTTCCATAAAGTTGAAAAATGAATTGGGATGACTTAAAACCAAAGATTACATCATTTCTAACCCAAAACAGCCTAGAAAAGTGTAGAAGAAGGATGGGGGATTGATCCCCTATGTCGAGGGATCCATCCCTTAATGACAGAAAGCTCTTGGAAGCACAAAATGAAGGACAGGATCGAACCCCTAAGGGAAGCGATCGATCCCTTCATGGCAAAGAGCTGTTGGAAGGTGGAAAGTGGCGTAGGATCGATCCCCCTCATTAAGGGATCGATCCCCTATCACGGGAAAGCACTCCAACGGCTAGTTTTAGTGAGAAACAATAGGCAAATTCGGTTTAGGCAGCTCTAAACTTCAAGAATCCGTCTAAGGGACTATAAATAGAGGCTTAAAAGGTCAAGAACCAAGAGAGAACAAGGCTGAGACAAAATTTCTTCATCTTCTCCAAGCTTTTCAAAGATTGCAAGAGCTAGAAATTCAATATATTTCATCACTCACATCATTCTTGTATAGCATAGCACAAATCCTTTAGAGTTTTTCTTCTGGAGCTTAATTTCTGTAATCACTTGCCTATCTAGAGGCTTTTCTTGATTACATACTTTGTATACCTATTCACATCTTGTGAAGGGGAGAATACCCTTGAATGCTTTATTATAAGTGAGATTTTTGGTAGATATGGTTTACTCTTTGAGCTCGAAAAAAGGAGGGGATAGGTTTCTCTTGAGCCTTGAAAAAAAGGGAGGTTTCTCTTAAGCCTAGAAAAAGAGGGAGGTTACTCTTGAGCCTGCAAAAAGAGGGAGTGTAATACAAATTCAAGATTAGTGGATTTGGAGAAAATCCTTAGGAACATCTCAAGGAAGAGGACGTAGGCAAGGTTGTCGAACCTCTATAAATCACTTACGACAATTCTCTTGCCCTACGTTCTTTATTTACTTGTAATTATATTGTGATTATTGTATTGAATTTGAATTGTATACTTGTGTAGCCTAAAGAACTTAGGAAACTTCAATACAGGCTAGAGAATTTAGAAGAACCATAAAATGAACCTAAAAGTAGCTAATAACCAATTCACCCCCCTCTCGGTTAGGTTATAGAGCCAACACAGTTATCGAAATGAAATTTTTAATTCAAATGAATGTACCAAGGTTATGGTTTTATTATTTGAAAGAAAAAATTTTTCGAATTGTTATTTATGTAACTTTATCGTTTATTAATGCATAATGATTTAATGATTATCTCCAATGAATGGTTTTATATGATATAATATTGATTTGAATGTAAATTGTCTAATGAATGATATCGTCGTGACTTTTATCGAACGAAATTGAAACTGTTTATCGAATTTTGTTGTTTTAACGGTTACTGATTTGAAAGTCAGAATTGTGGATTTAAAATAAAATGTTTATCATTTGCATTGCACAGTTTATGGAAATATTGTATTGAAATTCCATTGTTTCAAAAATGCATGAATTCATTTTCTGTAAGTTCACTTAAGACACCTATAGTCGGACCTAGGGACCAAGACAAGTGAGTGCTTCAAAGCATCCTTCTTTACTCAATGTGGTAACCCTAACTGATTATAACAAATCCTTCCTTCCAAATCCCATGTTATGGTTATTGATAGTAAATGTAAATGTAAGAAATATAGTTAGGATACATACATGTTAGTTGCATAGTATCTATTCCTTTCAAGATCAGGTCTAATGTTATTGATTGTAAACTATCATTTTAGGAGCATGTGTAGGATACGTTTATACAGTTATTGGGTATAAGCTCACCCCCTTCCACCTCATAGATAATCTGTAGTAGTAGTTGCCTTGTTAAGAGAGAATTCTGATTGAATTCCTTCAAGGCATTGTACTATTGAGGTATAATCTTACAGTTTCTTTATGTATTCAGACTTTATTGTACAGTACTTCAGTGTGTCAAAGGGATGTAAACTAAAGGAGTTTAAATGTCAATGATAGTTATTTGATATAGAAATGAATGTATACAGAGGTTAACAGTTTGACACAAAATATTTATATATAGTTTGAGGTTGTCTAGTTAAGTACAACTATGAAATAATCTTACTTGATGTAAATGAAAAGAGAATGTAAAGGAAAGTAAACATGTACTGCAATGATTGTACGGAGACCAATCTAAATAATTGGATATTAATCTAGCTAAGTAAGTTTCAGCTTAACATTGAATTGATGACACTGAACACAGCCCAACCAAATGAATGAAAAAGAAAAACTTAGCCCTAATTTTGGGTAAAAAGTCTGTGACAGGCTGGTCTCCTAGGTTCATTTATATGCTGGGTTAAGATATAAAAGAAGCTAAAGGTTCCCAAATTGTTCCTTACAATTGTCCACTCTAGACTAGTAAGGCACCCCAATCCTCACCTATGACAGGTTACAAGCGGAGAAGGTTCAACTTCAATGGGAGTATTTTGCTAGTCCATGTGGAGGTTATCACCTAACAAGAGCGGTAAGTACTCTACTCCCTCCTAGAAAGGATTAAGCTTGGGTCGAGGGCTTTATGCATGCAAGTTCAAAGTGTGGTGTGTGAGAAGGAACTTCATATTATTAATTTTCTCAAAGAACTTAAGAAATCAACAAAGAACATCAAACAGCCTCAGTGAAATCAAATAAAATTTAACAAATTCAGACCTTCAAACTTAGACTTAGTATAACACAAGATTAAATTATGGCTAGACATTAAAGAAATGGAGTCCCAACCAATCTTTTTTAACCTAAGTGTGATTGGTCACCTGAATGACTCTAAGAACTGGTCTACATTTTAAGTTTTGGGTTCAGGTGTTTATTTACGTGTAAGGAAGGTTATAGCATCCCAATAACGCACAATATTGGTACTATTTTAATCTTGTGTTATTTTGACTTTGTCTTAATTATGTGGTCTTTTAATATTTCTTTTTATTGTTTAAATATTGAAAATTCTTTTAAAAATTCTCCATCGTTCTAGATGAACCCTTAAAAGATTCTTCTCACCTCAAGAGTATTCAAGAGGTACCATTCGACTCCCTTGAAGAGGCTCCATTGTTGAAAGTATTTTAAAATTTTATTATTCCTAATTTATTGCTTTATCTAATCCTTTCATTACTTTTATCTTTTTATTTATTATATTTTTTATATATTTCTTTTATATATTTCCTAGTATTATTTTTATTTAGGATTTAAATATTTAATATTTAAAATATCTTCTAAACTTTCCATCATTCTAGATAAACTTAAACGAACCCTCTCACTTAAGAATTCCTCAAGTGTTACTCATTCGCAATATTAATGATAGATGCCGATCAAGCTCACAAAGCTCAAGTCATGTTCGTGATGATTGTGATCCTTTGAGCATCTATGAGGTCCAACGACAAGAGCTAAAACTAAGAGGATGCAACAAGCCTTGGCTATTAATATCGCTAGAGAGAAAGCCCAACAAAGCTTGAGCATGGAGAATGACAAAGTCCTCTACAGCATGATCCAAGCCCAAGTTCAACCTTCTTGAAGATTTACAAGTATTGGGTCGAAATGCAGTTGGGCAGGATGCATAAATTAGGCCTACTGCAATTGGGCCAAATGATACTTATTTTGTTTAGTTATGTCTTATTAGATTGAACATTGTCTTAATTTAAATTACGCCTAATTCTTTTTTATTTACTAGGTAAAGTAGGATTTCTATTTCTTATTTTGCAAGTTTTCTATTTGCTTATAAATAGGTATGTAACCTTTTGGGTAGAACACAATTGACTTTAGCTATAAAATTGAGAGATTTTTTTTTCTTTGGTTCTCTTGAGAACTCTTGAACTTATCAAGGTCTTCCTTATGGCGTTCTTCTACTTTGCACTAATTTATACCTTAAGTTCTTGATTTTCTAAGCAACGGGTTTGGGTCTAATACCATATGTTCTTGTGTTTCTACATAACAAGTGTTGGTTTTTTTTTTATCCTTTGTTCTTTGTTTTACTTTGCTGCATTTTGGACTTGTTCTTACTTTTTTTCTTTGGGTATTCTTCGTGTTCTTCATTAAATCTCATCTTCTTTCGATGAGGTTCATATCAATAACTCACTCTATAAATTAAAGTCTCAATCTTATTCAAACTTCCCCCTTATGCGTTGTTTGCTTCTTTCAAACTCTTTCAAACCTTATCTGGTTTGATAAACCTTGAAAACTCTTTAAAACCTCATATGGTTTTCGACATTAAGATAACGCTTTCAAATCATTTCCTCTTGGGTTTGAATCAAAACGCCCTTTTTCTATTTTCTAGGATTTAATTTCCACTATTTTCTAGTTTTAGGGTTTAATTAAAGTATTATTTTATTTACTTTGTCACTTTTTTGTAGATTATTTGAAAAAGATTTTTATTTGCAAATCATCTAATACTTTACTTGCTCATCTCATCTAGTTTTTAGTGTTGAGAAAACCATTCCAAACCATTTTCTCTCTTAGTTAGTATCAAAACCTCTTTTTCAGATTTCAAGGGTTTGATTTTTATTATTTTTTTTAATTGTAGGGTTTGACAAAAAAATTATTTTGTTTACTTTGTCAATTTTTTTTTGTAAATTATCTGAAGAAAATTTTTATTTGCATATCATCTAGTACTTTATTTGCTAGCCTCATTTGCTTTTCAATGTCGAAAAACTCTTCCAATCCGTTTTCTCTCTAATTTTGTATCAAATTCCCATTTTTGATTTTTAGGGTTTAATTTATGTTATTTTTTAGTTTTAGGGTTTAATAAAAAATATTTTTTGTTTACCTTGTAACTTTGTGGATTATTTGAATACAATTTGTATTTGCATATCATCCGATACTTTGCTTGCTATGGTAAAATACATAAACCCCTTATGTTTATACCAAAAGGACACTAACCCCTCTCTAGTTTCAAAATATCAATTTTTCTCTTTTCATTATCCTTAAATCCAAAGTTTGTAAATACTAAACCCTAGATTCTAAACCCGAAAGCCATAAACCATAAAGCATAGACTATAACCCTTAAATTCTAAACTCCAAACCAAAACCCCCTAAATTTTAACTATTAAACCTTGTTAAAAGGAAAAATTGGCATTTTGAAACTAGATGGGGGTTAGTGTACTTTTAGTATAAGTATAGGTGGGTTTGTGTTTTTCACCGTTGCTTGCTAACCTTTTTCGGTTTTCTATGTTCCTTCCAAATCATATCCTTTTCGGGTTTATATGAAAACCCCATTTTCTGATTTTGAGGATTTAATTTTAGCTATTTTTAGTTTTAGAGTTTGATAAAAAAAAATTATTTGAACACATTTCATATTTTTGTAGATTATTTCATAAAGATTTTCATTTAGAGATCATCTAATGACTGGTATTAGCCATGCTACTATTTTAGAGATAAGATTCTTTTCTCTAACTTTATTTTCTTTTCATATGTTATATTTACGTGATTTTTCTATATTGTGCGTTTAATTAATCAATGTTATCCTTTGAATTTGGATGATAAACAACTAATTATATCTTCGAATCAAAATGATAAAGTACTCACAGTGTATAAGTATTTCTAGTCATCCTCAACTTATTGTAGACAATAATCTCCACCAAGTACTTGTTTATTATGAAAATTTGGTTTAATTTATTAAGTTTGAAAATTTTTCTTAATTGTTGTTGAAACAAATTTACTTTTTTTTTTATCTATAGGTTGATGACAAATTAAAAACCAAGTTTTTTTTTTGTTAATGGCGTAGATGAGGATACATAACCAAAATGTATATGCCGATCTATTACTTTGCTGTATTTTTTAATATAACATTTTATTGTTATGAAAACGTGATAAATAAATATTTTGTAGTATTTATTTTGTTATAAGTTGGGTAATGACATTATAAAACAGTTAATATTTGGTTAATGTTTCACATGAAAATTATTTGTTAATTATTTGATAATATATAACCAAAATGCTGTTTGGATATTGTGTTTTATAAACGCGGTCTATACCACAAAAGACTTCAATCATTAAAACGTAGACCATTCATTAAAATAGACTATGCTTATCTTTGACTTCGTAAAACATGGTTTATTAATCTAGAAAATCAATTTGTTTTGAATAAATTCGAATTTATTAATAAATTAAACACTAAATTTAAAACAAATAGCGTAGTCTATATTATACTAAGTAAGATTATGCTTTTTAATTACGTATAGTCTATATTATACTTAGCAAAATTATGGTTTTTTTTCCAAACGTATTCTATGATACCTTAGAAAAGACTGTGCTAGAAAAAACTATGGTTACAAAAATTTAAACGTAGTCTATGAGTTTTCTCTAGTAGGTGATAGTTGTTTTTAATTGTCCCTATCACTTAAATATTTCATTTTCATTATTTTTATGTATTTATTTTTTAAAAACTTTATTTTGAATAAAAAAACTAATTTTTATTTTGAATTAAAAATGATTACTGTTTTTTAGATTATACATAAAATATATATGTAAAAATATTATTTTTTTAAATTAAAAAATTAGTTATTTTTTGTTTGAGCAAAATTATTATTTCACATAGAAATAAGATTAGTAATTTTTAATTATTTATTAATTTCAAAAATATCAATTGTTTTATTATAAATTTTATTTTATACAAATTTTAAGCTAATGATCTTAATGATCATTTTTTTCTCATTACATTTCACTTCATGGCCCCAATCTCATTTATATCCGAACATATATTCCACCATGGATTAAATCTCACTGCTACATCAACTAATCTTACCACCATCGTTGTTTTCAGTCTCACTAGAATCAAACACATCATCTATTTAAATACACTCTTAGAAAAAACAATATCAAATAGACCCCTAGCAGCTTTAACATGTCAATTTTTTATTAAGAATATCTGATAAATGAATGTCTATCTCCATATTTATATACGTTTAAATGAAACAAAACAAATAACCATATTACCAAACTCCCTTCATCCAAATTTAAAGGAAAGAAGAGAAGCATTCATAGTAATTAAAAAAAAAATCTAATTCCCCCTATCTTACCCTTGTTGGTCCTTGTGCTTTCCGTTACCACTATCCATATATACCTTTGATATATTCACAAAATAAGAGTGTTCATACCATAAGGGTGAACTTTTTTCTAGAAAAGTTTATGCCACTAAATCCTTTTATTTTTTTTTTTAACTCTAACCATCAAGTTCACAATGAAACATTGGTGTAGCGAATGAATTTAGGTCGCCAAAAATAATATTGTCACTCTCCGTGTAGCTGCTAGAGTCTTGACAATCGAAATAAGTTTGAATATCATCTGGAAAGCTCCGACATGGCAGTTTGGGCTCTGATGGTGTTGATGGACAATCAACAACTGAGGTAATCTCTAGCATTTTCTCGACTTTTGATGATTGCAACAAAAGCCCTATTGTTGATGAAGCTGAGCCACCACCGCCATCGCCACCAAGTCGAGGCGGAGCCACCAAGCTATCGCCAGTACTGCAACTTTGAGGTTGGATGGAAACCCCCAATCTAGTGTCATGTTGAGGGCATGGGGTTGCTTTGGTGTCACCAGTAAGGATTTTTTTAGGGTTTTCAGAGTTATTAGAGTTACTACAGTGATTTGGACGTAGCCATCTAATGTAACGGCTAAGGTCAAAGTTTGTAACTGCATGTAGTCCTCGGTACTCTATGGCTGCCATGTCATATGCCGTCGCTGCTTCTTCTTGCGTCGCTGAAAAAACAAATAACTAATGAGCCATAAAAATAAGTGGTAGATACAATAAAATAGAGAACTAAATTTGCATGCAGAATTCGGTGGAGGTTTGGAGAGTTTACTCCAATGACGTCTTTTCAAATCTTAAATAGCTGAGTAGGCAGTTGAGGTTTGGTGAACTATTTCGCAACCAATTGGATTTGATTACAATTCACTCTCATCGTTTTCCCTACATATCTTCACTTGTTTAGTCCATTTCTAAATTATCCCCCAATAATAGAGACTACTTTAATTTAAAATATATTTACAATTTGAAATTAAAGCCTCCCATTAATTAATACAATGAAACTGACAATTGGAACAATCCTAACTTTGCATGTGCTAACTATGTGAAATTAAGTTGCCTAAGAATTTTGACATAAACCTCAGGTACTACAATTTTTTTTTGACAAGCATGACTAAGTACTATGGGTGTAATTTTTTGTGGGTCCTTTGTGTTTTTACAAAAAAAGAAAGTCATCATCAAAATCTTTATCTTAATATATTAGAGTAGGTTATATGAACGAATAAATAAGATTTGATATTGATTCATTTTGTGAAATTGAAATAGTTTTATGACTGATTGCTAAATCTACTGCCACTTCTCTCGTTTACCCAAGCTTGGGATGAGCTACATTAGCACTCAACACAGGTGGATTCACAATTAAGGTAATGCTAAAATCATTTGATTCACAATTAGACATTGAGAAGGAAAAAAAGAAAAAACAATAATTGAACCTTTCTTTTTAGTTTTTAGAGCAAAAAAAAAAACACGGATTAATTAGTTTTGGACAAATAGAATAGGGTAAATTTAAATATTTGTATACGTCTGAGATTATAACCTTACATAATTAGTACTTAGTTACAACTTTATTGAAGTTAATAGAAAATTATTGTCATGTTTTCATATAAGAGGTAATATTTTAAGACAAAATTAACTAGTTAGAGCTAATTATAGCCGGACATATTGTTTTTCAATATATAATTATTTCAGTTGACTAATTAAATCTAGCAAATAATATAGATAGGGAAAATGAGAGATTTAATTACCATATGTTCCAAGGTAGAGATATTTGTTGCCAAATACTCTGCCAATCCGAGCTTCCCATCTTCCGTTGTGATGGTGCCTACAATTTTAAGGAAATTTTAAGGTAGAGATATATAGCCTCGTTAACGAAATTTTACAGCTAGAATTTAGGACTGTGTCAAGAATGGTTGGTTCACTTTTTCGGAACTTTGACATATTTAAATCAAAGAACAACTGTTAAATATACATATATATGTGTGTATATATATATATATATATAAAACTCATGTACTTTGATTAAATGTGTGAATAGAGAACTAACTGAAAAATTCAACTAGTACCAAAAGTTCAATATACTATAATATAAATATTTGAGGGTTAGTTTATTTTTTAAATACTAAAAATTAGGTTTATAAGAAAATGAATTTAATTGTATCAACCAAGCAAATTAAAAAATAATAAAAAAGCAAACTCAAAGCACAAGACTCCCATATTATAGGATTTAAGGAAGATCATATGTATGTAGTTTTTATTCTACATTAACAGAGAAATTATTTTCGTAATTTTAACATGTGACTTTTAGATAAAAAAATATTTATAATTGCACCAATGCTCGCTCTCCAAATAATAATAATAATAATAATAATTTTTTATAACTAAAAAATAATTTAAAAAATTAAAGTTTTGGAAGAGCTAGAAATAACAAAAAATACAATAAGATGCTCATATATTCATTATGATTATAAAATACAATTGGAAGAAGAAGAATAAGTAAAAGAAGAAGAAGAAACCGCAAAAATTTTCACCTAGCTACGCCTCTATACTTCGAGATTCCGCGTGAAAATCCACTGCTTTTCCTGTAAATTAAACCAAGAAGTTTATTGAATTAAAAGTCAAATTATATTGTTTATGGTTTTAGTTTTAAGTAAGAACTACATATATTAGGATCTGATTTACTTATAGTTTTTTTTTTGTCAAAACCACCTGGTATCCCAACACCATTCTGATATAGGATTAATCCGAATTCAGGCCAAACAGGATCAAAGGGCGGCAAAGCTCTCCTTCAAAAGTTTTAACACAGTTATATACCCAAAACTTGAACTCGAAATCTCTGATTAAGTTAGAACAACCTCCTCCAAACTAATCTACATGTTTTTGGGTTAGGATCTGATTTACTTATACTTGAGTCATCAAAAGTAAGATCCATGATTTTACAGTGCCTCCTTGGAGTATATCTTCATATCCCATGCTCAAATTTACGTGCAACCACCTCTTTGTCACCACAAAAAAGGAAAAAAAAGGATTTTGCGTATGCTAATTAATTACCTCCTCAAAGATCCGATATATTCTTCTTTTGACAGATCCTCCATTTCCTTGAGCTCATTTTCATAAGTCGATAGCTACATCCAAAATAATAAATCTCGATGGGATTTCAACAGCTTCAATAAAAAAAAATTGTATAGGAGGCAATCAAACTTACTGGAAAATTAAGGATGGTAGTATCCTGTCCCCAGTACTTTAATGCTGCCAAGTCATATGCATGTGCTGCCGCTTGTTCATCATCATAAGCACCTAACCATAAACCAACACAATTTCATACTGACTAGAATTTCTTTACTACGAGTACAATTGACATGGGCTGTTTTAAATAGAAAATTAAAAAAAAAAATCATCAGGTGATTTTAAAACTCACCTAGATATACTGTATTAGTTTCAGTTCGATTCGTCGTCGCCGGTACCGTCAGTATAAGCAAAACCAAACATGAGATTCATTGTGTTCAAAAAAAAAACACATGGTTAGCTAACGGAGAAACATCATTACCCTGTCTGCCTTTTTTGTTCTGTGTTACATTCCAGCAATCCTTATCCCACAGATGAGCTTCAAATCGCCCTGTCCATCGGTGCCTAATTACACCAATAAATTAAGCAACATAATTTCAAGAAAAAAAATGAGCAATGAAACATGATGGTAAATATTTATAACTATATATATATAGTTTGCTAATTGACCTTGTAACACCTCGATAAATCGAGCTACGTTGGGAAGGAGAGTTGCGGGGAACACTTTTACGAGTCCGTTTCATTTCAGTTGCACTAGTGTTTTGATGCTCAGTTCTGTTCTTTTGGGTTTGGCGTGAGATTTTCGCCATGAAAATTAGCAGAGCTGAAGAGTACTCACGTACAGTGGGGAAAGAAAGAGAGAAGAAGAGTAACAAGTAAGGGTCCTCCGACGAGAGAGGGTTTAAAAGGGAATGAAGGCAGAAAAGGAGTTTGGTTTTTGCTTTTCTTTCCAGTGTTTTTGATGGCATAATTGAGAGAGAACCGACAAAGTAGTCTTGTCGGCCGTCTTCCAGCGGCCTTTTCTCTATTAGCTTTTCTTTTGTCCTCGATTTTATTTATTATTTTTTTTACGGATAATTATTTAATACATTAACCAACCATAGATTGAAAAAAAGTAAAAGTAAAATAATTTTTTTTTCATATTTAAATAAAGTTCGAATCTTATTCTTAGGAGGAGTTTCTTGTTTACCACTCTCAATTCATACAGGATTAATCTCAAATTACAAAATAGATGAGGATATTTGTGTTTACACGAAAAAAATTACTGAATGCATTACCAATAGAGTTTTTTAACTTCACAAACCAAATTAAAATAATAACGCATTCCTATTTTATTTATTTTTTATTTTTAAAAGACGTGTGTTATAATCATCACATCGCTTGTGGAGTTTAAAAACCCCACTGATGATATATTAGATATTAATATTGAGAATAGCTTATATTAAGATAATGTTAAAATATTCACTTTTTAGGATCCAATTATATAATGCCATGTTATAATTTTTTAAATACATACAATAATTACTTTATGTGTGTGTATATATATCCTAACCAAATCAACTCATTAAACACATTCAAAATTTCACAAAATCATATTCCTAAATAACTGAAACAAAAGTGAAAAAGGAAACTCCTTAAACAGAGACTAACACGACCAATTACACTTTTCTTCTACTATTGTTTCATTTCCCTGGATTACTTGAGCTTTGAGCTATGGTATATAATTGACGGAGACAAACCAGATTAAAATGATGACACATTCTTATTTTGTTTATTTTTTATTTTTTCATATTTTTAAAAGACGTATGTTATAATCATAACATCGCCTATGGAGTTTAAAAACTCCACTGACGATATATTAGATATTACTATTGAGAATAACTTATATTAAGAGAGAAAAATTATCCTATACACTGTCAGTAGAATTTTTTAACTCCACAAGCGGAATTAGGATAATGACATGTGTCCCATTTTATTTATTATTTATTATTTTAATATTTTTAAAGGACACATGTCATTATCCTAACCCTGCTTGTGGAGTTAAAAAACTTCACTGACAGTGGATAAGATAATAATTCATTAAGAGAATGCTAAAATATTTACTTTTTAGGCTTCAATTATATAATGCCATGTCATAATTTTTTAAATACATACAATAATTACTTTATGTGTGTGTATATATATATCCTAACCAAATCAACTCATTAAACACATTCAAAACTTCACAAAATCATATTCCTAAATAATTGAAACAAAAGTGAAAAAGGAAACTCCTTAAACAGAGACTAACACCACCAATTACACTTTTCTTCTACTATTTTTTCATTTCCCTGGATTACTTGAGCTTTGAGCTATGGTATATATTTGACGAGCCAAAATGTGTTCCTAACACAAATAATTCTCAACCCTTAATATGCCAATTTGCTGGAGAACTTCAAGAATACAAATGAAAATCTCGAAAAGTTTATCATCTTTAGAGAATAAAATAATAAGAGTTATAATTGGATAAAGAAGACAATAAAAGGCGCTCAAAAACAAAATGATTGGTGGAATGAAACCGGCTTGAAAAATCAGAGGTGAAAAATTTGAAAATCAAGTTTATAATTTTTTATTTTTCCTCTCAAACTCTAAACCTTTAAGAATTGTTTTTTTTCCACAATAAATCATCTTTGGATTTTTTATTTTAAGTTTGATAAAATTAATTATTAATTTTAATTAGATTAACTAGAATTAAATGGATCAATTAATGTTTTGATTTGGTGAGGATGTGTATAAGATAAATATTGTATGTGTTTAACAAATTATAACATAGCATTGTATTATTGGTACCTAAAAAATATATGCTTTAAGATCATTCTAATATAAGTTATTCTCAATCAAATATATGCTTTAAGATCATTCCAATATAAGTTATTCTCAATCAATCTTTTTTATGTGATTGCAAAAATCTCCGCTTACATTATTAACAGATCATAAAACTGCTTTCCTTTATTGCTTTGTAAAATTCTGTTTCAAGCTGTTTATACAGCGAAAATTGATTATTACGCTTTCATTTTCCTTTATTTTACTTTTAATTAATAACATTTTCTTTATTTGTAATAACTAATAACCCAATTGCGTCCCTTACCTACCAATTTACTTGTATACTTTTCTAAAGTTAAAGACAAATTAGATCAGATGCACTTTTTTTTTTTGAAAAATAACAAATTGGATGCTCCATTCTAAGGGTGTAAACTAGTTAAGCTAGTCATTAGCTATTCGATTTCAATCTCATGATTACTTAAGTTTTACTCATTTATTTTCTAGTTGAGTTCGAACTTCTTAATACTTGGATTGAACCACTCCCAAGTTTTATTAAGCTTTGTTAAGATATATATAATATTTTATTATTAAATTATCATTTTATTCTCATAATATATAGTTAAAATTGATAAATTGAACCGAGCTCAAACCTAATATTAAATTGTCTCAACTCGACTGAATTACACCTTACTCCATTCCATTGAATCTTATCTAATATTAAATTAAATATGATAATTATTCTATACACTGTCAATAAAATACTTTTAGTCCACAAGTAGTGTTACAATTATGACACATGTTTTATAAAAATATTAAAAAATAAAAATAAATAAAATAGGACACGTGTCACGATCCTATCATCGCTTGTGGAATAAAAATATTCCACTGACAATGTATGAAATAATTATCCAATTAAATATCATTCTATACTTTACCGAAAGTGTTTTAAATTGCACCAATGAGATTAGAATATAGAATCACTAGTCTACTTAATTGTTATTCTAATTTATTTTTTTTCAAATACTATGATAAAATTAAAAAAAAATAAGAACTCTATAATCTCGATTGCAACTTAATTATATCAAAGATAATAATCCATAAGAAATTAAAAATTGAAAAGTTTAGGCTTATTATAGGCCTCATTTTTCGATTTTTCCCATGAGGCACTTCTTTCCTTAATTTTCTTTACATTTCCAAAAGGAAAAAAATGTGCTGCAAAAACTATTTTGTTTTTACCTTCTTTTTCCCTTTTCTTGTTACTTAATTCAAAACCATATAATACGTTACTCCAAAAATACACCACAACTGATTTTTTTTTCACGATGACATTTTTTATTGTATATAATACCATATTGTATTTTTTCAATTGGTCCTGACTTTTTATCCTACCACGTTTTTTTCACAAGTATTTTTAATTATGACAAAGAATCATTTCTAACAAAATTTGAAGTGTGACCATAAATTTGCTTCAAAATTAAAAGTACAGTGCAAAATTAGTCGATTCAGTTTCAACAAATGATCATATGAAAACAGTGACAAATTTATACATTTTCCCTAATTAACGGATTAGGATCACATTTCTCCTCATTCACAGTTAATTTAATTCAATTTTGATCATGATCATTTTCTTTTGGGAAGAGGGTTCTATATTTATATGGATTTTTTAAAATGAAATGTGTGTGTATATATATATATATATATATATATATATATATATATTTATGGATATAAGAATATTTATTTTTATATGCTACAGTGGGCTGTAAATCTACAGAGGACTTTGAACAGAGATGGTCCAAAGCAAAGGAGCTACGTAGCTTAGAATGCAACATTTACTATTGTTATCGGTGCGCCATATTATGCGGCGCATGCCTGAATTTTCAGCTAACCACATAAAAGCTTGAACAAGGACAAATATATAATTATTATATTTATAAGAACGAAATTTTAACAACTCCTCTTTCTAGAAGAATCTCCACCGAAGGAGAAGATCTCAACAACATGTACACAACAAGTAGTTAGAAGAATTAAAAATAGACTTTTTTTTTAATTATTTAGATATGATTCAAATTTTAAAATTATTACTATTGAAAAAATTTTATGTAATCCGAATAAAATTAATTTCAAATTATAAAACGGACGAATATTGTTGCAATTAAAAAAAAAATCTCATCAACATGTCAATGGGTTCGTTGGGTTGGGTACTACGTGCTAGGGTCGGTTAGGTTAGGTTAGGTTAACACTATATAACAAAAGGTCAGCGATTGGAAATAAATTAAAGTAGGGTGGGGGCATTCAGCAAAAGTAAGTAACACGTAAAAATGAAATTTGAGGAAAAGGACTATCCCTAACTTTATTGATATGTTTGGTCGAACTCGCAGTAGCAATTTTGATGTTTAGTGACACGGTGAGAGATTGTTTCACTGCCACTTGCCACGTTGTGTGGTAGAAAGATAGATATATATATATATATATATATATATATATATATATATAGAGAGAGAGAGAGAGAGAGAGAGAGAGAGAGAGAGAGAAGCGAGGAGAGATTCATTTGTATTGATGTAAAATTAAATTAATTTTATTTACTTTCATATCTATTTTTATCCAACAATTGAGTTTTATATTTTATTCACGTAAATAATGCATACTAAATTTCAAGTTAATCAAATATGTTTAACTATTCGTTGCATGATAAACTCGCGTTTATCTCTGTGGCTTAATTTAAAATCTAACAAAAATTATTTTAAATTGGCCATTATTCTTAAATTTTAAGAATTACATACACTCACATAATGGACATAATTAGAAGTGATAGTTATTTAGCCTATGTTTGGATTGAGGGTGGGGAAGGGAAAGGAAAGGAAAGTAAAGTAAAACAAAGGAAGGTTGTAAATCTTTCCTTTGTTTAGGAAGATTTTTTAGTTAGGGAAAGGAAAGAGAGGGAGAGTGAGCACCCCTTGCTTTCTCTTGAGTTACTCAATTTTTTTAAAACCCCAATTTGGGGTAAAGGGGAAGGAAAGGAAACTTGAAAAAAGTTTTAACATGTAGAATGTCAAATTTAACCTTATTATCTTATAAAATTTAAAACAAAAAGGGTTATAATTAGAAAAAAAACATTACAATGAATCATTTCCTTTCTTTTCCATTGTTTAACCAAACAAGAATTACGAGGATTCTTTTCCTTTCCTTTCCTTTATTAATTTTTGCTATCCAAACAAGGGGTACATGCACCCTTTCCTTTCCTCTCCTTTCCTCTAGTTTATATTCCTTTCCTTTCTATTCCTTTCCTTTACTAATGTTTATCCAAACATAGTGTTAATGAAATGCAGACAGCTCCTCTCTCTCTCAAAACATAATGTACTCCATCTATATTGTAAACAAAAGAAAAAATCAAAGCAAAAGAAAGAAATTTGTTTACCGTTACAAAGACTGTAATAATGGCTTCTCTTTCTTCTTCTCTAACACCCAAGGCAAATAGAGGTATGTATAACATGAGATATCTAGTATTAGAAGATCCCATATATTTGATAAGATAAATTTTATGTATATGATTAAACTTACATGTAGTATCAGATTTTGGTTGTTTTAAATTAGATATATTCTGCGAAAAATTCCTGACCTTTTTTTATTTCTTTGCCATAATATAAAATTTTACGATTTTAAAGAAATATTCTCAAAAATTGATCAGAAAATTAAGAATTACACAATTTTTCTGTTCAACTTTAAAAACACAATTTAATGTAAAGTAATCTTGAATGATAGCCATGATTAAATAATGATGATGAACTCACATGCATGAGAAACAAACTGGCGACCATAAGAAGTGTGAACTAAGAATGACCATAAACTACTGTTTATTTGTTTGCTTATTGGATGAGATTATAATTGGATAATTATAACAATTAATTATGTGGGTTAATTATGTCTTATACATGTGCATACAATTAACATAAAAGAAATTAAAGAAACATATTAATTAATGTTACATGCAATTCTCAAATTAATTGAGTTCACGTTTTGGCATATATATATATATATATATATGAAACCTCCCTTGTTTGAAAGATATACATTTATATTTGCCTTGATTGTGATTGATCATGATGATGAATTGACGATGATTTTTTATGATGATCTTGTCGATTAATGATAACAATGATGATTAATAAAATGATGATCATGTTTGTTCAATTTTCACAATTCTATGTGGGAATTAATTTTTATTGAGTAATCTTATATTTTGTTTGATTTACTATTATGAATGATTACATGAATGTCAATAAATATTTTATGATTATCTATAATTGTTTTGCTGTTATGTTAATTTTTGGTAATGTATACGATTTTGTATATGTAAGTGTTTATCGAAAAATTAAAGTTTAATTTGTAAAAAAAATATATATATTAATATTCAATTAGATCCTAAAGTTTTTATCTAAGAATAATGAGTTAAAAATTAATATTAATTGCTAGAACTTAATAAATTTGACAAAAGGTAAATTATTATTCAACAATTAATGATATTACAGGAGGTAAATTAATATATTGATTGAATATGTTAATTATCCAAAGATAAAATATATATTCAATTTTAAATATTTATCTACCCATTAAAATTCATACATTTAGCTCATTTAAAGAAAAATTTATTGTAAAATTTACCCAAATGAAATTTCCTTTATATTTGTGTTATGTTTATTAATGCATCTATATTGTGGTATCTAGCAAAAGGAGAACTGGTATATATTTTATTGATTATTTTGCTGAATTCATCATAATTAAATGTGAGTTTTATTTGTTTTGTTTTGTAGTTATTGTAATTAATTCACATGCATCATCTGTTGTTGTATTCAATATAGCATGAACTTTTCAGAATGGCAAAAGCAAGATGATTTCCACTTAAGAGTCTTAGATCTTGATTTAGCTCTCCTTCAGGAAAAACCTGCTGCTAGTAAAGATTCAAGTAGTGAGGCTAAGACGTCACATCATATTGCATGGGAAATAAGCAACCGATTTGTGAGGACCACATTTTCCTAATACCTAGTATAAGTTTTTCCTTATGGAAATTGAAGAGCAAGAGTTAATCGCTAAGATCTATTTATAATGAAAGTGGACGTGTGGCTTCGCGAGATTTGTTATGACCTGAAATGACCCCAAAAGGGTAGATAATTGATATTTGGAGTTTGATCTATCTATGATAAGAAATTTGACTTGATCAAAGTTCAATTCCAGGTACCGAAAAGAGTTATAGTTAATGTTATGCTTTGTAAGGATCGAAAAAAACCGTGAAGCAGGCCTTATGGAATTTTCTACAATTCGGAATGGAGTCAGATTATAGATTATCAATATTGAGAGTGAAACTCAGAGACGATAAGAAACCGCATCTCAGTGTTCATCCGTTTGAACATACTTAGATTTACGTGCAATAAATCCAAAAATAATGGTTTTATCCATAACCAAATTAAATATTTTTAAATATTGGTCAATGCAATTTGACTTTTAATCTACAAACTGTTGCAGTCAGTCCCTCATGTGAAGATGTCAAACCCTGTTCCAACTCAATTAGCAAACTTAAGTGAAAATGCTAAAAACAACGTGAATGAGTTTAAAAGCCTTCACTAGAGGCTATTTTGGCTCAAAACCCTAAATGGTCATCCACCACCACCCAAAGTCAATTATTTGACTTATGATTAAAGTATATGATAAGAATGAGTATTAAAATATTTTAATATTATTTTATCTCTTTAAATATTAGCTATACATTAAACTAACACTTGTTAAGCTTATATGAATTAAGGTTTAAATGTTGTCATCTTTTGTAAGATATTATGTATTAATAATATTATTATATTAAATAATGATGAGTACCTTTACCATAAAAGGTGACTCCCTTAAGACATGTTTGGTTAAATTAATATAATTGAATTAATGCCTTATAACTTTAGTTTTCAACCAAACTAGGTATAGGGAATAATAAAAACTAATGAGGGCACCTTCGTAAATTGTTAAGAAGATATTATTAATACTATATTTAATATATAAATGATAAGATATCATCACTTACCTTTGTCTTTGGCAAGCCATAAGTAAAAAGTGAGAGAAAGCTTAAGTTTTCTTAGTGAGAGAAACCTAGTGAAACACCTACCTAGCCTCTCCATACCAAAAAGTGACCTAAAGGAGAATTGTTCTACTCGACTAGCGCTACAACATACTATAATTTGAGTTTTGGGAGAAGTCATTTGTTGGATGAAAAACACCCCTAAAATTTTGGCCATTAAGGTAACCTAGAGAGAGAAATTTCAATTTTGGTTCTAATTGACCTATGTGATAGTTTTATTATTGTTAAGCATGTTTGTAGTGTTATTTTAAAACAAATCAATGTGCAAGGTACCTCTTTAGGTTCAACCACTTAGGGTTTGTGGGGTTAGGTTACTTTGTTTCACGCTAATGATATATGTTAATAAGAATATGGAATCAAAATTTGAAAATATCAAGTGTAGAGAAAGGATGTACATTTGGCTAGGAGAAGAACAGGGTGCTACCATGCTTAAATTGCTACCAAATTTACTTAGGATAGTGTTTTAATGATAATAAGACTAATGGTGAAGTCCAAATGGAAAACTGATAAGTTTTGACACTAGTTGCAATTTTTGGTCTAGGTATGAAGTGACTGAAATTGTTGTTGTATTAGAAAATAAAGAAGATATTTAAGAGCCTTAAATATTTCGTGAAGGAAGTTTTGAAACTGAACATGATTGAATTATTTTCTATAGCTTCGAAGGGAATTGGTGGATGTCGGGAGAGTAAGCGAATATATGCTCGCTTACTTATACTCTTGCTGCTAAATCCACTATATTGGACTGCATCGTAACTATATTGGCAGGGGACATGTATAACGAGATGTAGGAGATACTGTGATTGCATTGAAATTAGCTGGTTGTGGTTATATTAAACTGTGTTTGACATCTAGAAGGTTTTAACTATCGTACCGCTACACAGTCGTAATTTCAAACAAACGTTAGATTATTATAAATTTGAATTAAGTTTTATAGTGTAGGAAAAGTCTAGTGCACTTAGGTTTAGATGATTTGTTATTGGTTTTACACGAGTTTTGAAAAGCTTAATGGTTTCCCAAATGGTTTATGGTTTTTAAGGTATAATGTAGTGGTTTTGTGAAGTAGTGAAGTAGTTGATTTGCATATTGATTTTCAAGTGAAATTTTTTGAACTTGATTTGATATTTAGTTGTAGGAAAAGAATGATTTTAATACTTTGATTTTGGAACCAATTATCTGATAACGTATTGAAATGTTTATACTATGGCTTTTGGAATTTGTTTTAACATTTTTTGAATATTTGGAGATTGTTAGCTCCCCGTAGTTGCCTTCTTGTTAATCATGTCGTATTGTATCTAAATTTTGAACTCTAAACTATTGTTCAACCTTGATCCAATCATCATCCGTCTCAGTTGTTACCTGATCAGTGCACACTATAGAGCCCTCTTGACTATGGCCATATGTCTATGTTATTCTCCCCATATGGGTGATCTGACTTATCCTTCCTATATGGCCGATTTGATTTATTCTCCTTTTATGGGTGATCTGAAAGCTTCATGATTTCTATTAGGATGTTGCCTTGTCTCCATATTAATCTATTTTGTCTAAATGTTATTAATATCTGAATTCTGGTATTTGAACTCTAAAGATTTGATTTGATTATTTACTAGTGTTTTAAATACCTCTGTTTGTTTTCATATTGACATAATTTTGGAATTATTGAATGTTTTCACTCTGATCAGAATACACATGAATTCTTTCTCTGTCAGTTACACTTAGAATCTCTGTACTTATGAGAGTTTGGATCCAAGAATAATGAGGTGCTTTAAAGCATCCTTCCTAAAGTACCTCTAAACTCCTGATCCAACTATGAAGGACACTTTGTCCAAGTCTTTGTCCAATGTTTTACTGTTATCAAATTTCATATTGTCACCTAGAAATATGTATAGGATACTTGCATATAGTTGCATGGTATTTGTTCTTTTATATATGTTTCTTACTAGGCATAATCTCATCCCCTTCTTTCACCTTACAAATTATCTACAGTAGTAACCGCTACAATGAGATAAGACTTTTGATTGTATTTCTTTGAGGCTTTTGCTTTGTACCTTGAAGGTATACATTGTACAGCTTACTTTATGTATCCAGACTATTGTACAGTACCTTAGTTATGTAAATGGGATATAAATTAAACAGGTTGGATGTCTATTATAGTCTTATGATAATTAGAATGAATATACACATAATGTTGATAGTTGAATATATGGTACATACTAATTTTGAGGTTGTTTGCCCTGAGTTTAAGTATGAAATGATTTTAATTAGACTTGATGGAATTGAGATGGGAATAAAGGAAGAATGTATGCTTACTGTGAATGATTGAAGTGGAGCCAATCAGAGTTGTTGGGTATTGACTTTAACTGAGTAAGTTTTAGCTTAATACTGAAATTGGAACACTAAGCACAGCCAAACCAAACGCAATAAAAAGGAAAAAGTTAGTTCAAATTTTACGTAATCAAGACGTTACTAGATTATCATAAAGTTTTTGCGAATTACAATGCGAATTACAATTCTAACAACATTAAGACTACGATTCCACAAACTGAGAATGCTAAGGAATATCTAAGTTTTGTAGAATAAAGGTTTTGTTGTGCAAACAAGTCACTTGCTAGTACCTTAATCGCTGAGCTTACAACTACGAAGTACAATGATTTAATAAGCATGCAACAACATATCATTGAGATGACAAATATTGTTACAAGGCTTAAAACTTTGTGTGTAGCAATAAAGGACTCCTTTTTAATTCAATTTATTCTAAACTCCTTACCTCCTAAATATAGGCCATTTCAAATTTATTACAACACTATAAAGGATAAGTGAAATATTAATAACTTGGCTAGTAGGCTTGTACAAGAGGAAGCAAGACTCAAGAGTCAAAAGAGTCACTTTGTTAACCTAATAGGAAAAGGAGTTGTGAAAGGATTCAAAGCCAAAAGGTTTAAGAAAAAGAAATGGTCTGCCAATGATTCTTAGATTGAAAAAGAGAAACAAATGATAGAAAAGTGTTATTTTTGCAAGAAAGTTGGGCACTATTAGAAAAACTGTCATAAACTAAAAACTTGGTTTGAAAAAAAAAGGAATTTCCAGTACTTTTGAATGCTATAAATCAAATTTAAGTGAAGTTCTTAATAATACTTGGTGGCTTGATTCTGGTGGTACAACTCATGTTACCAATACTATGTAAGGATTCCTTACAATTTGAACTGCAAATCCAAGAAATAACATTCTGTTTATGGGGAACCGCATGAAGGTTCCTGTTGAAGGCATAGGGTCTTACAAATTGGTCTTGGACACTAGACATCATTTGGACCTTTATGATACACTCTATGTATCTTTAATTTTTAGAAACCTTGTTTCTTTACAAAAATTGGACAATTGTGATTTTTATGTTAATTTCTGTTTTGGAAGTTTTAATCTATATAAAAACTCTATTCTTTATGGATCGAGTTTTATTATTATGGTTTGTATAGAATAAAATTTGACAATTTTTTCACTGAATCTTTACATGTCACACATAGTTGTTTTGGTTCAAAATGTAGCATGCTTAATGAAAATTTTGCTTATTTATGACAGACGTTTAAGTCATATCTCCAAATAAAGGTTAGAAAGATTGGTAAAGAATGGGATTTTACAAAATCTAGATTTTACTGATTTTGGAACTTCCTTAGATTGTATAAGGGGACAACAAACCAAACATACCAAGAAAGGAGGCACGAGAAGTACATAGCTTCTTGAAATAATACACACTGATATATATGAACCTTTTGATGTTCCATCCTTTAATGGAGAAAAGTATTTCATCACTTTCATTGATGATTATTCACGTTATGGATATATTTATCTACTTAAGGAAAAATCTCAAGTTGTAGATGTTTTGGAAATATTCCTCTAAATGAGGTTGAGAGATAATTAGATAGAAAAGTGAAAATCATAAGATCTAATAAAGGCGGTGAATACTATAGGAAATATGATGAATCAAGACAATGTCCTAGTCTATTTGCTAAAGTCTTTTGAAAAATGTTGCATATGTGCACAATATACTATGCCTGGTACACCTCAACAGAAGGTAGCAGAAAGGCAAAATCAGACCTTAAATAATATGGTTAGGAGCATGATTAGTAACTCCGCGTGACCTAAATTCTTATGGATGCAGGCACTAAAAACCATAGCTTATTTATTGAATAAGGTTCTAACCAAAACAATTCAAAAGACATCTTTTAAACTGTGGATGGGAAGGAAACCAAGTTTAAGGAACCTGCATGTTTGAGGTTGCCTAGCATAAGTAAGAGTGTGTAATCCATAAGAGAAAATGTTAGATTCTTGAACTGTAAGTGGATACTTTATGGGTTATCCTAATAAATCCAAAGAATATAAGTTCTACTGTCCAAACTATAGTCCGAAAATAATTGAAACTGGTAATGCTAAGTTTCTTGACAATGCTGAAGTTAGTGGAGTGTAGAACGTCAAGTTGTGGAAATAAAAGAGATAAGGATGAATGTTCCTTTATCCATTATTGATCATAAATCCACAATTGGCATTAATGCTGACCCAACATTTGTGGAATGAGACAATAATGTTTGTCAATATTTGAACGATGATACACCTTCACAATTTGATGTCAGACCCTATGATGATCAGGGATCTGATATTCAACCTAATGAAGAAAGGTCGAATACAAATGAATCTCAATGAATAATGTTAAGAAGATCTTAAAGGGAAAAGAGATTGGTTGTTTCGGAAGGCTATGAGATTTATTTACAGGAAACAGACTTTGATATTGGAATTGATAAAGATCCAGTTTCCTTTTCACAAGCCATAGAACGTTCAGAATCTATTAAATGGATTAATGCTACGAAGGAAGAGTTAAAATCAATGGAACAAAAAAAAGTTTGGGATCTAGTTGAATTGCCAGAAGGATGTAAAAAAGTTGGTTGTAAATGAGTCTTCAAGACAAAACTCAACTCAAAAGGCAAGGTAGAACGTTATTAAGCCAAACTTGTTGCAAGGGTTATACTAAAAAAGATGGCATTGATTATACAGAGACATTCTCTCATGTATCTAAGAAAGATTCATTAAAAATAATTATGACATTAGTAGCTCAATATGATCTAGGAAGTTTATATAAATCAACCTGAAGGTTTTTCCATAAGAAGTAAAGGTCAAATAGAGTGTAAACTTAAAAAGTCAATATATGGGCTAAAACAAGCTTCCTGACAATGGTACATTAAGTTCAATATTATTATTACATCTTTTGGTTTTAATGAAAATATTGTATATTGTTGTTTATACCAAAAGATCAGTGGGAGAAAGTTTATATTTTTATTCCTATATGTTGATGATTTTTTTGCTTGTAGTAAATGATTTAAGTATACTGCATGAATTTAAGGATTTTTTCTTTGAGAATTTTGAGGTGAAAGATATAGGACAGGCTTCTTATGAGATTGGAATATTTTCTATTCCGAAAAGATCAAAATGAATAATAGGCCTATCTCATAAAGCATATATCAATAAAATTCTCAAAAAATTTAATATGAGTAAACCTTCACCTAGGATTGTTCCCATTTAAAAAGGTGATAAATTTAGTCTCATGCGGTGTCTAAAGAATTAATTAGAATGAAAGGAAATGAAATCAATTCCTTACGGATCTGTTGTTGGAAGCTTAATGTACCAACAAACCTATACTAGACAAGATATAAGTTTTGCAGTCGAAATGTTAGGCAGGTATCAAGGTAATCCTAGAATTGATCATTGGAAGGCTACAGAGAAAGTTTTAAGGTACCTGCAAGGAACAAAGAATTATATGCTCACATATAAGAGATCTGATCAACTAGAGGTAGTTAGATACACGAATTTCATATTTTACTGGATGCCTTGACAGCATGAAGTCCACTTTTGGTTATCTGTTTCATTTAGCTAAAGTAACAGTTTCATGGAAAAGAGCAAAACCGATTGTCACCAATTCATCCACGATGAAAGCAGAATTTGTGACTTACTTTAAAGCTACAATTAATGCATTATGGATGCGGAACTTTTTTTTAGGACTTGGGGTTGTCAATACCATGACCAAGCCGTTAAAAATTTATTGTGGTAACTCCGCAATAATATTCTTCTCCAAGAATGACAAATACTTTAGAAGTGCCACACATATGAATTGAAGTATTTTGTCGTTAAGGAGGAGGTTCAGAAACAAACAATATCCAATCAGCACATTAGTATTGACCTCATGATTGCTGACCCATTAATGAAGGGTATATAACCCAAACTATTTAAGGAATATGTTCTTAAGAAGGATCTTAATTGTAATGATGTTTTGTAGTGACACAATTTGAGCTCAATGATATGTTTCTAACACTATTATGTTTTCCTGTTCTATAATGTTATATATACATGATTGTTTGATATTGACAGGAAAAGACTTACCAAGTCATTATTGTGGACCATAATGAAATTATAATATAATGATAATTTAAAGATCTAATATAATAAATTGTGGGTGTTGTAATATAAACCCACATTTATCTATATGGCTCAATTTAAAGAAGTCATTTTAAATTGGCTACTCTCCCTAAATTTTAGGAATCACATCCACTCATATGATGGATATGACTGGTAGTAGTAGTTATTTAATTAAATGCAAACAGGTCCTCTCTCTCTCTCTCTCAATACGTACAGTACTTTATCTACACCATAAACAAAAAAATTAGAGCAAGAGAGAGAAACTTGTTTACTATTACAAAGGCTGCAATAGTGGCTTCTTCTTCTTCTTCACTAATGCTCACAGCAGATAGAGGTGTGTATATCATTATTATATTATGTAAAAGCATAAGATATCTAGTCTTAGAAGATCCTAGATAATTGATATGACAAATTTCATGTATATGATTAAACTTACATTCATTTCATGATAATTAAATATCAACCATTATTATATTTAAAAAATGTTATTCTTGATTAAAATGATAAAAATATCGTATTCATTAAAAAAATTTACGTGCATGACAGATGCAAGTATATTGTTAAATTTATTGATTGGTTTCGAAAAATATTACTCCTATTTAAACTTATAAAAAGTGTGTAAAATGATCTGTTTTACACTAGTCTAAGTGAATTTACTCTTTGATATATATATATATATATATATATATATATATATATATATATATATATATATAGAGAGAGAGAGAGAGAGAGAGAGAGAGAGAGAGAGAGAGAGCGAGAGAGAGAGAGAGAGAGAGAGAGAGTTTGTATATGATGAATTAACAGTGTATAGTCTCTATACATTGTAAATACATCAGAAGTTGACACCTAATCAATAATCAAACTAAAAAAAGATATCAAGCCCTTAAGAATAAATAGAAATAATTTTTTTTCAATTTGCCCATAAAAGCTTATTGATGAGGTGTCAACTTCTAATATATTGACAGTGTATAGCAACTGTACACTGTCAGTGCATCATATAAAAATCCTTATATATAAGGAGGGATCCACTTATACATTTGTAAAACTAATTTAATTTTGCACACCTTTATATCTTTTTATACGATTTATATATTTTTAATCTGTCCATTAACTTTTATGTTTTATTTACATAGATTATGCACGTCGAATTTTAAGTTAATTAAAAGTATCTAACTATTTGTTCTGTAATAATAAAATTTCAATTGTTAATATATATATATATATATATATATTGAAAAAAAAGCGTTATGCTTGATTAAAATGATAACAATATCGAATTGACTCAAAAATTTATATGCATGATAGTACACGTAGATTATTAAATCTAACGGTTGGTTTGTAAAAATATTAATCCCATATGAAGTTATAAAAAATGTGTTAAACACTTAATTTTACACTTATGTGACTCGATATGTATATATATGTGTGTGTGTGTGTGTGTGTGTGTGTGTGTGTATGTGTGTGTGTGTGTGTACACAGAGAGAGAGAGAGAGAGAGAGAGAGAGAGAGAGATATATATATATATATATATATATATATATATATATATGGAGGATTCCTTTACATCAGTATAAAATAATTTTGTTTTACACTTTTTTTATATATTCATTTAGGATTAATATTTTTACTAATCAACTGTTAGATTTAACAACTTACTCGTATCTATCATGCTCGTAAAGTTTACGGTCAATCTAATAACTTTATCATTTCGATCGAGAATAGAATATTTTTCAATATATATTAACAATTAAAATTTTATTGTTATAAAAAACTAATAGTTAAACATTTTTTATTAACTTGAAATTTTGTATACATAATCTACTTAAACAGAGTATAATACTCAATTGTCGAATTAAAAAATGTAAAGTATATATGAAGAGGAATCTATTTACGTTAGTGTTAAAAGAAAATGGTGTTACAAACTTTTATAACGTCATATAGAATTAATTTTTTTGTAAACCAACAATTAGATTTAACAACCTACTCATATATATCAAGAACATAAATTGTTTAGTCAATCCAATAATCCGGTCATTTTAATTAAGACTAGCATTTTTTACAATATATATTAATGGTTGAAATTTTACTATTATGATACAAATAGTTAGACATTTTCAATTAATATGAAATTTAATGTGCATGATCTATGTGGAATAGAACATAAAATTCAATGGTTGGATTAAAAAAATTATAAATAGTATGAAAAGATATGAAAATGTGTAAAACTAAATTAGTTTTACACTAGTGTAAGTCAATCCATATATATAATGTAAGGAAAAAAAGAAAAATGAAGAAAATTATTATTTTAAGCCTTTTATTCATATTTTGTACGAGAATAACAAATGGAATAAAAAAAAGGGTAAAATCATAACTTAAACTATTATCATAATATTATAATGGAATTTGTTAACGTAATTTCGCAATTGAATTAGGCTAAATGATTATGCAATTTCACAGTTGATTTAGCCTAATTGATTACGATTGATTTAAGGCTTGATTATAGTGTTTATTATGATTCTATTTCTTGATTGTCATTATCATCATCATCATTAGAACCTTTATCCCAAGAGATTGGAGTAAGCTACATGAACCAATATTTGAAATCACATTAAATCATCCATATGAATTCTCCTACTCCACACATTCCTATCTAAGGCAATGCCTTCATCCAACTCTAATACCTCCATATCTTTCCAAATTACTCCCTTCCAAGTCTTTTTCGATCTTCCTCTAGTCTTGACCCTTCTTTCCTCATTCATAGCCTCCACTCTCCTAATTTGAGTATCTACAGATCTACATCATATGTGTCCAAACCAACATTAATGACTTTCACACATCTTGTCTTCGATAGGTACTACTCCAACCATCTTGCGAATGTTTTCATATCTCATTCTATCTTTTCTTGTATATCCACACATCTACGCAATATTTGTTTTTTTTTCTACATTTATCTTTTATCTATGCAGCCTCTTAATCTCATTTTGTTTCTTGATTGTAATTATGTTAATTGTGATTGTGTTTCCTTTATTATTACAATCCATTTCCTAGAGTTTTTTTCCCATAAAGGGATGTTTTAAAATTTGTATTCTTTAATAGGTTTAGTTTTAAACTTATTTCCCTAGATAAGGTACTTTAAGCCAAATCATCATCTTCTTCCTTCAAATCTTTTTTTTTTAAGCCAAATATTGTCCCGTTACCTTGTAAGTTGGTTCTTTCCCCTATGTTTAACTCTGTTCTGACAAATAGTTTTTTATCGATTTTAATGGTTAATTTAAGCAATGGAAGAAGAGTTATTAACAAATGCAAAAGAGCCTTTGCAAAACAAGGAAAAACACACACACACACACACCCTCTAAAAAACTCCTACAAATGTCATCAAAGCCCGCCTGCAAGATTGTGACAAAACACCATGACTAATTTACTACTTGTGCTATGGTTTGCTATTTCTGCATTCAAAAAAAAATGCAAAAGGCCGTATTAAATTCGAAAGGAATTGGTTATACAAGCAGCAAAGTACAACAATTTCAAAATTTATACAACCCAACTCAATATAATTTTGTGAACAATCATAAAAAACTACATATTTGAATAAATTTAAAAAAGAATTTTAATGTGTACTCGTTATAATAGTTAAAGAGTTTAATATGTGCTGTCTTGTTTAAACAATTTTAAATAGATTTTGAGAATGAGTTTTTTTATAAAAAAAAAAGATTTTTCTAAAATAAAATACAATAATTGTAGAAAAAATAAGAAGAAACTTAAAAGAAAATGATGATTAAGCTTAAAGTACCTTATTTAGAAAAATAAGTTTCAAACTACACCTATTAAAAAATAATGTTAAAATATCCCTCTATGGAAAAAAACTCATGTTTCCTATATAAAGACCTTAGTGCATGTTTGGTGCATGGGATAAGGATAGGATAGGATAAAATAATATTGTAGATAGGATAAGATTAGATGATAACATCCTATCTTATGTTTGGTGTGTACAAGGATTAAGCATAAGATAGGATGAGTTTTTATCATTTACCATGTTTGTTATGTGCAAGATTAAAATTAGGATAGGATGATATTTTTTTATTGGACAAAATTTAAGGATAAAATAGAAAATTCATTAATAAAAATTTTTTGAAACATATCATATCCTATGGATTAAAAATAATCCTCCACTTTTCTTAAGGATTAAGTTATCCTCTTGGTATAGGATGACTTATCATCTCACTAATCCTATCCTTTTGCTTAAATGAATAACAAACATAAGATAGGATGATTAAATAATCCCATGTGCCAAACATGCACTTAAGTCTTCTTGAAATACACATATCATTAATACATTTCTATTTTTTCTCTCTTTTCATTTTCTTTTTTTCTTTATATGGTTTTAGAGGAAATTTTTTATTCATTCTAAACATGAATCAACTTCAGTTGACTTGTTTCATTCTCTCTTTTACATTTCATTTTTTTTTTGTTATCAAAAATCAAAACCAAAATCACTAATTGGTCATTACTAGAAAAACCTCAAACACTATTGTTTCATAAGAACATCAAGTAAAATTATCGAAAGAGCATGCAGTCTAATATCTTTAACTACAGTTTTTTAAAATTTAAAACTTTTTAGATTTTAAGCACCATGGCTTTAACTACATTTATACCCTAAAGCATAGTCCAAGATACAAGAGGACCACATTTTATTTAAACTTATGACACAAAAACTACTATTTCTAACACATTGTAGTTTTTAGATATTAAAAGCATAAAATAAACTACAATTTTTTGTTTCAAATGTAGTCTATTGTGGCTTAAGGCTTTATGTCTCATCTTCTAAAATTCAAGTACATTGGAAAATTATTTCAGTTTTAGGCAAAGCTGTTGCAATGTCATTTGTGAACAGACAATCCATTGTTCGAATAAATATATGATTTTATTTATTAATAGACTATGATTTAGGTTTTTAGACGTAGTCTTCAGATATTAAAAATATAAAAATAAACTAAAATTTTTTGTTTCAAACATAGTGTTTTGTGACTTAAAATGTTTCACATTTCAAGATACAAGTACATGTTTAAGCATGAGCCATAAAAAAATTGAAGGTTTCGGTTTATGCTCAATCAAACATATATCAGAGTACACAACGAAATATATAAAAAGACATGTCAAAATCAAAATCATCCATTGGATAAAACGTAATACATAGAAGTCAACATACATGAAAACATTAGATTTCAAAACAATTTTCATACCTTTGTCTTAAGGACTTGTAGGTCAAGATTATGAAGCTCCGTTTCATCACGTACAATGCATAGGTTATTACCAACCAGCAGCTGTTCAATTTTCAGCCTCTAGTAGTAATCCATACAAATAATAATAAGAACTTTTAAGAGACCAAATTGTATTACAGCACTCTCTATGATAGTAGATTGAGATTCAAAATCTCACCATCCAATCTTGATCATGCTTTCTTGCTATTAAGAAATGATTCATTAATCTTTAAGAAACATAGAAGCAAATTAGAAATTAAGATCATAAGACACAAAAGGTGTGGTGGCAACAAGGAATAGTTCCATAGGGAATTGCCGCCAATTTAAGATTTCATCTCTTTCTTGGTTGGCCGACCATAATAAGGGTTTTTTAGGCCATGTTTTGCTCCTTTGAACTTATTATATTTATAATTTGAACCACAACTTAATTAAATCTTTTTAAGTAAGCCCATTTAATTAAACACTTTAATTAAGTCCAATTATAATTCTTTTTGATAAGTCCAATTAAGAAATTTCAATTTTCCTAAGCTTGTCAAATTAATTTAATCCATTTATTATCTTATTGTGAGTGACTCATTATGCATCCAACATGTTGGTAATGAATTAAATTTCTATTTAATTTGTAGATCAAAAGACATCCAAATGTTAGAAAGGTTAAATGGTTTGACCAACCTATTTAGTGTATAGCATCTCAGTGTAATTTGATCCTTTCATCTCAATATCTCAAAAATTAAAAGAGTTTAGCTCGATGTATACTCAATTCAAGTTTTAATATTTACCTTTAAGCTACCAATATTAACTTTAACTCTCATTTTGCCTTAACGAAGGACTTCAAAGTTAATATGAACAAGGATACATGAAATGATATCCCCTTAAGTCACTCAGGGAGATGAGTCTTCATCTTGACTACTCATCAACCTCCATATGCTTCGAGACATACCCAAAAACATCTGTTTTAGGCATTTGGCTCATCCAAACCCGTAAGGATGAAGTCGAAATATGTCGGTCCACATATAAAATGACCTAACATCTTAAGTTCAAGTATTACTTACACTATTGTTACATGAGAGTACATTCTATAAAAATTCAAGTGACACTAACAAATGAAACTCTCATAGTGGGTCATGTTCATTGAACTTATCCTTTAATAAGCACCACATAATATCCTTAAATATCTCTATATTTTGACCTATTGGATCAGTTGCATACTTCACAAGTATGAAGCTTAGCATGTACTCATTTTTTAGCACTATCAATGTCCATTATTGATAGTTTAATGACTAGGAATAAGTTTAAGAAAAAAAGCTTTGATGCATAATGATCCAATAATTGTAACATATTACAATTCACTTGCAAAGCTAGTATATCCCGTAGGCTTTATCTACATAAGCATAATAATTGCAATTATTCTCAATACTTATAGATAAAGAAATACTTCATTATTATCAAAACTCAAAGTGATCCATATATAAAAATGGCATAAAGAATAACCATAAAGTGTTTACACTCATAACAAGTCTTGATTAGCTTGTAGGGTTTAAACTAACAAAAACAAAATCCCTCATTTAAATATTGAGTCACGAGCTAAGCATGATAAAGTTTTCTTTCATCGACTTGGCATTATAACCAGGGTTCCTTAGTCAAAAGCTAGTTGAGTCGCTCAAGGTTATACTCTTACATGAATATATTTAAGCTAATGTTAAGAGGTCTCACTTGTAACAGTCCGAGTGTACATTATTACACAATATTTGCTCATATTTTACATATTTTTACTGGTTGGGCTGTCTGTGATGCCTTTAACATGTGATCAGTAACAGTAATAAATAACAAACATTTATTTATTTAGTAAATTCAGAATATGAAAATTTACAATATTCCTTATATATTACATCCCTTGTTTCTATTTTACAATAATGTAGTACTATATACAAGTGTCTTAATATATAAGAGAAGTGACTGTACCTTTAAATTTCAGTACTCTTTGTCCCAGTGGGCTACTCACAGTTATATTTAACTAAGGAAGTCATTAAATAATCCTCATGATTAATCTAGAAAATTTGAAAGTAAGGAGTGAGCGAACCACATGCTCAGTAATGGAGTCGTATGCTGCTTGATATAATGAAAACTATATGCTATAAAAGATTTATTTCCTACCGGTGTACTAAGCACGGTAAAGGAAGGATACTATACTTGGTCGAGAAATCCAGATGGATCATGGAAGGCATTTTGAAATACCTGTCTTGTCCCGGAAACTCAGAGCAACTATAGAGAGTAATAAATAAATTGTTTTATTTCAAAACAATTTCCTTCTTTTTTCTTATAATTGTAAAAATGGTATAAACCATTTTATTATATCATTTTAGTACACCAATTTCAAAACACGTGATAGTACAGTGATAAAACAGTAATTACAATAAACAGTCGTTTCAGTACAGTAGCTTATAAATATCCAAATCACTGGATAACAGTTCAGTAATTATTTCTATTTAAGAAATAATTTTCAAAGTGTTCTTTCTCAATAACAGCAATTTCCTTTCAATTCAATAAACAGTATTCTGTACAATTCAGTTCAGTAAATAGAAATCAGTAGGTTTCGTTTCAATAAGCAGTAATCAGTAGCTACCAGTTCAGTAAATAGTAAACAGTAGCTTTCAGTTCAGTAAATAGTAATCGGTAACTACCAGTTCAGTAAACAGTAATTAGAATGTTTCAGTTTAGTAAATACTAAACAGTAGCTTTTAGTTCAGTAAACAGTAATCAGTAGATTTCAGTTCAATAAACAGTAATCAGTAGCTACCAGTTCAGTAAACAGAAATCAGTAGCTACCAGTTTAGTAAACAATATTTCCCAATGCAGTACAGTTCAGTAAAACAGTATTTCAGTACGGTTTAGTTCAGTAAATAGTAATTCACAGTGCAGTACATTAAAACAGGATTCAGTAAATCCCTTCAGTAAACATTAATCAGTAAGTTGAGGCTAGGCATCACCCTACATCATATCATGCTATCATCGTCCACTAAGGGACACAGTAATCATCCTCGAAGCGACACAGTAACAGTATACAGTGAGATCTATGGCCATGATCTATATGGGGTCCTCGGTGTACACTTGCCAGGTGACATCCGGGATCGCTAATGATTGGCGGGTCAATCAGCCACGTGACAGTAACAGTAATAAGCATGAATCTCGGGGCCTAAGTTTCAAAACAGTATAAAAATCGTGCCACAGCCTTTATGGATTTTATTCAAAATAATTTGAAATATTTCATGTTTATCCATAAGGCTCTTACATTTTCATATAGCATCACCTTTATGAAATTTATAAAATAAATAAGATCAGTATTTAGTTCCATAAAGGTATAAAATCATTTCTTTTCCCATAAAAATACCTTTAAGGAAATCCCATGAATCAAATCATTTATTTAAGTAATTATTTCCAAAAAGGTATTTATTTCTCATTTTCACATACCGTAAATCAGTCGGTAAATATTCATGTATTAAGTGAGAACACAATAAATATTTATTTTGAATATTTAATATCATATAAAACATAATTAATTTCTCACTTTAATGAAAATATAAAACATGAATATTTAATTTTAAAACTTTCTCATAATTTCCAATTTATGGAAAATTGGTGGAAATTATATTCAAAATTTCCCATTTAAATCATTTCATGCATCTAAAATATTTTATAATATTTTAGAATACTTTTGGAAATTTTCCGACAGCATAACGATTGTAGATTCCTAATTTTCTGCACACAATTCGCAGTATATAAACCAGCTTATCAACCACAATTTTGCATGTTTTCAAACCAAATCATGCATCCAATATTCTCATAAAATTTAGCTTAAGAAAACATACAATTCATTATATCACTATAACTCACACACTCCCCCCTTACCAGTCTTATGAAGTCGAGCTTCCCGGTTACTTTTACTGAATTCCTTCGACTCGGGCTACAAAATAATTTTTATCAAAAATTATTAATATTTTTCTTCTTATTTATAAGCCACTAGTATTCATAAAATGCAGCCACTAATGTCATATTATAAGCATAACCAGTATAAATTATACTGGTGCTAAAACTCAACTTCCTCATTTTTGTTCCTTTGTCGATTTTAATTTCACCAATCCTTCTCTTTTAATTTCTATAATTATTTTCTACCAAAATCCCTAATTTTCAGCACATTTTCATGCAAAAATCAAGTCATGGCCAAAACCCTTCTTTGGCCATTTCATTGACTTTTCCATCTTTTCTTCAATTTCTTATCTCCATTTGGTTCTTTATAGTCCACGTGAGCATCCCTTGACCTATGCTTGCATGAAACCAAAATTTTCCCTCATTTTTTCATGCCAACCGAACCCTCCATAAATTGCCAATTTTTGATTCTTCATCCTTTTAAGTTTTCAAGCTTCCTCTTCCTTTTATTTATACTCAAAAATTTATTTCTTATCATCCTCATAAAATTTCCAACGTAATTCCTTTCTTGTTCTTCATCTACATCAAGATCCCAACTTATTCCAATTTCATAATCTAACAAGATTTAACTAAAAATAATCCTATAACCATGTTGATTATGTCATAAAACATGGAAATATACCATTAAATATCAAGAAAACATGGGATCATGGAAGCTCACCTTGACCGAATGATGCACTCCCAAAACAGAATTTTATTTCTGCTTCAAGTCAGTCCTCTTCTCTTGGTTTCTTGGCTATTTAAATGAGTAAGGAAAGGTTGATAGTGGAGGTTAAGTGGTTAGATATCCAAGTATGTTATCTTGTTGAATTTTCCTTGGATGAACGAGATGCAAAACAGAGCACCAAAATGAAGCCAAAACAACCATTTTCGTAGACAATAGGTAAGTCGGCCAAGATGAGAAATTTGCTGAAATTGGTTTCCATTAAGTCTTCTTTTTATTCAAGGAAAGCACTAGGAAATGGCCACCTACCTTCTTATCCTTTTCCCTCATCATTGTATGTCTTACATGCATTAAAAACTTGAGCAAATTGGCAGCATAAAGAAACGACTGATAAGGCTTTCTTGTTGTTGTCCCGTTTTGACCAAGTTCACTTCTCCTTTTTGTTTTACCTCAGCCAATAAAATTTTCTTACCTAGTAAACCTTAAATGCTTTATCTTTTAAGCAATATTTCCATTATATTTTCTACTATAAAATTTATATTTCAACAGCCTTTAAAAAGGGCTGAACAGGGACGTACCATAGCAGCAGAAAGTGACGTGGAAGTCCACTTTTGCTGCACCATTTCTTGACTTCCTTCTCTTCCCATTGTAGACTTCATCCAATAAAATTTTAGTCATTATTTTATGTGTTAACTTCTCTTTATTGTATATTGTTAATTTGGCAATTTATTGTACAAAATATGGTAGAATTTCAGCCAACTTTTTCAGTTGAAAATCGGTATTAACTCAGCAGCAAGTGACGTGCTGTCCATCTTTCTTGGCTGCATGTTTCTTGCTTTATTTTACCTCTTTTGATGTATACTTCAACCACTAAAATTCAACCAAATATCCACTTAATAATTTCCTTTTTGTCTATTTTTATTTATCCAATTGTTATACTAAAATTGTATCACAATTCAATGGCAAACCATGTAACCTACAGCAGCCATATAAATGGCGTGGAAGCTACCTCTTTTAATATATTTCACCCATAAAATTTTATCACTTGCCCAATAAAAATTTTTCCTCTCTTATAAATCATTTATTGACATTTTATGCCATGAAATAACTCTTCCATAACCAATTTTTCTAATTTCTTTTCCTTCCTTCACTCCATGCCTTACTTTCTATTCATCTTTTTAATTTTCATTTCAATTCATATACACTAAATTATAAATTATAATTCCAAAAATTTCATAAATTTAAAGTGGACTTTCATATTTAATATGTATTTAATTCCACTAAATAATTTATTTTAATCATCAATCATCTACAATATAGTGTACAGTGTAATGAAATCGGGTCTCACATCACTCAACTAGTCCTATTATCCAAATGCATTAAAACTGGACTAACTGGACTATATAACTTTAGAGGCGATCGTTAGGCGAAACATATATGATATGTTTAGACAAAAAATTATTGCCTAATTGATCTAAGAGTTGTATAGAGATGCCATTGATAAGCTATGTTATCTAACTAATTAGGCTTGGTTGTGGCTAGTTGAGTCGCTCAAGGTTTCAACCAAGTTGAAAGGGGTCCCAACCCATTAGAAAAATCTAGTAGAGTTTTTTTTTTTTGGTTACTAGAGTTTTTTGTTCAATAGTGAAAGCTATTGTTTCAAAAAATTAGTAGAGAACCAATGATAGATTTAATACCTTATCTTGATTTGGTCGTAAAACATGAAAAAAAAAATACTAATCATAAACATTTTTCTATACTTAGGTTGTTAGAATGCGTAATATAAATTCCATGTTATGTGGCATACTATCGAATCTATTGCTTCTACCCTTTGACATTAACAAGAACATTGTATTGATTTCATACCTTGTGATTAACTATGGTTTTGAATTTTGAATAAAGGATAAAAGCTACCTTATGGTTCAATAGGTTATGGAATAGAAACATATTGTAATAAGCTTTATGTATTGGATTCTACAATTTTCATACTCAATATTCATGTCAAGAAAGCACGAAAGGATGATCCTACACTATCCTACTCAATATTCATACTCAATACCATGCAGTGTTTCAAATAGCGGTCGCTATCTCGCGGTAGCGGCAGGGGCCGCCACCGCTACTGCAGACATAGCGGCTGTGAATCTATATCACTACAGTAATGGCCGCTATTGGCCATTACAAAACGCCGTAGCGGAGGATAGCGGCAATAACGGCCCGTTATTGACGCTATTCTCTGCATTCCGTTCAACATTTTGCTATCGGAAAAAAAATTAATTTTCAAAATCAACAGAACTCAGAATCTTAGCTTAACACAATCAAAATTTCAATCTCAATCACAAAGAATTCAACATCAATTCAAAAGACACAACAACACAACAGAATAATTGATTTGAGTTTTGATTTTTGAAGCAAGAAACTATTTACCTTTCGACAATAGATCTAGATCATGGAAGAGATGACATCAACTAGATTTGGATTGGGCATCGGGGAAGGGGATCTGTGAGGGGTGACCGGCTGAGGGCGAGGGAGGAGGGATAGAACACCGAAGTCTCTGTTTAGTATTGTTCTGGCTGTCGAGACAGGGTGTGAGCAACAGCGAGGCATAGGTGGCCTGAGAAGCTATCGGTCTGCTACACAGGCGGTGGCTTTGTGATCTGTCGTTTGCAAGTGGAGACTGGAGGGCATCTGGTCTGGGCTCTTGCTGGCGACTTGCAGCTTCTTGATTTGAGGGTGAGTGAGGCCGTGGGTGTTGTGAGAGGTGGGGATCTTGGCTGCGAAGTGGAGAATGGCCTGAAAGGAACCGAAGCCTGAGTGGGTGAGGGTGAGTCGGTGAGGTGAGGATGTGTCTGAGAGTCTGAGACTGAGATTGAGAGTGAGTGAAGAGATGAAAATGAAATTGAATGGGCAGAGGCAGAGTAGGTGGGTTCGAGAATTTGGGTTTTTTTTTTTTGGGTGGGTCGTGGATTTGTAATATTTTATTTAGTTTTAATTTTTTTCAAAGAATTTTAATATTTTAGGAATTAATATTAGGTAATTTTTTAAATTTTATTAGGTAATGTTGAATTTAAATTATTAATGTAATTTTTTTTAGTAAAATTTGTAATGTAATTAAATATATGATATTAAGTATTATTATAAGAAAAAATAATATTGATTATTTGATATTGATATTTGATTAGGTTTAAGTTAATTGATAATAGCAAATTAGTATTAAAGTTTTAATACAACCAAACATGATTAATTTTTTAATAAGTTAATTGATAATGTAAATATAATCAATTAAATTATTTTTACTTATTAAAGTAAGTAAATTAAATGAATTATTTTTACTTATTAAAGTAATGAATTAAGTAACCAAATGTGCAATATTTTGAGCTATGCATTAGGACAAATATTCTGAGCTATGCATTGTAGTCTCTTTGTATATTATGTTTGTTGTCTGTGAGTTTTCTTTTATAACTATTTTTTGTAGTGGATTGAATTTAAAAAGTTCAATTTTATTATAATTCAAAAAAATATAAAAAATATTTTTTTCACATAAATAATAAACTTGAGGTATCATAAATTACTTTAAAAATCATAAAAATAAGACTTTACATGATTATAATTACAATTACTACACTTTATATAGAATTGTGCGAAATTAAAAAAAATTCACGACCGCGATGACCGCAATTACCGCCGTTATGTCCGCAACCACGATAAACGCAACGCGACCGAAAATGCGGCCGCGACCGCAATTTAAAACAATGATACGATGATTATGAAATTTGGAGGATGGCTCTTAAAATCATATTCCTCAATGAGAATCCCTAAGAGGAACTGTGTATGACACATCCTATGGGATTTTCATCTAAAGCAAATTCCAATTAATTAAGTATGCAAGCTATAGTTGTCGATTTATGGACTCAAGCAAGCATCAAGGAGTTGGAACACTAGGTTCAATGAAACAATTAAAGAATTTGGTTTCATTAAGAATCATGATGATTCATGTGTTTATAAGAAGGTAAACGATATAGCTATTGTTTTCCTAGTACTTTATGTAGACAAATACTACTCATAAAAAATAATATACCTGTGCTTTAAGCTTCGAAAGTCTGGCTGTCCAAACAATTCTCCATGAAAGATATTGGAGAAGCAGCCTATATTTTGGGAATTAAGATCTATAGAGATAGATAGAAAAGGTTGCTACGGTTATACCAATCTATGTATGTAGATAAGGTGCTAAAGAGGTTTAGCATGGTTGAATCCAAGATAGGAAACTTGCCTATAGTACATGTCATCCCTCCTTCCAAGGCTATAGGGTTATCCCAAGCTGTGTACATAAACAATGTGCTAAAGAGGTTTAACATGGTTGAATTCAAGATAGGAAACTTGCTATAGTACAAGGCATCCCTCCCTCCAAGGTTATGTGGCCAAAAACCCAAGAAGAGAGAAAGTGGATGGATTAGTTTTCTTATACTCTAGCCATAGTATTTATCATGTACACTGTGTTACGAGAAAGACCAAATGCATCGTATTCTCTCAATGTCACAAGTTGATACCAAAGTAATCCTGGTGATGGCCACTAGACTACAATGAAAAAAAATTCTTAAGTACTTGAAAATAACTGAGGATATATTTTTGGTTTATGGAGGGGTTGAGCTAAATGTAAAGGTTACATTGATGCTTGTTTTCAAATTGACAAAGATGATTTCAAATTAAAACAAGGATTTGTACTTTCTTTTAATGGCGATGCAATCAGTTAAAAGAGTTCCAAACAGAAACAACTACGAATTTTACAACCAAAGCCAAATACATCGCTAAAAGTGACACAGCGAATGAGGCTATTTGGATAAAAAAAGTTCACTATTGAACTTGGTGTGATTCCAAGCATTGTTGGTTCAATTACATTGTATTGTGACAATTAGTTTTACACATGTAAGTTGTTCACTACTCTAAGCATTGTTGGTTCAATTTTATGTGTGTGTGTGATTTTAGATTTACACTATTTCATATCATTTTATATGATTGATATTTTTTTTAATCTCAACCGTTGAATTTTATACTTTATTGATCATGCATGTAAAATTTCAAGCTAATAAAAAATGTGTAACTATTTATTTGATAATAATAAAATTTCAAAGGTTGATATATATTTCAAAAAAAAACTATTCTCAAATTAAATGATAATAATATCATATTGACTTACAAAATTGCCTACTTGATAGACATAGATTGTTAAATCTAATGATTGCTTTGCAAAATTATTAATCCTACGTGAAGTTATAAAAAGTCCATAAAACCAATTTTGTTTTGTGCAATTTCATTTTTTTTGTACGATTTATATTTTTGTAATCCAACCGTTGAATTTTATACTCCATTCATTTAGATCATGCATGCAAACCAAATTTCAAGTTAATCGAAAATATTTAACATTTGTTCAATAATAATAAAAGTGCAATCGTTAATATATATTGAAAAATATGTTATTCTCGATTGAAATATTGCACCGACTCAAAAATTTACATGCATAATAAATATAAATAAGTTATCAAATCTTATGTTTGGTTTGCAAAAGTAAAAGCATACGTAGATTAAAAAAAATGTGTAAAACAATTAGTTTTACATGGTAAGTAATATCAATTTAAGGAAAATGGTAACACCATTATTAGATAATCAAAAGTTAAGGGTTTTTCTCTTTCCTATTTTGATGTGCACATGTTCATCATTTGTCACGTCACTTATTTTTGAGAGGAAAATTCTAAATAGTTATAAACATTTATGAATAAATCCAAATAAAGATACAAAGAATATACAATTAAAAATAACATTTTTCTACTCATGTCATTATTTTTAAGTTTAATAGCCAAATTCACCAATTTTAAGCTTAAAAATAAAATTCACCATTTTCGTAATATTAACAAAAAGGGTTGGGTCCTGTACCTACAAGTGACTAGCAGGCCTTCATGCAAATAATATAGGTGGTAAACAAGTTGGTTCAAGTTGCCTTTGGATTCGGGTAATTTTGGATTTAGATATATTTTAGGTTTGAATCATCTTAGGTAGGGTATGTTCAAGCTTTGATATTTTTGGGTTTGGATATTTTAAAGCTTGAGTTTTTTAGGATTCGGATATTTTCAGATTCAGATATTTTTTTTTTCCAGTTTGGATAATTTCTGATTCAATTGAGTTAAAGTTGGGCGGGTTTAGACTAGTTTCAATGATTTTGTAATTTTTTAAAATATACACATTTTTATAATTTTGAATGGAATAATTAATTTACTTTAATATTTAAATAAAAATTAACTAAAATATTAAAATTAAAATTTTAAAAATTAATAAATATTTATATAATTATATTTTTTAACATTTTGATATTTTTATTATTTGACATTAATGGTTAAGTACTTTTCTTTTTTTTTTAATTTTTACTACATTTGCTATTATATATAAATATCATTTATGATTATATAAGAATATATTTTAAATTGAAATTTTGAAGCATTTCAAAATAAAGTCATTTTAAAATGCATCAATTTAAAATACTCGCATTTTATAATTGTCTTGTTTGGATAAATATTTTTTAGAAAGAATTTTGAATACTATGAATTTGAAGAAATAAAAAAATAATTATAAAAGAAAAATAATGATATTATATATAAAAATAAAAATATAAAAAAATACAATATGAGTATCATTAAATTTTTAAAAATGTGCAGATATTATTAATAATATAAAAAGGCAGAAATATATATTTATTAAATAAATAAAATTTTTCTTTTTTAGTCTTATATTTAATAATGGGTTATATGTTGGAGGAATTTTGAAAAACCACCTCTTCAAATGGATTTGCGAGGAGAATTCTCTCTTGAAATTTCTCCTAAATTTTGAAATTATTCAATTTTTTTGGCAAATAAAGAAATTGGATTTTGAACTTTTGAATATCTTAATTAAAATGAAATCTATCTTTGAAATGCATCATCCAAACACACATAATTGGCTACATAAATGACAAAATCATTTTAAAAAAATAACTAACAACTAATAAATAAAACTCACTAAACATTTATATTTTATATAAGCGGCATTTTACTTTTAAACCAATAAACCATTGGGCAATAATGAACAAAAATTAACCATTGGACAATTGAACACCTAACCGCTAGTTAGTTCAATAAATTTTTATTTTTAATTTTTCCTTTTTCAATTTGTTTCGTTAGCTTGTAATCATTATATTATTAAGTTTTTATCAAATTTAAAGAATTTTTCTTACATTTATTATTTTCTTTTGGTTTGGAAGATCTAATCATACGATCAGTTGACTAAATGTTCAATTAAAATGTTGAATAGTATTATAGTAAACTTTTAAAAGAATATCAACAATTTGTTTGGCCTTAATATTCGGTAATTAAAAATTTTAGAAAATCATGATATGTACCAAATGATAGACGTAATATTGATCTTATTTTATTACTTGACAATTTTGCTACCAGCATTAGATATAATTATATCCATCAATTACCAAATGTTAATTATAAGGTTGAACGGTAGACATTATTAAAATGAGTGTCAATTATTATTTACAAAAAAAAAACTTAATATGAATAATTGGTCACTTAATTAGCTCTATCTATTTTTTTTTGGTTATAATTAGTTCTATCTATTTGAATTATTGTTGTATTTAAATTAAAATTTAAATATTAAATAAGTATAATAAAATATTATAAATAATTATTTTATAATAAAATCAAAGGTTAAATTGATATTGTTTTCATTTTTTGTTTGTTATTGTAAATATAATATTCATTTGATATTTGTCGTAACGGCTTCGCGCTCGACGATTTTGAAAACATTTAAAAAAAAGTGGGAGTCGCCACCAATCTTTTTTTACTTGGTGTGATTGGCCACCTAAAATATTTATCTTTTTAACAAAATCTCAAAACTAATTAACTTTTATTAAAAAGACAATTTTGGTCTGCGAAAACAAAAATCGGGTTCGAGAGTACGGTTACGCATGGAGAAGGATTAACACCCCCACGACGCTCGTTAAAAAACGGTACCATAGTAATCATGTGTTATCCTTTAGTTTTAATAAAATGGTCTTGAATTGATATTCAAAAATAATTCTTATTTTATTGCAATCCTTTTATTCAAAATCATTTTTTTATTTGTAAATTTATTTTGTTTTATTTTAAAAGGTTAAACTTTATTTTTCGAAAGTAAATGTGAACCTTTTTGTATTGAATAATTAAATCAAATACTCCAATACTTTTGGCAGCATTTAAAATAATTTTTCTCACCTAGAGATTTCTTAAGAATCACTACTTATGACTTCTACAGAATCTCATCCTCGGAAGATTCACACTTATTTGGAAATTAAATGGATGCATATGATGCAAACAAATAATATATTATGCAAATGAATTTTTAATTTTAAATTTCCTTATTTATTTATTGATTTATTTATATATTTTTGTTTTAGAGAAACTTATTCATTTTCATTTCATTTCATTTTTTAAAAAAAAAATTAAATTATTGAAAAATCATACTAAATGTTCCAATACTTTTGGCAACATTTAATATAACTCTTCTCACCTAGGGATCAGTTAGGAATCACTACTTGTGACTTCCGTAACATCCCATCATCGGACATTTTATTCAATTAATTTTAATTTTATTACTAATTTTAAAAATTCAATTTTATTTTCAAAAATTTAAATTATTGAAAAATGATACTAAATACCTCAATACATTTGACAATATTTAGTACGACTCTTCTCACCTAGGGATCAGCTAGGAATCACTACTTGTGACTTTCGTAGCATCCTATCATCGGGCATTTTATTCAATTAATTTTAATTTTATTACTACTTTTAAAAATTCAATTTTATTTTCAAAAATTTAAATTATTGAAAAATCATACTAAATACCTCAATACTTTTGACAATATTTAGTACAACTCTTCTCACCTAGGGATCAACTAGGAATCACTACTTGTGACTTCCGTAGCATCCCATCATCGGGCATTTTATTCAATTAATTTTAATTTTATTACTAATTTTAAAAATTCAATTTTATTTTCAAAAATTTAAATTATTGAAAAATCATACTAAATACCTCAATACTTTTAACAATATTTAGTACGACTCTTCTCACCTAAGGATCAGCTAGGAATCACTACTTGTGACTTCCGTAGCATCCCATCATCGGGCTTTATTATTTAACTTAATTTAAATCTTGTTATTACTTTCTTTTTTCTATCTTCTCTTTCTTTTTCTTTTTTTTTAAAAATGTGTTTATTTTTATTTTTAATTTTTAATTAATTTTTTGTTTCATTTCCTAATTGATAATAATAATCAATGAAAATATAAGTAAAAGAAGAAAAAAAATTCAATTTCTTGTTTTACAACATGCACTGATAAAAACAATAATAAAAGCATACTAATAATAATAACAATTACATAATAATAATAATAATGATAATAATAATAATAATAATAATAATAATAATAATAATAATAATAATAACTATAATATATAATAATAATAATAATAGTAATATAAATAATAATATTAATAATAATAATAGAAATAGGACAAAATTAGGTGTTAACAGCTGCCCCTTTTTGCTCATTGCTGAGAATCAGGAATAGAGCAAAGACAATAGACACTAATTTTGTCCAACTTATGATCTGATCTCTTTTTTTTCTTTTTTTCTTTTTTTCTTCATTTTTCATTTTCATTCATTTCTTCTTCTCTTTTTTTTTGGAATGTGCTCCTCTTGCAGTAGAGGCGATGAAACTTAAAATTTTTTCTTTCTTTTTTTCTTTGAAATGTGCTCCTCTTGCAACGGAGGCAATGAAACTTTAAAATTCTTTTCTCTTTTTTTTTAAATGTGCTCCTCTTGCAGCAGAGGCGATGAAACTTTAAAATTCTTCCTGAAATGCTCCTCTTGCAGCAGAGGTGATGAAACTTTAAATTTTTTTCTTGAAAAGTGCTCCTCTTGCAGCAGAGGCAATGAAACTTAAAATTAAAAGATTTCACATTCAAAGATCTAAGATTCGGAGATTCACATCCGAAATTTTGATTTGGAGATTCACATCCAAAAATTTGATTTGGAGATTCACATCCGAATTTTGATTTTGAATTCAGAGATTCACACCTGAAATGTTTGATTTGGAGATTCACATCCAAAATTTTGACTTTGATTTGGAGATTCACATCCAGAACGTTTGACTTGGAGATTCACACCCAATATTTTAACTTTCATTTGGAGATTCACATCCAAATCAAATTTCCCTATCTTAAAATTCCTTATCTTGATTTTTCTTCAATTTCATCTTTAAATCTTATATTTAATCTCATTTCAAATTTAATCTCGAACCTCTTCTTTAAAATATAGCCCTGAACTTTCTTCTTCTCCCTTCTTCTTTTTTTTTTAACCTTCTTCTTCCTCTTTTTTTTTCAACTTCAAGATCTTAATCTTCCAACCTCATACTCTAATCTTGCATTTTCTTGACCAAGATACATTCAGGCACTCAATTTGAGGATTTGCATTGAAAATTCCAAACGTAAACTTTAATATAGAGATTCGGATCTTAAATTCAGAGATTCTTATTTGAAATTTTGAGTTGGAGTTTCAAATCCAAATATCCATTTTAGAGATTCGCATCCGAAATTTCAGAGATTCTTATTTGAAATTTTGAGTTGGAGTTTCACATCCAAATATCCATTTTAGAGATTCGCATCCGAAATTTCAGAGATTCTCAACTGAAATTTTGAGTTGGAGTTTCACATCCAAATATTAGATTCGGAGATTCACATCCGAAAATTTGACTCAGGAATTCACACCCAAAATTTTGATTCAGAGATTCACATCCGAAATTTTCAACTTGGAATTCAGAGATTCACACCTGAAATTTTATTTGGAGATTCACACCCAAAAATTTGACTTAGGGATTCACACCCAAAATTTAATTCGAAGATTCACATCCGAAATTTTAACTTGGAGATTCACATCCAAAAATTTGATTCGGAGATTCACACCCGAAATTTCAACCTTGATTTGGAGATTCACACCCAAAGATTTTAACTTGAAATTCAGATATTCACACCTGAAATTTTGATTTGGAGATTCACATTCAGATATTTGATTCGGAGATTCACACCCGAAATTTTCTGAATTGGATATTCACATCCAAAATATTCAGCTTCTTGCTTAAAATTTTCTGAATTAGAGATTCACATCCAAAGATTTAGTTTCTTGATGCATCATCCTTTTAAAACTTTTTACTTTAAAAATCTTATCATCTTATCCTAAAATTTTCAGAATCCTGCTTCCTTCCTTTGTCTTGTGTTTTGCCCCTTCTTTGATCGAAAATGTACAAATCTTGTTCCTTAAAGGTGAAATTTTCATTTGTTTTTTTTTTTGAATGTATGTGATGAATGCAAATGTAAATGTTGAGAAATAGGCAAAAAGAAAAAGGGAAAGAGAAGGAAAAAGAAAAGGAAAAAAAAAGAAAAAAAGTCAAAAGTTGCAGTAACAAGGTTCACAAGACCACCATTCTCACCTTTTTTGAATCTTTTCAAGACATAAGCTTCCGTACATTCACTAACTCCACGAAACACCATTAATTCTTGTTCATTTTTCACTATTTGATCACACATTCATATTTCTTTGGCGCACTTGTAAACCTTCCCATGGTTCTCATCTGTTCTTTCTTCACCCCATATCATGTTCGACTTTCCTCTTCTGTAATGCATTGGGCTTTCACAAACATTGTCAATCACTTATTTATCGTCATTTCAATTTCATAACAAATGTAATGCCATCACATTTCTTTCAATAATCATGAGTATGCAGATTGGTTGAAAGTTGAAGGGAAGACATTTATGATGAAGTAAACAAGAACATATTCAACCAAGAATAATAAGGTATTTTCAGAGGCCAAGGAAAGTAACAATATCTAACAATGAATATTCAATCGATCTTGATAAACTAATCTAAGATTTTTCCAAAATTCTATTTGATTGACATTCTAATCATTTTGGTTCCATCAATGCTTTGCCCCCCACTTCATGAAATCTTCGAACAGTACTGGTTTCCCTTATAAAAGGCTATCTTCCTAAGATTTCAGCCAAATCTCCCGTTCTTCTTTTGACTCAAATCGCCCTTTTGGGTTTTCAACTTAAGCTCCTTCTTATTCTCCTTCCTTTCTTTTATCTTTCTTTTTTTTTTATTTTTCTTTTTTCTTTTTTCTTTTCATTTTTTTCATCATTTTCCTTTTTACATTTTCATTTTTTTCAAGGACCATATTTATTCATAATCAACCCACTTGCCAAGCTCCAAATCATGAACTTGTAACATGTCTAGGCTCAATATATGATTCCTTAACTCAAGCATTCAAATTTGATCAAAATGGACTTTTAAGGTATGTAATGTAGGCCAAGGTTTGTGGTTTTGAAAGAATGGATAATAAGGCCCAAAATATGTGTTTCAAGGGTTTCAAGCCATAGGATCATTTTTCATCATCTTAAGAACTTTAGCATTCTACAACATTCTTTGTTTATTCTTCTTTGGTTTCTTATTTCTCTTTCCATTCTTTTCCGTTCATCTCTTTTTCTTTTGATTCTCTCTTTTCCTAATTTCCTTCTCTTTTTTTTTTTGAGGATTTCAATCATGAAGATATCTTTTTCTTTATCTTGCCCCTAGATTTCTAATGACTTGAAAATTTTTAGTGGGCCAATCTCACTTCATTTTTCTCAATTTTGCCCCCCAATGTGGAGGGTGATCCTTGGCAGGTTTCTTTTAAAAACATATATAACTATGAGGCTCAAAAGGGGTAACAATGGATAATTTTTCTCATATGCGAAGGATAAACCAAAGATGGTCATTTCTCATTTCAAACGTAAATACTCTTATCAAAGAATTATTTATTGAGCCATCACAACCTTATGAAAAATCTGCTTTCCTTGTGTACACGACATCGACTGATTTCAACATTCCTATCGATCATGGGGACAAAATTGCTAATACAAATAGAATTTTAAAGTTTTATCCCAAATTATTATCATAATCAACTTCATATTCATCATTTAACAACAAAATTGGGCAAAGTATGGTAGTTAATCAAAAAAGGGTAAAATATAGGCAAATGTACAAAAAAACATAAGATTTCGAAGGGGAGAGAAAAATGTAATGAAAATGCATCAGTTACTCCATTGAAATGACAAAAAAATAAATGAAAGTCAATACACAAAAAGTGCTTTTCAGTTCATGAGCATTACAAAAGGAAACAACTTTACACCATCATGAATGACCAACCAAAAAGTCTTCTTTTGCAATCATACTGTAGCATGGTTAACTCGTTCCTTCTTTTGTCCCAAAATCCAACAAACCAGATCTAATCAAACTTTGCACCTTATGCTTGAAAGCAAGGCAACTTTCTATCGAATGACCCATATTTCCACTATGATAGTCACACCGAGCATTTGGGTCATACCATTCTGGATATGGAGGTTCCAAAGGTTTTAGTTGGACTGGGGTAACAAGCTGGTTCTCGACAAGGTATTGAAATACTTCAGTGTAGGACCAAGGAATCGGATCAATGTCGATCCTCCTCCGTTTGTTCCGAGATCTTTTTTGGTTACTCTGGGTAGGCATAGGAGTTTAGAGACCCATTTTCCAATTAGATTGGGGGATTGACTGTCGGGTATTCAAGCCTGGAGAGATATTATTTATGGTGGGGTAATGGGTGTGGTACATCGGATAAGGATGATAGGGAGCAAAGTCTCTCACATGTTGCCCCTCATAATTCATGGCATGAACATCTTCTTCATTCCCCGATGTATCGCCTCTTCTTGTATTCATGGCATCATCTCCCACAAGCTTGCCACTATTGATTGCATTCTCTATTATTTCGCCAGAAATTACCATATCTGCAAATTCTTGGTGGCATTACCGACCATCATTTCATAAAACGGTGCCGGGAGTGTGTCGACAAACAAGATGGTGGTTTCTTTCTCTGTGAGAGGCGGTTGGACTTGGGCAGCTATATCCCTCCATCTTCGAGCATATTCTTTAAAGCTCTCCTCATGTTTCTTCCTCATGCCTTGTAAGGATAGGCGGTCCGGTGCCAAATCTTCAATGTGCTTGTATTGAGCAATGAATGCCCAAGCCAATTCTTTCCATGAGCGGATATGAGCTCGATCTAGTTAGGTGTACCACCTGGTGGCTGATCCGATAAGACTGTCTTGAAGAATATGCACCAATAATTCATCATTTTGAGCATAAGCAGCCATTTTTCGGCAATACATCTTGATATGAGTTACCGGGCATTTGGTCCCATCATACTTTTCAAATTCCGGAACCTTGAACTTCGGTGGGATAACTACGCCCGGTACCAAACAAAGCTCGCTTGCATCCAAAGAACCATATAAATCCATCCCTTCGATAGCTCGTAATCTTTCTTCAAGGAGATCTAACTTCGTTTGAGGCTCTAAGTTCTCTTTCACTGTTGATGCACTCATCTTCAATTTCTCTTGTTCTCTAGAATTATCTGAATCATGGACATAGATTGGATCTGATGGGTTCCTCCTGGGGTGTGGAATGTCGTGCCTCAAAAATGGCATATGCTGTGAAGTATGGACTTGGGGTAGAATGGGACTTGGGGTAGAATGGGACTATGTGGATATGAACATTCACCTTCATGTGCCCACCTTTCTTGAGTAGTTACTTCCTGTGCTGGTTCCTTTCCTTTACTCATTTTGGTCATCGTCTCCATCATTGCAGCCAACTGCCCCTTCATCTCTTCTTGCGCCTTTTCTATTTTCTCCATTCGGCTAGCTTGTCCTTCTTCCATGACCTAAGCTTGTGAGAGTCCTGAATTGCTTTGTAATCTTTGGTGGTCGAGAAGTCTTGAACCTTATTACCGCAATTTTCTAATTAGAAATTCGTATTATTATCTTACCTTTGTCTAAAAAATTTTCTCTCATTTCTTTCAAAAAATTTTGGAACAAACAAATTTTTTGCTTCTTTTTTTTTTTTGAAAAATGAACAATATTGACATGTTTACTAAAGTATAACAAGTATACAATGTGAATTTTATGAAAATCATGTTATTTGTATATGTATGCAAATGATATGTATGACAAAATCTATGAAAATGGAACAATTTTTCTTCTTCTTTTTCTCTTTTTTTTAGTTTGCATAGCTTTCTTGATTTTACATGTTAGGTGTTTAGGTCCTCACTTTAACCAAATATTAGGGAGGAATAATTTCAATGAAAATAATCAATCAATAGCACATGTACACAAATTTGATAAAAAGAAAATTGAAAGAATAAACAAATTCAAAATTGTAAAAAAAAAAACTTAGTCTAGTTTCTCAAAGACTTTTCTGCAAAGTGTGATGCGACAATGTAAAATGCATTCCAAAATTCAAACTAAAATTTGCCTTTTATTTATCATATTCACCTATTAACTTAAGAAGTCAAGTCCGAAACAAGTAAGAGAAGTTGAAGAGTAATTTTAAACCATATCAAAATTGTTTCAAAAACTCTCTCTCTTCTTTTTTTTTTAAATTTTTGGTGAGAAGAAACATTATTAATCATGTAATGCTATGTAAAATGTTCAAGACATGACACAATAACAAGACATTGTTGAAAGACATGTTCAAACAAAATGCAATTTATGCAAAATGCAATTACAATGAAGATCAAATTCTATTTTATTTCACCTAACCTTCATGATTCTAAAATGCACATGACATGATTATCAATATATGTATACACAATGATGATGAAATGAATTAAATGATATATGTCCCTAACATGTTTGAGAAAAACGAATATTTGTATTCACAATACCTAGACACTAATCTTATTATTCCTTAATCTAATATGTGAGGAAAACGGAATTCATAACTAAACCTGAGCATTCTTCTTCATTTTTCTAGAAATCATTTTTCTTTGATCACCAAACAATTTTTTTTTATTTTCTATTTTTTTCTAAAAAAAATTCACATCCCCTATTGATTCTTTTTTTTCAAAAATTAATTTTATTTCATTTTTATTCCGAATCAAACTTTTTCTTTTATCACTAAAATTTTCTTTTTATTTTCTATTTTTCCTAAAATTCACATCCCCTATCGATTCTTTTTTCAAAAATTAACTTTATTTCATTTTTATTCCAAATCAAACTATATTTTTTTTTTTGAATTCTTTTCCACACAAATTCAAGGACAATTTTTTTGTTGACATCTTTTTTGTTCAAATTTTTTTATGAGATAATCAAGAAAAGGAAAAAAGAAAAAAAATTTGTTTTTATATTTTCATTAAAACTCCTATACAACCCAAAAATAAAAAATATTTTTCTTTATTTTTTTTTCTTGTCAACTTATTCTTTAAATTATTCAGAAAAGAAAAGGAAAAAAGAAAAATCAATGAAAGATTTTGTTAACTCTATTTTACCTTTATTTAGAAAAAATGTCAGCTCTCTTCGTATTTTTCCATTTATTCCCATTTTTATGTCCATATTTTTGAAAGAAATCCCTCTTCTCTCTTTTTTTTTTAAGAAAAATTATTCTCATTATTTTGAAAGAAAAGTTTGTTTTATTATTTTTCTCACACTTTCCTTTTTTTATTAAAACTTAGATTTCTTTCTTTTTATTCTACAAAATCTCTTTCCACAATTTTATTATTTAAAAAAAATCCTTTTTGAAAAACAAGAAAAACAATTCAAACCAAAACCCATAGTACCTTTTATTATTGATGCAATATATGGGATCAAATAATGTTCCCTCTTGTGTCCTAATTTCAAAAATTGGACATGACTCTACCTAAAACTGGCTTCTTAGGTATTTCTATATGCTAGGTTAGGATCTAAAGATCTTAAGGTTCCCAAATTATACCTCACTGAAGTCCACACTGGACTAGTAAGATTTAATTTGAGTGGGAGTGTTTCGATTGCCATTGCGGAGGTGATTACCTCACGAGAGCAAAGGTACTCTACTCCCTCCTAAGAAGGACGGAATCCGGGTATAGAGCTCATGTCATGCAAATGCAAGTGCAAGTGTGTGTATGAGGGAATACATCAAACATTTATCATACCATAACCCCTATCTTAGATGTCCCATAATTTATTAGCAATAATATGTGCAAGATAAAGAATGCCATAAAATAAACATAATAACTTATTCACACAAATGCAACAAATTATTTAAAATTAAAGAAATTAAATTTAAATATTAATTAAGACCTTTAAATTAAAACTTAGGATAACACATGATTAATAAATGGCTTCACCCTCAAAAAGCGTCCCCAGTTGAGTTGCCAAGCAATTGTAACGGCTTCGCGCTCGACGATTTTGAAAACATTTAAAAAAGTGGGAGTCGCCACCAATCTTTTTTTACTAGATGTGATTGGCCACCTAAAATATTTATCCTTTTAACAAAATCTAAAAACTAATTAAGTTTTATTAAAAAGACAATTTTGGTCTGTGAAAACAAAAATCGGGTTCGAGAGTACGGTTACGCGTGGGGAAGGATTAACACCACCACGACGCCCGTTAAAAAACGGTACCATAGTAATCATGTGTTATCCTTTAGTTTTAATAAAATGGTCTTGAATTGATATTCAAAAATAATTCTTATTTTATTGCAATCTTTTTATTCAAAATCATTTTTTTATTTGTAAATTTATTTTGTTTTATTTTAAGAGGTTAAACTTTATTTTGCTAAAGTAAATGTGAACCTTTTTGTATTGAATAATTAAATCAAATACTCCAACACTTTTGGCAGCATTTAAAATAATTTTCCTCACCTAAAGATTTCTTAAGAATCACTACTTGTGACTTCTACAGAATCTCATCCTCGGAAGATTCATACTTATTTGGAAATTAAATGGATGCATATGATGCAAACAAATAATATATGATGCAAATGAATTTTTAATTTTAAATTTCCTTATTTATTTATTGACTTATCTATATATTTTTGTTTTAGAGAAACTTATTCATTTTCATTTCATTTCATTTTTTTTATAAAAATTTAAATTATTGAAAAATCATATTAAATGTTTCAATACTTTTGGCAACATTTAATACAACTCTTCTCACCTAGGGATCAGTTAGGAATCACTACTTGTGACTTCCGTAACATCCTATAATCGGACATTTTATTCAATTAATTTTAATTTTATTACTAATTTTAAAAAATAAATTTTATTTTCAAAAATTTAAATTATTGAAAAATCATACTAAATACCTCAATACTTTTGACAATATTTGGTACGATTCTTCTCACCTAGAGATCAGCTAGGAATCACTACTTATGACTTCCGTAGCATCCCATCATCGGGCATTTTATTCAATTAATTTTAATTTTATTACTAATTTTAAAAATTCAGTTTTATTTTCAAAAATTTAAATTATTGAAAAAACATACTAAATACCTCAATACTTTTGACAATATTTAGTACGACTCTTCTTACTTAGGGATCAGCTAGGAATCACTACTTGTGACTTCCGTAGCATCCCATCATCGGGCATTTTATTCAATTAATTTTAATTTTATTACTAATTTTAAAAATTCAGTTTTATTTTCAAAAATTTAAATTATTGAAAAATCATACTAAATACCTCAATACTTTTGACAATATTTAGTACGACTCTTCTCACCTAGGGATCAGCTAGGGACCAGCTAGGAATCACTACTTATGACTTCCGTAGCATCCCATCATAGGGCATTTTATTCAATTAATTTTAATTTTATTACTAATTTTAAAATTTCAGTTTTATTTTCAAAAATTTAAATTATTGAAAAATCATACTAAATACCTCAATACTTTTGACAATATTTAGTACGACTCTTCTCACCTAGGGATCAGCTAGGAATCACTACTTGTGACTTCCGTAGCATCCCATCATCGGGCATTTTATTCAATTAATTTTAATTTTATTACTAATTTTAAAAATTCAATTTTATTTTCAAAAATTTAAATTATTGAAAAATCATACTAAATACCTCAATACTTTTGACAATATTTAGTACGACTCTTCTCACCTAGGGATCAGCTAAGAATCACTACTTGTGACTTCCGTAGCATCCCATCATCGGACATTTTATTCAATTAATTTTAATTTTATTACTAATTTTAAAAAATAAATTTTATTTTCAAAAATTTAAATTATTGAAAAATCATACTAAATACCTCAATACTTTTGACAATATTTAGTACGACTCTTCTCACTTAGGGATCAGCTAGGAATCACTACTTGTGACTTCCGTAGCATCCCATCATCGGGCATTTTATTCAATTAATTTTAATTTTATTACTAATTTTAAAAATTCAGTTTTATTTTCAAATATTTAAATTATTGAAAATTCATACTAAATACCTCAATACTTTTGACAATATTTAGTACGACTCTTCTCACTTAGGGATCAGCTAGGAATCACTACTTGTGACTTCCGTAGCATTCCATCATAGGGCATTTTATTCAATTAATTTTAATTTTATTACTAATTTTAAAAATTTAGTTTTATTTTCAAAAATTTAAATTATTGAAAAATCATACTAAATACCTCAATACTTTTGACAATATTTAGTACGACTCTTCTCACCTAGGGATCAGCTAGGAATCACTACTTGTGACTTCCGTAACATCCCATCATCGGGCATTTTATTCAATTAATTTTAATTTTATTACTAATTTTAAAAATTCAGTTTTATTTTCAAAAATTTAAATTATTAAAAAATCATACTAAATACCTCAATACTTTTGACAATATTTAGTACGACTCTTCTCACCTAGGGATCAGCTAGGAATCACTACTTGTGACTTCCGTAGCATTCCATCATCGAACATTTTATTCAATTAATTTTAATTTTATTACTCATTTTAAAAATTCAGTTTTATTTTCAAAAATTTAAATTATTGAAAAATCATACTAAATACCTCAATACTTTTGACAATATTTAGTACAACTCTTCTCACCTAGGGATCAGCTAGGAATCACTACTTGTGACTTTCGTAGCATCCCATAATCGGGCTTTATTATTTAACTTAATTTAAATCTTGTTATTACTTTCTTTTTTCTATCTTCTCTTTCTTTTTCTTTTTTTTTTAAAAAAATGTGTTTATTTTAATTTTTAATTTTTAATTAATTTTTTGATACATTTCCTAATTGATAATAATAATTAATGAAAATATAAGTAAAAGAAGAAAAAAAATTCAATTTCTTATTTTACAACATGCACTGATAAAAACAATAATAAAAGCATACTAATAATAATAACAGTAACATAATAATAATAATATTAACAACAATAATAATAACTATAATATATAATAATAATAGTAATAATATAAATAATAATAATATTAATAATAATAATAATAGAAATAGGACAAAATTAGGCGTCAACAATATTTATATTTATTATCTTTCAAATTTATTTTTATTTAATAATAGAATTTAAATATTCAATATTAATTTTGTTGATAATACATTATTGATTTAACTGTATAATAATTACACTAATTATTTTAAAATTTTAAAATTTTTAATTAGAAAAACTTATAATTAATTCATATAATATAAAATTATATACATTATTAATAATTCATTTAATTATTTTAATTTTTAATATAAAATCATAAAATTATAATTCTAAATGTTTCTAACTATAAATTTAGTTTTTTTTCTAATCAAGATTCAGATTAATTTTGGATTTGAATATTAATAAGTTTGGATTATGATGAATTTGGATCATTTATTTTCAAACTATTTTGGGTTTAAATTTTTTTAATTTGAAAATTTTCAAATTCAAATATTTTCAAATTGGAAAAATTAATTCGAATCGTTTTAGATTATCGGCCAAAACAGAATATCGAAATCTGTCCCTCCTTTTCCAGCTCTAGCATACGCAAACACGGCCTAATATCCTTAAAATTACCATTTTCATACTGATAAATAAAATAATTAAAAAGCAGAACATCTTTGAAACTAATCAATCATTCAAAATTGTAAAAGTAAAAAACAATCATATTGAAAGACTATATTTTTCACCTTTTCAGTCAATCCGCCGTTGCGGAACATAGCCTGGCAAAAATCACCAAGCAGATGACCAGCACAGCAAGAAAAAGTGTGCTAACTCATGTCAATCGACTTTGAGATTTGAAATTCGAAAGAAACACTTGATACAACAGCAATAGGCTTCAAATTCACCAAACAGCAAAAGACTTGGCTGTAAGTTTTCATAACCACTTTCTCCAACTAGTTGATCGTTTGTCGCCAGATAGAAACCTGGGAAGGCTTAATAAACTATTAACCCTAGTAATACCTTCCAAGGCCGACCACTCATCGTCAGCAACTGAAATGCACTCAGCAAGACTCCTCCTAGACAGTCCTGGGACCTTCAAAGGTGAGCTTTCCTCTGTTGGTTCAGTTATAGTAACAATCTCGGTAGAACCTTGAATTGTGCTAGATTGAGATTGGCCGAGACTTGAACTATGACAGTCTCCCTTATTATCATCAACAGCCACCATGCTTTCTCCAGATTCCTTAGGAATCCTTTTTATGTCATTCTGTTCCGCAGCACCATTACTTGCAGGCATATATTCCAGAAAGAGGCATACAACAGCACAATCATCATTCTTAGAAGTAGGGTACTTAAGCCTCCATGCTCGAGTAGCACAATCTACAAGAGCTCTGGCAGCTGTTGTGCGACTAGGGGCTGACGCCACAATATCGATGGCTTCCTTATTTGAAAGGACATCCCAAACCTGCACCAAAATTATGAGCCAGCTCTCAAGAGAATTTATATGAGCTTCCGGGGAAAAAGATAATAGAAAGAACATATTTTATCCTTACAATGGCAGGTTTTTTCCCCCTATCTAACACAAGGAATAAAACTTGCCAATTGCTTCAGCTAAGCATGTTGTCACATTGTGGCAACATAAAGACAATATGCGAAAATCAAGGCAGAAGGGAGAGCATTTATAAATGGACTTCCTTACAGGCTATAATGAACAAAAAATGGTTACCCCGGCAGCCTTGTGTCAGAGTCCTACACAAATTTTTCAAGCAAACTAGTTTGAAGTACTATGAAGATGAAGATACCCCATCAGTGGCAAGAATAATAAATTCATCTCTTTCAGTAAGGCGGCGATAGAAAATATCGGGGACGGAAATCAAACCAAAATCCTTCAGACAGAAGTCCCCAAAAGCTCTAGCCATTGCCAAACCAGGTGAGTCATTATTGGGCAACCATACACGTGCAACCTCAGGCTCATCTTGCAAGGCAAAGACCCTTCCCTTGCATTTCTGAATTCTAGCAGCTTCCCCTAAACATAAATATTGCAAGAATTTTTAGTTATACAGAAACATGAACAGTAGTCATTCAAATAGGTTAGCACAATTTAGCATCGTTATTTTGACTGAAATAGAGGGAATGTGTGTGTGTGTGCGCGCGCGTTTGTAATAGATAGATAAAGAGAGAGAGGAACTTGGCAAATCAGGCTTCAAGTCAACAGTCAATTGTATAGCAATCAGAGAATTATCTTTGTCTCTAACTGCCAGCACTGCTCTTGAGTCACCAACATTTCCAATTACAAGATCCTGACCCTAGAAAGACATATTTGTCATAAAGTGGTTAGATGATGTGAGATAAAGCTTACAAGATATCTCAAACGAAAGTATTGGAAGAACTTTACTACACGTACAATGCAAAGATGCAAACATCAGTATGCGCAATTTAACAAACTTCGAGTCCTAAATTTCCATGCACACATTAATCTATTTCTGCTTGCAATACACGAGCATTTGCAGCAAATTTTGAAAATACTTACCTGCCTTTGTTTAGAAAAATAATCCAAATCCATTAACCATCCAAAATGTAAAACTTAAAGCTGGGTAATAAATCTGAAAGCTTAATTAAAGACCCAAGGAGATAACAAAATTTGAATTTTAGTTCATGTCATGACTAATACCTGCTTTACCAAAGTAACAGCAGTCGTCCCACTGCAGAAGCAATCAATTGTTGGATGCAACTTTAACTCCTTATCCATTAACTTGAAAGCCTTCAACATGGACTCTTTAAGAGGTAAATACATCTCTGGGAGTTGTTCATTTTCTTCAATCTCCAATGACTCATAGCATTCATCATCCATGCTCAAAGATGCAGTATCCTCAGAGATAGTGCTTTCAGGAGCATTTTCGCTCTTATCGAGACCGCTCTGATCACCAGCAAGACTATCTTTCCATTGGGTACACAATATAATAGGAAGAGAATCTCGGACTTTCTTGGCAACCGTATGACCGTAAGGACCATGACCATCAAATACACCACAGAATATCGTGTCACTTCTTGAACTGAAATTCTATTATATAAACATTGAAACCAAGTCTTCACATATTGATGCCATAGAGGAAAAAGAGGACATAAATGAATGTTTCATCTAAAGAAAGAAAATGAATATATAACAAATTCAATTAAGATAACAATGATAGAGAAAAACAGCAAGAAAATACTACACAGAAGAAATTATAGGCACTAAGACTAACCTCCCAAACAAGCATAGCATCCTGATTTGTTCCTTTCTTCCCCTGTTGGGTATACAAGCATGCAACATTGCTAGCACCATTCAGAAACATCCTCCCCGATATAATATGGAGCTCTGCCTCATCCATGGGCACTAAACCACTTGATTTCTTCCTCCACCTCCCTGACCCCTGCCTTTGCTTCTGCTTCTTGGGTGAAGCACATGTTGTAGCTGTGGATGCATCTGTCACTTGGTCATCCCTTTTGTTGTCACTCTGTCCTTTGGCTAAAGATGAGCAGCAAGAACCCATCTCAAAGTCCTAAGTCCCAGATGAAATCAAAATAAAATTAAAACCCTTTCCAAACATTAAAACCACCTTAACCTTATCAACCATTAGGATTTAGAGGGTAGGTTAAACGAGAGTTAACCTGACAAAGAGAGAGAGAGACAGAGATCAAAGCATTTGGAAAGTAACCAAGTGCCTCACAAGCATCTCATTGCCAGTTCATCATCATCCATAGCTGAACATATTTTCCTATGATCGCAAATGAATTATACAAGGAGCGCTAATGGATAGAGCACACTACAGAATACCTTCCCTGCTAAGACTTCATATCAATCATAAAAAGGGGTTAAGATTTAAGATGTTAACTAGGAAAAAAAAAGGGAAAACTTTAAGTGGAGAGCATTTATTTTTATGTTTCATCTTCAGCATAAATTGAAAAGAAAAATTGTGCAGCAACATTAATTAAGCAGAAAGTTAATAAGGAGTTTACTAATATAAAGTTTCACATACAAATGGTGCAGCAGCCCTAATGACAAGTTCAACTTTTTCCTTCGTTTTCTTCTGTTGATTAAGAATATAAAATTTTCATCATTATACATTTCATTTTGCAGGTTTTCTTGGGTTATCGAACTTAATCTCCAAAACTCTGGTTTCATCACCTTTAACAAGCTTATTATTATAAATTTTCAAGACTATATCATAAACCAGGATATTATAGCAAATGGAAATAGGACCTAAGCATTTCCTGCATACTTTGACCCAATATCATTCTGGATTTTCATTGTGTTATTAAGAATTGGCACAAATTTTTAACATGATTATGTATTCCACACATTTTTATTTTGTGATAGATTTGTTTGTATGCATTTTTGTGATACCAAGGCTTCATTTGATTGGAGCTTTTGCTATTTACTTTTTCTTTCAGAAGCAAAACAACAAAATACAAATGCAAGAAATTTTTGAAGAATCATACACAGAATATGTAGTTTTAAAAGACAAAATACATTATTCTATTTCTATATAGAGTAATTACATTATAATTGATGTTATATTTTAATTAATTATGACATTGTTTACATTTTGATTTTGCTTTATAGCAATTCTTGAAATGCAAGTAGCACCAATCAAATGGAGCCTAAAGATTAAAGATTGAGAATCTGGGATTGGGACATGAGACGTGCTGTCTTTCAATGCTATTGATACTCTTTTTCCTAATTTTTTTAATAAATGCCGATTTGTTCGGTGTTTTAATTATAAATTGGAGTTAAACTTTATCAGCATAAATTGACAACCTTACCATATGTGAAACTGAATTACAAATTAGGACTATCATTTTCATTTGAATTGAGTTATTAGATTCGTCTTACTGTTAATGGTGTTTTGGTATCTTTAATTTGCAGTCACTATCTATGTATTAAAAAAACTTCACAATTTTGTTTTTCCAAATCATTGCTTCAAGACGTTACATAAAGAATAGCTTGGTTGTCGAGATAATAGCCTGTAATTTAGCATGTATTATTTCTTCTATTTTTATAACATAACTTAATGCATCCTCTATGAATTTAGAGCAAATGCATCAAGCAAAAACTTTTTAAAGGTCTTGCTAGTGGGTACCCTATGTTTTTAAGGGTTTTCTTAGGGCAGGTTTCAAATACTACCACCTGCCATCATTTTTATCAGACAAAAGAAAAATTCCAAGCAGATTAATCATGATTTTTAAAATGTTTTTTAACTCTTTACCACTCCAAAATGCCCTTCAATATCTTTGTCTATTGTTAGTTCATCTCTTCAACTTTCTAGCAAAAAAATGCTAAATTTCAAAAAGACTGAAATAGCCTTTCAAGCATTGGGTCTTTTCTCTCCCATAAACACACTCCAAAGAGCCAATAGGAATAAAGTGAAAGGTAATGAAATAGCTTTTGTTATGGTTGTAATTGAGTTAAGTTGAGAAGAGAAGATCCAATACCAGGCTCAAGCTCAACTTGACTCAAAAACTAGAAGCTCGATCAAGCTTTGTTTTCTAAACTCAAGCTCGACTTGACAAAATACTCGAATTACTCAAGCTCAACTCAATAGTCTTAAATTCTATTCGATGGACTCGGTCTGTCATTTTCAACCACATATTACGAGGGTAAATTGGTAAATTAACAATAAAATATAAAAATATATATTTAGAAAAGCTCGATTAGTAAGACACACGACCTGTATTTTAAGATACTCAAACTCAACTCGACTCGTTATTCAAGTAACTCCGTTCAACTCGAAAATAAACAAATCAAATTCGAGCAATCATCAAATTGAGCTCAAGTAGCTCACAAATAGCTTGACTCATTTACAACCCTAGCTTCTATAGTACAGTATAAACTATTTAGACATTTGTATGCACTCCACCAATCTTACCTATTGATTCTGCAATTATTAATGGCATTACGTACCAACTAAATATGAATTTTAAAGTGCATCAAATTGCTTAAAAAGTAAGTTTTCTCTCTATGTTTTATATTTTATCTTTGGAATAATTTGTTTTACCTGCTGAGAGCTTCTATTCACAACCTATGTTTTATGCCACAACTTTTTTACTAGAAAAACCTGAACCATAAAATATTTTTCTAAAACTACTTCTCACAACCTATTAAATAAAATCTTTTACCTATTTTACCCTCTCAACCTAAACACTCCAAATCGTCACAACCTATCTTCACTCTTCACTTTTCAATCTTCAACTCTCTTGAATCTCTTTGCTCTTCAATATTTCTCATAATCTCTACAAAATTTACAAGAAATCTGATGTGTGTTAATTTATTAAATTTAAGTTTGGTTTTTGTCAGATTTAGATTTAGGATTAGGTTTTAGATAGATTTATTAAATTTTGCAAGAAAAATGCTGAATTATTTCAGACTTTTGATGCGTTTCGATAGGCTGGCGAAAAAGCACAAGATATTGGCAGAAGCAGGCTTCCACCAAACATGAGAGCTTGATAGAAGCCTTGCTTCTGCCAACCATTAAAGCAATGCCTGCCAAGCAGTGAAGCTTGGCCTGCAGACCATGTACGAAGTCTTTAATACCTGGCTACCTTATTTTGTTTTCTTCTGGTCTCTTCAACAGTTTGGATGAATGTTTATTTAGATATAATTTAAAAGTGGAAGAACTTGGTCTGTCAGACATACACAAACATGCAAGAAGGATGAAGAATGAAGAAAATAAGCTGTCAAGTTATAAAGGGTAAAAATGCATTTTATAAGGATATTTTTGTATTAAAAAAAATTATTTAAATAGGTTGTGAGGCTTAATTTTTTGGCTGTGAATAGAACCTCTCTTACATGTTTAGCATAATTATTAGCATTTGTTTCCTAGAAAGACAATTTTATTTGTTGTTTATAAGGATATTATTACATGTTAGAATAATTATTATATGACTTTCCATTCTGTATACCAGTCCTGCCGATCGCCATGAGAATATTATCATGGAACTGTTGTGGGCTTGGGAACCCACAAACAGTTCAAGACCTTCAGAGACTTCTAAGGGAAGAAGATTCCAATATAGTCTTTCTTTGTGAGACTATATTAAAAGTAGCAAACTTAGATCGAATAAAGAGGCGGTGTAGGATGAATGCTGTTTTTGGAGTTGAACCCAACGGAAGAAGTGGTGGGCTAGCAATCTTCTGGAAAGACAATTTAAACTTGGCTTTGAAAAACTACTCTAGGCACCACATTGATACGGTGAATAATGAACAAGGAAGTCTAGAATGGCGAATAAAGGGCATTTATGGGGAGGCCAACACAGCAAGAAAGTCAGAAACGTGGGGACCTTATCAGACGATTACCCCAAGAACAACACCAACCATGGCTGCTTTTTGGTGACTTTAATGAGATATTGGGACAGGACGAAAAAGATCGAGGAGCTTTCCGACCACCAAGACAAATTGAAGCTTCTAGAGATACAATAGTCGAGCTCATCTTGATGATATGGGATTCAGAGGCTACCAATTTACGTGAAGGAGAGGAAGGAATGCTGCCACGATGATAAGAGAAAGGCTTGATCGGTTCCTGGGAAATGTAGAGTGGTGCAATTTATTTCCTCTTCATGTTGTTCGACATTTGCAATGCTCCACGTCTAACCATGACCCTATTATCTTGGACACAGAAGACAACAAAGCAACAGAGAGTGGTGCAATTTATTTCCTCTTCATGTTGTTCGACATTTGCAATGCTCCACGTCTAACCATGACCCTATTATCTTGGACACAGAAGACAACAAAGCAACAGAGCAGGGTTCTTTGCAAAGAAAGAAAAAGGCATTTGAAGTGATGTGGTCTAAAGAAAGAGAAAGTCATGAAATAGTGGAACAAAGTTGGAAAGCTATGTAGGGGTTGAATTCATACGAGAAGCTAGAAAAGGCTGGAGCCTCACTATGCACGTGGGGCAATAAAAAATTCAATAATCTCCACAATAGAGCCAAATCTCTAGGAAAGGAACTATCCACTATTCAAGGAGCTACTACTGATCAATCCCTTAAAAGGGAGCAAGCGGTCCATAAACAGTTGAATGATGTACTTGAGAAAGAAGAGTCATTCTGGAGGATGCAACGCTCTAAAATCAGCTAGCTTCGAGAGGGGGACCGTAATACCTCCTTTTTTCATGCACAAGCTTCCCAAAGACGCAGAACAAACCACATCAAGGGGCTAGAAAATGAAAAAGGCAGATGGTGTGAAACTTTTAATGAAATACAGGACATAGCAGTTCACTACTTTAACAAACTATTTGAATCTTAGAATCTGAGTGATCTTACTAAAATCCTAGGATCTATTACTACTCAAGTCACTGCGCCAATGAACAAGCTTCTCATAAAGGACTTCCAAGCCGAGGAGATTCACACAGCCGTTAAACAAATCCACCCCACAAAAGCACCTAGCCCTGATGGTATGCCTGCTATCTTTTACCATTCTTATTGGCATGTCATTGGTGATTATGTTACAAATTTCTGCTTATCTTTTCTTAATGGTGATGCTGAAGTGGATAGTATTAACCTCACTAACCTTGTTCTCATTCCCAAAATTAAAAATCCCAGAAATGACACATTTCCGACCTATCAGTTTATGTAAGGTGTTGTATAAAATTATTGCTAAGGTGCTAGTTAATAGACTTAAAAAAATATTACCAGTATGCATTGGCGATAATGCAAGTGCTTTCGTCCCCGGTAGACTGATTACAGACAATGTGCTAGTGGCCTATGAACTTTTGCATACACTTCACCTAAAAAAGAAGGGTAGAGAGGGATATGCTACGATTAAACTTGATATGTTCAAAGCCTTTGATAGAGTAGAATGGCACTTCTTTGAAGCTATCATGTCAAAAATGGGATTTAGCTCACATTGGATATCTTTGATCATGAGATGTATAACTTCTGTGTCTTTTAATATATCTATAAATGGTTTTGTCACTAATTCTTTCACCCCAAGTAGAGGACTCCGACAAGGAGATCCTTTATCAGCCTACCTCTTTCTTTTGTTTACAGAGGGTTTATCGGCCATGCTTCAAAGATACCAACAGCAAAGGATAATTAGTGGAGTCAGAGCAAGTAGCAACGAACCTCAGGTCACTCACTTATTTTTTGCCGACGACAATTTGCTTTTCGTTAAGGCAAATCGAGATGAGCACAAAAAGGCGAGACGCTGAAGATCTATGAAAAAGGCTCAGGTCAGCAGATTAATTACCATAAGTCAGGACTATTTTTCAGTCCGAATACCAGCTAATGGCACAAAGAACTCAAGCAGATTTTTGGTATTCAGGTGACAAACAGTCCAGAAAAAATTCTTGGCTTGCCCACTATAGTTGGTGAGAACAAGAAAGCTGCTTTTGCCGAATAAAAAACAGAATTCAAGCAAGAATTTGAAGATGGAACTGGAGGTGGTTATAACAAGCAGGTAAAGAGGTTTTTATTAAATCAGTACTCCAAGCCATACCGCCCTATCCCACGGCTTGTTTCAAGTTCCCGACAGGTTTTTGTAAACAACTTAACAGCATTATAACTACTGGTGGAGAGGTAAAAAGGAAGGAAGAGGTCTTCATTGGTTAAGTTGGCAACAAATGTGTAAGCCCAAGAAAGACAGAGGAAAGTGGTTCGAAGAACTTGAATGTTTTAACTTGGCTTTGCTTGGGAAACAAGGATGGAGACTCCTGCACAATACCTCTTCACTTTTGTACAGAGTCCTAAAACCAAGGTATTTCCCATGCACATCTTTCATGGAGGCAAAAATCAGTTGGAACCCATCCTTCACGTGGCGTAGCATCCTGGCTAGTAGAGTAGTGCTGGACAAAGGAATCCATTGGCAAATTGGAAATGGAGCTCTGGTCAAGGTGTGGGAGGACAGATGGATTCCAGGAGCGACCAACTTCAAAATTACCTCTCATGGCCAATTCCTAAACCCAGTCACCTACGTACAAGAACTCATAAATGTGGAAAATATGACCTGGAACCTTGATCTACTGGACACCCCTTTCACAAAGCAGGAAGCCGATAGTAGCAAAGCAATACCACTGGGCAGAGCAGCAACAAGCGATGTTATGATGTGGCATTGGGACAAAGCAGGGCCCTATACAGTTAGAAGTGGCTACCAAAAAATGCTTGCTATCGAGGAAAGGTCTTCAAAGGTTGCTCAAGCTCAAGAGGATCAAAAACCAATCCTTTGGAATAGAATTTGGAGATCAGGACTACCAAACAAGATGAAGATGTTCGCCTGGCGTCCATGCATAGGCATTCTTCCATGCAACGTAAACTTGAAACAGAGGCAATTACCGGTAGAAGTAACCTGTCAGCAATGTCAAAGCCATGAGGAAACTATTTTGCATGCTCTCCGTGAATGCCAGAAAGCTATAGAGGTCTAGGAAGCAACAACTATCGACAACCATTGGAAATATGAAGGGGAACAAAATGCTATGGAATGGATTCTGCGAGTAACTAAAAACATGGAACAGCAACCTTTTGAGATTGGCTTAGCAGTATTGTGGGCTGGGCCATATGGGGTAGTAGGAACGCTGAAATTAAAGGAAAAGTTAGACCTGCCGCCCATACAGCCACCTATGCATTGGAGTACATTGCAGAATTTCAACTCACACAAGAGCCAACAGAAAGGAGACAGCCTGAAACAAAAGCTGCCACTTGGCAACATCCACCCATGGGGAGCATAAAGATCAACTTTGATGGAGGCTGCAAAAGGTTGAAAGGAATAGGAGTAGTTGGAGTTATTGCAACGGATGATTGTGGAGAAGTTCTTGGAGCCTTACATGCATGTATACATTTTGTATCTGATCCTGATATAGCAGAGGCGTACGCAGCAATTAGAGCACTGGAGTTTGCCACAGACATGGGCTTCACAAAAATTATTCTCCAAGGGGACTCTGTGCAAACAATCCAAAAGCTGCAAAAGATAGAGCCAGACTTCACTTGAGGGCACCCTGATTGATGAAGCTCGTCAAATAAGAAATAACTTTGTCTCCTGCACTTTCAGTCATGCCAGAAGAGAAGCCAACAAGGCGGCACACCTTTTATCTACGCTAGCTTACAACTGTGAGGAAGACACTTTTTGGGTAGACTCATTCCCTGATACTGTTATGTCAATTGCCCTTAATGATTGTACCCAGAATTTATCATAAATAAAGCTTCACAGTTTCTTTCAAAAAAACATGACTTTCCATTACATTTTTAACATTGTAGCTTAGCTTTTTTATGATGAAAGATATTGCAGGCCATTTAGCGAAAAAGGAAGAAAATGTTAAAAAGCTTTTAAAGACATAACTAGTCTAGTTGTAATTTTTCTTTTACTGATAAAAATTGTGACAAGTAGTAGCATTTAAAGCTTGTTGAACAGGTTCACTAGGGAACTGTTTGCAAAACCCACTTTTTTAATTATCTACATTTCATGCAAGTTATATTCTTGCAAATCACATTGGGAGTTTCTTCGAAAATTTAAGTATTATACAGTTCAGTCAAGTTTTGCTGGATTTCAAATATGAAACATTAATGAATTTCTTGAACTCTTCTCACTTTTATTTCATTTGACTTCACAGGCATCCTTGCCTATTTAAATAAATTTAATTACTGTAGGAAAGTCAACTGTATTAAATTTGGAAATATGTAAATATTTGTATCCCTAGAATTAAGGTTAGACAATCCCAAAATCATACGGATTACATTTAGGCAGATTTTAGTTTCCTATTTGCTACTTAACAGCAGCTGTATATAATCCTAAGGGGTTTTGTATCATTGATAAGTTCTTCAAGATACAATAGTCTGATTTTTCACATGGTATCAAGAGCTTTAGGTTTTTCTTGGAAATCAATCACTTTTTCAGCCTTCATTGCTGATTTTTCTGCAGTTTCTTCTTCAGCCTTCATTGCTGATATTTTTTTTTTTTTTGCCTTGGGCCTTCATAGCCGGTTTTTGTTAAGGCCTTCATAGCCATTTTCTCATCCAGCCTTCATCACTAAAAGTTTCTGCTCATCTCTCCAATCATTTATTCATTCTTAATATTTGCTTTTAGTCCCATAAATATGTCAAAGATAACAGAGGCTGCCACTACAATGAGATTCAATCCAAATGAGATTGCGAAGTTAAGAGCTTTTTTGGGATCCTTGGAGAAACCCTCAGGTACATGCTTATTGGCGCATTCAAGTGAGTTTCCTAATTCCATTGGATTAAATGTCTCGGATGGAACCTTTGCCAATTCCTGGGTTGTGGATTCAGGAGCAACTGATCACATGACCCATATATCACAAATGTTTAAAACTTACACACCCTGTCCAAGCAAGAAGAAAATTGCCATAGCTGATCGTTCACTAACCACTATTGCTGGCATAGGAGATGTCCAAATTAGTCCTTCACTCATTCTGAGAGATCTTCTTCATGTCCCCAAATTGTCTACCAATCTTGTTTCTATACAAAAACTTATTCGAGATTCCTGTTGCAATGTAATTTTTTACCCCACTTATTGCGTTTTTTAGGACCAGGATTCAGGAAAGACGATTGGGCATGCTAAAGAACAAGGCAGACTATACTACCTTGAGACACTTAACAATTTGAATATTGTCAAGAGTAAATCACCTTTGTCCTTCCTTTCTGAACACCATCAACCCAATAAAGAAAAGGTTTGGCTTCATCATCGTAAACTTGGACATCCATCCTTTCAAATTCTCAAAACAATGTTTCCATCCTTGTTTAAAGATCTAGATATTGGAAGTTTTCATTGCGATGTGTGTGAGTTAGCAAAACACAAACGTGTATCTTTTCCCATTAGCAACAAAAGAAGCTCAATTCCTTTCTATTTAGTTCATAGCGATATTTGGGGTCCTTCAAATATTCCTAATGTTTCTAGAGCAAGGTAGTTTGTGTCATTTATTGATGATTGCACTAAATTTTCTTGGATCTTTTTGCTCAAACACAAATTTGATGTCAATACAGTTCTCCCAAATTTTCATATGTACAAAATCAATTTAGTGTTAAAATCAAAAGGTTTAGAACAAATAATGCTAGGGACCATTTCAATCATGTTTTATACTCATATTTTCAAAAGGAAGGGATAATTCAACAATCATCTTGTGTTCAAACCCCACAACAAAATGGGGTTGCTGAAAGAAAGAATGGTCACCTACTAGATACAACCTGAGCTTTTCTGTTTGAAAACAATGTACCTATCTTATTGGGGGGAAGCTGTTCTCACTGCCACACATCTCATAAACCAATTACCATCCAAAGTCTTAGGTTTTAAAAGTCCCATGGACATGCTCTCAAAACTTTATCCTAACCTAAGCACTACAAATCACCTTACTCCCAAGGACATTTAGTTGTGTGTCCTTTGTCCATCACAGTCAAAACAGGGGAAAACTAGATCCAAGAGCTATCATATGTATGTTTGTGGGATATTCATCAACACAAAAGCGGTATAAGTGTTATCATTCACCATCCAAGAAATTCTATGTCTCAGCAGATGTCACCTTCAATGAGAATAAACCTTACTTCACCACTCCTTATCTTCAGGAGGAGAGTTTATTCAGGGAAGATAAGGATTTCTTTCTCATAGATAAGGATTTCTTTTTCAGAGATCTTCCTTCGAAACAATTAGTGTCACCTAAGTCACAAAACAGTGAACCCGTCACAGTGTCACCTAAGTCACAAAACAGTTAACCTGTGCCCATGGTTGCTCTTGATGATAGGATGACAGGTCAAGTGTACTCAAGGAGGAAAGCCTTGGCTCCTGAACGTATGCAAGCCCAAGAATCTATCCAAGTCCTGAGAATGAGGTAACAATTTCTAACTCTTCTTCAAAATCTGATCCAAATCCTGAGAATGAGGTAAAAATTTCTAACTCCTCTTCGCAAAATGAGTCAGAACTTAATATTCCTATTGCCATTAGGAAAGGAACTAGAGAATGCACCAAAAGACCATAATACCCTCTCTCTCATGTTGTTTCACTTAAAAAGTTCTCACCATCTCATAGGAGTTTCCTTGTAAGCTTGAATAGCATCCCTATTCTTAGTACCCTATCCGAGGCATTATCTAATGATAATTGGAAACAAGCTATGAATGCAGAAATGAAGGCTCTAGAGAAGAATAAAATTGGGAGTTGGTAAACTTCCCAGTAGGAAAGGAGTCCGTGGGATGTAAGTGGGTTTATACTGTGAAGTATAGATCGTATGGATCACTAGAAAGGTACAAGGCGAGATTGGCAGCTAAAGGATATACTTAGACATATGGCATGGATTACCAAAAGACATTCGCACTAGTTGCAAAAATGAACACGGTCAGAATTTTGCTATCATTAGCAGCAAACTATGATTGGGATCTACAGCAGTTTAATGTATAAAATGCCTTTCTATGTGGAGATCTCGAAGAAGAAATCTATACGGAGATCCCACCTGGATTTGGAAGCAACATAGCCAACAACAAGGGGTGTAAGCTTAAGAAAGCCTTGTATGGGCTTAAGCAATCTCCAAGAGCATGGTTTGGAAGGTTTACCAAAGTGATGATAGGCATGGGATATAGACAAAGTCAGGGAGATCATAAATTGTTTATCAAGCATTCGGATTCAAGGGGAGTCACAGCTCTTTTAGTACAGGTTGATGACATCATGACAGAAAATGATGAAAAAGAAAAACAGCGTATAAAACAATGCTTGGCCAAGGAGTTTGAGATTAAAGAACTAGGAAAGTTGAAGTACTTTCTAGGAATTGAAGTTGCACGCTCCAGGAAAGGTATCTTTATCTCTCAACAGAAGTATGTCATAGATCTTCTTAAAGAGACAGGGAAGCTGGCATGTAGACCGACAAGCACACTAGTAGATCCCAACCATAAGCTCAGAAAGGAGGATATTGATGTAGATAGAGAAATGTATCAACGCCTAGTAGGAAGACTCATCTACTTGTCTCATACTAGGCTTGATAAAGCTTGTTGGAGTGATTAGTCAATTCATGCATAGACCAAAAGAAGTTCACTTACAAGCAACTAACCGAGTATTGCAGTATCTTAAAGGAGCTCCAGGAAAGGGGATCCTGTTTAAAAGAAACACAAGGCTAGTACTTAAGGCCTACACAGATGCAGACTATGCAGGGTTGGTGATTGACAGAAGATCCACTTCTGGGTATTGTACCTTTCTTGGAGGAAATCTTGTGACATGGAGAAGCAAAAAACAAAATGTAGGGGCAAGATCTAGTGCAGAAGCAGAATTTTGAGCAATGGTTCAAGGAATATGTGAACTATTGTGGATGAAGATTATTCTAGAAGACCTGAGGATCCAGTGGCATGGACTGAGGAGACTATACTACGACAATAAATCTGCAATCAGCATAGCACATAATCCCGTGCAACATGATCGAACAAAACACATAAAAATAGACAGACATTTCATTAAGGAGAAGTTAGATAGTGGATTAATCTGCACACCTTATGTGACTACTAGCGGTCAACTCGCAAATGTACTTACCAAAGGACTAAGTGGTATAGCATTTCAAAGCATTGTATCCAAGCTGGGAATGGAGAATATCTATTCACCAGCTTGAGAGGGAGTATAGGATAGTCAACTGTATTAAATATAGGAAAGATGTAAATATTTGTATCCCTAGAATTAAGGTTAGATGATCCCAAAATCACAGGGATTAGATTTAGGCAGATTTTAGTTTCCTATTTTCTACTTAACAGCAGTTGTATATAATCCTAACGGGTTTTGTATCATTGATAAGTTCTTCTAAATACAATAGTCTGATTTTTCACAAAGACCTCAATTAAAGACTGAGAACTAATAATCCAATTACAGTCTAAATATTATTGTATATATAAATTTGAATTTTATGAACAATGTGCATCTAATAATATTCTTTTCATATTCTATATTTTCTGCGTTTGTAGATGATTCTCTTTTACAAAGAAAAAAAGGGTGGAATGCTAGTTTCAACATCTTACTCAGAAGAAGGAACAATGGAGCATAAACCCATCTACTTTGTGCCCTCCACGAAGACTAACTATGTTTTCAATTAACATCAATTTCATACCAAAAAAAAAAAGTCCAAACTAAATATGACTCAAGATGGAGTTCTTATTCAATATCAACTATGCTCTTACATTTCATGTATTAAAAGTTTCTAAATATAAACATTTTCTTTGTTCCAAAACCAATATAAAGACAATAGTATCACAACTATTAATTGAAACTTATTAACACCATTGATGCAAAACTTAATTCGATATGATTAAGGATGATGGTTCAAAATAACATGAAGGAAAGCTTCAAAAGTTATGTGCTCAGTGTGCTATAGCATTTGGCAATTTCTATGTTCAATTTAAAGTTGATAAAAAGAATAACAACAATAATACCAGTTGACACTAAAGGAAAACAGAATAGTTTTACAAATACGAGGCAATTCCTTCCGTGCAGTGTAATCAAATTGATTCCTACTTTAAACACTGGACTAAATAGGAGTGACGGAAAGAATTTAAAAGTGGTCCAAAATCAAAGCAAACCCTACCCCGCGTGACATAAATGAGCCATGACTAGCCAACCAACTATTCGGAGAGACATAACTAACTGCATTCATCGTGTTATCTACGTCACCTACATCATTTAAAGAGGCTAAAGGAGCATGACTCACATATCACGTAACGTTGTACTGTTTCTTTCAATGGCCTTCATCTACATGACTTCTTTTATTTAAATATCCTATAAATAAATTAAATTAAATTAAAATTAAGAAAATTAAACTGAATTTGTATATTTTCAAGTAACTAGAAGAGAGTCTAAAAGCCGGGATCATCAAATTCGCTAATCGTTTTTCGAAATAGATAAAAAAAATGAAAAGAAAATAATTACCCTGAGAATCAAACTACAGCAACAAAGCTTCAAAACTTCGGGCTCCGATTCTCCTTTAACTAGAAAACTCAAAAGACAATAGTCAGAAATCCAAGTAACCAAACAGAGACTTCTCTTTCGAAGAAAAAGAAAATAAAGAAAATTTTGAAATACCTTACTGAGATATGGAAAAGAAAGCTTTGTCGGCAGCAAAGCTCGATCGACAGAGGATGATTTTAGGGTTTTCGATGGCAGAATCAGTTTAGGTTTTTCGAGGGAAATAAGAGAGGTTTGGTGGTTTTCTTTTTTAATGTCAACTGGCTTGAAAAGAATACAAAAAGAAAGGGCGGTTGAAATGTCGGAGCGCGTTGAGTTGAGTTGAGTTGAGTTGAGTAGAGTAGAAGGACGGGTGCTGACTGCTGTGCTTGCTTGGCGTGGTCCTTCACAGTTCCCCAGGGGCACGGGTACCGACTGTCTTGTTGCGTGGGAACTGGGAAGGGAAGATGCTCACTCTTTTTTTTTGGTTCGTTGGAAGATGCTCTCTCTGTGTGTTTGGTTTTGTAATATTACTATAACGTCACATTAACTAGTAGTAGTATTTGTTCAAAAAAACACCTCTCTCTGAGTTTGTCCGTCACTCTCTATTTATTCAAATCTAACTAAATGTCATAAAATGCATTAGTGAGCGTACTTGATTGAGCTGGATCCACTACCAAGTCCCAATCAGAGAGCTCGGTGTTTTTTTTTAGGCCAGGTCGGGTGTTTGTTAGCTCTCTCTTTTGACTCTGAGATTTAATTTTTGGATTATTTTTTAATTAATGATACAATTTTTACTTGAATCAAATTAAGACTAAGTCTTTTGGTTCACTAAAAATAATTTGGAAAAATAATTTTTAAAAAATAATTTTTGCATTTTTTGATATTTGATCGGCAAAAAATTGATTAGTTAATAAAAAATGACTTTTTGATTAACGAAAAAAAATCATTTTTAATGAATCAAACGAAGTAAAAATGTTTTTGAGATTGTTCAACTAAAAACTTTTAATGAAAGTGAGTTACCCACGTCACTTAAGAGAGTAAATGCTATGAAAAAAAAGAATAAAAATGTATTTTCACTCTAACAAAATAATTTTAAATAATATTTTATTTTTTTCCTTATTTCTTTTTTCTGTTTTTTTTCCTTTCTCTTTCTTTTTTTTTTTTCTTACAAATGAATAAAACTAAATAGAACAACAAGACTAAAGCAAGCTAGATGCACGAGGGTAAGACATTCCCCTTGCATCAGGCAATAAAAGACTTTGAAGAGACATATGAGGGCTTGTCAGTATCTCAAATCTTGCCTTCATATCACATGCAAATTTTGCTAGATTATCAACACAAATTTGCCTTCACGGAAAACATGTTGAATTTGCACATGCCAAGACCTCTGAAGAAGCTGTCGAATATCGCCAATAAGGTTAGCCAAAGGGTGAAAGTTTATATCAGCCTTTTGGATTAATTCCAGGATTGCCATTGCATCAAGCTCGCAGATTATACTCCTGAATCCTTTTTGCCATAAAATCAGAAGACCAAAGCGCAACGCCTGAAGTTCTGCAGCTACATTGGAGCATAATCCAAGTCTTACTTTATAACCCACCACCCATTAAGATTGCTTGCCATTTCGTTCAATGATATGAACTTCCACTCCTTGATAGAATTTTCAATAGCACACAACCCATTAAGATTGCTTTCCAACCATTCCACCAACGAGCCATTAAGGAAATCTATCCAGTGTTAAGGAGGAACAAGAATGCTCCATACATTCTGAGCTCTACGACAATCCCTCAGCACATGTAGGGATGATTCAGTCAATGTATCATAGAACATACAACAGGCAGAAGGAGACATACCCCTTAGATTTCTGAACTAATTTGTTGGAATATGATCCCTGCGAACCAACTAGATAAAGAAAAGCCATTGTTGCGACCCTGGTAGCTTCCAAATCCAGCTCAAATCCCCAATATTATTACAAAGGGAATTATCACATAAAGTTATGTAGGCTGACAAAGAAGAGAAAGCTCCATCTGAAGTGTAGCGCCAAGTCCACTTATCCTCAATTAAACAGAATTTAGGTAGAGGATATCACAACACCTTCATCGCTATCTTAGCAGGTAATTGAGATGTAACCTTACTTCCACTCCCCATTTTCATCCATATATTCACTGATCTTAGCATGAAGATCCACATTAATAGGTGGCACATCAACTTGCTCAATAAAAGACTTGTCAAGCCAACAGTCAAACCAAAAAGATGTATTGTTCCCATTCCCCACTCGTTTACGTAAGCCTTTAGAAAGTAAATTTAGAGCAACTAGTAGCCCCTTCCAGGAGTGGGGCCATCCTTGTTTCAACCCTTTATACGAGTTTGCAAAAAGCACAACATCGCCAGTAACCCTGTACTTAGCTCTTAATACTTTGACCTATAAATTGTTCGGTTCATTTGAAAAACACCAAGCCATTTTCTGAATAAGAGTAGCATTGTGGTGTACCATGCTACGCAACCCAAAGTTTCAAAGGTGCACAGACATCTTTCCAACTAACAAGTGAGAGCCTTTCTTTTCACCATTCCACCCATAAGAACTGTCTATTGAGTTTATTAAGAGAATTTTTTAACCCTTCAGGCAATATCATTGTCATCATACAATAAGTGGGGATAGATGAAGTCACGGATCTAATTAATGTAGCTGTTCCAGCAGTGCTCAGCACCCTTGCTTTCCACCCTGACAATCTACTTTTAACTTTGTCGATAATATCAGAATAAGTATTCTTTGTCACTCGCCCATGAATTAAAGGAACACCCAAGTATTTACTAAGGTTGTTGCTAAGAGAAATTCCCATAATATTGCTAGTACTTCTCCCCCTACCCGAATATGCCTTTGAAGAGATAAATAGTTTTGACTTCAATAGGTTAAACTTAGCCTCTGACGAATCACAAAAGATATTCAGAACTTCTATTATTATAGAGGCCCGAGAAGCTGAAGCTCTCCCAAATAAAAATATATCATCCGCAAAAAACATATGAGATATACTAAGACCATCCTTCCTCATTTTTAAAGGCTTCCATGCACCCTTTTTAACCTCGTCCTCAATAAGATGTCCAAGTCTCTCCATGCACAAAACAAAGAGATATGGAGACAATGGATCTCCTTGCCTCAATCAGCATTAGGGAGAAAAGAAATCTGTCTACTCACCATTCCAAAGGATGGACAAACTAGTACTTTTAACACAAAACATTATCAATTTGATCCATTTTTGAGAAAAACCAAACACCTGCAACGTTTCTTCCAAGAAATCCCATCGAATTCTGTCGTGAGCTTTTTCAAAATCAATTTTAACTGCCATCAAACCCTCCCTTCTCTTTGACTTTTTGATTGTGTGGATTAATTCCTAGGCAATATGTATATTATCTGTAGCTTGCCTTCTTGAAATGAAGCTAGTTTGAATTGGTGCAATTAGCTCATCCAGATACTGTCATAATCTATTCATCAACACTTTCATAATCAACTTATAGGCAACATTACATAAACTTATAAGCCAGAAGTGTTTCACTGTTTTAGGATTGTCAATCTTGGGAATAAAATAAACCAATGTACTATTCAGATCTCTCGAGAAAGTACCCAACTCAAAAGCATTATTAACCAGTTCAAACAAAGAGTCTTGCATAGTATGCCAAAACTTTTGGTAGAAACCAGCCTAGAGACCATCAATACCTGGTATAGCCCACGCTTTCATTTGAAATAAAGCATCACGCACCTCTACTCTTGTTAAGGTAACATCTAACACATTCACCTGCTCCTAATTCAAGCAAGGACTTGGACAGGAGATAGCACTCCTCGTAGAATTAGTGGGTCAAGTTGTTGTTGCACAAAACAACAATAAAGGTATGCTGACGTCGATGTTCGTACTTGGTCTCCACGTGTCTCCAAGAAGCTTCTGTAAAACAAGAGAAGTCAGAGAGACACAGGGGTGGTTCCCTGCATAGACACTACGATGCTTAAGTCAGCAGAAAGCTCTTCAGTATTGGGAAGCGTAAAAGCCAGTAGTTAAAAAATTGGGGAATAAGATTATACCTTAAGCCTATTTATAGGCAAATATTCTAGGCTAATTACCTGGGAATAAGTACGTAACTTTACTAAGAGTTTGTATCCAGATGTAATACAAATTCCTCGTACAGATAAACTCGAACCCTGTCGCTGGCGAGAGACCATCTCGCGAATCACGTTATGGCTTCAGGGGTCTGTCGCCGAAGGCCACGCGCTGTGATGTCAGGCGATAGGCTGAGAGTCTGTCGCCTAGCGACAGGTGTTATGCCGCAGCCTATGTCGTCTGTCGCCGAAGGCCACGTGGCCCAGTGATCTCCTGCCACGTGGTGGTCTTTGATGAACCTTGGGCCTGGCCCAAAGTTGGTATATTTTGTCATATCAATTGCTCCCCACTCTCTTGTTGGATTTTTCTAACCAAAAGAGTATAAATGTGTGTTTTTTTGTGCTTCAGCCCACTGTGAATAGTCTTTTCTATTTTTTGCTATTTCTTCTGGTATTTTTTACAGGTGAAAAAGTTCTACTCTGCGACAGACGTGATCGGGCGCGACGTTTAGCATTCTCTATCGCGGCTATATAAACCGTTAGGGCTTGTTGAGAGAGTGCACGAAAACCTCTGAGCAGCCGTCTGTCGCCCATCTTTCAGCTCTCTCGCCAAAAGAGTCTGTCGCCTAAAAGAGTCTGTCGCTCTCTCGTCAGGATCTCTCGCTCTCTCGTCAGGATCTCTCGCTCATCTCAGTGACAGTAAGTGCATATCTGTCGCCTTATTTATCACCTTTCGCATTCAGATTTAGGCCTCCCGCATGTGTTTTTAGTCTTCCGCGTAAAGCCTAGGTCTCCCGCAGGTCTCTCGTTCAGTAGGTCTGTCGCTCTAACAGGTCATTCCTTCGTCATGTCTTTGCTACGTCCGGGTAAAACACTCAGAACCGGTGGTGTTCTGTGTTCTTTGACAAATGCTGACTTAGAGGATTTTAGGACTCGTTTCCCTCTTCCGTCAGGTTATCGTTATAAACTTCTAGTCCAAGGGGAGGCTACACTCGACTTGGTTAGAAATGGTGTAGCTGTTCATAAGGCCTCTTTATCCTTCGGTTTTCGCTTCCCTCTTCCGAAGTTTGGTGAAGCGTTTCTTAGGTATAAGGACATCGTCCCGTGTCAACTCCATCCCCATGCGTGGGCCCAGTTGGTAGCGTTTTCCATAGTGTGTCGTCACTTGGGTATTGTCCTAACTGTTCCTCTTTTAAGCGCTTTTTTCAGAGTTCGTGGGTTGAAAGGGTTGATAACGTTCTCTCTTCAACGGTTGAAAACCGACGAGTTTCCTAATAATAAAATCTTCTCAGATCTTCCTAATAAACTGCGTGGCTTTGAGAGTGAGTGGGTCATTGTCGAGATTCCAAGCGACCTACGGATCCGCAAGAGATGGAATCGTGATACCTTCGACCACTCACAGCGCTTAGAAAGATTCAAAGCAGAAACTTTGAGAGACCAATTTGGTGAGCCTATTCGACGGATCTGTTCTACCAGGAAGCGTAACTTATTCTCCCTTTTAACCCCGGAGAATATCGTCGCTGCCGATTGGGGGTAAGCAGGACCGTTGTTGGGACTTCCGCTGCCCCATCTAACTTGCCTGCAACTCCACGTGTTCTTGATGCTGGTCCTAGTCAGCCATCTCCGGTAGTCTTAGCCGAAACATCTGCCCTTGTAGGTCATCTTGTAGATGAATCCTCTTTGGACTCGGAGGATGAGACCCCTGAGGCTGTGGGTATTAGTGATCAGTCAGAGGAGAATTCTGAGTGGGCTCGGGTCGATGCCTTTGGGAGTCCCTTCGTCGATTTCCCCTTGGATTCATCTTTGAATAGCTTAGAGGATATTGGTGTTTTTTTAGTTTTCTAATTTCCTTTTTACTTCTTGTATACGTGGGTGTGGCATTTTACTTGGTCAGCTAATTCCTTCTTATATTGTGCAGGTATGAACTTCCAGGAGTTTTTGCGTAGGAGGGATGCCAGTGATGCTGCTCGAGCAGCTCCTACTTCTCAATCGCAAGCTGGGGCTTCCTCATCTGGACCAGCTCGTGCTCCCTCATCTGTACCAGCTCGTGCTCCTACTGCCCCTCCTCCTGCCGTTGGTGTATCCAGCCATCCTACACAAGAGGCCGAGAGAAATAAACGAAAGAAGCCTCTTGTCCCTGATCGCGGTTTGGACGACCGCGAGAGCTCAGAGTCCCAGAGGAGTGATTTAGCCCTTCAAGAGGGTGGATCTCGTGTTGCTGAGGATAGGTCTGTTCCTCGTCGGACTAGGCGCAAATACAGGAAGAGGCTAATTATTGAAGCCACAATGCCTACAAGACCAATTTTGCCTAAGGTGGCCAATCCGACTTTGAGGCGCTATCCAGTTGATAGCGAGGTCGTTGTAGTTGGAGAAGACTTCCAGACCTATCCCGGGGTGAATGACAACGACAACATTGAGGATGCCGGGATATCATCTCGTCTGGCTTGGAGCACCATTCTCCCTCGCGACGAGGCGAGGCTTTTCACCAATCTGACTAAGGCGGAGGATAATTCTGACTACCTCTCGATGAAGGTAAGCTTTGTGCTTGTTTGGTAATTAGCTTTTTCCTTTTTAGGCTTTTTTTGTCAGGTTTGTTGAGTCTTTGTTTATTTTTTGTCTTGTCAGACGGCTCAGCAAATTGCGGCTGTTAATGCTCGACACAGGGCCCTTAGGGAGCAAGCCGATAAAGACATTCGTGAGCTTTGAGAGCAGAAAATGAAGCTTATGAACGAGGTTGTCCAGCTTCGCCCCTATCCCAAAAGGACGGAGGAGCTAAATAAAAAGAACGCTGATCTCGAGCGAAGGAATGCTGATCTTGAGCGAAAGCTCCAAGAAGAGCAAGCGAAGGTGGCTTCCCTTCAGGGGTACCAAGAAGCTTATAATAAGGCTGTCAATGACCGGGGAGCCATGGAGAGACAACGAGATGAAGCTATTGAGGAACTGCACAACGTACTGGACCGTCAGAGAGAGGTTTGGGCCGAGGCCGTTCGTAAGTACCGCTTGTCCCAACATTGCTATGATAAGAAAGAAATGTTCACGGCGGGATTCATCAAGTACGGTTTCTATTTGGCTCATTCATGGCTGGAGAAGCATCGGCCTAGCGAGACTTTTTCTGAGTTGCTCTTTACTGAGGAGGCCAAGTACTACACAGCTCCTCCTTAGACCAAGTACGAGCCCGACTCACAAGGTCTGGATGCCTATTTGGAGGAGGGTGCTGGGGACGAATTAGACAATCTTGAGGGCTCGTGGCCTCCTCAACAACCACAACGTCAGCCTGAGTCTTCTGGCGCACGTGATCGAGTTGAACCTTCAATAGTGTGTGACGTTCCTGAGACTAACGAGGCGGGCGATCAGCCTGAGTCTATCGAGGCACTTCTAGGGTTGGACAGCGATGAGTTCCAGATTTCTGATTCCACAGCTGTTGATCCTGTGCCAGACTCCGCAGCCGTGGTTGGGCCTTCAAGTGATGATCCTTCATCCGGGATGGCTCCTTCGGCTCCCCAGGATCCTTGTGCTTCGATTCCTCAAGTTCCTGATCCCCCGATTATTGAGGGCTCCGGTGTCGAGGCGGCTTCTTCTCAGCCAGATGACTTAGTAATCAGTGTAGATTAGGATTTTTTGTATTTTCCTCTGTTTGTAAACATTCAATGAAAAGTACATTTCTTTTTGCAGCTTTTTCCTCTTTTCTTCTCTGAATGGATGTTTTGTTTTTATAACTGCTACATCACAAGATTCTAAATAGCAGCATTAAAGCATAAAGATATGAAATAATTCTATTTTCACGGTATAAAGCGTACCTTTACACCATGTTGCTCCCCGAGTTCTACTTTGAGACAGCATTGTCATTCCTGTTCAAAGATGAACTTTTCTCGAGCGTTGTGCCTATCTTGCGCTCTTTTCGCTTAAAGACTTATTAGAATAATCAAGACTAAAATGTCCAAGTGTTAACCATAATTTGTCAACTTATTGCAACATATTAATCTGAAGGGTTTGTAACGTACCTCGTAACATGCTATATAATTTGTATCTTTGTGTTATTTGGATTTCGCACATGTCTGTTTGCCTAGTGCTTGATGATTCCGCGATTTGTCTTTTTGTGCACTTTTTTAAGGACTGGTCTTTTGCCCGTCTTGCACCTTTGTGCTTAGGGACTTTTAGATTTGCTCGTCTCGTGCATTTTTCGCTTAGGGACTTTTATGTTTGCCCGTCTCGTGCATTTTTCGCTTAGGGACTTGTATGTTTGCCCGTCTCGCGCATTTTTCATTTAGGGACTTTTATGTTTGCTCGTCTCGCGCATTTTTCGCTTAGGGACTTTTGTTTGCCCGTCTCACGCATTTTTCGCTTAGGGACTTTTGTGTTTGCCCGTCTCGCGCATTTTTTACTTAGGACTTTTGTTTGCCAGCTGTTGCCTCATTTCAATTCCTGTAACACATAATCTGTCTCACATATTGCGTTAGAGAATATAGAAAATGATTGGCTGGCCTTTATTCATGAATCAAAAAAATAATAACATCTGTAAAGTAATGTAGCAATAGATGGGAAAGTAAAGATAAGAATAATAGCAATCAAAAATTACAATGTTTACTGCCAATATAGCTTAAGATGGTTGGCATTCCAAGTCTTTGAGATCTTCTTTCCTTGCAAGGTTTCTAAGGTGCAAGTGCTAGGTCTGACCATTTTTCTGATTCTGTATGGTCCTTCCCAATTGGCCCGGAGCTTTCCATCTTCCCTATGGGCGTTTGTAATTGCCGACTTTCTCAATACAAGGTCCCTTTCTTGCAATTCTTTGTTCTTGACCCGTGCATTGTAATAAGTGGCTACTCTCTGTTGGTAAGCAGCCAGCCTCACTTTTGCCTGGTCTCTCAGCTCATTTATCAGGTCAAGATTTTCCCTTAGTCCCTGAGAATTAAGTTTCTCAATGTAAGGGACTAGTCTGGGTGACTCAGCTCCAACTTCTACTGGGATGAGGGCTTCAGTACCATATACTAAATTGAACGGTGTTTCACCTGTTGACACTTTGCTTGTCGTTCTGTAGGCCCATAGGACACTTGGGAGCTCATCTACCCATGCTCCCTTTGCCTTGTCCAGTCTAGTCTTCAACCCGTGCAGTATAGTTCGATTGCTCACCTCTGCCTGCCCATTGGCCTGTGGGTAAGACGCAGAAGATATTCTTAGGAGAATCTTCAGGCCACTACAAAAATTTCGGAAAGCATCACAATCGAACTGCTTCCCATGATCTGCATTTATCACATGGGAGATCCCAAATCGGCAAATTATGTCTTTCCACACCATTGCTTCTACCTTCTTCTCAAAAATTGTAGCCAAAGGCTCGGCCTCTATCCATTTTGTGAAGTAGTCTGTGGCCACAAGCAAATACTTCCTTTGTCCTGAGCCAAGGGGAAAAGGCCCCAGGATATCTAGTCCCCATTGTGCAAATGGAGTTGGTTGGAGAGTGTTCTGGAGAGCCGAAACAGGCGCGGTAGTTATAGGAGCGAATTTCTGACACTTTTCACATCTTCTCACTTTGTCTGTGGCATCCTTCCTCAGCGTAGGCCGATAAAACCCCGTGCGCAATATTTTCGAGGCCAAGGCTCGGGCCCCCAAATGTTCACCGCATATTCCCTCATGAACTTCAGCTAAGGTGTACTCAGCCTGTTGGGGCCCTAGACACTTCAACAGGGGAATTGTGAATCCCCGTTTATAGAGTTCCCTATTCACCACGGTAAACCTGGCACTTTTTAACTTTAGCCTTCGAGCTTAGTCTCTGTTAGTGGGGAGTGTACCCCCCAGTATGTAGTCTTTGATTGGGCTTCTCCAATCGCCTCCAATTTTGACATCACATACATCTTCTTCTTCAATACTTGGCCTAGCGAGGGATTCCACTTTGACCATACCCCCTTTGACTTCTCTAGAAGAAGCCAACTTTGAAAGGGCATCTGCATGGTTATTCTCTGACAGGTTTATCTGAGTCAATTGGAAGTTCTTAAATGACTGTGCCAATAATTGCACTTTCTGCAGATAAGGGACTAGAGCGGGTTCTTTTGCTTCATACTCACCCGAGAACTGGTTTACCACTAATTGCGAATCGCTGTGGGCCATTAAGTTGCTGACTCCCATTTTCTCAGCAAGTTTCATCTCAGCTATCAAGGCTTCGTACTCGGCTGTATTGTTCGAACTTGGAAAGTCGAAACGTAGGGAATACTCATAGGTTTTCCCTTCAGGCAAAGTTAGCACAATTCCGGCTCCACTGCCATCCATGTTACGAGCTCCATCCACAAATAATTTGCACCAAACTAACTCTGTTTCTACACGGACTTCTCGGCCAGTGCATTCTATAATGAAATCTGCCAACGCCTGCCCTTTTATTGCTTGGCGAGGCTGGAAGTGTATGTCATATTCACTTAATTCGATGGCCCATTTGATCAGACGATCGGAATGCTCTGGTTTCTGCAGTATTTATCTCAAAGGCTGATCCGTTAAGATAGTCACCGAGTGAGCTTGGAAGTAAGGTCGTAACTTCCGGGTTGTCATCACCAAGGATAAAGCTATCCTTTCAACTAAGGGGTACCTTGTCTCGGCATCTAGCAGGACTTTACTCACATAATAGATCGGGCAATCCCTATCTCTTTCTTTCCTTAATAGGACTGCACTTACAACTTTCTCTCCTACACCGAGGTACATGAGGAGGTGATCTCCGGGTTGTGGTAGGGATAACAGAGGCAACTCTTTCAGGCAGTCTTTCAACCTTTCAAAGACGTCGTTGCACTCTTCCATCCAATTAAAGTTCTTTCCTGCTTTTATTGCCTTAAAAAGGGTAGACTTCTTTCAGCTGATTTGGACAATTCAAGGCTGCTATCCTCCCTATCAGCCTTTGAACTTCTCTTACAGTATTGGGTGGCCTCATGTCCAAAATAGCTTGAACTTTCTCAGGATTAGCCTCTATCCCCCGATTAGTAATCATGAATCCCCAAAACTTTCCAAACCTCACCTCGAATGAGCATTTATTAGGATTCAACTTCATCTTGTACTGTCGCAACACATTGAATACATTTGTCATTTTTCTGGCATGTGATTCTCCCTGTCGGCTTTTGATGATCATATCATCGACATAAGCTTCCATGGTGTTGCCCAACAAGTCTTGGAACACCCTATTTACCTTGCGCTGGTAGGTTGCCCCCGCATTCTTCAAACCGAATGGCATTCCTCGGTAACAATATCCCAATATCAGTAATGAATGAAGCCTTCTCTTCATCATCCGGATGCATCATGATTTGGTGGTATCCCGAGAAGGCATCCAAGAAGCTAAGTAATTCATACCCACAAGTTTCGTCTACCAACTTGTCAATTCGAGGTAGTGGATACGAATCCTTAGGACAAGCTTTATTCAAATCTGTGAAGTCCACACACATTCTCCATTTCCCGTTGGCTTTCTTCACCATCACAACATTAGCCAACCACTTCGGATAATTAACTTCTCTGATGAATCCTGCTTGCAACAACTTCGAGATTTCTTCGTTTATTGCCTGTTGCCTCTCTGGAGCAAAATTCCTCTTCTTCTATTTTATCGGCTTTGCCCCTGAGATTACGTTCAACCGATGGCAAATAACTTCAAGGTTTATTCCAGGCATATTGGCTGGGGTCCATGCGAACACATCACTAAGCTCATTTAGGCATCGGATTATTTCTCCCTTCACTTCTTCAGGAAGCTGGCTCCCCACGTACACTATTCTTTCTCCATCTTTTTCATCCAACCGAATTGCCTCCATCTCTTTATCAGGTTTTGGCTTAGTCTTTTCCTCAATTGTAAAGGTTTCCTTACTCTGAGTCCCCTTACATGTAGTGGATGTGATATTACACTTCCTGACTTTCCTTTGATCTCCCTTCACTTGTCCAACACCGTGAGGAGTTGAAAACTTCATTAACAAATAACAGGGGTGTACTACCGCTCTCATGTCATTTAACAATGGCCGCCCGAGGATCATATTGTACGCCACTGACGTTGACTTCACCAGCATAAATAACACTTGTCGAGTGACACACTTCGGACTTTCCCCCAATGTCACAGGTAGCTGAACTGCGCCCTCCACTTTCACTTTTTCTCTTGAGAAGCCATACAGTGGTGTGGTTACTGGCTTCAGTCTATCATTCGAGATGTTCATTTTCTCAAAGCAACTCCAGTAAATCAAATTTACCGAACTCCCATTATCAACTAGGATGCGACTCACTGGGTGTTTTGCTATTACCGCCGAAATCACCATTGGGTCATCATGAGGGATCATTACATCGCCTCTGTCAGCTGGCGTGAAAGTAATAAGCTCTTCATCGTGCTTTTCCTCCATCACCGAATTAATTTGATAAGCCTGTCGGGCGTAGGTCTTTTGAGACGAGGAAGAAGTGCCAGCTAATGACTCACCTCTGGATATCACGTTAATAGTTGGCCCTGTGGGTTCATTGTCTTCCTCTCGATTCCTTCTTTCTACCCTTCTGTCATCATCTCTTCTTTCACCTTCATTTCGTCTAACAGGTCCTCTGTTTTCACCTCTTCTATCTCTGAAATTGTTTCCTCTGTTCTGCGCAGGATAATTAGTTCTATCACCTCTACATACGAAACGGTTTATTTTTCCCTCTCGTGTTAGCTTTTCTAGCTGATTTATCAACTCCCTACATTTTTCGGTTGTGTGCCCATGCACTGAGTGATAATCACAATACGACCTTAAATCATAACCCAGATTCCCTGACGCCTTCTTTGGAGTCTGTATAAGACCTGACCCCTCAATAGCTGCTAATACCGTAGCTCGAGATTCAGTGAGTGGGATATAAGCAGAGTATTTCAGTGTGGGAGCTTTTTCAAACTTCCTTGGTTGGCTAGAAGATGCTTTAGTGACCTCTCTTCCTCGTTTCCTTCCATCCTTGGTTTCTCCTATCGTCACCATTTTCATTACTTCCTCTTGGGTTACATACTTATTTGCACGGGAAAGCAGGTCTGAGATGGTAGTTGGTTGGTCTAGCGACAAGGATTCTTGCAATTTCTCAGACCTTGTCCCCTGTAACATAGCTGCCACAGCTATACCGACTTACAGATCTCGTACCTCTACGGTAGCATCTCTGAACCAATACACATAACTCTTTAAAGACTCCTTAGCTCCTTGCTTAATAGTGAGCAAATAGGTCAGTTCCTTCCTTCTTTGACTGTTCACCGTAAACGCCTTAAGAGACTCACTTCACAATTGGTCAAAAGAGGCAATAGACCCTTCAAGCAAGTTATTAAACCATTTCATCGCATGTTCGGACAGAGTTAAGGAGAAGGCTCTGCACATTATCTCGTCCTCCCATCCATGCAGCAACATTAGGGCCTCATAATTTTGCATATGATCATAGGGATCCGTCTTCCCGGTGTATGCGGCCATCTGCGGCATTTTGAACTTTGAGGACAAAGGTTTTTGCATGATGGTTGTGTAGAACGGTACTCTTCTTCTCTGGCTCTCTTTTGTAGACACTAATTTTTTCTCTTCTAACACCTGTTCAATCATCTTCTTCATGTCTACGGGGGGAGCAAGCTGATTTCTGGCATGAGACGAATCAGGTAGGTCTAAGACTACTTCCTTACCTTTCGCTTGGGGTGCGTTTGTTCGTATCATCTGCGTGCACCAAGTGGGGTTGAACTCCAACCCTGCTCTCCAAGTGCTTTGATCTTCGCCACCATTCTTTCCAGTACCTCCCACACCATGTTCTAAGTTGATGCAAGCAAAATTTGACAAGTCATGGTGGTGGGCTGTAGATCCTGTCGCCCGGTCAGCTTCCTGTCGCCCGGTCAGCTTCCTGTCTCCCAGACACCTGTCGCCTGACCCCTGCCGCATGATCTAAGCCTGCCACTTCCTCAGTCTCTCGCCGAATGCCTGCGACAGGCCTCTCGCTCTCCTGTCCTGCCGCATCTTGGTGAATTTCATTCTCTTCCACAGGGGGAACCTCTCGTGGCCGATAGGGGTCTGTCGCTGTCGCATCCTCTTGTCACCCAAACACCTGCAGCAGAACCCTGTGGTTCGTTCCTCCTACCAAGTTCTGCACGGCAGGCGGCAGATTCAATGTCGGGAGAACTCCTTGGAACAGATCCACCATGGCTCTCAGCGCCTGGGTAGTTTCTTCGCTCTGTCGTCTCAGAGCTTCGAATTCTACCGCCGAGACAGTAATTCTTTCTTCTTCCCTGTTCACCTGGTTCCTCTGGTGAATCCGTTATTCACGGGAGCTCACAGAGTTTTCCTCACTCCCGGTCCTCACGTTTGTAGATCTTGTTCTCACCATCTTTGAAAGTATTGATTGGCTTTTTATGTGTTTCCCACAGACGGCGCCAATTGTTGTCGCACAAAACAACAATAAAGGTATGCTGACGTCGATGTTCGTACTTGGTCTCCACGTGTCTCCAAGAAGATTTTGTAAAACAAGAGAAGTCAGAGAGACGCAGGGGTGGTTCCCTGCATAGACACTCTGATGCTTAAGTCAGTAGAAAGCTCTTCAGTATTGGGAGGCGTAAAAGCCAGTAGTCAAAAAATTGGGGAATAAGATTATACCTGAAGCCTATTTATAGGTGAATATTCTAGGTTAATTACCTGGGAATAAGTACGTAACTTTGCTAAGAGTTTGTATCCATATGTAATACAAATTCCTCGTACAGATAAACTCGAATCCTGTCGCTGGCGAGAGACCATCTCGTGAATCACGTTATGGCGTCAGGGGTATGTCACCAGTCGGTAGACGGGGCTGATGCCACATGTCGCACTGTGATGTCAGGCGATAGGCTGAGAGTCTGTCGCCTAGCGACAGGTGTTATGCCGTAGCCTATGTCGTCTGTCGCCGAAGGTCACGCGATGTGATGTCAAGCGATAGGCTGAGAGTCTGTCGCCTAGCGACAGGTGTTATGCCGCAGCCTATGTCGTCTGTCGCCGAAGGCCACATGGCCCAGTGATCTCCTGCCACGTGGTGGTCTTTGATGAACCTTGGGCCTGACCCAAAGTTGGTATATTTTGTCATATCACAAGTAAATAAACTTTTATAGAAATTAAGAACCATACCTTTTCGTGCAACATTATCCATCACCCAATTTCCATCATCATCTTTCAACAGAGCAATTTTATTTCTCCTTCTTCCGCAGATAGTGGATATGTGAAAAAACCTTGTATTTCTCTCACCATCCCCAATCCAACTAGTTCTAGAATTTTGGTACCAAAAAATCTCTTCTTGCAAAAGAACGATATTATACTCACGGACAAGTTGTTTTCTCTAGAAGTTGTATTGTAATTGGTGAGAATAGTGGCAAGCTATCACTACTAGAAAATGAGCATTTTGTAAAATCGTTACAAAATGCAAAATTATCATTACTAAAACTTTTTTTTAACCACTTTTAATCGTTGTCAAATCGTTGTGTAAAGTTCCATTATTAAAAGTGTACTAACAATTTTTATCAAATATTAAGTCGTTACAAAAAAAATTTGTTGCAACGATTTTTTCTCGTTATTAATTAATTTATTGTTTTATCAACGACTTCATATTTTGTCTATATTTGGTTGCAATTTCTTTTTGACAACAACTTTTTAATTGTTGCCATAGTTTGTTTAAGAACGACTAATGTCGTTACTACAAATAAATATGAAACAACAATTCTGTCGCTGCTAATTTTATTCACAACGATTATAGTCGTCACTACAATTATTTATGAAACCACAATTTTTTTCATTTCTAATTTGTTTTACAACATCAAAAAAATTAATAACCCATTTTATTGTTGCAAATAATATTTTTATTACAATATTTTTATTATTAAAAATAACAAAATATATATATATATATATATTTACATGATAAATATAATAAATTATCAAAGAATTGATATTTTAAATATTTGCTATTAAAGTGTAACCAGAGTCAATACAACATCCAAGGAGTTAGTCGAGCTAAATTATAAAACTACTTATAAGAGCTCAATTCTTGATAGGACTTGGATCAGGTCACCTTCATCATCTACTTCTTCATATAAGATTTGTCTTTGAACAAGCAAAAGCCTACAACGTTTTCTAGCCAACATCAAAGTAACCATCAGTGCAGGCTCTACTTCCCGCAGCAGTTTCCCTAACACACAATTCATACAATGTCTAAAAGTAAGGTCTCACGGCATGAGCATAGAGCATTAACCACCAAATCATAAGGAAATTAATAAAAGAATTTAAATCAATTTGGAAGAACATACTTACCAATATAATTGAATTGCCTTCACTTTCCCTCATCAGGGCCTAGTCTCTGCAACAAAAAGGCAAACACATGGTCTTCAATAACATATTAATGAATAATACCCAATTAACAAACACAAAACTTTCACTTTCCCAACTACCTTAACTAACATTAAGGCATCAAACACATCCTGTTCAAGTGAAGTCTTTCTAAACATCCAAAGCAAAAGGTTAAACAAAAAAGTGTTAATTTCATACACACACACCATTTTAAAAGTTTATACATATTTTTGTAATGACGAGGATTCCAAGCGTTCCCATGTCAAAATGTAACAGAGACTTCCTTCACAATGTTAAATGAGGTCTTCCAAAGCAACCCGAAGAACAATCGTATAATATTAACAATGCTAATCTAAAAAATCAATTCAGCATCACCTAATGCACAAAATAGATTTACAAAGCATTATTACTGATCAATCCATCCTTTGACTACGACAAATAATATAATCCTAATGACACTCCTGATTCCGTAAACAAAGAAAAATATCAGAAACCATGTAGCATAGTGCATGAATGACCTAATGAAGCATAAGCAAACCATTATTCGTTTGAATTGAAGGATGGAGAAGGTAGCAAGGTCCATGCCCCAACGGATGGCGCGTCGAGCCTCGCACTTCTTCTAGTTGGGGCTCTTAATTACATCGAAAAATAATGCCAAAGCAGAATTTTAGGCTGCAAAATAATAAATAAATACACTACTCACACTTCTAGCATCTAGCACCATTTACAATAGGGAGTTTTTCTTTATAGATTTAGGGATTAGCGGTAATTAAGAAAGAACAAGGAAAATGAAGAGAGGGAAGGAAGTAAGTAGGGAAGAAGAGGAAGTATGGTGTTAATCCAGAGGCCGAATATAGAGTTCTTCAGGGCGGCGGCTGTGGCTATTCAAACTAGATCTAGGGCTATTCATGAGGTTTTAATAAAAACTAAGGTTGAAAAGTGGAAGAGAATGCTGAGATGAATCGACAGGGCTCGTGGAATTTCAGTGCCAGTAACGACTGCCGACCTGATTTTTTGGATGGTGAGTGGTTTTTTGGGGAAGTTTGCATTTTATAGAGAGATGAACTCCCGTTTAGAGAAACAAAGAATGTGACCAAGAGAGCTGCTAAATACACCCATTTTTTCCTTCCCACACCCTATTCTACACTTAAGGTATTGTTCATTCAAGGGGAGAAATGGGTGTGAGAAGAAGAAAACAGGGTGCATTTAGCAGCTCTTTATGACCAAATGTAAAAATAATTGAGACTTCACATTAATTGGGAAAAGTTACGTTTATTATGCATTTTTACTTGTTCTTTTTTATTTTTTATTTCTAAAAATTATAAGACAATTTTAAATTAAAATTAAAAAACACATTTTCATTTTTTTATTTTTTTATGTGGCTTGATTTAATTTTATATTTTTTAAGATTATAATAATTATACAAAACTAAAATTAAATTACAATAATTTAATAATAATTATAAAAAATCATTACAAATCTAATAAGATTTTGGGATTTTTTTTTGTTATTATGTATATGATATAGATATCACAACGAATTTTTCATCGTTGTATAAAACCTTTAAAAAGTTAATAAGAAAACAACAATAAAAAGTTGTTGCAAACATAAAAAGATATGGTAACAATTTTTTGTATCATTTTTAATATTATAAAAATTAGCAACAAAAACAAGTGGTGTTGTACAAAATATAAAGAAAAAAATCAAATAAACAGTGCCAATTAAAAGTCATTGCAAATGTAATTAGATATCGCAACAACTTTTGTTTATATCGTTATTAATTTGATAAGAAATTACAACAAAAATAAGTGTCGTTGTATAAAATATATAAAGAAAAATTAAATAAGCAACAACAATTAAAAATCATTGCAAATGTAATAAAATCGTAACGACTTTTTTTATCATTGTCAATTTGATAAGAATTCACAACAACAATAAATATCGTTGCATAAAATATAAAAAATATCAACTAAGCAACGACTATGAAAAGTTGTTGCAAATGTCATAAGATTTTGCAACGACTATCTTAGTCGTTGCAAACTTTGGTTGCTAAAAGCTTATTTTCTAGTAGTGCTAGTTCTAGATATGAAGATAGATAGATGACATCGAAAGAACCAACAAAAAGGAATTGAAAAGATTCGATGATGGAAGTTAAAAGAATATTGTCATACAACATGTAGAGATAGTTGGATTCAAAAATAGGATTAGACAACATAAGAGAACCCAAATGTGATGTGGAATAAGATGGCAAAATGCATTCAGGAGGTGGGCAAAGAGACGTTAAGAGTATCAAACGGAAGAGTGCCAACTGGAAAGGATGCAACATGGTGGACTACAGTAGTAAAAGATACTACAAAGACTAAGCGAGAGTGTTACAAGGATTTGAAGAAGAACAATACAGAAGAGAGTTTTATGGAATATAAGTTAGCAAAAAAGGAGGCAAAGAAGGTTGTGGTAGAAGTTAAGACGAAGGTTGCGAAAGAGATTTACGACAAGTTGAACACAAAGGAGGGAGAGAAAAAGATATACAGATTGGCGCGAGCAAGAGAAAGGAGGAGTCGCAACCTAGGAGTTGTGAAATATTTTAAGGATGAGCATCAAAGAACTCTCGTTAAAGACAATGACATTAAGGACAGATGGTGTGATTATTTTAACAAATTATTTAATGACGGACAAAATAAAGTTTTGGATAATATCTCGGTGCCTCTCAAGAATTTAAATCAGTGCTTTATGCGTAGAATCAAAAAGACAAGGTAAAAGAGGCACTAAAGATGATGAAGAACGAAAAAGCTGTTGGACCTGATGACATCCCAATTGAAGTTTGGAAATGCCTTGGAGATGTAGGAGTTAGGTGTAGACACCTAATTTTGTCTGAACAATTTCTCTAAATAAAAAAAAATCAAAAAATAAAAAAAATCAAAAAATAAAAAATGATAAAAAGAAACAAATCAATTTTGGTTAAATCTTAAGTTGGAACCCCATGCATCTCATGCAAACTCTAAAATTAAAAATTTCAAATTTGAAAATCTCATGTGAAGCACATGCAAAATTCACACATTCAATAGTTGACTAAAGTTGATATTGTTGCCAAAAATAAAAGAAATTTGTTGCCTAAAAAAAAGAAAGAGAATAATCAGCAATTAAATCAATAAATACATCAGGAAATAAAATAAAAAAGATCTGTTAAAGTCAAACAAGAAAAACAATAATCCCATAACTATAGCAATAATCCTAGGACCTAAATTAATGGACATGGAATGGCTTTAAAAGCCTACACACTGCTACGGTATTGAGGAGGAAAAGAAAAACCCTAGAAAATTTTTCCACTGCTCTTAGTGACCAAAGCTGCCATCCGTCGACATCATCCTTATTGTCTGCGTCTTCTACATCTCAATCATCATTACTGCTGCATCCCGGTTTTTGCTGTTGCCCACGCCTCACACAACATAGCTATACCAAGCCCTTATTGCCGCAACCTTGCTACTCTTCTACTTTTGTGTGCTAGTGTCGTGCTTGGAACCTTGGTGTCAGGCGTCCTTTTACTCATTTCAAGTGACCATTGGACGTGTCAAGGCTAGGCAAAAAGGAGAAGGAAGAAGGGTCCGGATCATCTTTATCGAGCCTCCTTAATCCCTTCATCATTATCACCTCTGCCTGGCACTTTGACAAGCCGAGCTCACCACCCTTGGGTTATTACTTCACCATCAAAACCACGCCCAATTCTGCGATATCCAGCCACCACGCCTTTCCTGCTCTACTCACATTTGCTGTTTGCACGCCCCAGTCGTCGCTCCAAAGATTTCTGCCTCAGTCACTGCTGCCGCACCATCCCCGAGCCGCTGCACCCTCCATTGCTGCTCCTATACGCACCATCAAGCCGCTCCGCAAATAGTCGCTGCCTACAAAAGAAGACACAAGAAGCATTGAAAAAAACAATAGGAAACAGAGACAAGAAAGAACGAGGAATAGTGCCATTCTCATAAAGTATATCTGTGAACCTATATTTTTTTTATTACTTGTTTGCCGTTTGAAGTGATATAAGTCAAAGCAAGTTAAACTAGACTTTGAAGTTTGTGAAAAGTAATGTTAGGAAATTGCTTCATGAAATTGACGTAAAATTGGATTTGTAAAACTGAGGTTTAAAAGTTAGATCCAATTAGTTTAAACTAAATTAAATTCATATTTAAGTAGTTAAAATTAAACATAATAAAAATTTCATTATTGATGAAGTAAACAGAAAAAAAAGGATATTAATAAAATATTAAATCAATAAAATTTCCACCACTTTAAAGTCTTAGAAATTTTAACAATTACGAGTCATTGATTAAGTTTCGATAAAATTTAATTTCCGATGATAAGATTTCAAAGAAATCACAAGTAGTGATTCTTCGATAATCTTTAGGATCGAGAAAATTCATTAGATATTACCAGCGTATTGGAATATCTAATTTGTTTTATCTCGATATCAAAGTTTCTTATAAATATAAAAAAATAAAATAAATAAAAAGGGTAAAAGTAAATAAATATAAATATAAACTTAAAATAAATAAATTTATATATAAATTTTAATAACAAATTTTAAATTTCCGATGATAGGATTCCTTAGAAATCGCAAGTAGCGATTCTTTGACAATCCTTAGGAACGAAACAAAATCTTTAATGTCACTAGCGTATTGAGACATTTAAATGATTTTATTCCGATATAAAGAAAATATTAACAAGATTTCTTAGTATAAAAAAATAAATATAAAGATGGTAATAAAAATAATAATATAAAAAATAGGTAAAATATGAGAAAATAGTAAGTGAATAGAAATATAAAAAAAGGCTTTTAAATACGTAAAAATTTAGGAATTAAAATAAATAAATAAATACACATCTTAAATATAAAAGGATCTCTGATGATAGGATTTCTTAGAAATCACAAGTAGTGATTCTTTGATAATCCTTAGGGTCGAAATGAAATATTTGAATACTACCAGCGTATTGGGGTATTCAAGTAATTTTAGCTCGATATTAAGATTTTTAATAAAATTAACATTTATGAAATAAATTAATATTAAAATAAATAATAAATAAATAAAAATTTTAAACAAATAAGTAAACAAGAATATAAAATTGTTACAATTAATCTTTTGGAATAAATAATAACAATAACAATGAAGATAAAAAAAATAATAATTAAAGATAAATAAACATGATATACATTATAAATAATTTCCGATGATGAGATGTTACGGAATTCACAAGTAGTGATTCCTAACTGATCTCTAGGTGAGAGAAATATGTTAAATGTTACCAGCGTATTGGAATATTTAGTATAATTTTTCAATAAAAACAAGATTTTATAAATATAAATAAATTACAAAATAATAATATAAGTATAAATGAATTAAAAAATAATAAAATGAAATAATGGATTTCTCATGCGCATCATCTATATTTTGATTGCATCATTTGCATCCATGAAATTTCAAAATAAGTGTGAATCTCCCGAGGATGAAATTCTATAAAAATCGCAAGTAGCGATTCTTAAGAAATCTCTAGGTGAGGAAATTATCCGAAATGCTACCAAAAATATTGGGGTACTTCGGAATAATTTTCGATACAAAAGATTTTCACTTATTTCCAATAAAAAATAAAACTTAAATATTTCATGATAAAACAAATAACAAAAATGATTTCGAAATAAATAAAGTTCTTTTAAATATTTAATTAAGACCATTTAATTAAGATCGAAGGCATAGTATAGATTAAGTGGTACTGTTTTTAACGGGCGTTGTGGGGGTGCTAATCCTTCCCCATGCGTAACCGAACTCCCAAACCCAAACTTTGTTTTTGTAGACCAAAAATTATTTTTTTGGATAAAACTTAATTAATTTTAAGATTTTATTGAAAAGATAAATAATTTTAGGTGGCCAATCACACCTAGTCAAAAAAGATTGGTGGCGACTCCTCTTTGTGTTTTTTTTCCAAAATCGTCTAGCGATCGAGTCCCCGGACGAAAATCGTTACGACATTAGGTGGTTGACAAATCTATTTAATAAGATTTGGCGCACTAACAAAATGCTGGAGGAATGGAGGAAGAGTGTCTTGATACCTCTATATAAGAACAAGGGAGATATTCAAAGTTGCGTCAACTACCGAGGCATAAAATTGATGAGTCACACAATGAAACTATGGGAGAGAGTGATAGAACGGAGATTAAGAAAGAATGTAGAGATATCAGAGAATCAATTTGGTTTTATGCCGGGTCGATCAACTATGGAGGCAATATATTTGCTTAGACAACTTATGGAGCACTTTCGAGTAATGTGTAAAGATCTCTATATGGTCTTTATAGATTTGGAGAAAGCATATGAAAAAGTGCCTAGAGAGGTACTATGGTGGTCCTTAATGAAGAAAAGAGTTCCTTTGAAATATATTAAACTAATTAAAGACATGTATAGAGATGCAAGGACACATGTGAGGACAAGTGGGGGGCAAACAAGTGAGTTTCCTATCATGGTGGGATTAAACCAAGGGTCAGCGTTGAGTCCATTTTTGTTTGCGGTAGTTATGGAAAAAATGACAAAATCCATCCAAGATAAGGTGCCTTGGTGTATGATGTTTGTAGACGATATTGTCCTATGTGAGGAAACTAGAGCGGAGATCAATGCAAAGTTGGAATTATGGAGATAAACGTTGGAATCAAAAGAATTTAAACTAAGTAGAGTAAAGACTGAATACATGGAGTGTAAATTCAGTTCTAATCGAGTGGAAGAGCATGATGCAGTGATGTTAGATGGGATGGCGATACCTAAGCAAGATCATTTTCGATATTTGGGATCGATAGTACAGATGGATGGAGAGATTGATGGTGATGTGACCTATAAGATCCAGGCTGGATGGAGTAAGTGGAGAAGTGCTACAAGTGTGTTGTGCGATAAATAAATTCCTATATGGTTGAAAGGCAAGTTTTATAGGACAGTTATTAGACCAATATTGTTATATGGTAATGAATGTTGGGCGACTATGAGACTACATACACAAAAGATGAGTGTAATAGAAATGCGAATGTTATGGTGGATATGTGGATATACAAGAAAGGATAGAATGAGAAATGATGATATTCATAAGATGGTTGGAGTGGTACCTATCGAAGATAAGATGTGTGAAAATCGTTTACGTTGGTTTGGACACGTAAGACGTAGACTTGTAGATGCTCTAGTTAGGAGAATAGAGGCTATGGATGTTGAGAGAAGGGTTAAGACTAGAGGAAGACTGAAAAAGACTTGGAAGGAAGTAGTGTTGAAAGATATGGAGGTTTTAGAATTGGATGAGCAAATGGCCTTGGATAGGAATCTATGGAGGAAGAGAATATATATGGACGATCTAATGTGAATTTAGATATTGGTTCATATAGCCTACCCCAATCTCTTGGGATAACGGCTCTGATGATGATGATGATGATGATTATTATTTCCATTTTTTGAGAATAAAAAATAGTTATTGAAGTTAGAGTCTTGAAACTCAAAGAAAGAATTTTGCTTAGACTTGAAGTGAATTATTTGATCAATTTGTCTTATTATTGAGACAAAGAAATGCCGCTGAATTAGTTTTATGGCTACCACTACTTCTTTGGTCTAAAATTAGAGTTTTTTTTTTGCGAAATTCAATAAGTTCATCTCGTTTATTCTTTGAGAAATTCTAAACACACCCTATCTTCTATTGGACACACCTTAAATACTAAAACACCCTGAACCTATTTTCTCTCTCTTTGTTTCTACTTCATATACCCTAACCTTTTTCCTAAATTAACCTTACTTTCTTCAAATCTCCATTACACCCTGCCTCTCATCACAAGTTTCAATCTTTGAAAACTACTTAAATCTTCAAGTTTGGCAAGCTTTTAAGGTAAATATAACTTACATTTGCCTTGAAATAGGTTTACTATTACGTTTTCTCATATCAAAATCTTGTAAAATGTTTATTTTGACAAAAAAATTGTAAAATCTTCAAGTTTGGTAAGCTGATCGAGACTCGCGGCAAGGAAAAAGCCGCGCATCGCTTAAGCCCTGTAACAACTACCTACCGCGGGAGCTGTAGATCTCGCGGCACCAATGTGCTGCGAGACTTTAGAGTATCACAGCACATTGATGCCGCAAACCTTGCGACACCCTAGTGTTGCGAGGCTTGTGACACCCTAGTGTCGCGAGGCTTGAGGCACCTTGGCGCCGCGAGGCATCTTTGCTCTTGTTTTTTGTGATAATAGACCTGTTTTGCAAGTATTCGTGTTTTAGTGATAGTTTTGATACTTTGAAGCAATTTAAGATTGTCATTCTTACAACTGATTTGGTTATTTGATGTGAAATGGTTTAAGTGCTTTCTTGTATGTGATTTGATTTGTTGTATCTTGCCATAGATGCCACCACGTAGACATAGACATGATTATAGCCGTCCGCCTACTAATACATCAAGGAGGCGGCCCATTGCATCTGAGAGGAGACGCATGACGTCCAAGGCATTAGCGGAGGAGGATATACCAAGGGAGAGCTTGCATGCGACTACAGCTGGTGTCACACCACTTCCAGAAGAGATGCAGCATGCTGAGGCAATAGCTGCGGAGGAGACGTTGCGGGCCAGTTCATCTGTTGAGACATCAACTGAAGTGGATAGTCAACAAGTAAGTACATCTGCTGAGACATCAGTTGCGACAGATAGGCAGAAGGCAAGTACATCTACTGAGGCATCGCACTAGGCGAGTACATCTAGTAGGGCAGCAGCTAGTAGTGGACCATGTCCTAGTGGTCCCATTGATCCATCCTTTTTGATCAGCTATCGAACGCATGTTGCTGTAACTATTTGGCAGTGAAAGGTAAATTTGAACGTTATTGCTTATTTATTGTAATGTAAATTACACTTAATAATATTCTCATTATTTTTTGGGTTTTCATATAGGAGCAAGGAGAGTTGAAAGTTCTTAATCACGGTCCAAAAGTTGGTACATGGCCTTTAGATACGAGTCGGTCACACATCCTAGCTTTTGTCGAGCGATCAGGGTTGGCACCACTCATGTGGTGTAGTTATCTTAAGTGCAATAAGATGATAATTACCGCATTTACAGAAAGGTGGCAGCCAGAGACAAACACGTTTCATATGCCTTTTGGAGAGATGACCATCACTTTAGATGATGTGTCTACGCTACTTGGCATACTAGTGGTTAGGAGGATGATATCATACGATACTGTCTCAACTGATGAGGCAAATGAGATGCTAGTATGGCTACTTGGGGTTGACACAGATAAGGCTAGGGAAAAGACGGCCACCACTAGACGACCACAGGTTAGGATGCAGTGGTTGAGAGATATGTTTTTCAGGGTGACCAACTCTGATAGCGCTGAGATGATAAAGTGCACGGCTCGCGCATACTTATTATTTCTTATTGGTTGTACTCTTTTTGCTGACAAGAGTGCAACGCGCGTACTAGTTGCATTCTTATCATTTTTAAAAGATCTTTCGACCGTTGGTGAGTTTGCGTGGGGGTGTAGCTTGCCTTGCTTACATGTATAGATAGCTTGGCCTTGCTAGCAGAGCCGAGTGTCATTTTAAATAGTTGGTTATATGACACTTATTCAGGTACTTAATATTTATTTAATAAAAATCATATTTATTTCTTTAATCTGTATTGGCTTATGTTTAATTAGATATATTCCTTTTGTTTTATGCAGGCATGGATTCACGAGCATTTTTCCTTGTTAGATCTAGAACAAGACATGTCATACAGAAAGAGATTACCTCGCGCTCGTCGGTGGAAGCCACTCAGCTGCAATATGCAGCTACAGATTTTGAGGGAGCGACTTGATGACCTTCAGCATCATCAGGTTAATTGGGATTCATATGCAGATAGTAGACAGCATCATCCTTCGTAGGAGATTGCTTTCTTTTGTGGATGCATTAAATTTGATCAAATTGTAGAGCCTTACCATCCCGATAGAGTTTTGCAACAGTGGGGTTATGTGCAAAGCATTCCACGACCAGCTCTTACCATCCTTCGTAGGAGATTGCTTTCTTTTGCGGATGCATTAAATTTGATCAAATTGTAGAGCCTTACCATCCGGATAGAGTTTTGTGACAGTCCGGTTATGTGCAGAGCATTCCACGACCAGCTCTTACCCCATATCGCGCAGAATGAGAAGCCAAGTCTGTTAACTATGATGTGCAGTATAACTTTTAGCCTGGTTACTGGGATAGCTGGGACTATCATTTGATCACTAAGGACAAGACAGGTGAGAGATGCAGGACCGCTGGAGAGCGCACAACAGACTATTTGATTTGGTATATCACAGGTTCTCATCGGTATGTCCAGAATCCTACATATAGATCGACAAAGTAGCATACAACGATAGACTATGAGGTAAGTTCTTTGGTTATTAAAAACTCAATAATAATGCACCAATTTTCTCGAATTTGATGTATTTATGTACATTTTATTTTGTAGCGCAGCGTGGAGCATGTACGTGATCTCCTTGAGACAGTGGAGTTAGGTGGAGACGATCAGGGTGTCGATGTTTGGCGGCAAGCTTTGCATGATGTGTATGCCATGGTAGCGAGATTGCCAAGGTGTGCACTAGCGCGTATATGTCCAGCAGCATTATCGCCTCCACCTATAGTATCTTCATCTCAGCCTTTACGTCCCTCACCATCTTCAACAACTCCATCTTCTTCTCAGCAACTCCATCTTCTTCTCACAACTCCTCATTCGATTGCCAATATCAGCATCATCTCCAGCTCCAGCAGCAGTAGTGCCACCAACAGTAGTGCCACTATCATCTGCAGCTCCACCAGCAGCGTGCCACCACCATCTCCAGTCGTAGTGCCACCACTATCTTTAGCAGCACCACTTCCTAAATCTCCATCAGTATATGTCAAACAAAAGAAGAGGAGGAGAGAGTAGATATTATATTTTATTGTTTGACTTATATTTTTGTAAGAAATGATATTTACATATTTATGTACATTGTAAGGTTAATTTTGTCTTATTATTCCATGCACAAAAAAATATTATAAAATTTTTGAAAAAACTATTTTTAATTACTTGAAATATTTAAAACTAACATCACCATCTTAAATAAATTGTAAATTTGATAAATTAAAATTTTAAGTTACATAATATAACAATACCTGTAACAATGCATTACATAATACATCATGATTCATCTAGATTGATTGTCTCTTGAGTTGCAACATCTGTGTTTGAAGAGAATAAAAATTTGAAATCTTCAATCTGCGGAACATATGAAAGCTCCCACTCTTGAGCGCATTTATATCAATACCTATGCCAGTTGCATGCGATCGAAGGTATTGGTGCTCTCAGATCTAGCAAGACCTGCAATAATGCACTAATTTAATTAAATCCGAATGAAATTAATAAACAATAATAAACTTTTATCGTGATCTATACCTGAACAAAATGACAGTTGTTCACGAATCTAATAGTAATTAATCGATGTTGTAGTGGGGGAGGTGCAATAGATCTGAGTGGAAGATATGTCAAGCACTGTCTAGAAGATAAATGGACAAGCACGGCGTTATACCGTGAGGATATCAAATGACCCATGTTTGGTAAGGTCATCCAATTATCCTTATAAGCAACCGTGTTAAAACATACTAAGGATTGCATTAATTCATCAATACGCTCATGACATCCATAAAGACGCACATAATCATCTCGGTGGCTACTTAACTCATCTATTAAATCTCGTCGCACTTGTAGCCATGCATCTATACTCATACCCAACAACCTTGTGATAGCTCTAAAACCACAATGTCCATCAGACTCGACATCAATAATATCGTGAATGAACGGACATATCTCAACTGGAAAAGAATCGATGTATCGAATCTTGGCACCTTTATGATACAACGGTAATTTCATCCTCTTCTTCGATAGTTTCATTGAACTTGCCGTTGTCGGTGAAATGGTACTGTCATGAATAAACTCGACAATCTCAAAATAAAAAGGTTCCTATCGAGTTGATGTGTCCATCTTCAATGCTTGAGTACGACTCTTTGTCTTAGCCTTTTCAACTAGAGGAACTAAGAATGTTGTTGCCGGATCACCTAGTTCTCTCAACTTTTTTTTCAAGGCTAATTTTCTCGAAATATCACACACGTCGAACCGTTTGACAATTATCTCCCACTCAGCTTCCAATGTTAACTGTTGTACATCTTCATTTGTGGACTTTTTTAAATCCAATTTTGACCAATGTGAATGCACGACAGATAAGGGGATTGCTCGTCCAAACCTTATATATTTAGCTATTTCATGAGCACACGGCAATTCATGTGTGATTCTTGTTACGCAGTCATAAGAGTAAATATCAATATCTGCATCATTTACTCGCTCTGCCTCCCTTAATATAATATGTAAAGCTACCCTTGACACCAATCCCGTAACTCCTTAAATAATGATAGCCTGAAATTGTGTTCAACAATCGTAAGACTTGCCTCAAATGAAGCCTTTATGTCTTTATGTTGCAACTCAATTAAGTAGTTGATTATGTTCCAAGATGATTCAAAATCACCTTGAGATGATCCAAAGTATCGTTTCAACTTTGCATGTGCACTCTCCGCTTTACAATACAAATTAGAGCATGTATTAATTATAAATTCAAAAAATTATTGAAAACAGTATTAATTATAAATTCAAAAAATTATTGAAAACAAACATAAGCTTAAAAGATGATAATGAACATACCTATTGGTTGTCACATTGCCAAAATGCATTACTTTATCCGTCCAAGCTGTAATGAATCGCTCCTTATACTTATCCAACCATGTCTCCTTCACATATTGCAACGCTTTTAGATAACTATAGTAATCCATGTGCATTGAGCTTAAATGCCTCTCATGCTCCTCTTCTGTCAATGAGAACATTAGAACACTCCATGATGCCATAAATGCATCCCACCTCTCTTTGCGCTCAAATAACTTTTTGCAGTTAGCAAGCACATTCTTTGATATGTGCCATCTGCACAATAGATTGATTGTGGAGGGATATACTGCTTAAACTGCATTCATCAATACCAAATCTCGATCTGTGATAGTGACAAATGGTGATGCAACACCTATCATTAAGCTGTTTAACTTTTGCAACGCCCACATGTAGTTTTCTTGACGCTCGGCTTCCATATACACAAATGCAATAGAAAACGTCAAATTTGTTAATCTGACACCAACAATCTCGAAAAGTGGCAATCGATATCTATTCGTTTTATATGTGCAATCCATTATCAACACATATGGGAAAGCATGCAACAAATCAACCGAGCCAAGATACGCCCAAAACAAGTCTTTCACAATATCAGTTGACTCATCACTCCGATGCCACTCAACATATTTACACTCATTCAACTGTTTCATCAATTGTTGCATTTGCGACATACCAGCTTTTTCAATCAATTTGTAAGCTTGCCGTGCATTGTAAATGGTCTTCACAGTGCTTAGATTCTTCTCATTCTTGTTTTTCAACGTTATAAGTATATTTCTTGGTTTTACCATGTTCTTCGTCATATCAGCCACAATTTCCTTCTCCTCAGTTGACAATCTTGTAGCAAATGAATGTCCCTCAAAATACCTCGCAGGCACATGATTGTGCATCCCACTCACTACTTGAACTCGCCACTTATCATCTCTTTCTAATTTCACACCTAGTAGCTCGAATGGACGGCCACATGTCTTCGTTCTAATACTCTTACGAGTTGCTTTTTCTATTTTTGCCTTTTTCTTCTTTGTCTCTCTAAATCTTCCACTTCGTTCACAATTGAGTCGTAATCTAGGTTTCCTTGAAAAAAATTGTTGGCTCAGATCCTTTAATCACAACAATGAATCCTACATTTCTACCCACCTCCCTTGCCTATGAGATTAACTCTTCTTGAGTAGAAAAAACCTACACAAATATACTAATTATGAAAAATGATCGACTTTACATGTACTAAAGATAAGATTAAAGCTAAAATTATCATACCCTATCCGCGTAAATGACTCGGTGCAATCAAATTGAAAGGACTCTGCTTCTTACTGGTAAACCACTAATCTTCTATCATCTTACAAATATTAACAAATTCTTAGTTTTATTACATAACAATTAACATAGCAATTAAATAAATAGCAAATTTCTAAATTTTTTTCGATTTACAAGGTTCTTTCATGGGCTCGGCAGAACACTGCCTCGGCATGTTCCCATAAGCCTTGACAGCGTCCTGCCAAGGCACTAAACTTAGCCTCGGCAACATCCTACCGAGGCCATATGATAAGCCTCGACAGCAAGCTACCGATGCTCTGTGATAAGCCTTAGTAGCATGCTGCTGAGATTCTTTTGCATCTCCCGACAATGAATTGCCGGGAGATACAATATACTCCTGGTAATTTACTACTGGGAGTACATTGTATCTCCCGGCAATTCATTGCTGGGAGTATCGAAAATCCTATACATTTCTAAGCCCTAACCCAAAAAAATGGAAAAAAATTATCAAAATTTACTAATAATAACATATCTCTACTGGAATATGGCACATTTCATCTACATCTTCATCCATGAATAAACTATTGCTTGAATCATCATCAAATAATCCATTGATTAGATTTTTTTTATGGAATTTAATTATTTACAGTTATGATGAGAAGAAAAAGATGAGTTTAGGGTGTGTAAATGGATGAAAGGGTATAAGAGTAATATTATTAAAGGTTATTTTTGTAAAAAAAGTTATTTATTTAGGGTTAAAAAAAGTTATTTAACCTTTAAAAATAAGTTATTTATGATGAGAAGAAAAAGATGAGTTTAGGGTGTGTAAATGGATGAGAGGGTATAAGAGCAATATTATTAAAGGTTATTTTTGTAAAAAAAAAAGTTATTTATTTAGGGTGTGTCCAATAGTATTTAGGGTGTGTTTAGAATTGCTTTTATTCTTTAAGTGGCCTTGTGTTAGGGACAAATAGCCAAGATGTTTGAGATTGGCTTGATGAAAGCACTTCCAAGGCTCTGGCCGTCCGAAGATTGCTTGCCTACTAATCCTGAACAAGCTAAGCTAGAATGGTAGTGTTTTTTCTGATAAATTTGCCTCCTTTATTTTGATGTGTTGTAAGCTCCTTCATAGTTCTTCAAATTAGGTTGTTTAGATCTAAGTTATATTAGGTAAAGAAACAATTTCAGAAATAGGATCATGTAGAAAGCACTCCATTCTACATGATCATATGCTTTACTCATAGAGTTCTAAAGAACACCATCCATTACAGTCTTTTGTTTTTCGATTTTAATGGAGCATCTCATAGGCAATCATAATATTATCAATCAATAACCGACCTAGAACAAATGCACTCTGAGTTTATAAGACTATCATTGGAAGCACTTTTTTAATTTGATTTGCAATTGTCTTAGCAATAACTTTATATATGACATTACACCAGCTAATTGGATGAAACTTGCTCATATCCTCTAGGTGTTTAGCCTTCAGAATTAATACAATATGTGTGTAATTGACTGGAGATAAAGACTGTGTTACATAAAGAAAGCCAAGACAATAATCAATAACATCCCTTTGCATTGTTTGCCAGAATTTTTGATAAAAAATTGTTAGCATACCATTTGGACCAGGGGCCTTTGTTAGAGGCATTTGAAAAACTGCTAAGTTAATTTCATCCAATGTGTACTCATTAGAAAGCATTTTGTTCATTTCTTCAGTTACTTTTGGTTCAATTTTATCCAGAACATCTTGATGTTCCTCTGGATTTGTTGTAGAAAAGAGATCTCTAAATAATCTACCGCATTCCAACCCATTTGTCTCTGTAGTTTGCCAAATACCATGAGAATCCTTGAGCCTTTTAACACAATTATGCTGTTTCCTTGCTGATGTTGTTGCATGAAAATATTTGTAATTTTTGTCTCCATTCTATAAACAATCAATCCTTAATCGTTGTCTTATTTCTTCACACTCCAGACGCTGGTTGAAATCCCTCTTAAGAAGCTTTTCTTGATGGCAAGTATCATCATTCACTTGTGACATGGTTTGCAAATTGAGAAGCTGTTGATTGATTGTAGCCTTTCATCTCTAAGAAGTCCAAAAGAGCACTTGTTCCATTATAGCAAAGTCACTCCAATGTTCTTTATTCTTTAGGGGGCGTTTGGTATTGAGAAAGTAAGAACATTGCACTGCAAAGTAATTGACTGCAATCACTTTGCAGTGTTTGGTATCTCACTTTGCACTGCAAAGTGGGGACCCCACTGCAAAGTAATTGCAGCGTTGGCTGCAAAGCACTTTGCAGCCAACGCTGCAAAGCACTTTGCAGCCTTTAGTCGAGACTACCCTTTGCATTTGTCTCTTCCCTAGACGTTTTTCCCTCTCCATCAGCTGGCTTTGTTTCCCGCTCTTTCCCTTTCGCTCTTTCCCTCTCGCTACTGTCACTCTTTCCCTTCACAGCTCTCCCTCTCCTCTGTATCGTCTTCAGTCCTACAGGTGAGATGAATCTCCTCAAAATAATATTTTGTTTTGTATGAGATTGATTGAATGCTTGTCTAAAATTACATGGGTTTAGGTTTGTTTGTTTTGTATCTTCACAAAATTGGGGCTGTTAATGTTGTTTCTGATTAGGGTTTCGTCTGGGTTTTCCATTTTTTCTGATATCTTCATGAAATTGGGAACTGCTGCTATGAACCATGTTTCTGCTATGGGTTTTCCATCGTTTCTGCTGTGGGTTTTTCATTGTTTCTGCTGTGGGTGAACCATTGTTTCTGCTGTGGAACGAACCGACCTTAGTTTTTGTGGGAGAGAACTGCTTGTACTACAATTGCTCATGTTATGTGTTGCTTAAATGGAAGCTTAACTGTTAAGAAGCTAAATCTCTTTCCAGCTAGGAAAATGGCAAATTTCCACGTTGTTAAAGAACTCAAAATATATACAATTCTCTTTGAGGTCAAGAATTTTCAGAACAACTCCATAATTTCTTGTCGATGTCCAAATTTGTATGTGCCATTTGACTCGTTTTCTTGAGAATCCATATCTAGGATTAGGAACTTTAGTAGCAGCAGAAAGCCAATGTGATATGTGTAAATCTTGTTAAAAAGGAAAGAAGAATGACCTGCTAAGTCATGACCAACAAGAACAAAAAGGAAAAGAGGAAAGAAGAGGGAAATAAGAGGAAGAAGAAAGGAATTCAACTGTAATTCTTATTGATGAATCAATCCTTGATGTACAGAATGAATTTATACTAAAGAATATTGATCATAGATCATTGAATACATTGGTTGAATTATAACAAACTTTCCCGCCCCTTTCGTGTTCTGTGTTCTTCATCTACACCTCCTTTCACATGTTTAGCAGTTAGAGATGTTATAACTTACATCAACACCAATCAAGAAATTGGTGCATTGAAGTTAAGGATAAATAACTTTGCTAGCTATCAAGATTTGAAGATTAATACTACATCATGTAAGAACTCTTTGCCTTCTTGTTTCTTTTTTACTTTTGTAAGTGGTAAACTTTATCTGATCGAATTGTATGGCTTTGACATGGCTGAACTTTAATTCCTATAAGTTCAGACAAAACAAGGCAAATTAGAATAGATCTGGTAGACTTGGAGCTTAACTTAATTTGTTGTTTTGAGAAACGGGACAGAAGTGAAAATGCTTATTGATGTGTGTTTCTGTAATGCATATTGTTTTTTTAAGAGAATTCAAAATCTATCTTTAAACAAAAGAATACATGCATTTGTGATTGCTGAATGCTAATGGAAATTCTTTTATGTTTTTTTTTATGAAAGTTAGTTTAAAAAAAACCATAGAGGAAATAAATAATTCACTCTTCTTTCTTCATTAATAAGCTATTTTTCTTTTCTGTAGTTGAATGTAATAAGGCTAATTAATCTTGATGTTTACATCATTACATGCAAGAAAATCAGTACTTCAAATCTTGATAGAAACAAAGAAAATTTGGAGACTAAAAAAACTTAAGCAAACAACATATAGGTAGCTAGCTTAATAATATCAAAAGACGTTAAAATTATTTAGTTAAGTAGCTAGCTTAATGGTCAGTTTCTAATATCTTACCTATAATTTGTGACATTTAGATATGGCAAAGACATATGTCGTATTTGTTGGATACAGACCGGGCATTTATAATAGTTGGCCGGAAGCTCAAAGACATGTTCATGGGTTTAGGGGCGCTATCCATGAATCATTTCCTACTAGAGCCCAAGCTGAACAAGCTTTCTTGGATTATTGGGGAATGAATGATTATCCTAATAGTGAAATACCAAATGTTGACGCTTTTAGGCACCAGGATAGGCACCAAGATGTTATGCAACATCAACCTTCCACTGTTTGTTGGTACCATTTTAGCACTTGCATTCTGTATTGGTGTTATTTTCACCTTGATTTGTGTTGGTAATGGCAAATAGAGTGAAATGATATGTATCTTATATTTTTATGTTGGTAGTGGACAATAATATAATGTGAACTATTTGTAATTTTTATTATGAAGATATTCAAAACCTTCTATGGCTTGTTTATGACTTTGTATGTTATGAGTTTACAGAATGAAAGGATTGTCTTCACAACAACTTGCAATGCTGGCCACTGCTATAGCTTTGTCTATAGAGATTCTTAACAGTATTAACTTGGTTAATATGCTACTTGGTAGTTGTGGTATTTTGTTATTGAATATGAGAAAGCGTAAAAGGGACAAAGATACTAATAATTACGATAGACAGGTCATTAGGCAGTTCAATTTTAGAAGGATGGTGTTTGATTCTGATTTGACATGTATTGAAAATATTAGAATGGATAGACTGACCTTCTATAAACTATGTAATATGCTTCAAACTATTGGTAGACTTGTACCGACAAAAAACATGAATGTTGAGGAAATGGTTGCTATATTTTTGTACATCATTTCTCATCATGCAAAAAATAGGATCATTAAGAGAGAATTTGTTAGAAGCGGAGAGACCGTGAGTAGGCAATTTAGCGTTGTCTTAAATTCGGTACTAAGGCTGTACTCAATTTTGTTAAAGAAGCCGGAGCATGTAGTTGAGAATTCAAATGAGCCGAGATGGAAATGGTTTAAGGTAATTTATCACTTTGCTGAAGTTTTTTATTTCTCTCATTGATAATTAGACTAATCCAACAAATACTTATTTTCTATTGGAAACAATAGAACTGTTTAGGTGCTTTAGATGGAACTTATATTAAAGTTAATGCATTGGAGATTGATAAGCCTAGATACAGGACAAGAAAGAATGAAATTGCTACAAATGTCTTAGGAGTCTGTTCACAAGATATGCAGTTCATATATATCTTACCTGGCTGGGAAGGTTCAGCTGCAGACTCTAGGGTTCTTCGAGATGCAATTTCTAGATGAAATGGGTTGAAAGTGCCTAAAGGTATGAAATTACCTTTTTTAGTGTGAATTTTTATTTCACCATAGAATAATATACCTAAAACTCAAATGCTTATACCATAGGTTTTTATTAATTATGTGATGCTGGGTATACCAATGGTGAAGGGTTTCTAACTCCATATAGAGGGGTAAGGTATCATTTAAACGATTGGAGACATAATCACACCCCTCGCTTGAAAGAAGAGTTGTTTAATTATAGACACTCTAGTGCTAGAAATGTTATCGAGAGATGTTTTGGTTTTCTGAAGATGAGATGGGCAATTTTAAGAGAGAGGTCTTGGTATCCAGTGCAAACAAAGTGTAGAATAATTTCCGCATGTGCTTTGTTACACAACCACATAAGGAGAGAGATGTCAGTTGATCCACTTGAGGCTGAAATCTTAGAGAGATTTGTTCAATCTAATCAAGATGTAGAGACCATCGCATTCATCGAGTCTTCCTCTACGTGGACTACTTGGAGAGATAATTTAGCACAGGAGATGTGGAATGATTGGCTTGTTTCAAGAAACAATGCGTAAGCTATGTAATATGCTAGTGTTGTGTTTCATTCATTCGAACTATGTATTAGTATGTGTTCGATTTCGAATTATGTATTGTTAAATTTTTACTTTCGAACTATGTATGGTTATAAACTTAAAGTTTCTTGTAGTTGTATTTGACATGTATTGTGACATTTGTAATAATTGTTTGTTTTGGAATGTATGTTTGGAATAATGTCTTACTAATAAATAGAACATTTTTATTTTTTAATTTTTTTTGCTACCAACTTTTTGTTTGTCTACCTTTATTAGTGTAACAGATTCATGGACGGTGAATCATCTCGAGCTGCAAACAAAAGATCCACTCATCAGTGGAAATCAGAAGAGGATGCTATTTTAATAGATTGCTGTATAGATCTTGTCAACCAAGGTAGCTGGAGTAAGGACAATGGCACGTTCAAAGCTGGATACCTAACACAGCTTGAAAAATGGATGGCTGAAAAAATCCCAAATTGCACCATCAAAGGAGTTCCTCACATCAACTCCAGGATGAGAACACTCAAGTCTCAATATAGAGAGGTGGCTGATATGTTAAGCAATGCTGCTTCCGGTTTTGGATGGGATGATGAAAAGAAATGTGTAACATGCGAGCTTGATGTGTGGGTTGGTTGGGTAAAGGTACTATAATTCTTAACTTAAATTCTGTCTATATGTTTACTTGCAGTATCATGAGTAATTAACTATTTTGCATGATTTTTAACTTGGAATGTAAGGCCATCCTGGAGCTACAGGACTACAAAATAAGCCTTTTCCACACTTTGACAAGTTAGCCATGATCTTTGGGAAGGATAAAGCAACTAGTTTAGCAGCAGAAAGTCCTGCAGATGCTGTTGAAAACATTGAATTTGAAAATGCAAATGCTGGAGGGCTTGAGGATATGAATGTTGAAGTTGAGATGGATGAAAACAATGGCTTCTTTCGACCTAGTTCTCCTTCTGTTGGCACTCAATTGCCTCCTTTCAACATGGATGTTAATGCCACTCGTACAAATAGAATCAAGAAAAGGAGAGCTATAGATGCTAATGTTGAAGAATTTACGGGAGCAGTAATTACTACAATGGGTAATTTTCATAACTTATATGAGAAAGCAACTCAACAGATTGATAAGTTGGCTGATTGCCTTCAATATTTGTCTGATGATGTTACTAGAAGGGCTAAGGTAATGGACTTAATAGATGAGCTGAAGGGTGATATAGAAGACATGACAGATGAAGAAATAGTTGAGGTTACAGAAATCATTTTGAGTTGTCAGACCAAAGTTGATGTTTTCTTCTCATGCTCCTTTGAAAGGAGAAAGGTCTATGTCAAGAAGTACCTTCGACAAGTCCGTCAATTATGAGTTATCTTGATATTAGATATGGATGGTTTGATTACAATGATTAGAAATTATGTTTATGATTTGTTGGACGTCTAGGTAAATTATTAAGGTGGTTTGTTTATGACTTTCATGGATGTAATATGCTACATATTATGTATGACCTATTTTGGATTTATAATATGGTTTTATTATCAACTATGATTTGGTAGTTTTTTTCTTTAATTTTTTAAGCTAAAAGGCAAATTCATTTAGTTATAATCCTTCACGAATAAAATTATTTGGCATTTCCTCATTTCTATTATAATAATGAATATAAATTTATACAAATAATTATAAAATTAAATATAAAAAATTAATTATACAAATTAATAATAATGTATATAAATTTATTATTACAATAAATTAATAATAATGTGTAAATATTAATTATACAAATTAATAATAATGTATATAAAAAATTAATTTTACAAATTAATAATAATGTATATAAATTTATTGTTACAAATGATGATCAATGTCAACAATTATAATTTTATATTCTTTACATTTCAATAAGATAATTACATTTGTTATTAATTACAATGTATAAATTTTTTTATACTTAAGGGTATTTTTGGAATTTGTAATTACATTACCAGCAAAGTAACTGCATACCAAACGCTGCAATGTTACTTTCCCTGCAATTTAAACAAAACTTTACACTGCATACCAAACGCTGCAAAGTTACTTTCCCAGCAATCACTTTCCCAGCAATCACTTTACTTGCAGGTTACCAAACGCAACCTTATGTTCCCTTGACATTTGCAATATTCTCAGCAGCAGCCCACGCTTTAGCCACAATACCTTCACATTTTGTTAAAGTAAGCCATATTTCTTCAAAACGAATCCGTGTTCTCATCTGGGAATCCTCTCATTATTTGTTGAGTTATTCAAAATGAGAATAAGAGAAAGATGCTTCCAGAGTGCAAAGTTGGTAGTGATTAGAAAGGTTAATTCAACTGTCATTTCTAAAACCTTTATCCAAATGGACTTTAATAGCTTTCTCCCCCACTCTTCCATTACACCATGTGTATTTTTTTTCTGCAAAATAAAGGCCAAAGCCTAAAAAATTACAACTGAAGGAAAGCCCCAAAAGAAGGCGGGGGAGACAACAACCAATTACTGGGACAGCAACCATTTCTAATGGCACGAGCTAACCAGTTAGCAACCTTGTTAGCAATTTTAGGAATAAAACAGAACCTAACATCCAAGCCATTAATCAAATTCCTGATGTCTTCTTCAATAGCCATAGTTTCCCAAGCTCTTGATGAATCTGGGTTAAGCAACCTGTGGATCACATTCCAATTGTTGGACTCAATCTCCACGTGGTTCCAGTGATGCGTACGGACAAGAGGAAACGTAGCTTGGAAATTGAAGGGGCTGAAACGCAAAGGACAGAAACAAAGTTGATGAATGACAACTTCTGAAACCTAGATCCGAAGCCTAAAGAGACTCGAACCCAAAGGTATTGGACCTTGACCCTACGAATAAGAATTCGAGAACCTAAGGTATAGCAATGGTGGATGGTGAAGAAGGAGGCGCCACAAGGAAGAAGACCTTGATAAGTCTAGTAGAGAGGGAACCCAACAGAAAGGCACACTCAAATTCTGAAATTCAAAACTGATCTATCCATCAATAGCGTTTACAAGGTATTTATAATAATACCTAGCACTTAAGCCCATAAACAAGTGGGCTGGAATTAACACCAATAGAAAATAAGACTAAACTCAAATTCATACCTAAACCTAATTACATAAAATAAATAGTCCAAAACACAGCAAGACTCAAACGTGGACTATCCAAACACTTAGCCCATCTTATTGTTAAGCTAAAATAAGACAGTAAACCATGCTCATGTCGTTTGGGCTTCCAAGTAAGTATAGATGTCTTGGGACTCTTCATGGAAGCTTCCTTGACACTTCAATGATGCCAGAGCTTGTTGCATTAATGAGGCCAAGGCTTGTTGCATCTTCTTAGCTCGAGCTCGGGTAATTGGACCTCCTTGGATGACCAATGGATCCTTAGCATCACGAACATCACGAGCAAGTGAATCTCCATCATTCCCCCTCTCCTCAAAAGGATTTGTCCTCAAATCGCATATACCTTCATCAAAAGAAAAGGGAGAAAGATCAGAAACATTAAAAGTAGCAGATACACCATACTCACCAGGAAGATCCAATTTGTAGGCATTATCGTTGATCTTCTCTATCACTTGGAATGGTCCATCTCCTCGGGGATGCAGCTTGGTTTGTCGCTGAACAGGAAACCTCTCCTTTCTCATATGCACCCAAACCCAATCACCAGGCTCAAAGACTACTTTCTTTCGATGCTTATTTGCTTGGGTGGTATACTGTTCAGTCGTCTTTTCAATAGCTTGACGAACTCTCTCATGGAGTTGCTTCACAAACTTAGCCTTCTGTTCTCCATCCAAGTTACTCTGCTCTGCACTAGGTAATGGCAACAAATCCAAAGGAGTAAGAGGATTGAAGCCATAAACAACTTCAAATGGAGAGCAACTAGTAGTGGAGTGAACACTGCGGTTATATGCAAACTCCATATGGGGCAAGCAATCTTCCCAATTCTTCAAATTCTTTTAGATAATGGACCTCAATAAGGTAGATAGGGTTCGATTGACAACCTCAGTCTGTCCATCAGTTTGGGGGTGACAAGTGGTGGAGAATAACAATTTTGTTCCCAACTTTCCCCATAACGTCTTCCAAAAGTAACTAAGGAACTTGACATCACGATCGGAAACAATAGTCCTCGGTACACCATGTAGACGTACTATCTCTTTGAAGAAAAGGTCAGCAACATTGCTCGCGTCATTCGTCTTGTGGCAAGCGATGAAATGAGCCATCTTAGAGAACCTGTCAACCACAACAAAAACAGAATCTCTACCGCGTTTTGTTCAAGGCAAGCCCAAAACAAAATCCATAGAGATATCAGTCCACGGAGTAGTAGGAATGGGTAAAGGAGTATATAAACCATGATTATGAACTCTAGATTTAGCTTGCCTACATGAAATGCATCTAGCACATAACCTCTCTACATCCCTCCTCATGTTAGGCCAAAAGAAATGTTCGTGTAAAACATCTAGAGTTTTCCTAACTCCAAAGTGACCCATTAATCCTCCACTATGGGCTTCTCTAACTAATAGCTCGCGCAATGAACTCCTAGGCACACATAATTTATTTTCTCTAAATAAGAACCCATCGTGCCTAAAGAACTTGCCAAAGCCAGATGTAGCACATGCATCATAAACATTACCAAAATCAACATCATCAGCATACTGTTCTTTGATATACTCAAATCCTAAAAGTTTAGCATCAAGAGTAGTGATAAGAGTATACCTACGAGATAACGCATCAGCTACGACGTTCTCTTTACCTTGTTTGTACTTGATGACGTACGGGAACATCTCAATGAACTCTATCCACTTGGCATGACGCTTATGCAGCTTACTCTGTCCTTTCAAATGCTTCAAGGACTCATGATTAGTGTGGATGACAAATTCTTTAGGCCACAAGTAATGTTGCCATGTCTCTAAGGCCCTCACCAACGCGTTCATCTCCTTGTCATATGTGGGATAGTTAAGTGCTGCTCCACTTAACTTCTCACTAAAGAAAGCAATTGGGCGTTTTTCCTGCATAAGCACAGCTCCAATACCTACACCTGAGGCATCGCACTTAATCTCAAAAGTTTTAGTAAAGTCAGGCAGAGATAACAAAGGAGCAGAACAAAGTTTATCCTTAAGCAAATTAAAAGCATGCTCTTATGCAGGACCCCAATGAAATCCAACATTCTTTTTGACCACTTCGATCAAAGGTGCAGCTATAGTGCTAAAATCTCTAACGAATCGACGATAGAAACTAGCTAAACCATGGAAACTACGCACCTCAAAAACAGACTTAGGTACAGGCCAATCTTTAATTGCCTTTACCTTCTCAATATCAACAGAAATGCCATGTGAAGAAACGACATACCCAAGAAAAACAATCTTATCAGTGCAGAATGTACATTTCTTAAAATTGGCATACAAACTTGCATTCCTCAAGACAGTAAGAACATTCCTAAGATGCTCAACATGCTCATGCAGACTCTTACTGTAGATCAAAATGTCATCAAAATAGACAACCACATACTTACCAATGAAATCACGTAAAACATGGTTCATTAATCTCATGAATGTACTGGGTGCATTAGTCAAGCCAAAAGGCATAACTAACCACTCGTAGAGACCATGTTTAGTCTTGAATGCGGTTTTCCATTCATCACCTTCTTTCATACGAATTTGGTGATATCCGCTCTTTAAATCGATTTTAGAAAACATGCATGCACCATGCAATTCATCAAGCATATCATCTAGCCTAGGAATAGGATAGCGGTACTTTACAGTGATTTTGTTGACGGCTCGGCAGTCAACGCACATCCTCCACGTCCCATCTTTTTTTGGCACAAGCAATACGGGCACGGCGCATGGACTCATGCTCTCTCTCACATAACCTTTCCTCATGAGCTCCTCAACTTGCCTTTGAAGCTCCTTCGTCTCCTCGGGATTACTTCTGTAGGCTGGACGGTTAGGAATGGTAGCTCCGGGGGCAAGGTCAATCATGTGCTCGATCCCACGAATCGGTGGTAATCCACTTGGGATCTCCTCAGGGAATACATCCTCGAACTCTTGCAACAATGAGACAACATCAGTAGGCAAAGTATCATGGAGTTCAGCATCAATAAAATAAGAATCTTTAAATAAGAGTAAAAGGATAGGAGACTTAGCAAGAAATGCAGTCTTCACATCTCGGGTTTTGGCATAGCAGCTCACTGTTTTGCTTTCCTTGTTTTCCTTCTTTTCTTTCTGTTCTTTAGCTTGCTTCCTTTGCTCATCATGTTGCTCCTTTAGCCTTAATTGGTCCTCATAAATCTCTTTGGGGCTAAGGGGAGTAAGAGCGATCTTCTTGCCATCCATAGTAAAAGAGTAACGGTTAGTGTAACCGTCGTGGATGACTCTCCGATCATACTGCCACGGTCTGCCCAGCAACATGTGGCTAGCTTGCATGGGCACCACGTCACACAACACCTCATCGTGATACCTTCCAATACGAAAAGGAACCAAGACTTGCTTCAGCACGTTGACTTCACCACAGTCATTAATCCACTGCAACTTATATGGGTGGTGATGCTTGGTAGTGGGCAACTTTAACTTATCAACAAGGTATGTGCTAGCAATATTAGTACAACTCCCACCATCAATGATTACAGTACATACCTTGTCATGAATATGGCATCTCGTATGGAAGATGTTCTCGCGCTGTGCCTCATCTTCAAACTTCACATGAGTAGTAAGAGCACGCCTAGCAACAAGTGCTTCACCATGAGCAACATACTTAACAACTTCTTCTTCGTCAACATTTTCTAACGTAGGCATCTCATCTCCTACACCGATTTCAGAACCTTCACTCTCAACATCTCCATTCCCATGCATGATCATCACTCTACGGTTGGGACACTGTGAGGCAATATGTCCGCGACCTAAACACTTGAAACACTTAATGTCACGTGTCCTGCTCTGGGGTGCTTGGGCAGGTTCAGTCTTGGGCTTTGGAGGGCCCTCAGGCTTGGGCTTAGCATGGCTCTCTGACTTAGGCGCAGACACAGGCTTATCATCCCTACGAAAGGTGTTAGATTTCCAAACAGGAACTGAACTAGGAGTGAAACGGGATGTACCTTTCCATTGGAGTTGCCTTTCGACTTTGATGGCCACATGCAGCATCTCCTTTAAGTCCATGTAATGCTGCAACTCTACTACATTGGCAATCTCACGATTTAAGCCTTGGAGAAAACGAGCCATAGTAGCTTCTGCATCCTCTTGGATATTGGCTCGGATCATGGTTATTTCCATCTCTTTGTAGTAATCCTCAACACTCTTTAAACCCTGGGTAAGACATTGGAGCTTCTGGTATAACTCTCTGTAGTAATGAGTAGGAACAAATCTCTTCCTCATGATGCGCTTCATCTCATCCCATGTAGACACTAGAGGATCACCATATCTTCTTCTACTAGTGACTAATTGATCCCACCAAACCATAACATACTCTGTGAACTCAATTGCTGCAAGTTTGACCTTCTTTTCCTCAGAGTAGTGGTGGCAGTCAAACACCATTTCAATCTTCCGTTCCCACTCCAAATATGCCTCAGGATCATTCTTGCCTTGGAAAGGAGGAATCTTCAATTTTATACTGCCAATGTTTCCATCCATCTTTTCCTTGCCTCTATCACAGGCTCTATCAACTCGATCTCTATACCCATGGTACCTTATATGATGTCTATCGATCCCAGACTCTTCGTTCGAATCATACCCAACATTATCATCATACTCGTCATTGGCAACAACCTTACTTTTTAGACGAGAAGTATCACCTTGCTGGATCTTTGCAAACCGAGCTTCATGTTGGTTCAACTTATCATGAATGTCATTGAATTTCACGTCCATCCGTTGGAACTGTTGTTGCATTGCCTGAAGCATGAATTCAATCTTTTTAAAGTCGGACTTATCACCTTCAGAAGACATTTTCAACAAAGATATCCTCACATGTTTACACTCGTGTTTCACTCAAGTAATTTGGCTTTTCTCTACTAATGTTTCTCACACACTCTTGCCTTTTTCCCTTACTCTACCTTAACTCTACAGGTTCACAATCGCACTAGAGACTCAGTCAAAGAATCAACCTCACAGAATCAACTAATTCACCAAGTATTGTCACCAAGATTTTTTTTTGAATTCTTCTTTTTTTTTCCTGATTTTTTTTCGAATTCTTTTTTTTTTTGCACAGAAAGGTGTGGCTAGGGCTAGGGTGACTCAAAGAAAGAAAGACAGAATAAAAAAATAAAAAAAATAAAAAAAATCACTAAAATGACAAAAAAACAAAAAAAATGGCCTAAAACTATAAGAAGACGATGGAATTTGGCCAAGATAGGGTGGGGCCCGTGATTTCACGGGGTCATTTTCTTTCGTCGTTTCCTTTAAAACAGGTACTCGCACGCCTCCTAACTCAACTAAATTTTCCTGTTTGAACAGTACCGCAACAAATTTTTTTTTTCGATTTCTGCTTTTTTTTTTAATTCTTCTTCTTTTCTTTTTTTTTCTTTCTCTTTTTTTTTTTACTTTGAGTGTTGCGGTTTCCTTGAAGAGAGGAGGGTGCGGCTAGGGTTTTTTTTTTAGGGGTGCAACTAGGGTTTTTTTTTTTAGGGGTGCGGCTAGGGTTTTTTTTGTGAGGGGTGTGGCTAGGGTTTTTTTTGAAGGGTGCAGCTAGGGTTTTTTGTGAGGGGTGCGGCTAGGGTTTTTTTTTGAGGGGTACGGCTAGGGTTTTTTTTTGTGAGGGGTGCGGCTAGAAATCAAAACCAACAAGAGAGGAGGAAAAAAATCGAAACCAGCAAACCAAAATTGAAAAGTGAGTGACGCACAGACAAACCAGAATTGAAACTTGAGCTCTGAATACCAACTGATGCGTACGGACAAGAGGAAACATAGCTTGGAAATTGAAGGGGCTGAAAACGCAAAAGACAGAAACAAAGTTGATGAATGACAACTTTTGAAACCTAGACCCGAAGCTTAAAGAGACTCGAACCCAAAAGTATTGGACCTTGACCCTACGAATAAGAATTCGAGAACCTAAGGTATAGCAATGGTGGATGGTGAAGAAGGAGGCGCCACAAGGAAGAAGACCTTGATAAGCCTAGTAGAGAGGGAACCCAAGAGAAAGGCACACTCAAATTCTGAAATTCAAAACTGATCTATCCATTAATAGTGTTTACAAGGTATTTATAATAATACCTAGCACTTAAGCCCATAAACAAGTGGGCTGGAATTAACACCAATAGAAAATAAGACTAAACCCAAATTCATGCCTAAACCTAATTACATAAAATAAATAGTCCAAAACACAGCAAGACTCAAACGTGGGTTATCCAAACACTTAGCCCATCTTATTGTTAAGCTAAAATAAGACAGTAAACCATGCTCATGTCGTTTGGGCTTCCAAGTAAGTATAGATGTCTTGGGACTCTTCATGGAAGCTTCCTTGACACTTCAATGATGCCAGAGCTTGTTGCATTAATGAGGCCAAGGCTTGTTGCATCTTCTTAGCTCGAGCTCGGGTAATTGGACCTCCTTGGATGACCAATGGATCCTTAGCATCACGAACATCACAAGCAAGTGGATCTCCATCATCCAGCCTCTCATAACAATCATTCTACAAGCAAGCCGAATAGCTTGCGCTTCAGCACCTCAATCGAACCAGAATGAATGACAGCATACTTCCCGTCAACCAAGCAACCATTCGTGTCCCTGCACACAGTAGCAATACCTGTCCTACCAGAGTTACAATCAAAAGGGGGATCGCAATGAAATTTAATAAAAGGTGGCTGCAGTTTTTGCCAAGAAAAAAAAGTCAGAGAGGAAGAAACTAAACTGTTGGAGTCCGACTGAATTGATCCCAAGAATTCATCATAATCATGCAAAGCATTTCTCCAAACTTGAACTGGGTCTCCACTATGCCCTTCAAATAAGAAAGCATTTCTTGCCTCCCGCAAATGCCAGCAAACAAAACCAATCAAACCTCTCCAACTAAAATAACCGAAGTCTGGAAGCTAAGCTAAAACATCAGACCACCAACGCTCAAAGTCAGTCAAACCCTCCTTTCTTGGACAATAGCTGAAATTAGAAGCTCTCCAAACCGCTTCCGCAAATGAGCAGAAAAAATGGATATACTCAATAGTTTCAATCTCATCCACACACCTACAACACAAAGCATCAAAAGCACAATGTCGCCTAAGAAGGTTGTCATTTGAAGGGAGCAAGTTCTCCAAATGAACATTCTGACTTTAGGGTGAAGAACTCTGTAAACTTTGTTTTGTTTTTGCTTGAATCGTAAAACTCAGATACAAGACAAATATATATTAGAGGCAAGCTACATTAACTCCTTAATTTTTGGACAGACATTGATAGGAATGATTTCTTGATTTTCTCCTGATTGTTAGCAGCAAATATTGTTTCCTTCAGCAACAGTTGTTTCCTTGGAAGTCCTTTACAGGCTGTGTTGATTGCTGCGTTGATTCCTCTGTTACATGCTGTGTTGATTGCTTTGCTTCCTTATCAACCCCCTTCAAGGTGGAGACGGAATGTAAATGGAGTCCCATCTTGCAGCGAAGGAAGAGAAATGGTGCCCTTGGCAAGGATTTGGTTAGGATATCTGCTATTTGATGTGAAGATGGCACAAACTGTGTGATGAGATTTCCCATGGCAACCTTTTCTCGGACGAAATGGTAATCTATTTCAATATGCTTCGTCCTAGCATGAAAAAGAGGGTTAACAGACATATGAAGAGCACTAAGATTGTCACCAAATAATTGAGGAGGATTAAGTAAAGGGATGCCAATGTCACGTAATAAGAATGTGAGCCAGGTTAATTCAGCAGTGGTGGAAGCCATGGACCTATATTATGCTTCTAAACTTGATCAAGCAACAGTAGGTTGCTTTTTAGAACACGATGAGATGCAGTTTGCACCTAAGAAGACACAAAAACCAGTTGTGCTTCATCGTGTCAAGGGGCATCCTGCCCAGTCAGCATCTGAAAATGCATATAAGGAGAGAGGACTATGAGATATAAACCGTAAGCCATGGTCTTGTGTCCCTTTAAGATAGCGAAGAATTCGCTTGACTGCCCTGAAATGCAATTCTGTCGGATTGTTGAAAAATTGACAGACTTTATTTACTGCATGTTGAATGTCTGGTCGAGTGAATGTGAGGTATTGAAGAGCACCGACAACACTTCTGTAATATGTGGCATCTACAAGTTTGTTGTCTGAGGCATGAGGCTTATCCTTGAGGGTCATAGGAGTAACATTAGGAGCATAATCAGTCATACCAGTGCGGTTAAGTATATCTTTTATGTACTTACCTTGTGAGAGAATGACTCCTCCAATGAAGTATTTAACTTCAACAGCTAAAAAGAATCTCAAAGTTCTAAGATCCTTTATGGCAAACTCTGAACTTAATTTATGAATTAGGTTGGAGATGAGCAAGTCATTGTTTCCAGTCACCAATATGTCATCTACATAGATAAGAAGCAATATTGTGATCGATTTTTGATGGTAAACAAACAATGAAGAATCCGCCTTGCTGCAATAAAAGCCAAGATGGAGAAGAAATTGAGATAAACGATCAAACTAAGCTCGGGGAGCTTGCTTTAAGCCATAAATGGACTTATGAAGAAGGCATACATAATCAGGTTTGTGTGGATCCACAAAACCAGGAGGTTGCTCCATATACACAGTTTCTTTGAGATTTCCATGCAAAAAGGCATTCTTCACATCAAGTTGTTTCATGTGCCAGTTCAATGAAGTGGAAAGAGCTATAACAAGTCGAATTGTAGTGTGTCGAATAACTGGGCTGTAAGTTTCATCATAGTCAATGCCAAAAACTTGGGTAAAACCATGGGCAACAAGGTGAGCCTTGAATCGTTCAACCGAGCCATCCTCACGTTGCTTAATACGATAGATCCATTTGGATCCAACAACATTTACATTCGTAGTTCTACAAATATCTTGGACGTTGTCGATCGCGCGGAGGATGGACATAAGTGTCACTGTTATTATTGTTGATATTTGTGTCAACAACATGACCAATCATGTCATCATGTAATGTGACTGCTTGCATATCTGCTGGTTCTATTTTGACCAATGGATCATATTCTTGAGATGCTTCAATATTGGAAAGTACTCCTTCATTAGAGTTAGGTGCTGGGCTATCATCATGATTGTCAAGAGCTTCACCACTATCTTCATCACAACAAGTGTTAGTGTTCACAATATGAGGTTGTATTTTTGAGTGTGCCATTGTAGGATTATCATACAGAGTAAATTTGAACAATTCATCAAAAGTTGGGAATTTAGCAAGTTCCAATGGTATCGAAGTTGACTGGTGTAGAGAGGGTTTGTAGAGAAATTTACCTTCATCAAAGACAACATGCCTTGATATATAAACTCTCTTTGTTTAAGGCTCGTAGCACCAATAGCCCTTGTGAATTGGATTGTAACCAATGAACACACATGGGTAAGTTTTCTTGACAAATTTGTTTCCACCTTGATATCTTAGAGACGGAAAACATAAGCATCCAAACACTCGTAAGCCTTTATAATCTGGTTCCTTGTGATACAGTTTGGAGTATGGAGATTGGTTGTGTAAAACTGAAGATGGCAGCCTGTTAATTAAGTAGACAGCTGCAAGAAAAGCCTCAATCCATAAGAATAATGGTAGATTAGCATGAAATATCATGGTCAAACCTGTCTCAACAATGTGCCGATGTTTCCTCTTGGCCATTCCATTTTGTTCTGGTGTTCCGGGGCATGATATTTGCAACTGAATTCCACAATTGCCAATATGACTAAGGAAATCAAAAGAGTTAAATTCTCCACCTCTATCACATTGAAAGATTTTGATTTTTCTATTAAATTGGTTTTCTACTAGTCTTTGAAACTTAAAAAAGCAAGAATAAAAATCAGACTTTTTCTTTAAAGGATACAACCAGGTGACCCTTGAGAAATCATCTATAAATATAACATAAAATCAAAAACCTTGATTTGAGGTAATGGGAGTTGGTCCCCATAGGTCACAATGCACCTTTTGTAAAGGATAATTAGAAATATTATTATTTAAGTTGAAAGGTTGTTTACAACTCTTTCTAGATTGGCAACTAGCACAAACAAAAGGCTTAGTTGGCCAATTAGTGACATCAATGGCTTTTTTTCCTTTTAACAAAAACAAAATCTTTGCACTTGGGTGTCCAAGGTGTTGGTGCCATAAAGAAAATGAGTTGCTCCCTTTTATTATTGATAAGGCTTCTTGAAAACTCGAATCCAAAGCATAGAGTTGGCCTTGTTTATACCCCTTCCCTAGTGTTCTCTTGTTTTGGTCCTTAATAACAAAATCAGATGATGTGAATTCAACAGTGCAAGAGTTGTTGTTAGTAATTTTACTTACTGAAACTAAGTTCTTTTTCAGTTCAGGAACAACAAGAACATCTTTTAAACTCAATTCTCCCACACATGCATTTCCAGTATGTGTTATATCAAGTTTGTTTCCATTACCAACGTAAATAACATCATTCCCTCTATATTGTTTTAAATAAGACAACATACCTGCATCGTTGGTCATGTGTGCTGTTGCTCCTGAATCCATGTAAAGGGAAGGATCATTGTTGTTTAGGGTAAGAGCTGCCAAAGCATGTGGTAGGTCTTCTGATTGATAGGAATAGTCAAACCTATACCAACAATCAAGGGCGACATGATTCATTTTCCCACAAATTTAGCAGATTGGTTTATCACTTTTGTCTCGATGTTGGCCAACTTCTTTTGTCCCTTCTTTCATGGAGTTACTCTTGCTTAAAGCTGTGTTGTTGTAACGACCAGTTGGAGTAAAACCTCTTCCTTTTGAATTAAAGCCTCCTCGATTTTCTCTATTGCTTCTGCCACGCCCACATTCGCTAAAGAGTGCTTAGTTGTATTCAATGTAACCTTTCTCTTCTTCTTTTTGAGACGCTAGAGTCTGTTCATAACCCTGAAGAGCAAGCACAAATTGGTTAAAAGTGGGATAAGGAGGTTTGGTTACCATCGCTAGGCGAAAGCCTTTGTATTTCGCTCCTAGTCCACGTGCAAGTTGGAAGACTTTATCAAAATCTACAACTGGTTTCTTGATGGCTGCAAGATTATCACAGATTGTTTTGAATTCCTTTTTATAATCATCTAAGGATCTTGATCCTTTCTTGATGGTCATCAACATGTTTTTCAAAAGACCTTCCTTTTCAATAGTATTTGGCAGCAATTGCTCTTCCAATGAACTCCATACATCGTAGGCAGTAGCATCTTCTGTAATGGATGGTTGAGCTTCTTCTTTTATTGTGCCCAGTAACCATGAAACCAGAAGTCCATCATTTGTTGACCACAAGGTATAAGCTGGATTCACAATCCCATCTTTCAACGAGGCTTCAGGTTTTTCACCGTTCTTTTCTAGATGATGAAGCACACCAAGACTCCGAGACAAATGAAGGATTTGTGATCGCCATATGAGATAGTTGTTGGAGCCTAGTTTGATTGATACCAAACTGGCACATTGGTGAAATGACTGTATTGTAAGCTTGGGTTCTTCCATAACTAAATCAATAAGGAACATGAAAGAATCGAGCTATTTTATGCTTGCGAGCTTTAAAGCTCTGATACCATGAAGAACTCTGTAAACTTTTATTTTATTTTTGCTTGAATCGTAAAACTCAGATACAAGACAAATATATATTAGTGACAAGCTACATTAACTTCTTAATTTTTGGACAGACATTGATAGGAATGATTTCTTAATTTTTTCCTGATTGTTAGCAGCAATTATTGTTTCCTTCAGCAACGGTTGTTTCCTTGGAAGTCCGTTACAGGCTGTGTTAATTGCTGCATTGATTCCTTTGTTACAGGTTGTGTTGATTGCTGCATTGATTCCTGCGTTGATTCCTCTGTTACAGGCTGTGTTGATTGCTTTGCTTCCTTATCATAGGGGTCAAAGAAAGATTCCAAATACTCTTCCAAACACCACACTGGAGAGGTGGCCTAGAATTGGATTCAAAGTCCCCTGAAGAAGGCATCATATCTTGCAACACACGATAAACAAATTTGACCTTATAGGAACCCCCTTTGGTAAAATGCCAAACCACTTTGATGAGCTGGTAAGGTGAACTAACGGGAATCTTAAAAATGGCTTTAACCTCTTCTTCATGAAACAACCTATGCAATAAATCCACATTCCAAAATCTGCCCTGCACAGGTAAATGTTTGACCAAATGAGGGTGATCTCCTTGTGGAGGCTGTGAACTAACTTTGAACCCAGGCAAACCTGGGACCCATTTATCATGCCAAATCAAGATCTCATTCCAACTGCCCACATTCCATCTTGTTCCCTGCTTAAGCATTTTCATACCCTCAAACAAGCTTCTCTAGGCCCATGACAATGAACTACCTATGGAAGCAACAAAGACAGAGCAGTGAGGAAAATAGACTCCCTTAAAAATCATCACCCAAAACGCATCTTGATCAGTTTGCATTCTCCAGATTTGTTTTGCCAAGAGAGCCTTGTTGAAAACCGAGAAGTCTCTAAAACCTAAGCTGCCGTGATCCTTATGAGTTGCCAATTTCCACCACCTCATCCAGAGCACACCCATTTCATCTTTAGTAGAACCTTTCCACCAAAATTTTATCAAGGAGCAAATTAAGGTCTCGACAAAAAGACAAAGGCAACAAAAAACACTGGATGACGTAAGTGGGAATAGCTGTAGCAATACTCTTGAGCAAGACTTCCCTTTCTGCCTGAAATAATAAACTTCATTTCGAGCTCTGAACTTTTGCTTGCATTTTCTTAAAATTACACCATGTGTATTTAGGCCCTTTGAATTCTATATTATGAAGATTACATTTTGCTAATGTGTCTTGAAAATCATCCACTTGTTACTGCTTCCTTTGTAGCTTCTTTTTCTTCTCTTGATGTTGAAAATTTCATTAAAATCTCCATTTTTGATTTGTCCCCAGACTTTGAACAGTCATATCCACATGGTGCTTGGAAAAATTTGCAATCTAAAACCTCCTCTACCTCCCATAAAATCAGAAGACCATCCTTTTCTTCCAATACTGCTTACACAAAACCATACAAGGAAAACCACAACTAAATTTAACCCTTTCTGCTTCAGAAGGCCATAATTTAGTTTGACATAGGAATACAACCTATTGTTTTTCTCTTTCTAGCATAGATATCAGCCCTTCAACTGCTTGTGGCCTTTCTAATCCACTGTTTTAAGGCTTAAAATACTCATGGGGACAGGTGGGACTGAGATACCTCAGTCTTCGCCACTAACTTTTTTTTTAGAATTTGCTCTTATTAGGATTTTCTACTTCTTGCGTGGTTTTTACATGGATGTGCTGACACATAAACTTATATTTCTCTGAATAGGATTAACTAACATGATGCCTTATTTTCTTAGACCATTTTCGATGAACTCTTGTGGTAATCTGTTTTAATTGCAAAGCACCAATATCTTTGACAGTCTTCAATAATTAGATGTCAAATTGGGCATTTATTTTATTTTAATGGACCTTTAATTTACTGAATTCATATTTTTATTTTTAATAAAGAAACTCCCTTTGTCTCAAAAAAATTCAAACAACACAAAAACTTGATTGAGAACAAATTTTTTAACTCGTTTAATTATCAAATTAAGTGAAAAAAATCTAATTGAAATTGATTAACTCTTAAAAAAATAAATAAAACAAAGAGTGGGCCAGATAAACTTTTTTAATCAAAGAGCAAAGACAAAAAATAATAATTGTGAAAGAGAAATGTTTAATTATCTTATACCAATTTTTGTTTTTCAATTTTGAAAAATAAAATGTATGACATGCACATGATGTAACGTAAACACAAAAAAAAAAATATAATAACGTAAAAAACAATATATATATATATATATATACACACACACATATATTGGGTCAATTCAAAGATGACAAATCCAAATAGAAATCATTATCCACAAAAAGCTTAAGATAGAATTCCATTTCACGGTTCGACGTGTCCTTTCGTCCCTCCAGATTCCTCGATGTGTCACTCTCACCCAATCATTATGTCTTTGTAGAAGGGGAAAAGGGACAAACTACATCCACTTAGAAACGTTCACGAACCCTAGGCCCCACACTTTATCCATTGAAATTAGACTTATTTAAAGATTGGGCTATCCGTCCAAATCTGAAGACCTGTTTGAAATTTAATCGGATTTGGATAAAAATATCAAATGCATTTATCAGGTCTAGGCAAATTTTTAGCCCCGATTAAAAAATGGGTTGTGCTCGAGCTTGACTGTCCAAAGCTCGGGCCTGGCCTGAACATAATATTAATTAAGTTTTTTTTAATATATCTACTAAATATAATATAATTATATGTATATAAAATATGATTGATTAATAAATATGATTATATATATTTAATATGAAAATTAACATGCAAAATTTAATAAATCAAATTAAATTTTAAAGGAAATAAAAGAATAGAAAATAAATAAACAAAAAAATAAAATACAAAAAATAAATAAATAAAAAAATACAACTAGACTGGATTGGGCCCGAGCTTATATAATAAAATAAAAAACAGATTTGAACTAAAATCAAAGTCCGAATTTACGAATCGGATCAAGCTTGAGCTTAAGCATAATATATTATTATATACATTAGACTCGGCCTGATCCGTCCAATGAGCAGGTTTAATTGAAACTTACTGCACGTGCCAACACGTGACTCAATCCCCTGCCGAAACCCACCAAAACAGATGGCGTCATCATCCCAACTTATCTTCTGTGAAATTTCAAAACTAACTCGGCAACGGAACCGAAGCGGCTGTCAAAAGCACGAAGGCCATTGTCGTCATCTAAAATGCCCAATATCCAGCGAAGTTATCGAAAGGACACATGGTGATTCGCTTGGCACGTGCACTGATTAAAACCAACCCGCCAACCAGTGATCCATAGCTGTTAAAAAAAAAAATCCATGTGTTGTCTCTATTCAGACTCTACAGAGTGTTGAAGGAAATGCCTCACAAAGAAAAAAATAAAAAAGAAAAAAAAGAAGAAAGCTTTGATCAAATGGTGCAGCTGTTGAGTTCAAGAAAAAGGGTAGCTGTGAAACTGGAAATAGAAGAAGCCCTGGAAGATGAGGTGGCTTCTCTTCACAAAAAAAAAATCAAAACTTGACCCTTCTTTACAGGTATAAATTTTATATGTATTCTTTATGTATGTATTATTATCTAAATCAATTTTTATTTTGTCATTCTTCAGGGATGATTTGTTGGTATTTTTCATCTCTGTATTTGTTTCTATTATGGGTTTAAGCTTAAAGAAATCTTCCTTTCATTGAATTTTGTTGTTCTTGTTGTTTTTTCTTTGTTTGGTTTTATCAGTTTGACAAAAAGTTTTTGGTTGTCTTGAATCTAATTTGTTTAATTTGTTTGCTAAGATTTTGCTTGGATTTGTTTATTGGAGCAGGAGTTTAATATTAAAAGTGGGAACTTTCCAATCCTACCATTATTATATAATCCACTTGATGAGCCAAGTCCGCTTGGCTTGCGTATGAAAAAGAGTCCATCTTTTTTGGACTTGATTCAAATGAAACTTTCACAACAGAATGCCAATAAGTTAACAGCTCTTAAGAAGAAAGATAGTAAGGGAATTATAGTTTCCGGGGTTCAGGACAAGCTCAAAGCCTCCAATTTTCTTGCATCCATGTTGCGAATCGATTCCTGGGAGGTATTTTTGTGATTTCTTTGGATTTTGTTGTGTTTGAATAAGGAAAATGATGTTTTTTATTTTTCCTGTTAAGATTTAGTTGACTAAGGTTTTGTTGGGATGTAGTATAAGTCAAGATATGAAGGGATTTGGTGAAAAAATGTTACTTTGTTAAGCACAAGCTTGTATGGGAAGTGCTTGATGGTGGACTCAATAACTAAGTTGAAATTCAGTGGTTAGATATTATAGCTATCAAGGCAAATTATCCTAATGATACACCAGGGATCTTAGATGTAGTGGTAATCCAATTTATGTCTTAAGCTATTGTTTTTCTCCATAATTGGTAATAGCAAAAAAAAAAATTATAGGAAAAATCTGTTTTTTCCTTAAAAGTAATCTTTTGATACTTGTCAATATTCTGATGTGAGACTGATTTTGTAGGAAATTTTCATTTGCTACAGTTAGCAAGACAGCCACTTTTCTTTAAGGAGACAAATCCTCAACGTAGGAAGCATACTCTATGGCAAGCAACTTCATATTTTACTGGTGGACAAGCAAGCATACACAGGTACTATTGTTGAGCTTTGAGTTTCAAGCTGCAACAGATCATATGAGCATTAACTCAATTGTTGAACACTGTATAATATAAGCATTAAATGTCATGTAATAGTGATGCATTCTTTATTTGTCACAGGCAACATTTCCTACAGTGTCCAATGGGCCTTTTAGGAAATCATTTTGAGAAACATATTCAATGTGATCCTTATCTCAACTTCCTAAGCAAACAACTAGAAAGTTTGTTAGAATCACCATATTTTGAACCCGGGATCTGGTTTCAATGATTTAAATGATGCTGGCCATGGGGTTGAGTTAAAAAGTGAGGAGGGGCCCGCTATCTCTGGATTGCAGGATCCATCATTGCCATCAGCTGGTCACTTTTCTTCCTGCAAAAAAGAAGAAGATTAAAGTGGTAGAGCAGCTAAAAGCTTTTGCCAGGAAACTCCATCAACTAGCTCAGGTAAAATTATGAACTGAGAATATTGGCATATCTGATATCATTCGAGAATCAAGCCTTGATTCAATGACAAGATCATTCCTACATTTTCATCGTTTTTGGAAGTAGTGACTATCTTTACCAAGGTCTTTTTAACACCCTGTTATTTAGAGCAGATCTATTTGTCTTGGTGATAATTAATATAGCTTTCCTTCTCATATGGTTATATTGGTATTATGATCTGATTAATTCAATTCCATGCTTATTTGTTTGCTCTCTAAAACTGCCAATACATATATTAATTGCTGAAATGAATACTGAGATCTAACTAATTCCCTAGCAGTGATGATTTCTAGCTTGAGTCAGTTATACCAATGATAAAATTCTAGAACATTAAAATGATTGTGCCACTGTGGGTAAACCACCTCTCCCAAAATAAGAAGCTTAAAGTGCTTTTATATATATGCTTGCCTTCTAAATTATAAGTTTTCTGTGACAATGATAGATTGGAAAGTGAGAGGATAGATATGTGTGAGTGGAAAAGTGGAAAGAAAATGGTTTGTACTAGTTCCGGGTAAGACTGAAAAGTGTGAGGAATGAAAAAAGAGAATATTTTTATTTTCTATCCTTATTTATAAAACAAATCATTACAAATTGGAAAGATTAATGGAGAGAAAATGAGAAAGATGTAAGTCAATTAGTCAAGTGTATGTAATTACAAAATAATCCTTTATTTTTTAATTTTATGTTGTTATCATTAATTACTAATGCTATAATGGTAAAAAAATTTAATTTTCATTTTCTTTCTTATCATTTTTTTTGACTTTAGCAAACAATGGATGGAAAGAAAATTATATATTCTTTTTCTTCCATCTTTCCTACCAAGCATATCAAGAGAAAAAAATATGTTTTCCATCTTTTCTTTTTTTTCCCTCTCCAATTCTCATTTCATTTTTCTATCCACTCTACCAAGCAAATCCTAAGTGAAGAGTAAAGTGAAGCATACATTATATAGTCTTGTTATTTTTAATGACATGAAGAATTTGAATCCCTTGACTGTGAAATAATTGGTCATTTGAATATGGTCAAGTTATCTTTGATGCGTTGTCAATATGGCTAAAGATTATAAAAGCATAATAATTATCTTCCATTTCTACTATTTGAAGCCCATCTACCACTTGATTGATAATACATTTCTGTCCTTGATGGATTCTATGCAAAACATGGAGATATGGAATCCATGTTTACATCTGATGGACTCCAAAGAAAACTGTAATGTGTTTTATAAATTAATTCAAGGAATGGATTCTGATTTGTTTATTAGATGTGGCTCTGTCAACATAGAAGTGCATTATGATCAGTTTCCATTGCTCATTTTAAACTATTTTATTTGCTCTAGTTTCAGTCTTGCTGGAAATAGGATGATTAATATCTTGATCTCAATTTCTTAGATGTGGAAAAAAGGGAGGGTCAGTTGGATTAAAGAAACAATAGGTCAAAACTGAAAGCTTTTTTAAAAAAATTAAATCTGCTGATACTTTATGCACTCACAAGCAATCAGCAACACATAAATAATCGTACACCATTGTTTGTTGTTGTTAAAAGTTCTCTATTTGTAACATATAATACTTAGCTACGATAGAAACAATAAACTATCATTCACATTAAAACAAATTGGATTCTTGCCAAAATTCTTCATTATGTGCCTTGTATCAACTTCCTTGTTGACTTTAATATTAACAATATTCCATCCTATCTGACATCTATTATAAAGGTTCGGAGATCATCCAACAATTCTTAAACATAATCCAAGGCCAAAAGAAAACTGTTATATTAAATTCTGAACTATGTCTAAGAAGTGTAGATTATCTATACAATTGGTATTCAGTAGATGCTTACTGTAGTTATTCCTTCTTTAAGTTAAATATCTGTTAGTAACATCCAAAGTTGCTGACTTCTGCTATATTTAAATTGTCACAAAAGATGAGCTTAGGGCACAGAGATTAGGAAATACAAAAAATGCTTTGACCTGTCGTATCTTGATTATCAAATTCATTATATTTTTTTGTTTGTGACCCTAAGCTGAAAACCCTCGATGACTAGCCGTGTAAAATAGTTTCTCTGAAGCTTTGGGATCCAAAGGTTGTTTTAGTTATGCTCTCAGTTAAGAAGAAACCTAAGTAGTTGATCTTTAAGTTCTAAAACAGTACATTTTATTCAAGAAAGCTATGATATAATAATAACATTCTGTTTGAAGTAACGAATCTCAAAAAGTTTCCCTACCTCCAGAACATAATTAAAGCTGCTTTAAATCCTTCACCTTTACAGTTGCATTACATATGCTTCACATGTCAATTACTTAGAACAAGAACTCTCATTTCTTGTATCTAGAAATAACTCAAAAAGTGTTTGTTGAACTTTTAATTTTAACATGACAAAAAGGAAATTCCCCAATTCTAACAATGAGATTTTTTGGCACACAATTGTCACAATGCAGATGAGATGAATATATTATTGAAGTAGGAAAATAGTATCATATTACTATAAATGTAGAGTGGCATTTGATCTTTTTTTCTTTTTTTGAGAAAATCACATAAATGTGGATGGTCAACTCACAAAAATATTTCTAGCACTAACACTAAAAGAGTCATGTATGTAAGCACTGACATTAACTATGTTATTAGAAAGGAAATATAACAGTTATTATAATCCCATTGTAATGCTGTTGATTGTTCATCCATAATATAGCTGTCTTTTTTATATGTTTCATTTATAATGTTGTAGTCCTTAGGATGTATATGTTGTTTGTATGGAGTTTTTAATGGTTTGATAGGCACATCCTAACATTTCACATTAACTTGTCTTTTTCTTTGTAGTAATGGACAGTCATGCAATTGAAGAAATTAGAGGCAGCACGGACAAGGAAGAAAAGTTGCTCAGTCAATGGGATCATATTAGATTTCCTGGACTTTATGCATCCATGTCGATGAGTGATCTAGTGAATCATATTGAAAATTGCATTTCTGAACAGATGACAACTTCCATTGATGACCAGCAGAGCTGAGCCATTGGAGGAGATTACACAATACTTGCTTGATGACTCACAGCATACATCAGCCTCTGATGAATAGTGTCTCATGTCTAGCATCAATTCTCTTAGCTTTCTTCTGCAAAATGATTCTGCTGTGGCGTCAAATATTCAGATCAAAGAAAATGGTGCAGTTGATATGCATGATTATGGTAGAAATGTTGAAGGCAGCTCAGTCTCTGCAGCAGTATGTGACAGTAAGAAATCAGAGTGTTTTTCTGTACCCATGGATGAATTCAATGATATTTCTGGATCCAACCACCCGCAGGCCATGTCAAGGAAGGACTCGGTAGGGGATCTTCTTCTTTATCTTCCCAGGATTGCTTCACTGCCATAGTTCTTGTTCAACATCATGGAAGATTCTGATATTAAAGCTAGATAATGGTAGACCAAAAGCTTTTTCTTCTACGATAATGGGAAGAATGTTTGCAGGTTGCTAACTAAACTTGAGTAAAGCCTGAGAATTCTGAATTTGTAAGTGCTAATGAAGAATCCATGTTCATATTAAAACCTGTAGTTGGTGTTCTCCATATTTCCTTTTGTAAATATTAGTGAAATCTTATGGCCATGTTTATAAATATTTTTTATATCTAGCATAAGTATTTATAGTCATTTATTTTGGGAAGAAATTACTGTTGATATTTTGTTATTCACTTTAAATAAGTGTCCTTAATAATAGGTCAAGTTGTTTGTTGATATTTTCCTACTTTTGAGTAACCATTCGTTTAGTTGCTTCGGTTGTTATTTACGTGGGAAACAAATACTAGCTTTTTTTTGGGGTTAACTAAGTACTAGTTTGTCTCTTAGTTTGATATAATTATTGGATATAAATATACCAGTAGCAAAGAATAAAATATCAAGCTTATTCACAACTCTTGCATCTTATAATTATCCTACTTTGTTTTGTTCTTGTATTTCCAACATCTGGTATCCAAGCCAGGTTGGGAGCAAATTGAGATAGAAAATCGAATAGCAGTAGTTTTTCTTTTACTTGTGAATCTCAATTCTTTCAAGGCTTCTGAGAATTTTGTGCAGCCTTCAATTCCATGATTAGATGGTCATCACTACAACCATTGGAGTACGTTGATGGAAACCTTCTTGAAGTTCAAAGAATATTGGCAAGTTGTTAATATTGGGATAGCAAAAGCAGTAGCTGTAGTATTGAGTGATGAACAGAAGACAGAAATTGAAGGGCAAAAATTGAAAGATCTTGAGGCATAGAACAACTTGTTTCAAGCCATTTTTGGAAACCATTTTGAAGAAAGATACTTCCAAGCAGATCTGGGACTCTATGAAGAGGAAATATCAAAGGAATGCAAGGGCAAAGAGAGTACAGCTTCAAACTTTACGGGCAGAGTTTGAAACATTGCAAATGAGGATGGGAGAGATGGTTAATGACTACTTTTCAAGGACGATGGTAATTGCCAATACGATGCGGATACAAGTTGAAAAGTTGGAGGATGCGATTATAATTGAGAAGATCCTTCTATCAATGACAACAAAATTTAATTATGTTGTTTGTTCAATTGAAGAGACTAATGATATTGATGAACTTCCTCTTGATGAGTTGTAGAGTTCTTTACTGGTTCATGAGTAGAAAATAAATAGACAAGACAAAGAAGAGCAAGCTCAGCAGGCAGCAACAAATTCAAAGGGTGTTGGTTGGGGAAAAGGAAACTTGAAAGGCAAAAATAGATACAACAAATGAGAAGAATGTCAAGCCATCGAAAATCAAAGAAAATAGAGAAGCCGTGAGCAGCATCATGCAAAAGATTTCAAATCTAAGCAAGGAGACCAGTCAAATATATAATGCTTTCGATGTCACAGGTATGGTCATTTGAATGTCGTACCAATTTAAATAAAACTGAAAGTCTAATTTTGCAGAAAAAGAGGAGGAAGAAGAAATCTCTCTGTTAATGGTTTGCCACCTTAAAGAAGCCACTCACCAGAACATGTGGTACTTGGACACAGGTTGTAGTAATCACATGTGTGGAGATAAGCATGCATTTTCTGATTTGGATGAATCTTTTTCTAACATAGTGAAAGTTGGACATAACTCTATTGTTTCTATTAAGGGAAAAAGAAAGGTAACAATCCAAACCAAAGCCAATAAAGCTTGTTCCAGACTTGAAAACAAATTTGCTTAGTGTGGGATAGCTTCAGGAGAAAGGATATGAAATTGTGATTAAACATGGAGTTTGCCAAAACTTGACTTGAATGCAAAATTCAATATGACAACAAATAAAATGTTTCCATTGTATCTTCAAAACACAAGTTTTTCTTGTTTCTTTACAAATTAGGACAGGGCTTGGCTTTGGCATTATAGATATGGGCATCTCAATTTTGGTGGGTTAAAAGTTTTATAACAGAAGAATATGGTGGAGGGTCTCCCTCATTTTGAATCTCAATCTAAATTATGTGAAGATTGTGTTGTCAACAAGCAACATTGTGATACTTTTCCAAAAAGAAAATCTTGGAGGGCAAAAAAGGTGCTAGAATTGGTTCATTCCAAATTTTGTGGACTTATAAATCCAACATCTAATGGAGGTAAACAATACTTTATTACCTTTGTTGATGATTATAGTCGCAAAACATGGTTGTATTTCTTGCAGCACAAATCTGAAGCTTTGACAGCTTTTAAGAAATACAAAGTTCTAGTTGAGAAAGAAGTTAGCAGAACCATTAGAGTTTTTGCATATAGATCGCAGAGGAGAATATAATTCACGAGAATTTGCAGATTTTTGTGAGTCTAATGGCATCAAAAGGCAACTAACAGCTTATACACCTCAGCAAAAAGGTGTATGTGAAAGGAAGAATCGCACAATTATGAACATGGTTTGTAGCCTTTTAAAAAAGGAGTGGCTTTCCTAAAGAATTTTGGCCTAAAGCTATTAGCTGGAGTACTCATGTCTTGAACAAAAGTCCCACACTTGTTATTCAAAACATGACACTCGAAGAAGCTTGGAGTGGTCATAGATCGGCTGTAGATCACTTCAAAATTTTTGGGTGCATTGCATATGCCCATGTACCAGATTAGAAAAGGAGCAAATTAGATGAAAAAGGAGAAAAATGCATTTTTCTTGGTGTTAGTGATCAGTCCAAAGCCTATAAATTGTACAATCCTATCACTAAATAAATTGTCATTAATCGTGATGTTGTTTTGATGAAGAGAGCACTTGGTCATGGACAAAAAAGTGTGACAAGCAACAACTTCTAGCAAACTTTGATAACGAAGGCAATGAATAACAACAAGCTTTAAAAGCCCGAGAGGTTTTAGTAGAAACAAAACAAGAAGTTGAAGCCAGTTCACATTATCAACACAATAAGAGAAGACCAGCATGGATGCAAGATTATGAGGTATCTTGTCTTCCTCAATCTGATGATCTAATGACTCCTTTTGCATTGTTTACAAACAGTGATCCATTGACATTTGAGCAAGCTGTTAAAGAAGCAAAGTGGCTGAATGGAGCGTTTGATGAAATTGCAGCCATTGAAAAGAATGATACATGGGAGTTAATTGATCTTTCAAAAAGACAGAAATCAGTTGGTGTCAAGTGGATTTACAAGACAAAGCTCAAGGAAAATGGGGAAGTTGAAAAGTTAAAAGCGCGCTTGGTAGCTAAAGGTTACAAGCAAGAGTTTGGTGTCGACAACAAAGAGGTTTTTGCTCTTATTGCAAGGATGGATACAATCAAATTGGTTATAGCATTGGCAACCCAAAATTCCTGGCCTATCTTCCAACAAGATGTGAAATTAGCATTTTTACATGGAGAATTGCAAGAGTAGGTATTTATTGATCGACCTCTTGGTTTTGTACAATTTGGTGGTAAGCATAAAGTCTATAAATTGAAAAAGGCTTTATATGGACTAAAAGAAGCACCTAGAGCTTGTTATAGTCGTATAGATGCCTATTTCTTGATGGAAGGTTTTAGAAAGTGTCCATATGATCATACTTTTTATACAAAAGTTGGTGATGGTGGAAAAATGCTTATTGTCTGCCTATATGTAGATGACTTAATTTATGTTGGAAATGATAGTAATTTGTTAACAAAATTCAAACAGTCAATGACGCTTGAGTTTGACATGACAGATCTTGGCTTAATGCATTATTTTATTGGCTTAGAGGTGGTATAATCTACCGTTGGAATAGTTTTTTGCCAAAAGAAATATGTGCAGGATATTTTAGACAAGTTGCACACGAAGAATTGCAATTCTATCACAACTCCAATTGAGAAGGGCTTGAAGCTTATAAAAGATCCAAAGGGAAAAATGTTGACTGCACTCTTTACAAATAGGTTGTAGGAAGTTTGATGTACTTGACTACAACTAGACCTGATATAATGCATGGGGTAAGTTTGATTAGTAGATACATGGAACATCTAAAGGAGTTGCATTTGCAAGCTCCAAAAAGGATTCTAAGATATTTGTAGGTACTACAGATTTTGGATTGTTTTACAAAAAGAAGAAAAGTCAAACTTAGTTGGCTTCACAAATAGTGATTATGTAGGAGATATAGATGACAGAAAAAGCACTTTTAGGTATGTCTTTATGATGGGTTCAAGGGCTATTTCTTGGTCATCAAAGAAGTAGCCAATTATAACTCTATCTACCACAAAAGCTGAATTTGTGGGTGCAACATCATGTGCTTGTCAAGCTATTTGGTTAAGAAGGGTTCTTGAAGAGCTTTAGTTTAAGCAACAAAGGGCTACATCAATTTATTGTGATAACAGTTCAACAATAAAGCTTTCTAAAAATCATGTTCTACGTGGTAGAAGTAAGCACATACATGTGAGGTACCACTTCTTGCGTAATCTTGTGGAAGATGGAACTATTAATCTGGTCTAATGCAAAAGTGAAGATCAGGTTGTTGATATCTTTATCAAGCCTCTCAAAGTGGCTACTTTTTTGAAACTTAGAAAGCTCCTTGGTGTCTGCACTATAAAGGATCTAGTTTGAGGGAGGGTGCCACTTAATTTTCTCTAAATTGAATCTTAGGAGATTTTTAGTTTAAGGGAGGGAATGTTGATATTTTGTTATTTGTTTTATATAAGTGTCCTTAAGAATAGGTCAAGTTGTTTATTGTCATCTTCCTACTTTTAAGCAACCATTTGTTTAGTTGCTTTAGTTGTTATTTGCATGGGAAATAAGTACTAGTTTATCTCTTAGTTTGTTATAGTTACTGGATATAAATATACCAATAGTAGAGAATAAAATATCAAGCTTATTCACAACTCTTGCATATTATCATTATCCTACTTCACTATGTTTTGTTCTTGTATTTCCAACAAATATAGCTCATGGTCCATGGTCACCAGTTACCTTTTCACCTTGATGATAAACTTGCTGCATAAAATACAACATAGCTCAAAATGGCCAAAGGGGAAAATACGAAGGCTTCCAAGCATGATCGAGAAGATAGCCATGTCAGCATGTACATGACTACATGTTTGCAATAAGCACACATGTGCTAAAATGTTTTCTCAACTTTTACATTCAACAATGTGGGTAAAGATTTTTAGAATTGATAGACTCGAATCTTAGCTTCCGTGATTTATGCATAAATTCAAGGATTTAGAATTAGTCAATATCAATCTAATATATTGTGTATATCGCTATCTTATAATTTTTCAATCATTTATTATAGTCAACTATCCTTGTACTATATATATATATATATATATATATTATAGTCATTTAATAGAAAATTTAATACAAATTATCATTCATCAAATTACCTTTACATGGTATCAAGAGCCCTGTTGCTTTAACAAACTGATTCTTTCAAATTTATTTTGAGAGGCACTATTCACACCCTAAAAACCTCTAGGCACACCCTAAATGCTACCCACACCCTAAGTCTCCCATTTCTGTCATCCATTCTGCTACTCACACCCTAAAACCCACTTTTTTCTCCGGATCTACCCCTTCACCCATGGCACCCCCACAAAACTCACACTCACATCACAAGCTAACCCTCATTCCCTCAAATCTTCCTCAAATCCTTGAGAAGTTCAAGATAATAAGGTAAATGTAGCTTCCATGTTCTATTGAATATGTTGAATGTTCATTTCTTTGTCATTTGAATTATTATAATTAGAGGTGGCAAAAGTTGACCCGACCCGAAAAATTCACCTAATTAACTCGAATCTAAATCCGACCGATCCGATTTGACTAAAAAAGTCAACAACCCAAATCCAACCCGATCTGAATCAGAACTGACCCGAAACCAAATTTATCAGAATTTACATTGATCCAAACCCGATCGGATCCGAACTCGAATTGATCCAAGCCTAAATTCATCCGAATTTAGATTAACCCGAACCCGAATTGATCCAAACCCAAATTGACCCGAATCCAAATTGATCCGAATTCAAATTTACCCAAACCTGAAAAGATTCAAATTTAAATTTAATATTATCAATAAATATTTAAATGTTAAAATTAAATATCAAAGTATTTTAATATAGTAAAAATATAATTTTTTTCAATAATATGAGTGTTATATATTTTTTTAATCTAGTTAAATTTAAATATTCACTTTTATATTGCATTCATTTGAACTTAATGTATAATTATTTAATGGCTAATTACAGTACAAAAGCTATATCATCTACACTAATGTCTCCAATTATTCTATAAAAAATCAAAATAAATTAAAGAGATATATAGTACCGTTTTATGATATTCAGTAGGGATTATTAAATCACTTTGATTCAAAAGTTATTAATTATTGTAGATAATAAAAATAAAATGAAAAAAATGTAATTAATTTATAAATATTGGTAAATATATTATAAAGAAAACTATCATACATATTATTAAATATTTTGACTATTTCAATCCTAATTGTACTATAGGTCATGTAAGAAGAAAATTTTATTTTCATGAGCTTTGTAATTCTTAGAAATATGGTTTCAGTTGATTTTCATACCAAATAAATCACACCAAGATGACCAAAGCTTAATCCAATAAATATGTCCAATCGACTCTAATCCAAATCCGACTAACTTGAATCCAAATCCGACTAACCCGAATTGACTAAAAAGGTCAACGACCCAAACCCGACCTTATCCGAACCCGAAATGATCTAAACCCGAAATAGACCGATTTTTCTTTGACCCAAACCCGACCTTATCCGAACCTGAAATGATCCAAACCCGAAATAGACCGATTTTTCCTTGACCCAAACCTGACCTTATCCTAACCCGAAATGATCTGAATCCGCAATGATCCGATTTGTCTTTAACCCAAAATGATCCGATCCAAAATGATCCAACCCAAACTCGATCCAACCCGCCCATTTGTCACCTCTAATTATAATGGTTGAATTTGAGTAAAATGAGTTTCCTAAACCGATTCTGCAACTCACGACAATTTCCATCAAAAACCTCGTGGCAATTCATTGCCACAAGATTTTTGTGACATGCGGCACTAAAATGCTGCATATGCCAAGTGTCGCATTTCTATTATAGATCGCGGCACACTCATGAGCTCCATTGAGCTCGCGGTGCTAGGGTGCCGCTAGTTCAATAGGACGGCGGCACTTAGGTTCCGCGAGACAAAAAAAATAAAAAAACCAATTTTAAATTTTTTCTATTTTTGAATTGGTTTATTATATATGAAATGGTTTGCTTGTGTGTTTATACAGAAGCCACCACGTACATAAGGAGTGGGGTCATCTAGAGGTGAGAGGAGGAGACGCGTTGAAGCTTCAGTGGATACGAGGTGGGTATCCACTGCATCTAAGAGGAGGAGACGAGCTCTAGAGGTAGCAGCTGCTAAGTAGAGCTTGCATGTGACTACAGCTGATCACATGACATGCAACATGTTGAGGCTGTACCTAGGGAGGCGAGGCGAGGCAGCAGGGCAGTGCATTTGGTGAGGCACCAGCTGTGGCTTAGAGGCAGCGGCAGAGTACATCTGGCGAGGCACCAGCTGTTGAGCAAGCCAATACATCTACTCAAGCAGTCGCTTCTACTAGATAGTATCCTGGTGGTCCAATGGATACATCTCTTCTACTTAGTTATGGATCGCACGTTGTTGTAGCTATTTGGTAGCAAAAGGTATAATTGAACTTTATTACGTATTTATTGTAATGTAAATTAGACTTAATAATATTCTAGTTATTTATTTGGTCTTGTTACAGGAGTGAGGGGAGTTGAAAGTTATTAATCACGGCCCTAAAGTTGGTACATGGCCACTAGATCAGAGTCGATCACACATCCTTTCTAGGATTGCACGGTCAAGTTTGGTTTCATTGTTGTGGTGTAGTTATCTCACATGCAACAAGACTATTATTACCTCGTTTATCGAAAGGTGGTAACTAGAGATGAACACATTTCACGTGCCTTTTGGAGAGATGACCATCACTCTAGATGATGTGTCTACGTTGCTTGGCATCCCAATGGTTGGGAAGACTATATCTTTCGATATTGTCTGCATTGATGAGGCAAATAGAATGCTAATGTGGTTGCTTGGAGTGACTGAAGAAAAGGCAAGAAAGAGACGACCGCCACTAGAGGACTACAAGTTAGGATGCAATGGTTGAAAGATATGTTTTGTATGGTTACTGACTTTGATAGGGAGGAGCAAATAGAGTACATGACTTATGCATTCTTATTATTTCTACTTGGTTGCACTCTTTTTTGCTGATAAGAGTGCAACGCGAGTACAAGTCGCATGCTTATCTTTTTTGGAGGATCTTACTACCCTCGGTGAGATTGCATGGGGTATAGCTTGCCTTGCTCAAATGTATAGACAGTTGGGTGAAGCTAGCAGAGCGGAGTGCCATTCAATAGCTGGTTATATGACATTGCTTCAGGTATTTAATATTTATTTAATAAGAATAATATTGATTTATTTAATACTTATTAGCTTATGATTTGATTATAAATATCCCTTTTGTTTTATGCAGGCATGGATTTATGAGCATTTTCCATCACTAAATCTAGTATGAGACATGTCATACAAAGAGAGACAGTCGCGTGCTCGACGATGGGAGCCACTTATCGGTATCATCTCTCTACAGATACTAAAGGAGTGACTTAATGACCTTCAGTATCATCAGGTCTATTGAGATCCATATGCAAACAGCAAAGAGAGACATCCATTGCCATAGATTCCATTATTTTTACGGATGCATTAAATTCAATGACATCGAGGAGCCGTACTATCTGGATAGAGTTCTTCGGTAGTAGGGCTATGTGTAGAGCATTCCACGTCCACCTCTTACCCCATCTCATGCGAGATGAGGATCGAAGCCAGCTAATTATCATGTGCAGTGCAGCTTTCAGCCTAGGTACTGGGATAGTTGGGACTATCATATGATTAATGAGGAGAAGAGAGGTGTGCGATGCAGGACCCTTAAAGAGTCCACAGTGGATTATATGATTTGATATATGACCATTTCATATCGTTATATCCAGAATCCTGCATACAGATCGACAGAGCAGCACAGAGTGATTGACTGAGAGGTTAGTTATTCATTTCTTATTTAATGTTAATAATGTCTTTTTTATCTCGAAATTGATGTATGCATATTTTCCTTATTTTGTAGCACATCGTGGGACACATATACGACAGACTTCACACAGTGGAGGTGGGTGGAGACGATCAAGACTTAAATGTTTGGCGGTATACTGTGCATGATGTTTATGCCATAGTAGCAAGATTGCCTAGGCATACTGTAATGCCCCCACATCCTCCACAGACAGCATCTTCATTGCGACCTCCACGTCCACCTCCATCCTCAACTGCTTCATCTTCTTCCTCAGCTGCTCCATCGTGTTTGCCAGTATCATCAGTACGACCAGCTGTACCTTTAGCTCTACTAGCAGCAATTGAACTACTAGCAGCAGTTGCACTACTAGTAGCTCCAGCTTTACCACCTTCAGCACTAGCAACTTCACTACCACCACCACCACCAGTAGCTTCACCACCACCACCTGCATCACTAGCATCTTTCCTACCACCTCCTACATCTCCATCCGTCTATGTTAGACAAAAGAGGAGGAGATAGTAGATATTGTATTTTATAGTTTGACTTATACTTCTATAAGAAATGGTAGATATTTTTATGTATATATTTAGATTAATTTTGTCTAATTACTTCATCCATCATATTATATTTATCAAGTCGTTTGAAACAATCATTTCTTTTTACTTAAAATAATAATTATAATAATAATAATAAATTATTATAAAATATTATTAATAAATTATTAAAAAATAAATATATTTTTAATTATATTGCCATAAATTATTAAAATAAAAATTAGTATATTAATAATATTTATATATGACTAACACATAATCATAAATAAATGGTACATTCAGTAAATCAAGTAAATTTTAATGAATAAAATAGACTTAATTCAATAAAACCTGATGATGTTTAAATTACATAATATAATAAACAATGCTTACAACAATGTATTATATTTAGTTACTTAATAGATCATGGTTCATCTAGATTGATTGTCTCTGGGGTCGTAACCTATGTGTTTGATTAGAATAATAATTTGAAATCTTCGATCCGAAAGACGTATGGAAGCTCCTACTCTCGAGCGCATTCATATCGATACCTGCACCAGTTGCATACGATTGGAGCTATCGGTGCTCTTGGATCCAATAATACCTGCAACAATGCATTATATTTAATTAAATCTGAGTGAAAAAAATGAACAATAATAAACTTTCACCATGATCTATGCCTGAACAAAATGATAGTTGCTCACAAATCTAATAGCAATTAACCTATGTTGCAGTGGGGGAGGTGCAATAGATCTGAGAGGAAGATATGTCAGGCACTGTCTCGAAGATAAATGGACAAGCACAATGTCATACAGTGAGTATATCAAATAACCCATGTCTGGTAAGGTCATCCAATTATCCTTATAAGCTACCATGTTGAAACACACCAACGATTGCATCAATTCATCAACACGCTCTTGAGATCCATAGAGACGTACTTATTCATCTTTGTGTCTACTTAACTCATTCATCAAATCTCGTTGCACTTATGGTCATGCATCTGTAGTCATACCCAACAACCTTGCTATAGCTCCAATCCACAGTGTCCATCAAACTCGACATCAACAACATCGTGAATGAATGGACATATCTCAACTGGAAAAAAATCCATATATCGAATCTTGGCACCTTTACGATACACAGGTAATTTCTTCCTCTTCTTTGCCAATGTCACTGAACTTGTTGTTATGGGTGAAATGGTACTGTCATGACCAGACTAGAAAATCTCAAAATAAAAAGGTTCCCGTCAACTTGATGTATCCATCTTTAATGCTCGAGTATGACCCTTTGTCTTAGCCTTTTCAACTGGAGGAATTAGGAATGTTGTTGCCAGATCACCTAGTTCTCTCAACTTTTTTTTCAAGGCTAGTTTTCCTAAAATATCACATGCATCGAACGGTTTCACAATTATCTCCCACTCAGCATCCAATGTCAATTGCTGCATGTAATCATTTGTGGACTTTGTCAAGTCTAATTTTGACAAATGTGAATGCCAGGCAGATAAGGGGATTGGTTGTCCAAATCGTATATATTCAGCAATTTTATGAGCACACAGCAACCCATGTGTCATTCTCATTACATAGCCACAGGAGTGAATATCAATATATACTCTCTATGCCTCCCTCGATATCATATACAAAGTCGTCCTTGACACCAACCCTTGTAACTCCTTGAATAATGATGGCCTGAAGTTGTGTTCAACAACAGTAAGACTTGCCTCAAATGAAGCCTTTATGTTCGTATGTTGCAGCTTAATTAAGGAGTTGATCACGTTCCAAGATGTTTCAAAATCACCTTGAGACAATCCAAGATGTCATTTCAACTTTTCATGTGCACTCTTCGCTCTACTATACAAATTAAAACATGTATTAATTATCAATTCAAAAATTATTGAAAATAAACGTAAACTTAAAAGATGACAATGGACATACCTATTAGTTGTCACATTGCTGAAATGCTTTACTTTATCCATCCAAGCCGCAACAAATTGCTCCTTATACTTATCCAACTAAGTGTCTTTCACATGTTGCAGCTCTTTTGGATAACTATAGTAATCCAAGTGCATTGAGCTTAAATGCTTATCATACTCCTCCTCTGTCACTGAGAACAAAGAACACCCCATGATGCTATGAATGCATCCTACCTCTCTTAGCGCTCAAATAACTTTTTTGCAGTTCACAAACACATTCTTTGATATATGCCTTCTGCATAACAGATTGGTTGTGGAAGGAAATACTGCTTGAATTGCATTCATCAATGCCAAATCTCGATATGTAACAACAACAGATGGTGATGCAACACCTGTCATTAAACTTTTTAACTTTTGCAACATCCACGTGTAGTTCTCTTGACGCTCGGCCTTTTATGTACACAAATGTAATTGAGAAAGTCAAATTCGTTAATGTGACACCAACGATCTCGAGGAGTGGTAACCAATATCTATTCGTTTTATATGTGCAATCCATAATCAACACATGTGGGAAAGCATGCAACAAATCTACTGAGGTAGGATGCGCCCAAAACAAGTCTTTCACAACATCGGTTGACTCATCACTCCGATGCCACTCAACGTATTTACACTCATTCAATCGTTTCATCAGTTGTTGCATTTGTGACCTACCAACTTTCTCAATTAATTTGTAAGCTTGCCGTGCATTGTAAATGGTCTTCATAGTACTTACATTCTTCTCATTCTTGTTTTTTAACGTCATGAGAATATTTCATGGTTTGACCATGTTCTTGGTCATATCAGCCACAACTTCCTTCTCCTCAACTGACAATCTTATGGCAAATGGATGACCCTCAAAATGCCTCGCAGGCGCATGATTGTGCATCCCATTTACTACTTGAACTCACCACTCATCATCCTTTTCATATTTCACACCTAGTAGCATGAATGGACAACCACATTTTTTTGTTCCAACACCCTTATGAGCTGGTTTATCTGTTTTTGCTTTCTTCTTTTTTGACTTTCTAAATCTTCCATTTTGTTCACAATAGAGTCATAATCTAGGTTATCTTGAAAAAATTGCTGGTTCAAAACCTCTAATCACAACTATAAATCCTACATTTCTGTCCATCTCCTTTGCCCATGTGATTAACTCTTCTTGAGTAGAAATAACCTTGTTCGTCGTAAATGACTCGGTGCAATCAAATTGAGAAGACTCTACTTCTTGCTGATAAACCACTAATCTTCTATCATCCTACAAATATTCAACAAATTATTAGTTTTATTATGTAACAGTTAACTAAATAATTAAATAAATAGAAAAATTCTACATTTAAAATGATTCTGCTGAGCGGTTTGACAGAAGACTAATGAAATTGTAAAATAAGGCTCGACACTAGGTTACTGAGCCTTTAGAATAGGTCTCTGTAGCCGACTGTCGAGACCATTGTCGAGACCTATTAACCGACTGCCAAGACCAATTCATTAGTCTTGGTAGTCGACTGTCGAGACTATTAAATCTCTCAGTATCTCCCCGCAATGAATTGCCAAGAGATGCAATGCACTCCCAGTAATTCGTTGCTGGGAGTACATTGCAGTTTCCGGTAATTCATTACCGAGAGCATCAAAATTCATTTTTCCTAACCCTAAACCAGAAAAATGGAAAAAAATTATTAAAATTTACTAATATAAAAACATACCTCTTTAGCAATCTAACACATTTCATCTACATCTTTATCCATAAATAAATTCTTACTTGAATCATCATCAAAATACTCCATGAATTGGATTTTTGGATAACTTTGAATTGTTTAAAGGAAGAGAAGATGAAAGAGTTTAGGGTGTGTTGAGATTAAGAAGTATAATGGTAATGTTGTGAAAAGTTAATTTTGTAAAAAAAAAAAAATCATTACTTAGGGTGCACCTAACACTGTATTTAGAAAATCTCTTTTATTTTTGATCGTCTTATTTTTCCAATTGCTGCCAAAGATAGCCCATCTACTCACGCTTTTCCCACCACAGCAGTTATTATCGACAACACATCTATCCCATCAAGCTCTTTAATCTCCATCAACACTGTCTCAATCAAATTGACCAACAGTCATACGTGTCCAACTGGCATGCCCAACTTACTAAATTATTGATCAGATATGATCTCATGGGGTTTATTGAGTTCCTCCACTTGTCCTTCTGACACATCTGAATACAAACTATAGATCTGCCAATATAGTCTACGTAATGCCGTAATGACGTCTATTAGTGCCACCATTACCACCTAAATAGCCACAACAACCACAACACAAAAGGCCTGGAGCGCCTCTCCACTACCTTTTCCAGCGCCTTCAAAACACGCAACTATGGCCTGCATGCTTCCCTAGCCACGATCACTAAAGAATCAAAATCAGTTGCTGGGTATCTTAGGGAAATTAAAACTATTACTGATGAGTTGTCAATTGTAGGTTCACCAATAAACAATCATGAGTTAGTGATCAAAACACTCATCGATCTCAATTCGAATACAAAGAAATCAATGCTGCAATACGCGCTTGTAACACCTCCATTACATTTGAAGAACTATCTGAGAAACTTACTGACCATGAAGTTTTTCTTAAGCATGAAACAAATAGAATTGAAGTTGTTCCTATCGTTACACAGTTTCATCAGTAAAAAAACTCCAACAAGGCGCGTGGCAACTACTAAAATTCCAAGAGAAATCAACGTCAAAACAATGGTACAGGTGGTAAATGCCAATACTCCTCCTTACAGAGCATTTCTCCACATAAATCTCAGCATGTCTACACTCTAAATCCTGCTCCTAATATTACTAAAATTCAATGCCAGATATGTGCGAAGCTTGGTCATTCTGCCAAGGTATGCAGGTCGCATCAGGCTATTGATCCCTAAGCAAATGTCATGACTTAGTCTCAGAATCAGCTCAATGGTAATTGGATTATGGACAAATCACTTTTGACCTGCAAAATCTGGCCATCCTTTCTGAGTACAATGGTAGTGATGATATAACTATTGGCGATGGTAGCACTGTCCCAATCACACATACAGGTTTTGCGTTTTTATCTGCACCTTTAAAGTCACTTATACTCAACAGTGTTCTATGTGCACCTTCTATCACAAAAAATTTAATTTCTGTACAAATAATGCCTCAATTGAATTCTTTCCGTTTTCCTTTGTGGTGAAGGATCTGAGCGCGGGACATACCTCATCCATGCCACGGATGAAGGTAATCTGTACAAATGGCCACCTCCCTTTTCCGGTGCCTCTTTTCCTGAAGTCCATGTTCATCTGTTAAGTCTGTGTCCAACCCTCTCTCTTTGGCATCAATGATTTAGATCATCCCAATCTTCATACACTTTAGTCCATTGTTGCTTCCAACACTTCCGCTTTCCACAAAATCATCTACTTTGTAATTCGCGTCTACGCAATAAGAGTCATCGGTTACCATTTCGCATCAACTCGTTACATAGTTCACGTCCTCTTGAATTACTTTTTACTGATGTTTGGGGCCTGGTGCCGGTTATATCCACGAACAAAATTGCTACTATGTCATCTTTGTTGATTAACAAAGTATAACTGCCTCTATTCTCTTAAAAATAAATCAGATGTCACTATGGTTTTTTAATCATTTAAAACATTGGTTGAAAAGTTCTATAAGCATTTCATAATAACCACTTACTCTGATAGTGGTGGTGAATACAAAGGATTATATGATGGTTTTGATTGATTCCTTCAACAACACGACACTCAACATCTTTACTCTCCCTCACATACACCTTAACATGTCGGCATTACCGAACATTGCCATCGACACATCATTGAAACTACACTAACTCTCCTTCGTCATGCTGATGTACCACTTAAATTTTAGAACTATGCCTTCTAAACTGTGATTTACCTCATAAATCGTATGCCCTGCTGCCCCTCCAAAATATAACACTATTAGAAGCCTTGTTTCATCGCAAGCCATCATACACTAATCTGAAAAATTTTTTGCTGCCTTTGTTATCCGTGGTTGAAATCGTATGACGAACACAAATTCGAGCTGAAATCCAACCCATGTGTTTTCCCTAGCTATTCATTTTCACATAATTGTTTTAGTGCCTCAACCTCCAAACATATCGGGTTTTTTTTGGTCGCATCATGTTATTTTCGTAGAGTCTATCTTTTCCATCATAAAAATAGGGTTTTGTTCCACCTTTTATGCTAATCTTCTGAGTCAGTTTCTCTTCCCAAGCACCTTTTTGGCGTCGTCTTCATTGGACTCTAGTGTTTGTCCAGTCTCCAAATTCTACATTGACAGCGTCTTCATCTTCCGTCATAATTATTCCCACTTCTGCGTCTGTTTCACCAACGTAAAAATAATTGATTTTATGGCCGTTGCCATTGAAACTGAACCACACACACTTAAACAGGCTCTTAAACACCTTCACAGGTGTCATGCTATGCGAGTCAAGTTTGATGCACTCTTGCGAAATAAAACTCGGGATCTTGTTCCCCATTCCCCTTAATGGAATATTGTTGATTCTAAATTGATTTTTAAGATCAAACGCAATCCTAATGGGGCAATTGATCGTTATAAAGCTTGTCTTGTGGCGAATGATTTTACTCAAATGCATAGAATTGATTACACAACTACATTTAATTCAGTAGTTAAACTTACCACTATGCGTGTTGTACTCACTATTGCCACACTATACTCTTGGCCAATTTGACAATTGGATTTTAATAATGCCTCTCTTCAAGTTTTTCTTGAGGAAGATGTATTTGTGCAGCAACCCCCAGGTTTTCAAAATCCTTATTGTCCAACTCATGTCTGTCACTTGCGCAAAGCAATATATGGTCTTCAACGTATATTGAATTGCGTAATTTTTTGTTATCTCAAGGATTTGGTAATGCTCGAGCAAGATCTCTTTTTGTTTTGCACTAAGGATAGGTTTTAGTTTATCTTTTAGTGTATGTGGATGATATCATGGTCATTGGTAACAATTCATTTTTTGTTCAACAGGTAATCTCTAATTTAGCTTCTCGATTTTCACTAAAAGATCCTGGTAACTTACATTACTTTATTGGTGTTGAAGTTTTGCAATCTAGATTTGGGTGGTTTTGTCTCTGAGAAAATACATTCATGATATTCTTCAAGAGCACAATATGAAAAATGCTAATGGTATGTCTAGTCCATTATCGACTATTGTCAAACTGTGTTTGCAGGATGGTTCTTCTCCTACAGATGCAAAAAAATTTTGTGAGGTAATCGGTACTCTAAAGTGTTTATCTCTCACCTGACCTGACATCTCATTTGCTGTAAATTGTCTATCCCAATTTATGTATTGTTCCACTACTACTAATTAGATAGAGGTAAGAAAGGTACTGCATTACCTCAAGCATACCATTCATTATAGATTGATGATCCGTCGGACTCCTCGTACTTTTCTGTATATATTTTCGAATATCGATTGGGCTGGGGATGCTGATGACAGTACATCTTCTATAACTTACATTACTTTTCTTGGGACCACTCCAATTAGTTGGTGCTTTAAGAAGCAATGCTCTGTTACTTGGTTCTCCACAGAGGCTGAATATAGAGCTATTGCCCCCACTGTTGTAGAAATTAATTGGCTTCAAAATCTTTTTCAAGAGTAGTGCTTTACTATTCTTATTGTTCCTACCATTTATTGTGATAATGTTGGCACCATATATTTATGTCCTAATCCAATCTTTCATAGTCGTATGAAACACTTCAAGGTGGATTTTCATTTTGTTTGTCATCAAGTTCAGCAAAATCAATTAAGGGTTGTTCATGTTCACTCTAATGATCAACTAGCAGATTCTCTCACTGAACCTTTTAGCCGAAAGAAACATTTGGCACAACTTTCCAAGCTCGGCATCATTGACTCTTCACCTCACTTACGGGGGCATGATAGAGTTAAATCTCAACCTCTATAGTTTATGCCTAAATTTAAGAATTTAAAATTAGTAAATATCAATCCAACATATTGTGTATATCACTATCCTATAATTTCTCAATCATTTATTGTAACGATCCGTTACCACATTTTTCACGTATTTCTATACACTTTTCCGGTTGGACTGTTTGTGATGCTATTAACATTCTACAGTGATAGTAATAAATGATAAACATTTATTTAACAAATACGGAATATGAAATTTTTTTCACTATTCCTTACATTTGACATCCCCTATTGTCCTTGTTTCAATAAAGTAGTAATGTATACTTATGTCTGAAATGTAAAAGAACAGTAACTGTACCTGTCATATTTAACATAATTTGCTCCAGCGCTTTACACGTAGCTATATCCATTTGGGATATAGTTTCTCTAATTCCGTGTCTTTTTATCTGTGGAGTTAAAACAAAGGGGTGAGCGAATCACGTGCTCAGTAAAGGAGACATATGCTGCTTTAAAAAAAGCAAAACTATATGCCACAAAGTATTTATTTTCCTAAAATCATACCAAGTAGGAAAATAGTGGATATAGTAAACAATACTCTCTATACACCATTCCAATCATTGGTTAAACAATTTACATTAAAATGTAGTAAACAGTAAATAGGATTCAGTAAATCCCCTCAGTAAACAGAAATTAATAAGTTGAGACTAGGCATCACCTTATAAATAAATCCTGCTCTCCTCGTTCCCTACCCCTTTCCAGGAACACAAGTTGTCCACTTTTGGGTTGCACTCGTAGGCCATCGCCCTCACGGCTATCTCGGCTAGATCTATGGGCATAATCTATAAGTGGTCCTCAGGTCCACTTGCCAAGTGACCTCGAAACCGTTGATGACTTGGCGGATCCGTCAGCCTTGTGATGCCTTGGGGTGCACCCGTTGGTCTATTGACCCGAGCCATCACCCCAGGCGGTCACTCAGTTACATGAATATTAATGCATGACCTTGGGGCCTAAAGTCTCAAAATCACTTTATATCTCATCACTAACCTTTAAGGAATATTTCATAATTTCATCATTTTCTCAAAATGATTTGTTTTCAAAAAAGGTTTTATATTTTCTGTTTACAAAAGGCAATAAAATAGCCAGTTCTTTTCTTTGGTTTTCGTATGAGAAAACACATTTAAAACTTGCTCGCCTATGGTCAGCTCACCCATCATGGCTCGCCCATGGCCAGCTCGCCCATCACGGTGAACTAGTGTTCGCCCGCCAAAATTATCTTTTAAAAACAAGTTAAACTAGCTCGCCCATTTCAACTCGCTCATGGTCAACTCGCCCATAGTTAACTCGCCCATGGTCAACTCGCCCCTTCCGGCTTGCTTATGGCCAGTTTGCCCACTATGGCTGGTCCATAGCCAGTTCGCCCATTGTCACAAAAAGGGATCGCCTATTTTTGGCTCGCCCGGCTTTTTATTAAAACATGGGTCGCCTACAATTGGCTTGTCCAAAACATCATAAAGGGGTTAGCTTTGTAGCTCGCCCGGAGTTTATTAAAACAGGGTCGCCCGCCCAAAACATTACAAAAGGGTTCACCCACTTTGGCTCACCCAAAATTTTCTTAACAAAGGGGTCGGCCGCCCCAAAACATCATAACATGGGTCGCCTTCCATTGGCTCACTCGGATTTCAATTAAAACAGTGTTGTTCACCCAAAACAACATAAAAGGGGTTGCCTTCCATTGGCTCGCCCGCCCTTTACCAGTTCACCCAAAATCAAAAATAATTTATCAAATAAATGCATGTCATAAACCAGACCAATTTCTCAATATTTTCATAATATTTTTACTCCACAGGACATGCATTTACTTCACATACAACTCCCTTACCTGGTGTTACGAAGCCTAGCTTCCTGCTCGCCTTCCCGATCGCTTTTACCGAATTCTTAATTCCCGGCTGCAAAATAATTTATTAAAACTATTAATATTTTTTTATATATTTCCATCACTTGGGCGAGACTTGAGAGAAATCAACTAGCTCGCCCACAGAGATCCTACTAGCTTGCCCAATTGAGCTCTTACTAGCTCGCCTAACCGAGCTCGCCATTCATCAAATGACTTACACGTGGGAGCTCGGCCAACATTCTCGCCATTCTCATATTGGCTTATTAGTGGGAGCTCGCCCAATCATTTTAACTCGCCAGGCCTATGCCTTTGAGTTCGCCCTTTTCACCCTTTTTAGGCGATCATTGGCCCTCGCCCATCCAGGCGATCATCCTGACTATCCAAAAGGTTGGCGAACATGTATATCGCCAATTCATACATTTCATTGAGCTCGCCTCATCTTTTGGGCGAGTATCCTAATTTCTTTGCTCACCTATTTGGCAAGCAGTTGGATAATCGTGTTCGCCCATCATGTTCCGTCTACTCACGTTACATATGCATAACACAGCAGCTTATGTTTAGCTATTAACGTCTCCAACCAGTAAGAAATTTAGCCATGTTAACTTAGTACATACTTTCATTCCAAGTAATACCTGCACATCTCCTACTTAGCATATCATCACTATAAACCAAGGATTAAATACATACAACGTTGGCTGGAAATTCCCTTACCTTTGTTTAACCGAACCAGCACAACTCCAAGTTGTTGTTGTTTCCTCCCTCATCAGTCCTTCCTTTCTTAGTTTTCTTGGATGGTTTGAGGGTGAAGAAAAGTGTATAGAGGGTGTTAGATGATTAGATAGGAACAGGTTGTAGTCTTGCTATTAAACATGGGAGAAATAAGAGAAATGAGTAGCAAGATAGCCTGAGTATTGTTGCTCATGAAGAAGAATTATGTTTGAGTTTGTGTGACTTAGTCATCCATATATATTCTATCTTTAAAGTCTCGTAACTTCTTATCCCTTTCTTCATCCTTACCTTGTCTTATGGCTCATTAAATAGTGAAGAAAAGATGGCAATTCAAGGAAATGGCGTGGTGCAATTTTCTACTTTCATTAAATGGTGAAGAATATTCCAGCCCAAAAGGAACGGCTTACAGCAATGATATTTCATTTTTTCTTCACTTTTTCTTGACTTATTGCACCTTTGTCTTATTCCTTGTCCAATTAAAACACATCTCATATTGACTTAACATTTCTCCCTCCTCATTTCGTCCAACACAGCCAACTTCCTCTCTTAATTAGAAGTGGCGTGTAGCAGCAATTTTTTGCTGCCCATTGACTTATTCTTCATCTCTTTTTACATTCTTCAAGCAATAAAAAAAATTCCCATGTTGACTTTGATCTCTTTGCCATTAATTATGTTTCACATTGCATGTAAATCGGTTAAACCATTAGTGTTTAAACCGCTTGGTACAAGGAGAAGCAAAGTGGCGTGAAGTCCACTTCTAGCCTCTTTTCTTGACATTCCTTCATGCCTTAATTTGAAAGCTTCCTCCAATAAGCTTCGAGGCATCATGTTATGTTTAATTAGTGCTTATTACATACCATTTTATCCATGGCTTGAATTGCTTTTCCTAGCAATTCATTTCAACCGTATACACTAAGTGTAGTAAAATTGTTGGTGTGTTGTCCATCTTCCTTTGTTTGCTATTTAGCCAATAATTCTAACAATTTAATTTCCATTCTTAAAATTTTAGATATGCATTCTACCTCACATACACCATAAAATTTAAATCAAATAAGAAAATGGAATGTGAAAATCCATATTCAATATTTATTTTTCACTATAAATCAATTACAATTATGGTGTACAGCGTGACAAAGTCGGGTCTCACATTTCTCCCCACCTTAAGAAATTTGGTCCTCCAAATTTCAACCGGACCTATCAGTGAGAAAGCTTTGTATATTTCTTATGCATAAGGCTTTCTAATTTCCAAGTAGCCTTCTACTGCCAAAGCATCCAATCAACAGATTAATCTTAGATCACAACACTTTATCCTTCATATCCAGAATCTGTCCTGGTTTCATAACTCATGTCCTCTCTGATCTCCAGTGGCTCACGTCGAATCACGTGAGAAGGATCTGTATAGTACTTTTTAAACATCGAGACATGGAATACATCATGCACTCCTGACAACTTTAGAGGTAGTGCACATCTCCCACACGATCTAAGATCTCCAAAGATCTAATGCGTCGATGACTCAATTTTCCTCTATTTCCAAATCTCATTATGCATTTGGATATTGAGACCTTAATATACATAATCTCTTGTATATCTCAAGAAGTCTGTTCGACCAAGTCGAAAATAATTCTCGATCTCCTATTTTTTTAATGCTATTGTGGATTATATCGTCTGTTAAATAAACCCTTTAAGGTGCTATGCCTATACTCTCCTTTGGCCATTATCATAAGCAAACTTTGCCAGGGTAGAGGATTATCCCAGGAGCCTATAAAATTAACTGCACACGCTCACACCATATCCTCGAGTTTCCATATCATACGCTCGGACTGTCCCTCAGTCTGCGGAGGAACTGCGGTGCAAAACTCAATCGAGATCCCATAGCTTCCTGTAATCTTTTTCAACACTGAGATGCGAAGCGGGACTCCCTGTCGATATAATGCTCACTAGAACATTGTATACCCTCATCATTTCCCTGACCCATAACTCGGCCAAAGCATTAATTAAATCAATAATTTCAAGAGATAATCAGACTCAATCATTTTATCCACAATTATCCAGATAGCACTATACCCTTTTGTGGATAATTCAATTTTTCACTTGCTTTAGGAAGTACCATCAATACAAGTATTTTTATTCCTTATCAATTTTCTAACTTTCAGTTACTCTCGTATCTAAGATGAGACTGCTAGTATCTCTTTATGCTTCAAATTTTCTTTAAGAGTCCTGCCCGTCTCTTCAGGCCATCGACAGTCACCCTTTGGCGCTCTCCCGTGCCCCAGGTTTACTCTTTCAAGTGAGTCGGTGACCGTATAGTTCGCCCACACCTTACAACATATAATCCGTTGTTAGGCGATCGCCCGACTCGTGGGTCACCCATCCCGGATTTTGTTCAAAGATCCTAAAGTACTCGGGCTTTTTCTCTCAAAATCAATTTATACCCCCTGAAATATTTTATCATCCTTGGGAGTTAACAAATTTTTCACTTCTTTTTATACAGTAATTAATTCATATTGTTTATCACTTATCATTTTTGTAACGACCCGTTACCACATTTTTCACCTTAGTTTACACAATTCATCCGATTGGGCTGTCTGTGATACTTCACTTTTACTAACTGTTAAAACAAATTTACATAACATTGTTTATATTATACACATCCCCTATCTTAATTAATCAAATAAGTAGTACTGCAGACATGTCTAAATACAGAAAATAAATAATCGTACCTCATATAAATCAGTCGGTCTGTCACATTGTCCTTAATGTACAGCCGTGATCCACAATCAACTGATCTCACAATCTTTAAAACCTGAAATGTTTAAAATTAAGGGGTGAGCAAACCACGGCTCAGTAAGAGAGTTATATGTCACACTTGATATTCAGCTATCTATATGCTGAAAATAATTTTTTTTCATTCTCTTTAAAATCTTCCTAGCTGGCTCTAGGCTCACATGTAGGAAGGATACTACAGTCGGCTAGGGATCCAGATAGAATAAGGTAGGTATTTTAGAATACCATACTTGTTCCGAAACCTAGAAGCAACTGTAGAGAATACTCATTTCATTGTTTTCAAAACGATATAATTTTCGTTTTTCCACAAAGTAAACCACTTATCTCTTTTCACTTTAATATACTTTAAAACATGTGACAGTTCAATAATAAAAACAGTGGTTTACTTCTCTTCTCTTCAGTACAGTAAAAACACGTGACAGTACAGTGATTTGTAAATATCCAATCATTGGATAATTACTTATTCGATTATTTCTATCTTAGAAATAATTCTTAAGTTATTCTTTTAGAATAATTATTTATTTCTCTTTTCAAATCAGTAACTGTATCGTACAGTTCAGTAAAACAGTATATACAGTAAAACAGTAATTTGATACGGTTTAATCAGTAACAGTAAACAGTAGCTACCAGTTCAAAAAACAGTATAAGGTAGCTTTCAGTTCAGTAAACAGTAAATGGTAGCTTTTAGTTCAGTAAAACAGTAATAAATGGCTACCATTTCAGTAAACAGTACAATTCAGTAACACAGTAGTTTGGTACGGTCTTTCATCAATAACAGTAAACAGGAAACAGTAGTTCAATACAGTAAACAGTACAGTAAATAGGATTCCGTAAATCCTTTCAGTAAACAGTAAACAGTAAGTGAGACTAGGCATCACCCTACAATTAAATCATGCTATCTCGTTCACTAGGGACACAGTAACAGTAATGAGATCTATGGCCATGATCTATAATATGTCATCGGCGTACGCTTGCTAGGCGACAATCTGGGACGCTGATGACTAGCTGGTCAATCAGCCACGTGACAGTGACAGTAACAGTATATGTGATGCATGAAACTCGGGGCCTAAGTCTCAAAACAGTATAAACCGTACCTTAGCCTTTATGGATTTCAAACACAGTAAATCAAATATCCATAAGGCTCACATGTAAATATAATCACCTTTATGAAATTTATAAAATAAATAACATTTTTCAAATTATTTCATAAAGGCATATATCATGTTTTTCATACGATGAAGACAGTTTGCAAAATCATCACTGAAAGTATAGAAGGGCAAAACTATCTTTTTCCACAATAAAATAAATATGCATGCTTTTCCATGCATTCAATCGAAAACATGGTTTTATAATTATCGAAATTTCAAACAAATCATTTTTATAATTTATGAAAATAAATTATTTATTTTCTAACTTTAAATTCTCATCACCATGTTTTCTTTTAAAAACACGTGTAGAGACCTCTAGTCTCAAAATCATAGTTTTTCTTCATTTCTTAACCTTTATGGAATTTTCATAATTAATTATTTTCATAATTAAAACCATAAAGATTTTATGTAAAATCAAGTGAATATTTAAAAATATTTATAAAAATATTCACTTCAGTCTCTTTTTCATTTTCATCTCGTTTCACGTGAAATATCACATACTGGGTGAATTTTCGGTGATTTCCTTTTCACCATTATCGTAGACATGAATATTTTAAAATTAAATATCACTATATTCATGTTTTATGAAATTTACTTAATTTCTCGATTTTCATACCCGAAAATCGATTCACGTGAAATCAAATCTTTTATTTTGGTTTTCGGTGATTTTCGGTAAATTTCAGTAATTTTTCAATAATTTTTCGGCAGTATAACGGCTGCCGATTTGGCTAGTCTCCTGCACGGAAAATACAGTTTATACTTTTCAACTGGTATTTCACCATAATTTGAAACCAATAAATCACCACAATTTTCAAAACTAATCATTATAAATTGCATTTATAAATTAAATGCATAATTTAAAACATGTGATCGAATATCCTTACAGGCGGCACATGTCTCCCTTATCTGTTTCGGGTTGGCGACTGCCTCTCGAAGGTCGCGCCCATGTTCACCTCGCCCGATTCCATCAGCTCGATCATTGAGGGAATTTTCTGAAATTTAAATTCTAAAATTTAGAATTTTTTCATAATTATTTAAATAAATAAATTATTTAAATAATTTACTATTTTTCGGGATTTCTTACTGATTCCTGTATTTCCCGGGATTTCTCGTAATTTTCGAATTCTCGAGAATTTTCCAAATTCTCGGAATTCCTTTCCCCTTTTCTTTTTCTTCTTTTTCTTCCTTCTTTCTTTTTTCTATTTTTCTTTCTTTTTCTTTTCTTTTCTTTTTTTCTTTTCTTTTTCCTTTTTCTTTTCCTTTTCTTTCCTGGCCGGTTCAGACCAGTCAGACCGGCTCCACCCTCCTCACCGCCGGTTCTCCTCCGGTGGCCGGTTCTCCGGTGGCTCGGGGGCTCAGCAGCTGGCCGGCGTCGAGGCGAAGCTGCCGGTGGCCTCAGCTTGGCCTGGATCGGTGGCACGGCGGCGGATCTACTCGGTTTTGCCTCGGTCACTTCTCCTCCTCTGTCGACCTTCCTCCGCCGTTCCCAGCCTCTCCGATGGCCTCCATCCCATTCCTCTCCTTCCGCCGGTGCTTCGACTGTGGTGGCGACGGTCGATTTGGCCGACAACCGCCAGATCTGGTTTTCTCCTCTTCTTGGCTTTTGCTGGTTTCCACCCCTGTTTCCGCTTCTATTCCTCCCGTTTCTGTCGTCGGTCATCTTCTCCTCTCTGGTCGGTGCCGTCTCTTCCTTTTTCCCTCGCCGGCGGTGGCATCTCCGCCACCGACGGCCTTTGGTTGGGAAGGGGTCGAGGTAGTCCCGATCCTTTCCTCTGTTCTGTTTCTGTTTCTTTTATTTTATTTTTTTAATTTATTTATCTTATATTATATTTATAACTATATTATAAATATAATATTAATATTATATTATATAGTATTCTACTATATAATATCATATAGATATATATATATATATATCAACACGTATATATTTAATATATATATATTTACATACTTTTTAACTTAAATTACATTTATATATTTTGATATAAATGAAATAATACTATATATATTGTATCTACAATATATATTTTCTTCCTCATTTTCTTATTTAATTTGGATTTCCATTTATCCAAATTAAATTTCCTCATTTCATTATTTTCCATAATTTCTCATCTTATACTTATTTCCGAATTTAATTTTCCTTCACTCGGATTTCCACCATCCGTTTCTTTCTCAATTCTCGGGATTTTCACTAGTATCCCGTTCTCATAATTAATTCATTTATTTATTTCTAATATTTATAATTTTCAATTAAATGAAAAATTTACGGTTATCACAATTTTATTTGGTGCTAAGTCGATAAAAATTTGGTTACTATCATTTAGATAGTTTTAATTAATCGTATGTAATTGTCCCAGTAGTCTGTTAAATACAACGCACTCACCCTCAATATATCCTAGAGCGTCCACACAATGCGCTCGGATATCTATATCAATCTGAGGCGGTGCTGACAGTAAATTTGGGATCTCAAAGCCTATTGCTATTTACTCAAAGTATGTGGCAAATCAGAGATCCCTATCACATGTACTCACTAACTGGAACTTTACATACGTTCTCACTGTTTCACCGATATATATCGACTAAGACACTCAAGACATCCCGAAACCTGATGATGAAGTGAATTAATTTGGTTACTCAATCCATAGTCACTTCTATAACCTCATGGTTCTTTTCGGATTCTTTACCATCCTACTATGATTATTTCATGGTTAAACTATGACTGCCCTTTCTTTTGCAGATCTTAATACTAACCATCGATTACGTCTCAGGTAATCATTTTTCTCGATAACTTCTTTTATATCAAGTTATCATTTTATCTCTTATTCTGCTAGTACATGTAATATCAATTACTTGGAAAACATATTTGAGAGTATAATTTCTTCACAATCCATTTTTGAAATTGAATTTATCATTATTCAGATTTTGTCACCACTTTACTTATACAATTCCACAGTTCTAATATGTATATATATACTCATATGTATATCCTTTCTCAGGATTAGCAATACTTCTTGTATCTGCTCTTCTAAGTATAACAATTTCATCTGTCCAAATCGGCTTGTTATTAATTCCAGTCATAACCACATGATGATCAAACGAAATCACATTTATTCTTATATTTGGGAACTATCTCATAACTCATGTTCTCTTGTCATCATATGACTTGTCTCTTAAGACATTTTCATTCTTTCACATACATTACCACAGTCGTTTTCCCACTTAATATGGTATTTTACTGTTACAATCCTGTAACCATTTCGAATACTATACTCATACATACCCATTCACTTTCACTTGCTCACAAGTATGTATCACATCAGTAAGGTAGCGAATTCCACAAACGCCTCAACAATTCTATTATGCCATACGGGTAAACCTCATAAATTTTATACCCCAACAACCACATTTTAATCTCACTTAAATAGTAAGATCCTTTACTCATACAATTTCAATGTCCACTTAATCATTTGAGACCTCACGTCTCTAACGTACATAGTTCAATTAGAACTCATGTTCACTGACTTAACAGTAAGGTTTTCCATTCCTAGAAGTTTATGGCATTATTCAACGATATTGCTTATATCAACACATATATTCATTCTCTTTAAAATCTTCCTAGCTGGCTCTAGGCTCACATGTAGGAAAGATACTACAGTCGACTAGGGATCCAGATAGTATAAGGTAGGTATTTTAGAATACCATACTTGTTTCGGAACTTAGAAGCAACTGTAAAGAGTATTAATCCTGTTGTTTTCAAAACGATATAATTTTCGTTTTCACCAGTTATACCAAAACAGTTTATTTCTCTACTCATCAATCTCTTGAGTAATTTCTCAAGTTCTTCTGATTCTCTGGTAAGGACTTACAAAAAGATTCCATATTGTGAATCGAGTCAACAATCTCTTGAATCCACGTTACTCCAAAAGTTTACTTAGAATATCATCCCGTAAATTCTAATTCACAAACTCATATCGTCTTGCATGTCTTATTAGTTACATCCAACAGAGCCACTATGTATCCTCCAAACACATACGTATAAATTTTGAATCATTTCACATGTATTTCACAATATTTCGGTTCTATGAATATCGTATTTATTCTCCTAAAACATAAAGAGTATATAGAACCACCAGTATTAACATCATCGATTAATCATTGATCACACAATTCACCTTTTTTTTGTTCACGCTCTATAAGTATACCACTTTTGATAATATTCAATAGTCCCTAACCAATATAACCCATATTTTTACTTTAATTCAGACCCTAAAATCCACAACAAGGTCGACTATCTTGTGACCTCTCATAGTATATACTCCGGGTCGCATTACTCATCAAAATATAAATGGGCTCACAGTAGGGATCATCAAAAGTATAATATGTCATTTACACCATCAAATACTATTTCACCATCAATCTATTTTAAACAATTTTGTCATTTATGCCTTAGAGAAAACATTTCAATATCATCATTTCAGGACCTTAGTTCGATATGGACAGAGAAGTCTTGGTGGGCCCTCATCGAGTTCCTCGCTGTACCTTACCGAATAGACCTGATATTATGATGATAAGATTGCCTATCTCATGTAAAATTCCTGGATTACAATATCTATTTGTAACCCTTAATTCATCAACTTTCACCACATGTAAACACTTAGCTCAATTCACAGTCACTTGACTTCTCTATACATTTAGACTATACAGTACTACAGGGGATATTAACCTTTTTCAACACTTTTCATTCTAAAGGCATCAACAGACATCAAACCAACCAAAGCTCTGATACCATTAAACCAGTAACGATTCGTTAATACATTTTTCACGTATTTCTATACACTTTTTCAGTTGGGCTGTCTGTGATGCTATTAATATTCTACAGTGATAGTAATAAATGATAAACATTTATTTAACAAATACGGAATATGAAATTTTTTTTCACTATTCCTTACATCTGACATCCCCTATTGTCCTTGTTTCAATGCAGTAGTACTGTATACTTATGTCTGAAATGTAAAAGAGAAGTGACTGTACCTATCATATTTAACATAATTTGCTCCAGCGCTTTACACGTAGCTATATCTAATTGGGATATAGTTTCTCTAACTCCGTGTCTTTTTATCTGTGGAGTTAAAACAAAGGGGTGAGTGAATCACGCGCTTAGTAAAGGAGACGTATGCTGCTTTAAAGAAAGCAAAACTATATGCCACAAAGTATTTATTTTTCTAAAATCCTACCAAGTAGGAAAACAGTGGATATAGTAAACAATACTCTCAATACACCATTCCAATCATTGGTTAAACAATTTACATTAAAATATAGTAAACAGTAAATAGGATTCAGTAAATCCCTTCATTAAACAGAAATCAATAAGTTGAGACTAGGCATCACCCTATAAATAAATCATGCTCTCCTCGTTCCCTACTCCTTTCCAGGAACACAAGTCGTCCGCTTTTGGGGTGCACTCGTAGGCCATCGTCCCTCACGGCTATCTCGGCTAGATCTATGGCCATAATCTATAGGTGGTCCTTGGGTCCACTTGCCAAGTGACCTCGAGACCGCTGATGACTTGACGGGTCTATCAGCCTTGTGATGTCCTGGGGCGCACCCATTGGTCTATCGACCCGAGCCATCGCCCCAGGTGGTCACTCAGTTATGTGAATATTAATGCATGAACTTGGGGCCTAAAGTCTCAAAATCACTTTATATCTCATAACTAACCTTTAAGGAATATTTCATAATTTCATCATTTTCTCAAAATGATTTGTTTTCCAAAAAGGATTTATATTTTCTATTTACAAAAGGCAATAAAACAGCTAGTTCTTTTCTTTGGTTTTTGTATGAGAAAACACATTTAAAACCTGCTCGCCTATCATGGCTCACTCATGGCCAGCTCTCCCATCAAGGTGAACTAGTGTTTGCCCACCAAAATTAGCTTTTAAAAACAAGTTAAACTGGCTCGCCCATTTCAACTCGCCCATGGTCAACTCGCCCATAGTCAACTCGCCCATGGTCAACTCGCCCTTTCCAGCTTGCCCATGGCCAGTTCGCCAACTATGGCTTGTCCATAGCCAGTTCGCCCATTGTCAAAAAAAGGGATAGCCTATTTTTGGCTGGCCCAGCTTTTTATTAAAACATGGGTCGCCTACAATTGGCTCACCCAAAACATCATAAAGGGGTCGGCTTTATAGCTCGCCCAGAGTTTATTAAAACAGGGTCGCCCGTCCAAAACATTACAAAAGGGTTCGCCCACTTTGGCTCGCCTGAAATTTTCTTAACAAAGGGATCGCCCGCCCCAAAACATCATAACAGGGGTTGCCTTCCATTGGCTCGCCCAGATTTTAATTAAAATAGTGTCATTTGCCCAAAACATCATAAAAGGGGTCGCCTTCCATTAGCTCGCTCGCCCTTTACCAGTTCGCCCAAAATCAAAAATAATTTATCAAATAAATGCATGTCATAAACCAAACCAATTTCTTAATATTTTCATAATATTTTTACTCCATAGGACATGCATTTACTTCACATACAACTCCCTTACCTGGTATTATGAAGCCTAGCTTCTTGCTCGCCTTCCCGACTACTTTTACTGAATCCTTAATTCCCAGCTGCAAAATAATTTATTAAAACTATTAATATTTTTTTATATAATTCCATTACTTGGGCAAGACTTGAGACAAATCAACAAGCTCGCCCATAGAGATCCTACTAGCTCGCCCAACTGAGCTCTCACTAGCTCGCCCAATCGAGCTCGTCATTCATCAAATGGCTTACACGTGGGAGCTCGCCCAACATTCTCGCCATTCTCATATTGGCTTATTAGTGGGAGCTCGCCCAATCATTTCAACTCGCCAGGCCTATGCCTTTGAGTTCGCCCTTCTCGCCCTTTTTGGGCGATCATTGGCCCTCGCCCATTCGGGCGATCATCCTGACTATCCAAAATGTTGGCGAACATGTACATCGCCAATTCATACATTTCATTGAGCTCGCCTCATCCTTTGGGCGAGTATCCTAACTTCTTTGCTCACCTATTTGGCAAGCAGTTGGATAATCGTGTTCGCCCATCGTGTTCCATCTACTCACATTACATATGCATAACACAGCAGCTTATGTTTAGCTATTAACGTCTCCAACCAGTAAGCAATTTAGCCATGTTAACTTACTACATACTTTCATGCCAAGTAATATACCTGCACATCTCCTACTTAGCGTATCATCACTATAAACCAAGGATTAAATACATACAATGTTGGCTGGAAATTCCCTTACCTTTGTTTAACCGAACGAGCACAACTCCAAGTTATTGTTGTTTCCTCCCTCGTCAGTCCTTCCTTTCTTAGTTTTCTTGGATGGTTTGAGGGTGAAGGAAAGTGTATGGAGGGTGTTAGATGATTAGATAGCAACAGGTTGTAGTCTTGCTAACTAAACGTGGGAGAAATAAGAGAAATGAGTAGTAAGACAGCCTGAGTATTGTTGCTCATGAAGAAGAATTATGTTTGAGTTTGTTTCACTTAGTCATATATATATATATTCTATCTTTATAGTCTCGTAACTTCTTATCCCTTTCTTCATCCTTACCTTGTCTTATGGCTCATTAAATAGTGAAGAAAAGATGGCAATTCAAGGAAATGGCGTTGTGCAATTTTCTACTTTCATTAAATGGTGAAGAATACTCCAGCCCAAAAGGAATGGCTTGCAGCAATGATATTTCATTTTTTTCTTCACTTTTTCTTGACTTATTGTACCTTTGTCTTATTCCTTGTCCAATTAAAACACATCTCATATTGACTTAACATTTCTCCCTTCTCATTTCGTCCAGCACAGCCAACTTCCTCTTTTAATTAGAAGTGGCATGTAGCAGCAATTTTCTGCTGCCTATTGACTTATTCTTCATCTCTTTTTACATTCTTCAACCAATAACAAAAATTCCCATGTTGACTTTGATCTTTTTGCCATTAATTATGTTTCACATTGCATGTAAATCGATTAAACCATTAGTGTTTAAACCTCTTGGTACAAGGAGAAGCAAAGTGGCGTGAAGTCCACTTCTAGCCTCTTTTCTTGACTTTCCTTCATGCCTCAATTTCAAAGCTTCCTCCAATAAGCTTTTAGGCATCATGTTATGTTTAATTAGTGCTTATTACATACCATTTTATCCATGGCTTGAATTGGCTTTCCTAGCAATTCATTTCAACCGTATACACTAAGTGTAGTAAAATTGTTGGTGTGTTGTCCATCTTCCTTTGTTTGCTATTAAGCCAATAATTCCAACAATTTAATTTCCATTCTTAAAATTCTAGATATGCATTCTACCTCACATACACCATAAAATTTAAATCAAATAAGAAAATGGAATGTGGAAATCCATATTCAATATTTATTTTCCATTATAAATCAATTACAATTATGGTGTACAACTTGACAAAGTCGGGTCTCACATTTATTGTAGTCAACTATCTTGGTATTATATATATATGTACTGTCATTCAATAAAGAATTCAATACAAATCATGATTCATCATATTACCTATACAAGAATCCTAGTAAAGATTTTTATCAAAGGGTTTATTTGAATGAATGATAAGATTGATTTTGATGAAATTAAATATAGTGGTGACAAGGTGGTTACTTGTGTTAAAAAATTACAAGAGAGTGAAAGAATGGTTGATTAAACATGATGTGTAATCAATGGAATAATAAACTAGTACAAAAGTTAGACACAACTTTTCAATGAATAGTTTCTTCTTTAAAGAGTTACTTATTCATTCAAAAGATATTCTTTCACTTTTGAATGGTTAAAAGATATAACCATTGGTTTTGATAAGTTGTGATTATTCAAGAAAAAGGTGTTTATTGAATTAAACAACATAAGTGAATTATAGAGATCGAAGGTTCATTACTCGAAATAGAAAACAAATCTCTTAGATATTATTTTATTGCAAAAGATAGTGTCTTAGACAAGATACTTTTATATTTGTACATGGTGTTTAGTGATTCGATTTCACAAATGCAAGGTGGTTTCAAACAGGTTGATTTCATTGTATTTTCAGACCATTTCAATAGTCCTTATTGCATATCATAATTGATGGGGTGAAATTAGTCTTAAGGGAAGTGATAATTGTAAATTAGTCTTGAAGTTATTGTTGCTATTGTTCATAATTGATAGTGATTGTTCATTGGTTTGTTTATCGAGAGGTTTAATTTCTAAAAGTTTGGAGTTTAAGTCAAAGTTCAACAGTTCTATCTTCATTCAACACCAAGTGAATATTATTATATTATTTTGTTCAACAAGTTATTGTAGTGGTAAGATTAAAATCAGTGCTAAGTTCCTCGATTTATAGACTATCTAGCGTTTCTGCCCTGTTTTAGTGATCCCCAAGTGTGATAACCGTAAATTTTTCATTTAATTGGAAATTATAAGTATTGGAAATAAATATTGGAGCAAATAAATATTGGAAGTAAATAAATAAATAAAATTATGAGAACGAGATACTAGTGAAAATCTCGAGAATTGAGAAACAAACAGATGGTGTAAATCCGAGTAAAAGAAAATTAAACCGAAAAAATAAGATAAGAATTATGGAAAATAATGAAAGGAGGAAATTTAATTTGGATAAATGGAAATCCAAATTAAATAAGAAAATGAGGAAGAATATATATATATATATATATATTGTAAATACAATATATATTATATTATTTCATTTATATAAATAAATATATATATATATATACATATATATAAAGGTGATTTAATTTAAAGTATATATATAATATATTTTAATACACAACATATATATCTTTATATATATATATTGTATATCTAGTACTATAATATATATAAATAATATTATATGTGTAATATTGTTATAGTATAAGTATTATATATATATATATATATATATATATCTGAATAAAAAAAAAAGAAAGAAAAACAGAGAAAGAATCGGGAAAAATCTTGATTCTTCCCGTAAGGAAGCTGACCACGTCGAGCAGCCAAAAGGGAGGAAGAGGCGAGGCGAGAGACGTAGCTGGTGAACCCAGGAGAGGAAGATGAGACGACCGACGACGGAAAACGGAAGAAAACAGAAACGGAACAGAGGCGAAACCGACAGAGAAAATTGAAGAGAAAGGAAGAAGAAAACGGTGGTGCCGGCCGGTCCAGGCACCGCCACAGCCACCTTGACCTCGGCGGAGGTGAGGGGAAGGAGAAGAGAGCCACTGGTGAGGTCAACGACGGCGGAGAAAGGCCGGCGAACAGGAAGAAGAAACCGAGACCCACGCCGCCAGATCTGCCGTCGTGCCGTCGATCTAGGGAAAACGGAGGGCACCGGTAGGGTTGTCGTGCCGTCGATCCAGGGCAAACGGAGGGCATCGATAGTTTTGTCGCGCCGTCGGCCAGCTATGGAGTCCTTGAACCGCCGGAGAATCGGCCGCCGGCGAGGAACCGACGAGGAAGGAGGCAGACCGGTCTGATGGGAAAGGAAGAGGAAAAAGAAAAAGAAAAAGAAAAAAAAGAAAAGAAAAGAAAAGAGAAAAAGAAAGAAGAAAGAAAAAGAAGAAAGAGAAGGAGAAAAAAGGAATTCCAGGAATTTAGAGAATTCCAAAGACTTCGAAAATTACGGGAAATCACGGGAATTACGGGAATCGGTAAGAAATCTCGAAAAATGTTAAATTATTTAAATAATTTATTTATTTAAATAATTATGAAAAAATTCTAAAATTTAGAATTTAATTTCCAGAAAATTTCCTCGATGACCGAACCGATGGAATCGGGCGAGATGAACATGGGCGCGACCTTCGAGAGGCAGTCGCCGACCTGAAACAGGTAAAGGAGACATGTACCGCCTGTAAGGATATTCGGCCACATGTTTTAAATTATGCATTTAATTTATAAATGCAATTTATAATGATCGGTTTTGAAATTTGTGGTGATTTATCGGTTTTAAATTGTGGTGAAATATCAGTTGAGAAATATAAACTGTATTTTTCGTGCGGGAGGCTAGCCAAATCGGTAGCCGTTATACTGTCAAAAAATTATCAAAAAATTACAGAAATTTACCTAAAATCACCGAAAATCATAATAAATGATTTGATTTCACGTGAAACGATTTTCAGGTACGAAAATCGAGAAATTAAATAAATTTCATAAAACATGAATATAGTGATATTTAATTTTAAAATATTCATGTTTTCGAGAATGGTGAAAAGGAAGTCACCGAAAATTCACCCTATAAGTGATATTTCACGTGAAACGAGATAAAAATGAAAAAGAGACTGAAGTGAATATTTTTATAAATATTCTTAAATATTCACTTGATTTCATATAAAACCTTTATGGTTTTAATTATGGAAATAATTACTTATGAAAATTCTATAAAGGTTAAGAAATGAAGAAAAACTATGATTTCGAGACTAGATGTCTCTACACGTGTTTTTAGAAGAAAACATGGTGATGGGAATTTAAAGTTAGAAAATAAATAATTTATTTTCATAAATTATAAAAATGATTTGTTTGAAATTCCGATAATTATAAAATCATGTTTTCGATCGAATGCACGGAAAAGCGTGCATATGTGTTTACGGTGGAAAAAGGACAGTTTTGCCCTTCTATATTCTTAGTAATGATTTATAAACTGTTTTCACCGTATGGAAAATATGATTTATACCTTTATGAAATATTTTGAGAAATGTTATTTTAATTTAATTATTTCATAAAGGTGATGATTTATTACATGTGAGCCTTATGGATATTTGTGAAATATTTTAATTTACTATGTTTAAAATCCATAAAGGCTATGGTACGGTTACACTGTTTTGAGACTTAGGCCCCGAGCTTCATGCATCACATATACTGTTACTGTCACGTGGCTGATTGACCAGCTAGTCATCAGCGTCCCGGATTGTCGCCTAGCAAGCGTACACCGAGGACATATTATAGATCATGGCCATAGATCTCATTACTGTTACTGTGTCTGTTAGTGGACGATGATAGCATGATTTACTTGTAGGGTGTTGCCTAGTCTCACTTACTGCTTACTGTTTACTGTTTACTGATTTCTGAAAGGATTTATGGAATCCTATTTATTGTACTGTACTGAATTACTGTACTGTTTACTGTTTACTGATGAAAGACCGTACCAAAACACTGTGTTACTGAACTGTACTGTTTACTAAAATGGTAGCCATTTATTACTGTTTTACTGAACTGAAAGCTACCATTTACTGTTTACTGAACTGAAAACTACCAGATACTGTTTACTGTTACTGATTGAACCGTATCGAATTACTATTTTTCTGAATATACTGTTTTACTGAACTGTACGATACGGTTACTGATTTGAAAGAGAAATAAATGTTTATTCTAAAAGAATAACATAAGAATTATTGCTAAGAAAGAAATAATCGAAGAAGTAATTATCCAATGATTGGATATTACAAATCATTGTACTGTCACGTGTTTTTACTGTACTGAAGAGAAGAGAAGAGAAGTAAACCACTGTTTTTATTACTGAACTGCCACGTGTTTTAAAGTATACTGAAGTGAAAAGAAATAAGTGGTTTACTCTGTGGAAAAACGAAAATTGTATCATTTTGAAAACAACGGGGGAATTAGTACTCCCTACAGTTGCTTCTAGGTTTCGGAACAAGTCAGGTATTTCAAAATACTTGCCTTACTCTATCTGGATCCCTAGCCGACTATAGTATCCTTTCTACATGTGAGCCTAGAGCCAACTAGGAAGATTTTAAAGAAAATGAAAAAAAATATTTTCAGCATATATATAGCAGAATATCAAGTGTGACATATGACTCTCTTACTGAGCCGTGGTTTGCTCACTCCTCAATTTTAACATTTCAGGTTTTGATGATGGTGAGATCCAATATTTGTGGATTACGGCTGCACATAATGGACAATTTGACAGACCGATTAAGACATATTAGGTACGATTATTTATTTTCTGTATTTAGACGTGTCTACAGTGCTACATATTTGTAAGTAAGATAAGGGATTGTATAGTATTAACAATATTTTATTAAATTGTTTAACATCAAGTGTAAAGTGAAGTATCACAGACAGCCTAACTGGATAAATTGTGTAAAATAAGGTGAAAATGTGGTAATGGGTCGTTACAGATTTAATGATATCAGAGCATGGTTGGCCTGATGTCTGTGGATACTTTTGGAAAGAAAAGTATTAAACATCCCTGGTAGTACTGTGTCGTCTGAATAAATAGAGAAAATAAATGATTGTAAATTGAGTAAAATGATTATATATATAACCACATTGAAATGATAGAAATGGTGGAATTGTATAGATAATGTGTTGACTAAATGGATAATTGAGGATTCAATCATCGAATTACCATACTACAGGAAGGGAACATGATAGTCTCATGAATTATGATTGTAAGAGATAATCCATAATAAAGTCTGCAAGTGAGATGTTGCCTTGATAAAATGAATATTATGGACAATAAAGAGTCCAAAAGAGAAATGATGATATGGAAGTGATTAAAGACTGATGATCTAAATAGATTCACTTTCCACTATCAGAATCCTAGATTCTCTAGTGCCTTAGTCGAAGTATAAATGTTAAACGGTGTGAATGTGTATGTATAGTTCCAGTGAGCTTTACATGTGATGGGAGTCTCTGAGTTGCCATATGCTAATGGGAGATAGCAAAAGGCTTTGAGATCCCAAGTGTATTGATAGCACCGCTCCATACTAATATATATATGAGCGTGAGATGTAAACGCTCCATGATATTGAGAAAGCGTGTGCATGAGATGTGAAAGCAACTGGGACACTTACATATAATTGATTGACATGAGTACATGTTAGTACCAAATTATGTCGACTTTGCACTAAGTGAGAAGAATGGATGATAAACAGCATAGATCAACTGTAATATGAAAAATACTGTGTATGGACTCTTATATGAAAAGAGTAAAAGTGAATAACTCCCGATTTGAGAAATGAACTTACGGGAGTATAGACATATATGATGAAAGACAGCATGTAGTGGTCTAAAGTACTCTTGATGTTGAAAGTGTACTGGCAGTATTACTTGGAGTATGAACTAGAGGTCAGAAGTCGTAAGTATACGGCATGTACCACCTTTGAACTTAAGTTAAATTCGGAGGACCGAATTTCTTAAGGTGGGGAGGATGTGATAACCGTAAATTTTTCATTTAATTGGAAATTATAAGTATTGGAAATAAATATTAGAGCAAATAAATATTGGAAGTAAATAAATAAATAAAATTATGAGAACGGGATACTAGTGAAAATCCCGAGAATTGAGAAAGAAACAGATGGTATAAATCCGAGTAAAGGAAAATTAAATCGGAAAAATAAGATGAGAATTATGGAAAATAATGAAAGGAGGAAATTTAAATTGGATAAATGGAAATCCAAATTAAATAAGAAAATGAGGAAGAAATATATATATATATTGTAAATACAATATATATTATATTATTTCATTTATATAAATATATATAAATGTGATTTAATTTAAAGAATATATATAATATATTTTAATACACAACATATATATATCTTTATTTATTTTGAATATCTAGTACTATAATATATATAAATAATATTATATGTGTAATATTATTATAGTATAAGTATTTTATATATATATATATATATTTTTATATATCTAAAAAAAAAAAAACAGAGAAAGAATAGGGAAGAATCCCAATTCTTCCCGTGAGGAAGCCGACCACGTCGGCCGGCCAAAAGGGAGGAGGAAGCGAGAGACGTCGCCGGTGAACCCAGGAGAGGAAGACAAGACTACCGGCGACGGAAAACGGAAGGAAATAGAAACAGAACAGAGGCGAAACCGACGGAGAAAATCGAAGAGAAAGGAAGAAGAAAACGGCGGTGTCGACTGGTCCAGGCACCGCCACAGCCACCTCGACCTCGGCGGAGGTGAGGGGAAGGAGAAGAGAGCCACCAGTGAGGCCAACGATGGCGGAGGAAGGCCGGCGAAGAGGAAGAAGAAACCGAGACCCATGCCGCCAGATCTGCCGTCATGCCGTCGATCCAGGGCAAACGGAGGGCACCGGTAGCTTCGTCGTGCCATCGGCCAGCTGTGGAGTCCTTGAACCGTCGGAGAACCAGCCGCCGGCGAGGAACCGGCGAGGAAGGAGGTAGATCGGTCTGACGGGAAAGGAAGAGGAAAAAGAAAAAGAAAAAGAAAAAAGAAAAGAAAAGAAAAGAAAAGAGAAAAAGAAAGAAGGAAGAAAAAGAAGAAAGAGAAAGAGAAAAAAAGAATTCCGAGAATTTAGAGAATTCCAAAGAATTCGAAAATTACGGGAAATCTCGAGAATTACGGGAATCGGTAAGAAATCCCGAAAAATGTTAAATTATTTAAATAATTTATTTATTTAAATAATTATGAAAAAATTTTAAAATTTAGAATTTAATTTCCAGAAAATTCCCTCGATGACCGAGCCGATGGAATGGGGCGAGGTGAACATGGGCGCAACCTTCGAGAGGCAGTCGCCGACCTAAAACAGGTAAGGGAGAATGTGCCGCCTGTAAGGATATTCGGCCACATGTTTTAAATTATGCATTTAATTTATAAATGCAATTTATAATGATCGGTTTTGAAATTTGTGGTGATTTATCGGTTTTAAATTGTGGTGAAATATCAGTTGAGAAATATAAACTGTATTTTTCGTGCAGGAGGCTAGCCAAATCGGCAGCCGTTATACTGTCGAAAAATTATCAAAAAATTACTAAAATTTACCGAAAATCACAGAAAACCATAATAAATGATTTGATTTCACGTGAAACGATTTTTAGGTACGAAAATCGAGAAATTAAATAAATTTCATAAAACATGAATATAGTGATATTTAATTTTAAAATATTCATATTTTCGAGAATGGTGAAAAGGAAGTCACCGAAAATTCACCCTATAGGTGATATGTCAAGTGAAACGAGATGAAAATGAAAAAGAGACTGAAGTGAATATTTTTATAAATATTCTTAAATATTCACTTGATTTCATATAAAACCTTTATGGTTTTAATTAGGGAAATAATTAAATATGAAAATTCCATAAAGGTTAAGAAATGAAGAAAAACTATGATTTCGAGACTAGAGGTCTCTACACGTGTTTTTAGAAGAAAACATGGTGATGGGAATTTAAAGTTAGAAAATAAATAATTTATTTTCATAAATTATAAAAATGATTTGTTTGAAATTCCGATAATTATAAAACCATGTTTTCGATTGAATGCACGAAAAAGCGAGCATATGTGTTTACGGTGGAAAAAAGACAGTTTTGCCCTTCTATATTCTCAGTAATGATTTATAAACTGTTTTCACCGTATGGAAAATATGATTTATACCTTTATGAAATATTTTGAGAAATGTTATTTTAATTTAATTATTTCATAAAGGTGATGATTTATTACATGTGAGCCTTATGGATATTTGTGAAATATTTTAATTTACTGTGTTTAAAATCCATAAAGGCTATGGTACGGTTACACTGTTTTGAGACTTAGGCCCCGAGCTTTATGCATCACATATACTGTTACTGTCACGTGGCTGATTGACCAGCTAGTCATCAGCGTCCCGGATTGTCGCCTAACAAGCATACATCGAGGACATATTATAGATCATGGCCATAGATCTCATTACTGTTATTGTGTCCCTTAGTGGACGATGATAGCATGATTTACTTGTAGGGTGTTGCCTAGTCTCACTTACTGCTTACTGTTTACTGTTTACTGATTTCTGAAAGGATTTATGGAATCCTTTTTACTGTGCTGTACTGAATTACTGTACTGTTTACTGTTTACTGATGAAAGACCGTACCAAAACACTGTGTTACTGAACTATATTGTTTACTGAAATGGTAGCCATTGATTACTGTTTTACTGAACTGAAAGCTACCATTTACTGTTTACTGAACTGAAAGCTACCATTTACTGTTTACTGAACTGAAAACTACTAGATACTGTTCACTATTACTGATTGAACCATATCGAATTACTGTTTTACTGAATATACTGTTTTACTGAAATGTACGATACGGTTACTGAGTTGAAAGAGAAACAAATGTTTATTCTAAAAGAATAACATAAGAATTATTGCTAAGAAAGAAATAATCGAAGAAGTAATTATCCAATGATTGGATATTACAAATAATTGTACTGTCACGTGTTTTTACTATACTGAAGAGAAGAGAAGAGAAGTAAACCACTGTTTTTATTACTGAACTGCCACATGTTTTAAAGTATAGTGAAGTGAAAAGAAATAAGTGGTTTACTCTGTAGAAAAACGAAAATTGTATCGTTTTGAAAACAACAGAATTAGTATTCCCTATAGTTGCTTCTAGGTTCCGGAACAAGTCAAGTATTTCAAAATACCTACCTTACTCTATTTGGATCCCTAGCTGACTGTAGTATCCTTCCTACATGTGAGCCTAGAGCCAACTAGGAAGATTTTAAAGAAAATGAAAAAAATATTTTCAGCATATAGATAGCTGAATATCAAGTGTGACATATGACTCTATTACTAAGCCGTGGTTTGCTCACTCCTCAATTTTAACATTTCAGGTTTTGATGATGGTGAGATCCAATATTTGTGGATTACGGCTGCACATAATGGACAATTTGACAGACCGACTAAGATATATCAGGTACGATCATTTATTTTCTGTATTTAGACATGTCTACAGTACTACATATTTGTAATTAAGATAGGGGATGTGTATAGTATTAACAATATTTTATTAAATTGTTTAACATCAAGTGTAAAGTGAAGTATCACAGACAGCCTAACCGGATAAATTGTGTAAAATAAGGTGAAAAATGTGGTAATGGGTCGTTACAGATTTAATGATATCAGAGCATGGTTGGCCTGATGTCTGTGGATACTTTTGGAAAGAAAAGTATTAAACATCCCTGGTAGTACTGTGTCGTCTGAATAAATAGAGAAAATAAATGATTGTAAATTGAGTAAAATGATTATATATATAACCACATTGAAATGATAGAAATGGTGGAATTGTATAGATAATGTGTTGACTAAATGGATAATTGAGGATTCAATCATCGAATTACCATACTACAGGAAGGGAACATGATAGTCTCATGAATTATGATTGTAAGAGATAATCCATAATAAAGTCTGCAAGTGAGATGTTGCCTTGATAAAATGAATATTATGGACAATAAAGAGTCCAAAAGAGAAATGATGATATGGAAGTGATTAAAGACTGATGATCTAAATAGATTCACTTTCCACTATCAGAATCCTAGATTCTCTAGTGCCTTAGTCGAAGTATAAATGTTAAACGGTGTGAATGTGTATGTATAGTTCCAGTGAGCTTTACATGTGATGGGAGTCTCTGAGTTGCCATATGCTAATGAGAGATAGCAAAAGGCTTTGAGATCCCAAGTGTATTGATAGCACCGCTCCATACTAATATATATATGAGCGTGAGATGTAAACGCTCCATGATATTGAGAAAGCGTGTGCATGAGATGTGAAAGCAACTGGGACACTTACATATAATTGATTGACATGAGTACATGTTAGTACCAAATTATGTCGACTTTGCACTAAGTGAGAAGAATGGATGATAAACAGCATAGATCAACTGTAATATGAAAAATACTGTGTATGGACTCTTATATGAAAAGAGTAAAAGTGAATAACTCCCGATTTGAGAAATGAACTTACGGGAGTATAGACATATATGATGAAAGACAGCATGTAGTGGTCTAAAGTACTCTTGATGTTGAAAGTGTACTGGCAGTATTACTTGGAGTATGAACTAGAGGTCAGAAGTCGTAAGTATACAGCATGTACCACCTTTGAACTTAAGTTAAATTCAGAGGACCGAATTTCTTAAGGTGGGGAGGATGTGATAACCATAAATTTTCCATTTAATTGGAAATTATAAGTATTGAAAATAAATATTGGAGCAAATAAATATTGGAAGTAAATAAATAAATAAAATTATGAGAACGGGATACTAGTGAAAATCCCGAGAATTGAGAAAGAAACAGATGGTGTAAATCCGAGTAAAGGAAAATTAAATCGGAAAAATAAGATGAGAATTATGGAAAATAATGAAAGGAGAAAATTTAAATTGGATAAATGGAAATCCAAATTAAATAAGAAAATGAGAAAGAAAATATATATATTGTAAATACAATATATTATATTATTTCATTTATATAAATATATATAAATGTGATTTAATTTAAAGAATATATATATAATATATTTTAATACACAACATATATATATATATCTTTATATATATTGAATATCTAGCACTATAATATATATAAATAATATTATATGTGTAATATTATTATAGTATAAGTATTATATATATATATATATCTAAATAAAAAAAAAGAAAAACAGAGAAAGAATCCGGAAGAATCCCAATTCTTCCCGTGAGGAAGCCAACCACGTCGGCCGGCCAAAAGGGAGGAAGAGGCGAGGTGAGGCGAGAGACGTCGCCGGTGAACCCAGGAGAGGAAGACGAGACGACCGGCAATGGAAAACGAAAGGAACAGAAACAGAACAGAGGCGAAACCGACGGAGAAAATCGAAGAGAAAGGAAGAAGAAAACGGCAGTGCCGGCCCGTCCAGGCACCGCCACAGCCACCTCGACCTCGGCGGAGGTGAGGGGAAGGAGAAGAGAGCCACCAGTGAGGCCAACGATGGCGGAGGAAGGCCGGCGAAGAGGAAGAAGAAACTGAGACCCACGCCACCAGATCTGCTGTCGTGCCGTCGATCCAAGGCAAATGGAAGGCACCGGTAGCTTCGTCGTGCCATCTGCCAGCTGTGGAGTCCTTGAACCGCCGGAGAACCAGTCGCCGGCGAGGAAGGAGGCAGACCGGTCTGACGGGAAAGGAAGAGGAAAAAGAAAAAGAAAAAGAAAAAAGAAAAGAAAAGAAAAGAGAAAAAGAAAGAAGGAAGAAAAGGAAGAAAGAGAAAGAGAAAAAAGGAATTTCGGGAATTTGGAGAATTCCCGAGAATTCAAAAATTACGAAAAATCTCGGGAATTACGGGAATCGGTAAGAAATCCCGAAAAATGTTAAATTATTTAAATAATTTATTTATTTAAATAATTATGGAAAAATATAAAATTTAGAATTTAATTTCCAGTAAATTCCCTCGATGACCGAGCCGATGGAATCGGGCAAGGTGAACACGGGCGCGACCTTCGAGAGGTAGTCGCCGACCCGAAACAGGTAAGGGAGACATGTACCACCTGTAAGGATATTCGGCCACATGTTTTAAATTATACATTTAATTTATAAATGCAATTTATAATGATTGGTTTTGAAATTTGTGGTGATTTATCGGTTTTAAATTGTGGTGTAATATCGATTGAGAAATATAAACTGTATTTTTCGTGCAGGAGGCTAGCCAAATCGGCAGCCATTATACTGTCGGAAAATTATCAAAAAATTACTGAAAATCACCGAAAACTATAATAAATGATTTGATTTCACGTGAAACGATTTTCAGGTACGAAAATTGAGAAATTAAATAAATTTCATAAAACATGAATATAGTGATATTTAATTTTAAAATATTTATGTTTTCGAGAATGGTGGAAAGGAAGTCACCGAAAATTCACCCTATAGGTGATATTTCACGTGAAACGAGATGAAAATGAAAAAGAGATTGAAGTGAATATTTTTATAAATATTCTTAAATATTCACTTGATTTCATATAAAACCTTTATGGTTTTAATTATGGAAATAATTAATTATGAAAATTCCATAAAGGTTAAGAAATGAAGAAAAACTATGATTTCGAGACTAGAGATCTCTACACGTGTTTTTAGAAGAAAACATGGTGATGGGAATTTAAAGTTAGAAAATAAATATTTTTTTTTCATAAATTATAAAAATGATTTGTTAGAAATTCCGATAATTATAAAACCATGTTTTTGATTGAATGCACGGAAAAGCGTGCATATGTGTTTTACGGTGGAAAAAGGACAGTTTTGCCCTTCTATATTCTCAGTAATGATTTATAAACTGTTTTCACCGTATGGAAAATATGATTTATACCTTTATGAAATATTTTGAGAAATGTTATTTTAATTTAATTATTTTATAAAGGTGATGATTTATTACATGTGAGCCTTATGGATATTTGTGAAATATTTTAATTTACTGTGTTTAAAATCCATAAAGGCTATGGTACGGTTACACTGTTTTGAGACTTAGGCCTCGAGCTTCATGCATCACATATACTATTACTGTCACGTGGCTGATTGACCAGCTAGTCATCAGCGTCTCGGATTGTCGCCTAGCAAGCGTACACTGAGGACATATTATAGATCATGGCCATAGATCTCATTACTGTTACTGTGTCCCTTAGTGGATGATGATAGCATGATTTACTTGTAGGGTGTTGCCTAGTCTCACTTACTGCCTACTGTTTACTGTTTACTATTTTCTGAAAGGATTTATGGAATCCTATTTATTGTACTGTACTGAATTACTGTACTGTTTACTGTTTACTGATGAAAGACCGTACCAAAACACTGTGTTACTGAACTATACTGTTTACTGAAATGGTAGCCATTGATTACTGTTTTACTGAACTGAAAGCTACCATTTACTGTTTACTGAACTGAAAGCTACCATTTACTGTTTACTGAACTGAAAACTACCAGATACTGTTTACTGTTACTGATTGAACCGTATCGAATTACTGTTTTACTGAATATACTGTTTTACTGAACTGTACGCTACGGTTACTGATTTGAAAAGAGAAATAAATGTTTATTCTAAAAGAACAACATAAGAATTATTTCTAAGAAAGAAATAATCGAAGAAGTAATTATCCAATGATTGGATATTTACAAATCACTGTACTATCACGTGTTTTTACTGTACTGAAGAGAAGAGAAGAGAAGTAAACCACTGTTTTTATTACTGAACTGCCACGTGTTTTAAAGTATACTGAAGTGAAAAGAAATAAGTGGTTTACTTTGTGGAAAAACGAAAATTGTATCGTTTTGAAAACAACGGAATTAGTACTCCATACAGTTGCTTCTAGGTTCCGGAACAAGTCAGGTATTTCAAAATACTTGCCTTACTCTATCTGGATCCCTAGCCGACTGTAGTATCCTTCCTACATGTGAGCCTAGAGCCAACTAGGAATATTTTAAAGAAAATAAAAAAATATTTTTAGCATATAGATAGCTGAATATCAAGTGTGACTTATAACTCTCTTACTAAGCCGTGGTTTGCTCACTCCCCAATTTTAACATTTCAGGTTTTGATGATGGTGAGATCCAATATTTGTGGATTACTGCTGCACATAATGGACAATGTGACAGACCGACTAAGATATATTAGGTAAGATCATTTATTTTCTGTATTTATAGATGTCTACAGTACTACATATTTGTAATTATGATAGGGGTTGTGTATAGTATTAACAATATTTTATTAAATTGTTTAACATCAAGTGTAAAGTGAAGTATCACAGACAGCCCAATCGGATAAATTTTGTAAAATAAGGTGAAAAATGTGGTAACGGGTCATTACACCAAGTTTTATGGCTGTTGGTGGGGTAAGAGATGTGTAGACTAAGGCTTTGCTTGGTAGGAAGGATGGAAAGGCGTGAAGATGGAAAATTTGCTAATTTAATGGTTAAGCTACAAATAGGAAAGTGGTTATGAAACCTAACCATTAGATTATCAAATTTTTCATCCTCACCTCTTTCTATCATTCCTACCAAGCAAAGCCTAAAAGATGCTCCATTTCTTTTTGTTTCTCTCATTTCCTTCTTTTCATTAAATTGTCCTAACATTTGCAAACACCGTATCTAGCAAAGCTTAGCCACGATTCGCCAATAAGAGATTTCACTTAGGGAATTCTCCAAGTTATCTTGCATTCTCATATATCATTGTTGTATATAATAATAAACATTCATCTCTTGATATTGATGCTAGACAGGAGATCTACATAAAATGAAAAACAGAGAACTAAAAGAAATTCATCTAATGAAATTCAATTAGAAGATAAAGATATAGTTATGACTATAATCATATAGCTAAAAGCCACAAACATTTAAAATGTATGGTGAATCTTTAAACTGGATAAAAAAACTAGAGGCTACAAATGAATTTTGGGTTTTTTTGATCCCTAAGAAAATAAAAGAGAGATATAAACTATGTATTTAAAGGGACAGAAGGTTTACACCTAAAAAACAAAAGAGACACAAGGTTCATGAGAAGAATTTTTGTGATACTGATACAGTCATATGTAGGAACAGGCAAGATAGGAAATGCCTTAATCCTAAGGGTACCCATACATTGCAAAAAATAAGGTATGGTTCCTTTATTTTTTTTAACAAAAAAGATTGAAATTCAGAAAAGAAAATTATAATTGTTAAAATTTGAATATCAAATTTACTAAAAAATTATATGAATTAATTCTTGGGTCCTTAAGAGTTAGTAACCATATCTTTTGTTCCTTTAAATATCCAGACTTGCCTATTTTTTTTTGTGTGTGTAACTATAGGTATTCTCATCCATTTTATAGTCTATGATTAATCATGTTTGGGCCGGGAGCGGTAAACGGAAAAGCCTTCCCAACAGTGACGACTTCAAAATTCAAATTATGTTCAAATGTCTGGTGAAAAAATTCACTTTCACTTTTTCCAACCCTAGTTATATATGAAACATTTCTTCCAGTAAGGCAAGTACATGATGCATAACCATGAAATTTACAATAATTGCATTTGATCATTTTAATACTTATTTGTTCTTGTGAAACTCATGATTTTCTTTTAATAAAAAAATAATATTTTCTTTTCAACTTAATATTCTCATTTTCCAAATTTTCATTATTCTTTTGAGAAGCCTCAAAGTCGATATTCAATTTATTAATTTCTTTTCCTAAATCAAAATTTGTTTTCATTAAAAAATATTATCAACATTTAACTTTTAGATCTTTTTCTTTTATTTCAAATTATTATCTTCAAATTCAATTGCTAATTCATCAAATGCATATTGTAGTTCATCAAATTAATATGAAGTAAAATCGCATAGTGAAGCATTTACCTCGACCTCTTCAAGAACCATGAAACACACTCCTTAAATTTCCTCTAATTTCTTCCATATTTCCTTGGGGTGGAGCATGTAGAGGTTTTGTTGAAGTTGTGGATGTCAAGAGCTCCATAGAGAAGGTACTTGGCCTTAGCATCATTTAGTATTCTCCTCAAGTACTTCTCAACTTTGGAGAGAGCTCCAAGGCCTTTCTTCACCATTAGCCATCATGAAGAGCTTCATTCTCATCTTCCACTCTCTTAGCTCATACTTTTCAAAATTTTGAGCTTTATGGAAGTCCTCACCATCTTGAAATCTACATTGAGCCACATGATTTATTTTCTTTTGGTTGTGAGACCTACAAAACAAATAAAGAACAAGTTATGATATCAATTGTTAGCTCAAATGTAGATTAACCAAGAGGGAGTGATTTGTTTTAATAAAGTTTTTATCAAATATTAACCAATTTATATTTTCAAGTAAATAGATGAACAATTTGAATAATTAACAAACTTGAAATATAAAGAGTGAAGGGATAGAAAATCAAACACTTGAATTTTATAGAGGTTTGGCCTTCCACTTGCATACGTTTTGTCCCTTAGCATCCACATTGAAGAGTTCTAATCCACTAATCATCTACATTTGCAAGGTTGAGATATAACCTTCACAATTTACTTTTTCTATGTTAAGGTATAACCTCTAACTCTCTATCTTTTATAGGCTCGAGATAGAAACCTTTATCACTAAAAGTGAGTTTCGACCAATACTCACAAACACATTCAAGGATACCCCACCCTTGATTAATTACCAATATTTTAATTTGATTTTGGAAGCTAATTGACCTCTCAAAGGTTTGGATGTTTTCCTAACAAGCTTAAGGATATACAAAGATGAATAAACATGCATAACTTGAAAACAAAGATAGGAGCAATTAAATCTTAAGAATACGACTCGGGTACTAGATAGGAATAAATTGTACTTTTATATGAGGAATTGAGTTTGGAGCCATTGGGAACAAATGGAGAAGGTAAGAGCCACTATTTGCAACCAAAACTAGCAGTTTGAAGCTTTCTGGAATATAGGGGATCAATACCATAAGTAAGGAGATCGATCTCTTACTGCAAGAGAAAAGAAAATAGCCGTTATAGTACTAAGCGATCAATGCCTCTTGAGAAGGGATCAATGCCTATTGGCTTTTGCAGCCAAAGGAGCATGCATAAACAAGTTAAATCAATTATATCTTTAGGAACAAAAATCGAAATCATAATTCATTTGAATTTTTGAAATCTAGACTCAATTATCTTTTCATAATTATAAAGATCAACATATTAATCAATGTAGAAAAGATGTAGTAAAATGTCAAAACTATCTCGTGTGCAGTTGTTAGATACTCTACGCATTCTTTAGTTTGATCCATTAGAAAGTAGACTAGAGTTTTCCAACCATATATGATTTGCATATTAGAATATTATAAATCAAACAGATAAATAAAACAATTAGACCTCAATATTAAATTAAAAAATCTCTAGAAATTTATATTGAATTTTTTTTGTTTCAAATTCATTTTGAAGTTAAACCACAAATAAAACTGTTTTCTCAAAACCATATTAATTCCGTAATGATAAGTTTCTTATTCAAAATAATTAGAATTGTATTTCAAAATAAGCACACAAAATAACCATCAGGGATAATCTTTTGATTTGAAAAATACTTGATTATAAAAACAAATTTATTTTGTAAAAGCTCAAACACTTAAAATTTTGTTTTCAAACATATATTAATTTAAGGTTAACAATTCCGAGGAAGTTACTATTGACGGAAAAAATCAGTAAACTATTAGAAGTAGCTTAGAAGTAGTTGAAGCTTACTCATTCCTGTAATTTGGAGAAAAGATCAATTCCAATGATGTATAAATAGTACTGTAAACAGAAGACATATTATAAATGAAGTTACAAGAGAGAGCTGCTAAATATACCTCCATTTTTGTTATTTATACCCCATTTTATGAATAATGAACAGTACCTCAATAAAGAGAAATGAGATAAAAAGAGTAAAAAAGTGAGTTATATAGAAATTCTCGTTACAAGATCTTTCTCCTAAACTTTTCTTTCTCTTCAATCTTCTTCCCTTCTCTTCCTTCTTTATATTCTGCATTTGATTAACTGCACGTGATTGTTCTCTCTTCTCTTCAATCTACCTGCTTTTGATCTTCTCGGTTCTCTGCTACTCGTATTACCTTTTTTGTCTGTTTTTGCTTTGTTTTCATCAGCGAAGCTTCAGTTGATGAGTACAACCGGGAAAAGTCGGTGGGGAAAGGCAGCGAAGGCATTTATTCCTCTTTTGCTGACCCCAAAATGTAAACCGCTGACTGTTTACTTCTCATTTTCTTTGCAACTCCCAGGCTGTATTTTATTATTCCTCATCTTTGTTGATGGTTTTGTTTGAATTGTTTGGGATTTGAGAACTATCAGGATCTGATACTGAGCAGAAGTAGCAACTATAAAAGTTTCAAATTTTAGTACCGGCAATAAGGAATGATCAAATTCTACTCAAAATTAAGGTTCTCGTTTTTTATTTTTGTTCTAATTAAGTTGGTAAACAACTCCGTTTTTTTGTTCTAACTAAGGTCGTGGGTTATGGTTCAGTTGAGAATGCAAGCTGAGTTGTAGCTCAGTTAGCAATGCAAGCTGAGTTTGTGAGAAAAGCTCTCATGTTCGATTTCTATTAAACATACTTTTGAACAGGGTTGAGGAGTCTTAAATGTAACAAAATTTCAAGCAAAATTAGTCTCAAACTATTAAAATAAATGAAGATACATTTGGTTTATAAAAAAAAAAAACAACTTCGTTTGTAGTGTTAATATAGTGGGTCACAAGCTCGTATAAAGTCAATTTAAACATGATCCTGTTTTGTAAATACTAAATTCCCACATAAACAATTTATTTGGATAATTTGGCGTATGATTTTAGACTTGCTTACAACTAGAGGTGGCAAACAGGCGGACTAAGGCGAGCTCGGTTCGGGTTATATTCGAGTTCAGGTTATTTCGGTTACGGGTTTTTTCGATTTCGGGTTTTCTCGGTTTCGGATTTTTTTAGTCTCGAGTTTTTTCGGTTTCAGGTACTTTCAGTTTTGGATTTTTTCGATTTCAAGTATTTTCGGTTTCGGGTTCGGTCCAGTTTTAATCAAACGGGCTTAGCAGGCTTAGTCAAATTATTTTAAAATTTTATAAATTATAAGTATTTTTATAATTTTAAATGTAATAATTAATTTAATTTTATATAGTGAAATAAAAATATAATAGAAATGCCAAATTAAAGTTAAAATTTAATAAATATTTATATAAATATAAATTTTTACATTTTAATGTTTTTTATTACTTGACAATTATTATTTATTTTTTTTAATTTCTTGTGATATTCACATGTGTTATAAAATATATAATTATATATTAATAATTATATAAAAATTTATTTTTTAAGTAAGCCAAATATATATAGTAAAACTAAAAGAAAGTAAAAATCCAAAAGTGTTAGCTATACAAATAAATAATTAACAAATTATAAATAAATCACACTAAATAATTAAACATTTATATAAATGGCTTTATACTCTTAACAATAACTTATTAGGTTATTGTATTTTTTTAGGTCAACATTGGGCCATTGAAATTTAGACACTCTTAGTTCAATAAATTTCTTTTTTTTAATTTGTTTTATTAGATTTTTTAATAATTATATTATATTTTTAATAAAATTTTAAGTTTTTAAGAATTTTTTTACATTTATTTTGTCTTTTAAATATAATTAGTAATTAAATTAAATCTAATCGCATAACTAGTTAACTAATTGTTCAATTATAATGTTGAATAAGATTATAGTATACACTAAAAAAATACTTAATATTATAAATAATTGGTCAATTAATTACCTCAATTTTATATTTATTTTGTTTTTGGTTTGTACAAAAATCATAATATAACATTATTATATTAAATATAATCATACTCATATATATTAGTTAATCAAATATCTCATTAAAAATTTAGAATGTCAAATTAAACAAGTTATATACACCAATTGACATTATATTATTTATAATAACATTTGATATAATCATATCATATACAGTTATACACCAATTGAGTACTAATTTTTTCATGTTCACATTAACATAATAATATTAGATATATACCAATTGATCGAATATCTAATTAAAATGTTAAATAGTAGATATTACTAAATTAATTAATATAATGTGAGTTATTTAAATATAATTAATAATAATATTAATAAAGTATAAAAACAAATTTTATTAAAATTACCACTTACACAGTAATACTATTATAATATATTATTAAATTACACTTTAATTTACTATTAGAATTATTATTTTTATCCACACTTTAATTTTACATTTAATAGATAATAAATAAATTATTTTTAATAAATACTTAATTCTATCAAAATAATACTTACACACCAAGAGATTACATAAATTATTCTTTAAAGATTATTATAATATAATATATAAATCATTATTATAAGATACCAAATTGGTTTATTCATGTATAAGATTATTATAATATAATAAATAATTAATTACCAATAGCTTGAATTATTAATATCTTTTGTTATAAGGCTAAAAATAAAATTACCACTAGCTTGATTTATAATTTTCTCTTTTAATGATGCCCAAGCTTATAAAAAAACTTGTACTTGTATTGTTTAATTTAATTACTTAACTTTTTCTAATCTTAAAAACTTGAATTTTAATTTTAAGATTAGGTTTTTTTTAATCTAAATTTAATATCTTTCTATACTTGAAACTTTAAGAAAATATAGTTTAAATTTAATTTTATTAAAAATATTTTTAATGTGTTGCACAAAATATCAAATTCAAAGTTTCAAATAATTATTGAAATTATATAATTTTTTTATATATTTGATTTATTATTGTATTAAAATTAAAATTTTATTTAAAATAAAAATAATGAAATGTTAAAATGATTTTTATAATAAAATCAAACGTTAAATTAATAATATATTTATTATTATAAATACAATAAGTATAATATTAAAGATTTTTAGCTTTAAATTGTCATATGTATTTTGAAATGACAAAAACTTAAGTAAACCTTAATATTTCTTTCATATTGTAAATTTGCTTTATGACACATGATTTTCTCAAACAATTTAAAGTGTTAATATCAAACATTAAGACCATGATTTAATGATACATTCTTATTGGTCTTAATACTTTATAAAATGTTTTTGGATATTTTAGAAAATTACTTAATGAATTTTTGGACCATGTTTTCATTAGAGAAAGTCAAGAAAAACTCTCACAAAAATGCCAATATATTTTGGGTTGAATTAGGATCAAAGGCTATATCATTTCTAACCCAAACGTGCAGGAAAAACGCCCTCTGGAAGCATGGGATCAATCCCTTAAGGGAAGGGATCGATCCCTTCATGGCAGAAACTCTTGGAACCGTGGAATGAAGCAAAGGATCGATCCCTTAGGTAAGAGGATCGATCCCTTTATGTCAGAAAGCCTCTAACGGCTAGTTTCTATGAGATACAAAGGCTAGTTTCTGTTTTGCCTCCAACCAATGTTCACAAACTATCCAAGGGATTATAAATAGAGGCTTAGAAGCTGAAGGAACTAAGAGGAATAGCTCAGCACATTCAATCTTCATTTTCCTCATATTCAAAGCCTCAACAACTTCTCAAGTATTATACATTCTTCATTTTTTATCAATCTCATATTCCTTGTATAGAATAGCATAGCATAAATCATTGTATAGGTTTTTCCTTGTGCTTAAACATTTTAATCACTTGCCTCTTTAGAGGCTCTTCTTTGATTACACAATTTGTAAACACAATCATACCTTGTAAAGGAGAGGTTTCTCTTTAGCCTTAGAAAAAGATGGAGGTTTCTCTTTAGCCTTAGAAAAAGAGAAAGGTTTCTCTTCAGCCTTGAAAAAGAGGGATTGTAATACAAATTCAAGTTAGTGGATTTGGGGAAAATCCTTGGGAGCATCTCAAGGTAGAGGACGTAGGCAAGGTTGCCGAACCTTTATAAATCGCTTGCGTACATTTCTCTATCCCTATTCTCTTAATTTATTTACAATTATATTTGTGCTTATTGTATTGAATTTATATTGCATTCTTGAGAAGCCAAGAGAACTTAGAAAACTTCAATATAGGCTAGAGAATTTAGAAGAATCGAAAAACGAACATAAGGTTAGCTAAGAATCGATTCACCCCTCTCTCGGTATAGCCTATAGAGCCAACAATTGGTATCAGAGCTTAGGCTTGAGATTGACTTAGATTAACATCTATCGAGTAAAACGATCATAAATGGCTCACTTGAATGTAGGCACACCCCTAGGAGAAGAGGACACTCTTTAGTTAGACCTCCACTTTTTAATGGAGAAAATTACTCTTATTGGAAAATAAGAATGATGTTATTTATGCAATCAAATGATTATGAAGTGTGGAGAGTTATAGTTAATGGTCCTAAAGTCCCAATGAAGAAAGTGGATGGAAAGGATGTCCCTAAGAGTGAGGATGAGTAGGACACAAATGACATGAGATTGGCAAAATTGAATGCCAAGGTTATGCACAAGACCTCTTAGTGTGTTATGAATGTAATGAATCGGGTCACACTAAGCTAGATTGCCCCTTATTTAGGAGAGAAAAGGATAGGAGACCTAATAAGAAAGCATTTGTGGCTGTATGGAGTGATAGTGATAGCTCCGATGAGGATAACTTAGATGATGAGGTAGCCTACACATGCTTTATGGCTATTAGTGATGAAGAGGCTAGTTATAGTTTTAGTGAAGATAATATTTATACATTTGATGAACTACAAAATGCCTTTAATGAATTAGCAAATGAATTTTAATGCATGAACTCCAAATATAAAAAAATCATTGCTAAATTAAAAAAAGAAAATGAAATGCTATTAAATGCCAAACTTGAATTTGAGAAGAAATTAGAAAAAGCAAATCTAGAAATTGATGAAGTAAATAAAAAGAACTTAAATTTGCATAATTCATTTTCTAGATTCTACATGGGTCAATAAAAGCTAGGTCATATGTTAGAGACCCAAAGAGCTTTCTTTGACAAAGATGGGTTAGGCTATAATGCAAAACAAAAAGAAACTCATCTTAAGAATTTCCTAGTAAGCAAAAATTCTATGCATGATACATCTCTCATATGCTCACTTTGTAATAGGATTGGCCACTCTTCACAAGCATGCATATATAGAAAAACCACGTTTAAAGGAAGAGTAGTTAGAAAAATGTGGGTGCCAAAGCATGCTGTAAATAATGATGAATTATGCTTGAAATAGATCCCAAAATGATCAAAAATTATTTGCACTAACTCTCATGGACCCAAGAAAATTTGGGTACCAAAACATGCATGAATATGTTTGTTGTAGGAGTGTTAGAGCATGGAGTTACAAAGAAACAATGGAGTTTGAATGCTCTACACACCTTCATGGAGTTTGCTTGTGCCAATAAGGAAGATGAAAAGCTTGAGGATTAATTCTTGGCAAAGTTACATAACATTCTTCAAAGGATTGCTCAAGTTGGACTAAAGAATCATGGCAAAGCACTCTCATGCAAAGGAGTTTTGTAAGCTTAAATTCTATCTCTTCAAAACTCTTATTTGCTAAATTTGTTTGTTTGATTTAATGAGGCATGTTGTTAATGATCTTTGATGCTTTATGAGTTGAATGAATGAAAGGCATGATTTATGATTTTGAAATGATTATTGGATTTCTATAAGTTGAGCAAGTTTGCAATGTGTAGATAATATATTTTCTTGCTCCAAAAATGTCAAATATGCCATTCATGCAAAATGCCATGTCATGAGCATTAATGAAGAAATATGTATGTTAGAAATCACGTCATGATATTCACAAGTGTAGTGATTTGATGATATGTGCTTACAATCTATTTGAACATGTTTGTTTTGACATATTTATGTTTTTCAATGCATTGGTTTAGCAAAAATATGCATAACTCTCAAAATGACCTCTTTTGAGACAAAAAATGCATTTTTCATTGTAAAATCCATTGTTAAATGATTTTTCATTCATATTTTTCATTCATACAAGTCCAAAATCATGTTTCACAAATGTTTAAACCTTTACTTGGACTTAAAATACTCAAAAACGAAGTTTTGGTGCCTTAAAAGTTGAATTTTCTGTCAAAAATCTGCAAAAACCAGATGAGGGATCGATCCCTCAACGTGCAGGATCGATCCCCCTTGGCCAAAATGCAGAAAATCAACATTCTGGAACTAAGGGATCGATCTCCTTCCTCTAGGGATCGATCCCTCCAAGCCAGAAAAGCTTTCTTTGGATGTTTAAACCGAAACTTGGGAGGATCTTTTGTTAGTTTCACACTATCTTTTGTATAAGCATAAAATTCATTGTTTTGGAAAGGATGGTGGGGGAAGTGACAATGACTTGTTATATGATATACCTTGCTTATCAGAAGATGATGATGATGAGGTTAGAGAAGCAAGGGAAATTATTAGGCAATGGTGTAGTAAAAAGAATCAAGAGGAATGAGGAAATGATAATGAGACAAGAGCTAATAATGAGCAGCAAACACATGAGCCCGGACCTACTACTGTGAAAAAAAGTAGATTAAATGTAAATGAAACAAGCAAGGGTAGAAAGAGTGCTAAGAGGCCAATTCCACCTAATATTGAAAGTTATCATAGCATTAGTGGATCTTCTAGGGAGTGTCCTGATTCTCCCAAGCCTCCTAGTTATGAATCTGAGAAAGATGAAGATGGTGAAGAGGTTGAAATGATGCCAAGGAAGAAGAGTAACTTTCCTTCATATGATCCAGAGTCCCTTATACCTGATCTTGAGTTGGGTATGTTGTTTGAAGATGGGAATCAATTTAAAAAGGCTATGGTTGATTATGCTATTTACACTAAGAGGGATGTTCGGTTCGTTAAGAATGAGCATAGGAGAGTGAGGGTTTTGTGTGGTAGTACATGCCCTTTTCAGTGCACTGCTTGCTATGAAGAGAAGTTGAAACGTTTCCAAGTGAAAGTTTTGTATAATGTGCACAAATGTAACTGCAAGTATAAGTTAATGATACTTTCTGCAAAATGGTTGGCTCATAAATTTGAAGAGAAGATCAAGACAGAGCCATACTTGAAGCAAACTAAGTTACGGGTTCATATGGAATCAGAGTTGAAGGTGTTTGTCTTTACTAACAAAGTTAGGAGGGCCAAGTTGATTATAATGGCTGGGATGAAAGATGCCTTCAAGATGGAGTTCTCTAGGCTAAGGGACTATGCTGATGAGTGTTTGAACCAAAATCCCGGTAGCACTGTTGTGATAAAGACAGAGAGGACTGTCCCCACTTCTCCACCCTTTTTTGAGAGGATTTACTTCTGTTTTGCTGTCCTTAAGGGAGGATTCAAAGCTGGTTGTAGGAGAATAGTTGGTTTAGATGGTTGTTTCCTTAAGGGTTTAATTAAAGGAGAAATACTATCTGCTATTGGTAAGGACGCCAACAATCAGATGTATCCTGTTGCTTGGGCTGTTGTAGAGAATGAGAACATAGATTCTTGGATGTGGTTTCTAAGTCTTCTAAAATCAGATCTTGATATGACTAATAGTGCTGCTTGGGCCATTATTAGTGATCAACAGAAGGTATGGTTATTTGCCTTATTTAATTTATTGAATTTAGGTTATGTTAATTATACTTGATTAGTAGTAATTCTAACTTTTTTCCTATTTTGTAGGGACTTATTAATGTTATAGAAGAATTGTTCCCCAATGCTGAGCACAGGAGGTGTGCTAGGCATATCCATGCGAATTGGAGCAAGAGCTATCGAGGGAAAATAATGAAGAAACATTTCTGGATGTGTGCAAATGCAACAACTGAAAGACAGTTTGGAGATATGGTGGAGTTGTTGCATAAGAAAGATAACGGTGGATCTGTAAAAGAAGACTTGTTGAGATATCCCCCAAGATATTGGTCGAAGGCTTTTTTTAGAATAAACGTCAAGTGTGATGTCTATCACAATAACCTCTATAAGACCTTTAATGGCACTCTAGTCAAAGCTAGACATAAGCCCATTATCACTATGCTTGAGGAGATTAGAGTAGCTATGATGGCTAGGATAGCTGAAAAAAGGAAGTATGTAACAAAATGGGTGGGGAATCATGGTCCATTAGTGATGGAAAAGTTGACCAAAAATATGGATGAAGCAACTTAGTGGCGTGTTGTCTTTAATGGAAGTGGTGGGTATGAGGTTAAGTGTGGATGGAAGTAGTTTAAAGTGAATATCGCCAAGAGAACATGTGCTCGTAGATCATGGGATCTAACTACTATGCTGCCATGCCATTTGTGCTATTTTTGATGATGGCGGTCAACCTGAAGATTACATCCATGAGTGCTACTCAAAGGAAACATACTTGTTGACTTATGAGTACACTTTACACCTGATTAATGGTGAGAATGAATGGCCAAAATTTGAGTTAGAAGAAATGCAACCTCCTTTGATCAGAAGAATGCCAGGCAAGCCTAAGAGAAATAGAATTCTAGAGCATGATGAGCCTAAGAATAGGTATTAAATGTCTAGAAAAGGAATGATCATGACTTGTCATTTTTGCAAACAACCAGGACACAACAAAGCTAGTTGCCCTGAACGAAGCAACTTCATTGGTTCATCTAGCTCTGTAAGTAACTTCTATAATAATTTGTAATATTTCATTTTCCTAACTTAAGTTATTTTCTAACTTTGGTTTTGCTTTTATACTAAGGTTCCATAGCAGATAGTTGGTTCAACTGAATCAACAAGAGAAAGAGGTAGAGGTAGAGGTAGAGGCAGAGGTCGGGGAAATGGTTCAATTGATTCAACAATAGAAGTTGCTACTGCTTCAGGCACAAAAACTGTTGGAAGAGGAAGAGGAAGAGGAAGGCATGCTTCAAGCACAGAAGCTGCCACTACTGGTTTAGGAGGAAATTCTGCAAATCATGGTTCAAGAAAGGTAAAAATTCTTTCTTTCATATGACCTACTTTTGGATGTTGATATCTGCTTAGAAGTGTGATTGTTGATGTGTTATGGGCTAGATTATCTACTATATTGTTGATTGTTGATATGTTGGTATGTTGATATCTATTAGATGTGTTGTGCTTTTTGGACAATGTGACGTCCTCGTCACTTCATCTTATCACTTATCTTTTTCCTTCTTTATTTAGATTTTAGTTCATCCAGTGTCATTCTTCCTTTATTCTTAAGCTAATTATCTGATAGCTCATAAAATTTTATACCATTTCAATAAAACAGACTAATGATACATGTATATATGTATCATCCGTTTCCACAGGATCTCATACATCATCTTAACTTAAATCCCCGACATCTTATATACATTAATGTTAGTTGTACTGTACCATAACTAAATTACAATTTACTTTGCATAATTACATAAGTATACCTTCTATACTACTTGGGAAGCGTCTTTCGAAGGTAAACTTTCAAGATCCACTCGTAGGCTCTTCTATCGAGAGCGAGGGATTACTTCAGATAGTCTGTATGAAAAATGTTCGTAAAAGGGTGAGTTTACGCTCAGTAAGGAAAATATGTAAAAGAGCGTACTATGCCTCTATATGCATTTTTCCTACTTGGCTCTATAATGTCATGTAAAGCATTATAAAGCATGCATCATAAACATCTTTCATGCATTATTTGCAACCATGCATATTTATTTCAAATGACATGGAAATCATACTTTGTATGCTTCTTTTAAAATATAGCATACATATAAAACATGCATCATACTTCTTCTTCTTATACTTTCTTTAAAACATCATACTTCATAACTTACTTTAAAACATACTTTACATGCTTTTATAACGTAGCATGTTTCGTATACTTCTTCAAAACATATTTCAAGTATTTCTTTCAAATATCATTTACATACATACATACATACATACATACATACTTCTCTTAAAACGTCTTATACTTTCTTGAAATCATACATCATATACTTCTTTTAAAACTTCTTGTACCAGTAAATCAAGTACTTTCGATTTCTTTATTCTTAGAAATCGCATATACATATAGTTTTGATAACATAAAACTATTTGTACTTTTGTGGAGTTATGCACTGCATCATCATCATCATCATCATCATCATTATCATGTGGCGTACCCCGTAGGGCCAGGAATCCTCCCTTAGCCGAACATGAAATATAAACAGATTGGCCAACTGCGGGTGGCTACAGTTAACACTAGTCAGGTGTCCTTCTGTAGCGACTGAGGCTTGACTTATGGTTCCTCAGCCCATAACATACATTACATCATTTCGAGACTTGATCAGAGCCCCTACTATAAACATGATAGTGCATAATCTCAAAACATATGCCATATAGCTTCTTGCCATGGCATTTCATACTTTCTGAAAATAGGTGTAAAATCTCTTTTCAAAACAGGGCAGTCGACTGGCCTCACAGGGCAGTCGGCTGCTTCTTCATAATTTCATTTATCGAAATTATTTTCATTTTACAATTTCGATATTTTCATCTTTGAAAATACATGAGGCAGTCGACTGGTCCATATAGCAGTCGACTAGTTTTCAAACAGAATGCTTCTGGAAAATTAGCAGTCGACTGGTCTCATAGGCAGTCTACTGGTTTTGGAACAGAATGCATTTTGGAAAATAGCAGTCGACTGTCCCATATAGCAGTCGACTGGTTTGAAACAGAATGCTTACTGGGTAAATAGCAGTCGACTGGCTTACATAGCAGTCGACTGGTTTGCATCGGTTTTCGGAAAACGGCGTTTTGGTTGTCTCTAGGCAATCGGCTGCTACTTAAGGCAGTCGGCTGCTCTTAACCTAATTGGTACTAGGAGACAAGTCCGAAAATGCATATTTTCCTATACAAAACCAGCTGATGTTTCTTTCCAAACCACATAAAATCATCGTAAAACATGCGGACATAGCTGCCTTATGTCCGTTACATAAATTCCTTACCTTGATTACTTCAAGAACATGAAATCACTTGGTTCACCAACCCTAATCCTTTTCTTCTTCAAATCTGAAATCATCATATCAAAGAAAACCTTTAAGAATTTGCCATAAACATGTTATACTAATTCAGTACAACACCATACCATGAACATAATTGACTAAATCATCTTCTTCTCTTACCTTTTGCTAGTGACCAAAATCTCAAACTTTGAGATCTCTTCCAATACTTGGAATCAATCCACCAAACTTCAGATATAGCCTCGTCTAGTGACTATGATCGTTTTTCGTCTAACAAACTTAACGATTTGGTTACTAAACAAGGGTGTTTGTCAAGTTAGCTATGGAAGAAGACTTATGGAAACTTGGAGAACACGAGGGAGAGGGCTAGAAGAGTTGTTGCCGTGGGGTGATGGCTGGAGGTGGTGACTCATGCAGCCTCATTTAATGCTTCCCTATCCAATATCATCTCATCTCAGCCATGCTTTCCCTTGACCATTGACATTTGACTCTTTGACTCTTTTAATTCTCTTCTTCCATTTTCTGATATCAACCTAATAAATCATTTATCTTATTGACTATCAACTTTCTTATTTCTTCCATACTTCATACATCAAGCATACATCATTCATACCTCAATTACACATCAACTTCATATTCATTTAATCATATTAGATTGAAATACTTTACAAATAAGGAGGAATACATGGAAATTTGGGGATTTCACATCCTCCCCACCTTAGAAAATTTGGTCCTCCAAATTTGAATCAGGTCATGTCTCAAATAGTTTCGGATACTCGTATAATAGCTATTATCATAAGGAAACTCAGTCAATGGCAGATGGTCATCCCATGAGCATTTAAAATACATAGCACCAGCTCTTTACATATCCTCGAGCGTCTAAATCATGCGCTCGGACTGCTCATCAGTCTACGGATGAAAAGCTGTGCAAAATTTTCAACTGAGATCCCATGGTTCCTTGCTATTCTCCTTAAAGTGAGAATCGAACTTGAAATCTCTATCACATGAAACTGCTCATTGGAACTCCACTTAGTCTAACGACATTCTTTCACCTACATTTTGCCAACTCGCTAAGTATATCTACAGACTTCATGGGCAGGAAGTGGGCTGACTTAGCAAGTCTGTTCATCAATTCTGGCTTAAACATTATACTAGCCATCATTCCAAATTTACTTTGAAGGCATAACATTTAGCTTAAGGCTTGTAAATTGCTCAAGTACATCATACTTTCTTATCATCATACAGACCATTATTACTTCATGCTTTCAGCTTAGAGCATTTACCACCACAATGGCTTTCTTTAGGTGATCTAATTTCACCTTCACAATCCTTTGAAACACTCTAATCATCTCTTCTATCTTAACTAGAATTATAACCATAATTTATTCACAATGGCTATCCATAATTTCTTGCTTTTGCTTTTTAAATACCCATATATCGATCACATTTTAAACTATTAGCATAGTTCTTCTAATTCATATCCAAAATATTTTCTTCTCATAGCATCAAACATGCCAATGAATGAATGTCCTCATTTCCTTATGGTACTCTAGGGATCAATCAGGAAAGATACTATAGTCGGCTAGAAATCCGGATGGAGTAAGGAAGGTACTTTGAAATACCTGTCTTGTTCCGAAACCTAGAAGCGACTATAGGGAATAACTACCGTTGTTGAGACAATCCATCTCTCATATTAATTCATATTCTTTTCAGAATAATACTTTCATAGAATAAAACATTTAAGTAAAATCGACTAAATAAAAGTCAATCATCATTCTTATTTAAACTCCTTTCACACATTACTATATATCATAAAACTTTATACCAAAGAGTACTTCAGAATTCCAACTATCATTTCTCATCAATTATTGTATTTCATTAAGTTTGGGACTTTTCTTTACTATCTCAACATCGTAAGCAAAAATCCTTCATATAACCATACATACCTTCTATTAACTTCATTTACAATGAGTCAGATAATACCACATACTTTTACATTAGACATCTTCAACATTTACATCATAATTAACAGGTGTCTTTCCCTTCTCTTCAGCAGTGGCCTTGCGCTGTGGTTGAAGGGTCTCCTCAGATTCCTCGGGTGTCCCCAAATCTCTCTTGGAACAATTCCTAATCATATGTCCCTGTTCACCACATCTGAAACATGCACCACTTACCAACCGGCATGGCTGTGCTCTGTGGAACTTTTTGCAATGTTAACACCTTTGTCTTGTACTCTTAGGTGAGCTAACGGTACTACTAGCTGAATGTCGGGATCTCTCATCATTAATCTTGATCCCAGTAGCTCTCGGGGTCCCTATACCATAATCATCATAATACTCCCAATTTAATATATATTTCCATATAACCATTTAATTAAAACAATCATTATTTTCTTATACTTTACTTGCTTACCTATCGAAGCTCTGTCATATGGCTTACTTCTCCCAGATAGATATCTGTCACGAGAAACTTTCCCTTTTGACTTCCGCTTCATCGGTCCTTTGCCTTTACTTTGGGCTCGTAAGTCATCATAGTGAAACTCATAGTCCTGCTCACATAACTGAGCCTTACGGACTGTCTCATTATAAGTAGTGATACCCATAGCATACAACTTGGATTTGATAGGAGACTTCAGTCCTTCTATAAATCTGTATATCTTATATCCTTCACTCTTGATGGTCTCTCGGTCGAATCCGCTTAGAGAAATAAACCTTGACTCATATTGATTAACTGACATTGTCCCCTTAGTCAATTTCAAAAATTCTATCTTCAACCTAGTCTGATCGGTGCGTGGGATGTACTGCTCAGTAAAGGCCTCTAAAAATCTATCCCACGTAACCTCAACATGTTGAGCTTCCAAAAAGGCCTGAGTGGATTGCCACCAATACTTTGCATCATCCACTAACAGATACGCAGCCAAACCCACCTTTTCCTTTTCGGAACATAGCATATACTCGAAAGATCTAGTGACTGCCTTCACCCAATTCACTGCGGCCAACGTGTCCTTATCCCCCTTAAACTTAGGCGGATCCAGCTTCTTATATTCCTTAATTAAGGTCATACTGCAATAAGCTGTGAGATTCCTCTTTTCAATAACTGGGACTGGTGGGGGTAACTCTGTCTATACTGGTGATGGTTGTACTATAGGAATAACGAATGCTACACTTGTGACCACATTTGGAAAGTTCGCCATAAACTGCGCAAACATAGTGGTCATATTCTCCACATGCTTCTCCATCTTCGCTAACCTAGTGTTCGGGCTATGCGGTGGAGATGGAAAAGAAGACTGTGTTGGGGACTGTTTTACATAACCCCTTCCTCTTCCTTTCTCAACACCACTTCTACCTGAGCTCATTCTGTCGATAAAATCACAAAATTGAGCTATTTAGTATAACTTCAAACAGTTATACATCGTATATGTATTCAGACAAGTACAGTACAATTGGGGATATACTCTACTTTTAACTCATCGACACTGATAAACCTCAATCTAAACTGCTCTGATACCACTCTGTGACGTTCCCGTCACTTCATCTTATCACTTATCTTTTTCCTTCTTTATTTAGATTTTAGTTCATCCAATGTCATTCTTCCTTTATTCTTAAGCTAATTATCTGATAGCTCATAAAATTTTATACCATTTCAATAAAACAGACTAATGATACATGTATATATGTATCATCCGTTTCCACAGGATCTCATACATCATCTTAACTTAAATCCCCAACATCTTATATACATTAATGTTAGTTGTACTGTACCATAACTAAATTACAATTTACTTTGCATAATTACATAAGTATACCTTCTATACTACTTGGGAAGCGTCTTTCGAAGGTAAACTTTCAAGATCCACTCGTAGGCTCTTCTATCGAGAGCGAGGGATTACTTTAGATAGTCTGTATGAAAAATGTTCGTAAAAGGGTGAGTTTACGCTCAGTAAGAAAAATATTTAAAAGAGCGTACTATGCCTCTATATGCTTTTTTCTTACTTGGCTCTATAATGTCATGTAAAGCATTATAAAGCATGCATCATAAACATCTTTCATGCATTATTTGCAACCATGCATATTTATTTCAAATGACATGGAAATCATACTTTGTATGCTTCTTTTAAAATATAGCATACATATAAAACATGCATCATACTTCTTCTTCTTATACTTTCTTTAAAACATCATACTTCATAACTTACTTTAAAACATACTTTACATGCTTTTATAACGTAGCATGTTTCGTATACTTCTTCAAAACATATTTCAAGTACTTCTTTCAAATATCATTTACATACATACATACATACATACATACATACTTATCTTAAAACGTCTTATACTTTCTTGAAATCATACATCATATACTTCTTTTAAAACTTCTTGTCCCAGTAAATCAAGTACTTTTGATTTCTTTATTCTTAGAAATCGCATATACATATAGTTTTGATAACATAAAACTATTTGTACTTTTGTGGAGTTATGCACTGCATCATCATCATCATTATCATGTGGCGTACCCCGTAGGGCTAGGAATCCTCCCTTAGCCGAACATGAAATATAAACAGATTGGCCAACTGCGGGTGGCTACAGTTAACACTAGTTAGGTGTCCTTCTGTAGCGACTGAGGCCTGACTTATGGTTCCTCAGCCCATAACATACATTACATCATTTCGAGACTTGATCAGAGCCCCTACTATAAACATGATAGTGCATAATCTCAAAACATATGCCATATAGCTTCTTGCCATGGCATTTCATACTTTCTGAAAATAGGTGTAAAATCTCTTTTCAAAACAGGGCAGTCGACTGGCCTCACAGGGCAGTCGGCTGCTTCTTCATAATTTCATTTATCGAAATTATTTTCATTTTACAATTTCGATATTTTCATCTTTGAAAATACATGAGGCAATCGACTGGTCCATATAGCAGTCGACTGGTTTTCAAACAGAATGCTTTTGGAAAATTAGCAGTCGACTGGTCTCATAGGCAGTCGACTGGTTTTGAAACAAAATGCATTTTGGAAAATAGCAGTCGATTGGTTTGAAACAGAATGCTTACTGGGTAAATAGCAGTCGACTGGTTTGCATCGGTTTTCGGAAAACGACGTTTTGGTTGTCTCTAGGCAGTCGGCTGCTACTTAAGGCAGTCGGCTGCTCCTAACCTAATTGGTACTAGGAGACAAGTCCGAAAATGCATCTTTTCCTATACAAAACCAGCTGATGTTTCTTTCCAAACCACATAAAATCATCGTAAAACATGCGGACATAGCCGCCTTACGTCCGTTACATAAATTCCTTACCTCGATTACTTCGAGAACATGAAATCACTTGGTTCACCAACCCTAATCCTTTTCTTCTTCAAATATGAAATCATCATATCAAAGCAAACCTTTAAGAATTTGCCATAAACATGTTATACTAATTCACTACAACACCATACCATGAACATAACTGACTAAATCATCTTCTTCTCTTACCTTTTGCTAGTGACCAAAATCTCAAACTTTGAGATCTCTTCCAATACTTGGAATCAATCCACCAAACTTTAGATATAGCCTCGTCTAGTGACTATGATCGTTTTTCGTCTAACAAACTTAACGATTTGGTTACTAAACAAGGGTGTTTGTCAAGTTAGCTATGGAAGAAGACTTATGGAAACTTGGAGAACACGAGGGAGAGGGCTAGAAGAGTTGCTGCCGTGGGGTGATGGCTGGAGGTGGTGACTCATGCAGCCTCATTTAATGCTTCCCTATCCAATATCATCTCATCTCAGCCATGCTTTCCCTTGACCATTGACATTTGACTCTTTGACTCTTTTAATTCTCTTTTTCCATTTTCTGATATCAACCTAATAAATCATTTATCTTATTGACTATCAACTTTCTTATTTCTTCCATACTTCATACATCATGCATACATCATTCATATCTCAATTACACATCAACTTCATATTCATTTAATCATATTAGTTTGAAATACTTTACAAATAAGGAGGAATACATGGAAATTTGGGGATTTCACAGGCAATGTTTTCGATGTCTTGTATGTGTATTGTCTAGATTTTCCAATGTAAATGTTGTTGTATGTGCCTCAGTTTTCTTCCTATTGATGTTTTTGATTGTAAGGTCTAAGTCCTGTCCTACCAATTTTGATAGATAAGGCCTGAGAGACAAGTTTTTTGATATGTTGCTTGACATATGGCATTATCAGGCATACGAACACCTACATTTTTCCTTGCAGCATATTTTGCTGTTGTACTGCAGTACCTCACACATTGTTTTGGCAATTCTTTGCTTGTAGTTAAGATGAAAGTATACTATTTACACATAAATTTTGTTGTAGGTTAAGAGTATTTTCTAAAAATGTTTTGGAACCTATATCTCTACAAATATTCCATTTCATTTCACTATAATCTGGTAAGCAGACAAGCAAGGGAAACGACTTAAATCTCTAAAGGTTATAACAAGACAATGCACCATGCCAAAAACCTAATATGGTCATAAAAGTTCATCAAACAGAACTTTAAAAGCTCTGTTTGGAATTGCAAAATTGTGCCTGCATAAAAAAGACATGAAGCAGAATAAAAATTAGATGCATGGAAATTTTGATAAGCTTATTATGTTCAACAACAAGCACCCAAAAGCATATTATATTTATCAAAAGCTATTAATTCATTGCTTATTATGGAGACATTTAGGCATCAGCCGAACTTGGCATGGCTTTTTGTTAAATGGTTTCATATGCTGCATTGTACATGGTGTGCTCTCTTGTAGAATGATTAGGATTGAAATGGTTGTGGTGTGAGAACTAATGTACTATTGGTTAATGGCTGAGATCCATTTTGTATGGTATAGGTGAGGGTTTTCTTAGCAGCTTTGGATTTTTCTTCCCCTGTTAAGTGGTTTAATTTGTTTGGTGCTACCATGTTCTTCAGATTTTGGTGTTTCAGCTTTATGTTAAGGATACTTGCTCTTTATGTTTCTATTAGGTTGCCCTGAATCTATTTTTGTGTGACTTTAGTTTCCTTTTGTTATGAAGTTGGCAATTTCATTGTTTATCATTTTTATTGCATTTTACTTATCTAAGTGGATGAAATGTATTTATTTTGATTTTTGTTTTTGCTTCATTAATTCTTAGGCAGTGTTGAAGATTACATATTAACTGGGCTTTGTTTTTTGTTTTAAAACTATTTTTTATTTATAATTTGTTTATTTTGATGAAGATTGTGCAAGATGTATCTCATACTCCAACAGAATGAGAAACAGCACATGTAAGATGGAAAGGAAAGGAAGAAAAATGATATGATATCTTTTGAATATAGGTAAGTATATTGAATTTCTTGAATCTTGCTAGATGCTTGTCTTCTTTCAAATGAATTGATATATATATATATATATAAAATTTTCTCTTTATAGCTTGGGACATCAACTAATGAAAGAATTAGAACTCGAACCATTATGATTTTTTGTTGAAGTGGGAGATCATGAAGATTTTTTTGTTGAAGTGGAAGACTATGATGATTTTCTAGCTGCCACCAAGCTCTTTGTTCAGCTTGTAACTTCCATGAACATAGTAGAATTAGATTTTGTAGAACTTATTATTTGGATATGGTGGATATATTATGCTAATTGTCTTTTAATATTTAGTTTTAGGCTTAATTATAGCTTGTTCCAGCTTATGGGTTTTCTCTGTACAATGGCTAATTTCCTAGTTATGGGTTTTTTTTTGTTTCTGGGAAATTTAATAATGTTAAACCCTTGATTATAATGAAATGAATTTTTATGGTTCCAAATTTTTTTTTCGATTCTATTATGATTTCTATTTTGAATTCTGTTCTGATGTTGTTTTGTTGTTGATTGTGGTTTAAAATGGGTTAAAAAATGTCTAAATAGTTTTTTAATAATTAAATGCCACGTCATCTTTGGGAAAATGCCACGCCATCTTATTTTGACACGTTAGTGCCACCTCAACATTTACATGTACAAAGAAAACTACTATTAATGGTGTTTAACAGAATTATAGTTAATTCCATGATTTGATAAGTTTTGGTTTAATTTACATAAAAATAAAATAATTCAGACTAATTTTAATGCAATAAAAAGGTTGAAGGCTTAATTCCATTTTATCATAAAGGTTGAGGACTTATTTGGCTATTTTGCCTTAAATAAAATAAGTTGTATCATACAGAATCGATAGTATCGAGTATTGTACGATTCACTTACGATTTTTAGACAAATACGACATGATATATAGATTCGTATCGGTTTATATGTGTATTGAAATGTATCATATGATACATATCGCGTATCATACGATATTGAAAACTATGATAGAAAGGAAGTCCACCCATGAAAATGAATGTCTCCCAATTTCTAACTCATATTAATTGGAAAAATACATATCACATCTTTGGATTTTTTTTTTCATATTTTTCTCTTTTAGGCAAGAAACGAAAAGAAAACAAAGAAAAAAAATAATGGTAAGATTTTTTTTGAAAATCAATGTATTTTCTTAAAACAATTATCATTGTTGGCTCTATAGGGTAAACCGAGAGGGGGGTGAATCAGTTCTTAGCTAACCTTATGTTTGTTTTTCAATTCTTTTAAATTCTCTAGCCTATATTGATGTTTTCTAAGTTCTCTAGGCTACTCAAGTATGCAATATAGATTCAATACAATAAACACAAATATAATTGCAGATAAGTAAAGAGAGTAGGGATAGAGAAATGTAAGCAAGCTATTTATAGAGGTTCGGCAACCTTGCCTACGTCCTCTACCTTGAGACGCTCCCAAGGATTTCCAAATCCACTAAATTGAATTTGTCTTTACAATCCCTCTTTTTTTTAGGCTCAAGAGAAACCTCTCTCTTTTTCTAGGCTTAAAAAAAACCTCCCTCCTTTTCTAAGGCTAAAGAGAAACCTCCCTTTTACAAGGTGTGATTGTGTTTACAATGGATGTAATCAAAGAAGGCCTCTAGATAGGCAAATGATTACAAAGATTAAGCACAACGAAAAGCCTATACAATATTTGTGCTATGTTATACAAGGAATATGAGAGTGATGGAAGATGAAGAATTTCAAGCACTTGACATGTTGTTGAAGCTTTGAATATGAGGAAAATGAAGAATGGAGTTGCTGAGCAGTTCCTCTTGCTTCCTTGAGCTTCCAAGCCTCTATTTATAGTCCCTTGTATGGTTTGTGAACATTAGTTGGAGCCAAAATAGAAACTAACCATTGTATCTCATAGGGGATCGATGCCTCATGCTTTTCCTGCACTTTTCTAGGCTATTTTGGATTGGAAATGGTGTAGACTTTGATTTTAATTCATCCCAAAATATTTATGAATTTTATGGGAGTTTTTCATGACTTTCTCAAATGAAAATATAGTGTAAAAACTTGTTAATAAATTTTCTAAAGTTGTGTTCAACATGTTCTTGAGAAAATTACTTAATGAAGATATTCAAAATCATTTTGTAAAATGTTAAGACCAATAATAATATGATATTAAATCATGGTTTTAAACTTTGATATGTAGACTTAAAGTGGTTTGAAAAAATCATATAATTGGTAAAGCAAATTTACATTATGAGAGAAACATTAAAGCTTACTTAAGTTTTTGTCATTTCAAAATACATGTCAATTTAAAGCTAACAATCTCTCCCTTTTTGATATGACAAAACTTAAGGTAAATTTGCTTTGAAAATTCTTTGATAAAATACTCCCCTTCAAATAAAGCATGATTTTGTAAAGCTCCCCTTTAATATAAGCATAGTTTCAAAGCATGGTTTTCAAAAAGAATTTTCCAAATCAAAACCCATAATTTCTCCCCCTTTTGTCATAGCAAAAAGAAAGAAAAATAAGAATTATGCTCCCTCTAAAATTATGGTTAATGAATGTGAGAATGAAAAGATATGCACCATCCAACAAGAAATATGTTAGTACATGGGACTCATACCACAAATGAATAAGTCAATGTTCGTAAAGAGTGTTAAATGCTTGGTCATGCAAAGGACATTGCTAAAAATTCTATACTAATTGTTTATAAATAATTTTGCAAGGAGTTCCCAATTAATAAATAATAAAGCAAGTTGTATATAAATTATTTACTAAGTTCTATAACTTGCCTATTTCAATTCTATCAAAGCACCTAATTATATCAATTTTTCTCTAAGGTCCAACTAAGGTGCATGACAATACATCATGATTATGAGCTGAAATAAGATGACATATTATATGCATTGAGCTCATAACTCATTTTTAAGAAAGATTGTGCTTAGAATGAACAACATACATTAAATAGCCACAAATTCTAGCACAATAGTGTCTCATGCAAGAATGTCTTATATTAATTCTTCCTTATTTGTCATTTCAATCTAAAGAGCACAAGAAGAATTGTCAATTTAAAGCTTACACCAATTGTTGAAAATATTGTTACCAATGGTTGACTTAGACATTTTGCATGATGTTAATTGTTATGTATGATGTGTTCATTTAAGAGAATAATCATGCTAAATATGCAAGAACACAGTCACACACTATCAAATATGCATATGAATTAATTTAACATTAGCATACTATCATAAAGTATTAATCCATATGCATAAGCACAAATCTAATTATATGGAAGAATAAAAAATTTATAACATTCAAACACACACATTTTCTTCCGTAGTTATAAACACAAAAATCCTATGCTGATTATCCATTCAAGATCTTAACCAATTATGAGCAAGGAAGAGTTCAAGACTTTCATCTTAATCATTTTAATAGCCATATCCCTAATTTTTATCATCATTTAAGGTTCTAAAGGGTATAAGCTATTTTAAGTAAGATGGCTTTACCTAAGTGAATCAATATTATCCAATATTATCAAGCTAAAATGTGTTTTATCATTAAACTTTTCAATCTATGAGTGAAGTCAAGTATAATTTCATGAAAACTAATATTCTCATCTCATAAACATGATCATTGATTCAACTTAAGTAAACATACAAGTTCAACATCAAAACAATCAAGATTCAATGCATGTATATCAATCAAAGTGCATTTGTTCGTGTTTGCATTTATCTTTGAGTGTTGATGTTGTCATTAAAGCCTAAGTTCTTAAGTAATTTGGCCATAAAATCAATCTAAGTTCATGGATGACAAATTTTTTCATGCATTTAAACATTTAAGATCCATCTATCATCACAATTTGTAGGCCAAGAAAAATTATGACTCTAGGTAATGCGTTAGGCATCTCAAATATTATATTTACCTGAGTCATATTTGAATTCAATCCTTAAGGTCAAGTTTTGATCATTTTATCATTTAAGTGTGTGTGTGTGTGTGTGTATATATATATATATATACCTTAATTATTCATATTCCACTAGATGTATAATTATCATGAAACCTAGTGTGGAATAGATGAGTCAAGCTAAGAGATATAATTTTATAAGCATGCTTAACTAAGATGAACAAAAATATGAACAATATTCATTAAGCACAAGTTCATCAAATTTTCAAATATATCCACAAATCCTTGAGATAATTCTCAAAACAATATTTAAGCATTCATTGAAAGTATATTTCAAGATTATTTTAAGATTTATGCAATTCATGAATGTCTTCAACAAGAAACTGACTTTGTTCTTGTGAGTTCAATGAAAAGATTATTAATTGTTGAAAATAATACCAAATGTTGAAGTTGAGGCATGATATCAATGAAAAATGATTATTCAAATTGAAAAGATTATCAAAAAGAAGTTAAAAACAATGAATTTTAAGTTGAGAAGAAAGAAGGTATCAAGAAAATTAAGAAAACTTCTCAATTTTTGCTTAAAAGTCCAGAAATAGGCATATTTTGCGAAGAGGGATCGATCCCAAGAGCAAAGAGATCGATCCTTAAATTCCAGAATGCAATTTTCTACATTTTTGTCCAAGGGGATCGATCCTTTATGTGAAGGGATCGATCCCTCATCCATTTTCTGTAGATTTTTGACAGAAAATTCAACTTTTGATGTGCCAAAACTTCGTTTTTGAGTATTTTAAGTCAAAGTAAAGGTTTAAACATTTGTGTAACATGATTTTGGACTTGTATGAATGAAAAATATGAATTAAAAACCATTTAACAATAGATTTTGCAATTTTGGAAGGATTTTCACTAATAAATGCATTTTTGGTTACAAATGAGATCATTTTAAGAGTTATGCATATTTTTGGTAACCAATAAGTTTGAAAACATGAATATGCCAAAACAAATTTGTTCACATAGATTTTTAGCACATATATCATCAAATCATCCAACTTGTGAACATCATGCCATGATTTCTAACATGCGTATTTCTCATTTATGCTCATGACATGACATTTTGCATGAATGACATATTTGACATTTTAGAGCAAGAGAATATATTCTCAACACATAGCATACTTGCTTAAATTCCAGAAATTATTTCAAAATCATTTAAACATGTTTTTCATTCAATCATTCAATGCCTCAAGAACTGTCACATCCCATGACTACATTATTTCACGTTTTTTCACACATTTTATATGGTTGGGCTGTCTATGATGCCTTTACACATTGTTCATCTACAACAGTAAACCGTTTAGACATTATTTATTTATTGTCAATTAATATTCCCAACTTTAAGATGTTAGTTTACATCCCCTGAAATTATATTTACAACAAGTAGTATTGTACGAATATGTCTGAATGTACAAATGTAAACATGATACCTCAAGAATCCATCATACGATACTCCGAGCTACTCAAGCGTAGTTAAGCCATGGTTTGATGCTTCAGCTATTCTTTACATCAAATCTGTGATGATGAAAGTAAAGGAGTGAGAAAAACCACGACTCAGTAAGAGAATTGAATGCAAATCTTGATACCTCGAAGACTATATGCAGTAAAATCTTTTAGTTCTATATATAAACTGGCACACTACCAGGGAAATGATACTATAGTCAGTCGGGAATTCCAAATGGAGCATTGAAGGTATTTTGAAATACCTGTCTTGTCCCGAAAACCCAAAGCGACTATAGAGGGTAGGAATTTATTTAAATATAAAGATCATTAAATATTTACTGCATATAAAATGTCCTATGATTAATTAAAATCATTTAGTAAATCATATGAACCCCCCTAGAAATTTATTTTGATTTCCACCATTGAAATCAAATCATTTTAAATACAAATAGCAGTAAAATACACTGTTCACATATTTCACAAATCAATGATAAAGCATCACAATAACAATATATTTCCATATTTCTCATCAAATCCAAACATGTGGAATAATAGTGGAGACCAGGCACACTCTAATAATATCATGCTATAAGTCTCGTAGGGAATAATAGAGTGCACGTGAGATCCTTGTAGGGACAGTATGATAAACACATGAGATCTATAGCCATAGTCTATAAGTGTCCTCGATCGTACACTGAGCGGGTGATGCCAAGACCGCTGAAGACGGCTCAATGTTAACAGCACAATACATGAGAAGGTACACATGAACACGTGAGCATGATATGTGGCCTAATAGTCTCAAAACAGTATATGTGAAATCTTGTTACTTTTATGGAATTAAGTAAAATCAATAACATCTATCAAAAAATCCATAAAGGTATAAAACATAGTATCGTACGGTGAAAACAGTTTATAAAATAATTTCACTGTGAAATAAAATTCTCAAAACTGTACCTTTTCACCATAGTACACATATACACATGTTTCCACATTTTCCTGTTTAACAATTGAAATTCTTAATTTTTGGAAATCAGCTTCCAATATTTTCATAATTTATGGAAAAATAAAAATATTTATTTTTCAAATTTAATAATAATTTCACCAACACATTTCACGCTATAAAACACGTGCAGAGACATTTTAATCTCAAAACAATAATTTCACAGTGATGAAGCTTTTATGGAAATCATTACATGTGATAGAATTTATTTTATCTATAAAGGAAAACCATAAATAGAATAGTGAATGTCATCCTGAAAATAATTATAAAATATTTACTATTCACCATTTCACTTTACCAATCACACCTTTCACTATAAAACACGTAGGATGAATTTTCAATAGTGAAACCTTTACCGAAATCGGTATCATGAATATTTAATCACTACTTTTCGGTAATTCCACCATTTCTGAAAAATAATCAATTTACCACTTTTGAGGCTAGGATAAACACCAATGATGTACTAAAATATTTAATAATATTTTTGGAAATATCTTTAGTAAATATCGGTAGCATAACGGCTACCAGAGTCCTAGCTTCCCTGCACTTTCAAACATAGTCTCAACATCCAGAAACCACAATTTCGTAGCATTTCAAGGCAATTCAATATCCGATAAATCTTATAAAATTCATAGCATGAAAACTATGCATTCGGATATCCCTACAAATTTACACACGCATCCCTTACCTGTTTCATGGTGTCGAATTTCTCGATGTCGTCACACGAAATCCTTAATTCCCGGCTGTAAAATAATTTTATCAAAATTTATTAATAATTTTCCTCTAAATTTTAAGCCACTAACTTCCATAAACTGCAGCCACTAATGTCATAATATACGCACACTCAGTATAATTTATACTGGTGCTAAAGCTCAACTTCCCCATTTTAACTTCTTTTTTGGTTCTAATTCCACCAGTATTTCTCTTTTAATTTCTATAGTTATTTTCGATCATTAAATCAAAATTTCAGCATATCCTCATATTCAAGGATGCCATGGCCGAAATCCCCATTGTGTGCCATCTTTGATTTTTCAATCTTTTTCCATGATTTATTGTTTCCCTCTTTTAAATTCTTAGTCATCTTATCATTTCTTACTATTTTTCTGCAAGAAACCGTAGAGTACTCCTCTTTCTCATGTCAACCGAAATTCTTCTTAAATGGCAAATTTTGATTTTTCCACCATTTCATAAATTTTTGCTCTTTATTCATCTTATTCCATCTCAAGCTATTATTTCTTATCATTTTCATGTAAGAAATGCATGTATTCCATGAAATCACAATTCCACCGTAACCCACCAGAATGGCAGATTTTTATTGAGCTAATATTATGGAAAATTAACTTCATAATATTTCCCTACACCTTAGATTAAGCTAGAACACAACTTTGTATTTTATTAAAACAACAAAATTAACATTTCCTTACCTTAACCGAATGGTTGTAGCTCCTTTTTCTCCTTGTTTCTTTCACGTTAGTCTCCTTTTTTCTTGGCCCTAAGATGGTTTTAAGGTGGTGTAAGGCTATGGAGGAGGTTGGATGATTAAATAGCATGAAGATAGAATTTTACTAAGTAATTCATGGAAGAACGGAAGTAAAACAGAGCAAGACTGAGCAGCAGAGTGGAGTCAGCAAGAAAAGAAGAAACTTGGCTGAAGTTTACTTCCATTTAGTCTTCTTTTGTATCATATTAGCCAATAAGATTTTGCCACCTAGCTTCCTATTCTTTTTCTTCATAATTTCCTGTCTTGTAGCTCATTAAATTGTGAAGAAAGTTACAGCCAAAAGGAACGGCAGTGAGGACTTCTTGCGGCACGTTTCTTGACTCATGTTGCCTCTTTTGGTAGGCTTCAACCAATAGAATAAATCCCATGTAAAATATTGAATTTCTCTTCTTTTAAGTATCAATTATATGGCATTTTATACTATAAAACTTTCAGTTCAATTTCCTTTAAGTGGATCCAGCTAAGTAACAAGACAACAGAAATGGTGAGTGGCGTGAAAGCCATTATGTTGATCGGTTTAACTTGTTTTCCCCCTCTTCTATATATTTCAGCCAATCAAAAATTATCACATGTCAAGCTAATCTTCCTCCTTCCTTTAAATATGATTTATTTGTATTCTTTTACACCATAAAATTTTGCATTTCAATGGCCTTTAAATGGATGAAACCGTGTAGCATAAGAGCAGCAAGAATGGCGTGCAATCCAAAATTTTCTTCATGTTTTTGGCCTTTATTCCCCTTCTTTATATGTATTTTATGCCATGAAATAACACTTCCATTCAAAATTTTTTGATTTATTTTCTTCCTTTATTCTATACTATTAATTCATCCTTTAATATTTATTTCACCTCTTATACACCATATTTAGAAATCATAAATCCAATAAATCCAAAATCCAAAGTGGAAATCTACATTCAATATTTATTTAATTTCACAAATTAATTTACTTCTACTATCAAGAATTTATGAAAATATGGTGTACAATATTCTAAAATCGGGTCTCACATTTTCTCCCCACCTTAGAAAATTTGGTCCTCCAAATTTCACCTGGACCTATCATCGAAAATTTCTGGATACTTCTCACATAATCTAAGATCTCGAAAGGTTCAGTGTATCGAGGACTCAGCTTTCCTTCTTACCGAATCTCATTATATCTTTATGGGGTGAGATCTTCAAAATATATTATCACCCGTACATCTCGGGAATCTGCTCAACCCTGTAGGAAGCTAAGGACTTATGGTCTCCCACTTTTTCCCATGCTATCGTGGATCGATATCGTCTGCCATATATAGTTTCGTAAGATGCCATGCCTGTTGGATTATGCCCTTAGAACCATTCATTAGATGATTGACTTTGGCATTTTTATGTATCATGACATTTTATTTATTATAGCTCATTATTATATTTGTCTTATAACTGCGTAATGTAATCTTATATGATAATGTCCTTAGAATAGTAATAACACACTATTCTTAAAATATCCCTAGTCAAGTATTATTGTGAACAAGGATAACAATGTACGATAAGATTAGTATGTGGTTGACTGATGACCATTGTCATGGATATAGGATATCAAGTCATCACATAGGTACATGTTAGAGAACTATGTACTGGATCGACCCTCCATGAGAACGCTACATGGATTGTTATATGAGTGTCATAAACGATTCTCATAGTGATGATGGTGTATGTGATCCTTTGACTTGAGATCATCAGAGATCCCAACATAGAGAATTGCATACTTTAATGCTGCTAGATGTCATTCGTAACAGGATGGACTATAAAGGTAGTAATTGGGTATGCCTTGATCTATGTAGAGGGATGTTGAGTGATCAAGATAAGATTTATCCATCTTATATAACAAGAGTAATGTCTTGGGCCCTTTGATAGAGTGAGACTAAGAAATGCATGGCCGTGCTCGAATAAGTCAATATGAGATATTGATTTTATTTGTTTAATTAGTTTACTCAGGAATCAAGAAACGCTGATTAGACTATACAAGTGTGACACATTCCATGACTTGTGTCTAATCAAGACATCAAAGGATAAAGGGATTAGACTACACGGTAACATCTATCACAAGTAAGGTTATGTCGAGTCATTGACATTCTCGATGATGTGTTGCTAGATACCGCTCATTGCCTGTGACAATTTTTTTTGTCATTGCCATTGTTTTGAGAACCTATTGGGTCGCACACTTAGAACAGATCAATGAGGAGCTTAATTAATCCTATTCTGAATTGGATTAAGGATATATCTAATCCTATTCTGAATTGGATTAAGGATATAGTTAATCCTATTCTAAGTAGGATTAGAGTTTTGTTTGGCAGTAAATTTTAGGGTAAAATTTACTGCCTATAAAAGGATGTTTTTCTAAAACAGAGTCGCATAATTAAAAAAAACAGAAAAAGTATTCTTTTAATCGAAGCTAGCAATTCGATTATAAGGAATCAAAAACGCTCTTTAAGGCTTCTAATCGTGAGACGTTCAAGAGTCGTGAGATCCATTCGTGTGGATACCATAGAGGCAGGAACGAAAAGTTGTTGCTTGTGACTCGACCAATGACAGAAATCAAAGAAAACATTAGGTAAAATCTTGAAACCCTAATCAGGCAACTCTCTGAATCGATCCTGGTGGAGGCCGAATGATTTAAATTCCGTTGCGTGTTTATTTCGATTTCCTTCACTGGCATCAGAGCCAGATTCGGAGTCCCTGATTTGTTTTGATAAGAGCATGATCTCTGGTTACTTTCTGTTTATGATTACATGCAATCGGTTTAATGAGATTAATACGGATTAGAATGTATATGATATATTCAGAGGCTAGAAATCGAATTGTTGAAATTATATATATGATATATATATCAATTTCGATTCAACTTATATGTGAGATATAATCTGTGATGCGAATTATTAATGGCGGTTTCTGTTATGCATAAACGTTATGGAAGAAACAGAATAATGTCGAAAGTGTATAAAGATTGAAACACTTTTAGATAAGAGTTCTGATGCTACTAAAATTATAATCAGTATGAGATACTGCCTGGAACATCCTGATAAGATTAGGACACTTCCGGATAAGGGGCGTTGGCAATGTCAATACTGGCCACCATTGGGAACCCCGCAGTCGGGTCATAATTCTTTTCAAATGTGCCTCATTAATAAAACTAAAAGTTAAAATTGCATTACACTTGTTTGTATAACACGGTGGTTGTTGTTTGAGCATGGTGCATAGTTATAGCCCTAGCCCAATATGATTGTATTTTGGTGGTTGTAAATTTTAATAAATACGACCTGCATGTCGTGCTTTGTTCTTGAAATTCTAGTTGTACATTCTTTTTTATCTTACTCCCCTTGAATGTAACTCGAGGTTTCTCTTAAACTATGTAATTGTAACGTAGTATAGGGTTAGAATTTAGCTAAGTATGAGTTGATGGTGATCAACACTAATGGAGCTGACAACCATGCAAAGGATGACCAAAGAGGCACTTGGAGAAGATGCTATTACCCTTAGGTTAACCCTTAGGGTTTCTCATTGGCTTGGGAAATCCATTTAGTTTGGGCTATAACTATGTCACCTTTATTTTATTGCTTAATTGCATGAGATGCATGGTTTATTTTGTACGTTTATGATATGAAAAATCATATGATAATTTTAGAAAAGTAACATTGGTGAGATCTTATTCAATAAACTAACAAAATCCCTCAAATTAAATTAAGTCAATAATAGATGCCTACCAATGAATAGCACTCGTCAAGGCTAGAATCGATTTTGTTATGTTTGCCAAAGCAAAATATCATATCTATCTTAGTAAGACGCGATGGGATAATAGTGATATCCAAAGGCTATAAATTGGGTTGACTTAACTAGATTTCCTCAATAGGATTGGGAATTTAGAGGCATAAAGTTGGGCTTCCATTCATGAGATGAATTAGAACAAGTGTTGTTCACCCAACTATCCAAGAGTTACATGAGATGTAATTGGTAAGTGTTGCCTACCTAAATAGCCAAATCTTGGACGATTAGCCAAAGCTAACTCTAGATAAGGTGAAATATGGATCTTAGCCCACTAGAGAAATTATGTGATAATTTTTCCGAATTAATAGTGAGGGTTGTTGATTCGATAAAAATAGTGGGAGCATCATTTAATAAATATTTAATTAAATGAATGCATTCATGATACTTATATTTTGCATATTTTTGTTGTAGATTACCATGGCATCAAACACAAATAACACACTTTCACTGCGATCTGTCCTTGAGAAGGACAAGTTGAATGGGACAAACTTCCTGGATTGGTACAGGAACCTGAGGATAGTCCTCAAGTAAGAAAAGAAGTTGTATGTCCTTGAGATTCCCTTACCTGAGGAACCACCCTCTAATGCTCCAAGGGCAGAAAGAGATGCTTATAAGAAGCATCAAGATGATGCATTGGAAGTTAGTTGCCTTATGCTTGCCTTCATGAATCCTGAGCTTTAAAAGCAACATGAGGAAATGGATGCGTTCGATATGATCGAGCATCTCAAGCAACTCTATCAAGAGGAAGCTAGGCAAGAAAGGTACAATGTCTCTAAGGCATTGTTTCAGTGTAGGATGGCAGAGGGGACTCCCGTTGGTACTCATGTGCTCAAGATGATTGGGTACATTGAAAACCTTGAAAGATTGGGATTTCCTTTGGGCCAAGAGTTGGCCATTGATGTGATTATGCAATCGTTGCCAGACAGCTACAGTCAGTTTGTTGTTAATTACAACATGAATGAAATTGACAAGACTCTGCCACAGTTACTTAGCATGTTGAAAACAGCTGAATCCAACATGAAAAAGGCTAAGCCCAAAGATGTCTTAATAGTTAAGAAAGCTAAGGGTAGGGCTAATGCAAAGGGCAAGAAAAAAAGGTAATAAAGCCAATGGCAAGTTCAAGCCCAATGATACTGCACTGAAGCCTAAAGGTGGGGTTGTCAAAGAAGGGAAATGCTTCCATTGCGATGAGACCGGACATTGGAAGAGGAACTGCAACAAATACCTGGAAGAGCTAAAGAAGAAGAGAGGAAGTGAGAATTCCACTTCAGGTATTTATGTTATAGAAGTTAATCTATCTACTTCTTCATCATGGGTATTAGATACTGGATGTGGTTCTCACATTTGTGTAAATGTGCAGGAACTCAAAAGGAGTAGATCGTTGACTAAGGGCAAGGTCGACCTACGAGTGGGAAATGGAGCAAGGGTTGCTGCATTACCTGTAGGAACTTATATTTTGACATTGCCCACAGGGCTTGTTTTAGAATTAGATGATTGTTATTATGTGCCTTCCATCATGAAAAACATTATTTCTATTTCTTGTTTGGACAAGAAGGGTTTTTCATTTATAATAAAGGACAACTGTTGCTCCATTTATTTAAATGATATCTTTTATGGTAGTGCACAACTAATTAATAGTCTTTACATTCTAAATCTTGATATGCCTATTTATAACATAAATGCTAAAAGGATTAAATCTAATGATCAAAATCCAACATATCTTTGGCATTGTCGCTTGGGACACATAAATGAGAATCGCATTTCCAAACTCCATAAAGATGGAATTTTGGACTCATTTGATTTTGAATCGTATGAGACATGTGAATCTTGTTTGATGGGTAAGATGACTAAAGCCCCTTTCAAAGGACATAGTGAAAGGGCAAGTGATTTATTGGGCTTAGTACATACAGATGTATGTGGACCTTTAAACACACAGGCCAGAGGTGGGTTTATGTACTTTATTACATTTACTGATGATTTCAGTAGATATGGCTATGTGTATCTTATGGGACACAAGTCAGAATCTTTTGAAAAGTTCAAAGAATTCAAGAATGAAGTACAAAACCAACTTGGCAAGAGCATTAAGGCACTTCGATCAGATCGAGGTGGTGAATACTTAAGCCAAGAATTTTATGACTATCTTAAAGAGTGTGGGATTGTCTCACAACTCACTCCTCCAGGTACACCACAATGGAATGGTGTATCTGAAAGGAGAAACCGAACTTTATTAGATATGGTTCGATCAATGATGAGTCATACAGATCTTCCAAAATCCTTTTGGGGACATGCACTAGAAACAGCTGCTTTTACACTGAACCGTGTTCCATCTAAATCGGTTCCAAAGATACCATATGAGATATGGACTGGTAAACGTCCCAGTATGTCTTTTATGAAGATTTGGGGTTGTGAGGCTTATGTAAGAAGTCAAGTCTCTAACAAACTTGCACCTAAATCTGATAAGTGCTATTTTGTGGGATATCCTAAACTAACTAAAGGATATTATTTTTACAATCCCACTGAGCGCAAAGTGTTTGTAGCTCGAACAGGTGTCTTTCTAGAAAGAGAATTCATTTCTAGAAGAACTAGTGGGAGAAAAGTAGACTTGAAGAAATTCAAGAGCTACAAGATAGCGCACCCGATGTTGAGATGGAGCCTGAGCAAGCACCATAAGTTGTTGTGGAACCAGAACCACAAGCTGTTGTGGAGCAACCGCCTGCTCAAGAGACACAAGCCTTGCGTAGATCAGTTAGAACACATCGTGAGCCACAGAGATATGGATTTCTAATGACTCAGAACCGTGATGTATTGCTCATGGACCAAGATGAGCCTACTACCTATCAAGAGGCTATTACAGGGCCAGACTCTGAGAAATGGCTTAAAGCCATGAGATCTGAGATGTAATCCATGTATGCCAACCAAGTTTGGACCTTGGTTGACTTACCCGAAAGGGTAAAACCTATAGGGTGTAAATGGGTTTTTAAGAAGAAAACCGACATAGAAGGAAATGTTCATACCTATAAAGGGCGATTGGTTGCTAAAGGTTTTAAACAAATTCATGGTATTGACTATGATGAAACTTTTTCACCAGTCGCGATGATCAAATCCATTAGGATCTTGCTTCTGATAGCTGCATACCATGATTATGAAATCTGGCAAATGGACGTCAAGACCGCTTTTCTTAATGGAAAGCTACTCGAGGATGTGTACGTGACACAACCTGAGGGTTTTGTTGATCCAAAAAATGCTGGAAAGGTTTGTAAGCTGCAACATTCTATTTATGGACTAAAGCAAGCTTCTCGAAGTTTGAATCTTCATTTTGATGATGCAATCAAAGAGTGTGGTTTCATCAAGAACGAAGATGAACCTTGTGTCTACAAGAAGGTCAGTGGGAGCACTATTGTCTTCTTGGTGTTGTATATGGATGACATACTACTCATTGGGAATGACATCCCTACCCTTCAGTCTGTAAAGACTTGGTTAGGGAATTGCTTTTCAATGAAGGACTTGGGCGAAGATACCTATGTACTAGGTATAAGGATCTATAGAGATAGATCAAGAAAATTAATTGGCCTAAGTCAAAGTGCATGCATAGATAAAGTGCTAAAGAGGTTTAGCATGCAGGATTCCAAGAAAGGATTCTTGCCTATGACACATGGCATTACTCTCTCAAAAGAATAGTGTCCTACAACAGAAGAAGAGAGAGAACGTATGAGTAAAGTTCCATATGCATCTGCTATTGGATCCATTATGTATGCCATGTTATGCACACGTCCCGATGTCTCGTATGCCTTGAGCATGACGAGTAGATATCAAGTTGATCTTGGTGAACGTCACTGGATCACTATCAAGAATATTCTTAAGTACTTGAGAAAGACTAAGGATACATTCTTGATATATGGAGGTGAGGAAGAGCTCATTGTAACAGGTTACACTGATGCTAGCTTTCAAACTGATAAAGATGACTATAGATCGCAGTTTGGTTATGTGTTTTGCCTTAATGGTGGTGCTGTGAGCTGGAAGAGTTCAAAGCAGGCGACAGTGGCCGATTCTACAACAGAGGCTGAGTATATAGCTACCTCTGAAGCTGCTAAGGAGGCTGTTTAGAATAGGAAGTTCATTACTAAGCTTGAAGTTGTTCCTAGCATTATAGATCCGATTGAGCTCTATTGTGACAACAATGCAGCCATCGCACAAGCTAAGGAACCTAGATCTCACCAACGATCCAAACATATACTATGGCGCTTCCATCTCATTCGAGATATCATAGAGAGAGGAGATGTGAGGATATGCAAAGTACCAATTGACGATAACATCGCCGACCCACTGACGAAGCCTTTGACGCAGCAGAGACATGATCGTCACACTAGGTCACTAGGTATTAGATACATGAGTGAATGGTCTTAGTGCAAGTGGGAGATTGTTGGATTATGCCCTTAGAACCATTCATTAGATGATTGACTTTGGCATTTTTATGTATCATGACATTTTATTTATTATAGCTCATTGTCGTAACGTCTAGGTCCGTGAACCTAACCGCTAGACTTTAAAATTCGAGGAGTCGCCACCAACCATTCAAACCTAAGGCGTGATTGGTCACTTATTCTTGTCTAGAGATAAGGCTTGGTCTACATTCAAAGAATCTAGGGTTTGGGAGTACGGTTACTTGTGGGGAAGGATTAGCACCCCTACAACGCCCATCCTAAAATGGTACCAACTAATTTTGTGATATCTTTAATAATTTTCAACTAAATGGTTTTTAATCTTGTTAAATTTAAATATTTAAATATTGGACAATTTCTAAGAAACTCTCCATCATGCTGGCGGAATTCCTTAAATTTCATCCTCACCTCAAGAGTATCCAAGAAATCCCATTCGTCTTTCTCGGAGAGGCTCCGTCGTCGGACTTGTCAAATCATTTATGAAATATCTTAATTTTATTTTCCATCTTTTATTCTTATTTTTATCTTATTTTTATTTCCTTTTTAATTATCCTTTATTTTTTATTTTATTTTTTATCTTTATTTTAATATTATTTATCTTTTGAAAATAAATGTCGATTATTCTTCTTGAAAATTTTCTTTAAATCTTCCATCATGCTGGCGAAATTTAAAGAAAACATCTAACCTAAGAATTTAAAAGTGTCAGCCATTCGTGACACCTTATAATTCCATCATCGGGATAACCTCCACTTATTCTCAATTTATTATTATACCTTTATTTTTTTAATCATTATTCCCTAATTTCTTATTAATATTTATGTTTATTTTATTTTTAATAGAGATTGACTATTAATATATATTTATGTTTTTAGAAATAAATATCGATTATTAATATTGAACACTTATCTTAAATCTTCCATCATGCTGGCAAAATCTAAGGTAAACATCCTCACCTAGGAATTTCCAAAATAGCAACCATTCGTGACACTTGGAATTCCATCCTTGGAATAATCTCAATCTATCTCTATATTTTATAATTTATTGAATTATTTTATTACTTATTATTTATAATTCTAACTATATTTCTCTAAGGGATCTTATTTTCTAAATTCAAATCCCATTATTTAACTAAATTCTAATTACACATGCAAACTAAATTAACACATTATAATATTCATCACGCAAGCAAATTACATCATACAAAATTACATACCATGCCAAATTATTTTAATAGATTATTAATATTATCACATAAATTCATATTACTTGAATTAAATTAAATTATTAAATCATTAAAACATTAAATTGACATGCAAGTCAAATTAATTAACATACCAATTATTACTAATCCAAATGGGAAGGATGACCTGAAGCTGGGTAACTAATGCAGTGGTGTAGTTGCGGATGGAGCGTTAGACGATGGCCCAAGGACGATCCGTTTTGGGGACAGCTTTGGAGCAATAACAATGGCTGCAGCAAGGAAAGTGGCTCGGGCGTGCGGCAACGTCAAACAGATCAGGCGTGAACGGCGTAGCAGCAAGCAGGCTATGGGACAGAGCAGTGATGAGAATTTGGAGCAGTGAGTGACTTCCGCCAGATAGATGGAAGTGCTCAGGTTGAGTGTTTGATTGTGAATTTGATTGTCTGTCCAAATCATGAGCCTTGATCCCTTTTTATAGTTCAAAAACTTGTTAGAGTCCTAATACAACTATACTTATTCTAATAATTATCTCCTATTTTATCTATTTTATTCTTATGTTAATCCTAATCTAATTCTATCAAATTTAATATTAATCCATATAATTATCCTAAAAAATCTAATTATCCTAATTATATAATCCTAAGATTAATTTTATTTTTATTTCTTTTTATCTTTTCTCTCTCTTTTTTTTATTCCTAAATCCTATTTTAATTTTAATTTTAATTTCCTAATTAATGTTAATTCTAAATCTAAAAATTCTAATTTAATTCTAGCCTAATTCTAAATTGTTAAATTAAAATACAAATGTCACCCAACCCAATTAATTATTTATACAAATTAAGACCCCGGACAAAATAGGGTGTCTACAGCTGCCCCTCTTTGTGCATTTGCTGTGAAACAGTAATTGCACAAAGACATAAACACCTATTTTGTCTGACTTCTCTTTTTTTTAAATTTTTTTATTTTTTCAAAAGCTCCCTCTAAATAGAAAGGCAGTCAAACTTTAAAATCTTGTCTAAAAAGCTCCTCCTAAACAGGCAGGCAGTCAAACTTTAAATCTTGTCCAAAAGCTCCTCCTAAACAGGCAGGCAGTCAAACTTTGAAAATCTTGTCTAAAAGCTCCTCCTAAACAGGCAGGCAGTCAAACTTTAAATCTTGTTCAAAAGCTCCTCCTAAACAGGCAGACAGTCAAACTTTAAAAATCTTGTCCAAAAATGCTCCTCCTAAACAGGTAGGCAGTCAAACTTTAAAATCTTGTCTTAAAAAGCTCTGATTTTTTTTTTGAAAATTTTAGGAAACTCATCTAAATTTTTCTTGTCAAAATTTGGAATCTTAGGAAACCCCTCTAAAATTCCTTTTCTTATTCAATTTTGAAATTTTGGGAAACCCCTCCAAAACTTCTTTTCTTTTCTAATTTTGAAATTTTAGGAAACCCCCTCTAAAATTCTTATCTTATCAAAATTTGGAATTTTAGGAAACCCCTCTAAAACTCCTTTTCTTGTCCAAAATTTGAAATTTTGGGAAACTCCTCCAAAACTTCTCTTATCTAATTTTTGAAATTTTAGGAAACCCCTCTAAAATTCCTTTTCTTGTCAAATTTTGAAATTTATGGGAAACCCCTCCAAAACTTCTTTTCTTGTCTTATTTTGAAATTTTAGGAAACTCCTCTAAAATTTCTTTTCTTGTCAAATTTTGAATTTTAGGAAACCCCTCTAAAATTTTCTTATTTGTCAAATTTTGAAATTTTGGGAAACTCCTCCAAAACTTTTTTTTTCTTGTCAAGTTTTGAAATTTTAGGAAACCCCTCTAAAATTTCTTTTTCTTGTCCAAAATTTGAAATCTTGGGAAACTCCTCCAAGACTTCTATCTTGTCTAATTTTTGAAATTTTAGGAAACCCCTCTAAAATTTCTTGTCTTGTTAAAATTTGAAATCTTGGGAAATTTATCTTATCCATGCAATTGCAACCTGTTTTATCCATGCAATGTCATTCATGTAAGCTATCTTATTCAAGCAATATCATTCATGCAATCTAGTCTATCCATGCAATGTTATTGATGCAATCAATTCTATCCATGTAATGCAGTCTGTTTTATCCATTCAATGTCATTCAAGCAATCTGTTTTATCTCTATGATGCAATCTACTCTATCGATGCAATGTTTTTTCGAAAAACATTTCAAGCTCAATTGTGGCAACAACAAGGTTATTCTTTATCAATCCATCTCATGCATTCTTCTCTTTCATATGTCCTCTTGTCCTTCTATTTCTTATTTCTTTCCTCATTTTCCTTCTTCCGTTTTTCTTGCCCAATGAAACTCTTGTCTTCGTGCCCTCTTTATCCTATCTTCTCCCTTGATTCTTCTTTTTATTTTCCTCTCTATCTGGTCACTCATTTACTCATTAAAATCTTTACTGAGACCTCATCATTCATTCTTTCTTATTCATTAGTTTTTCTTGATTTCCAATTTCCATTCATCCACAAGTTTCCTTTTCTTTCATTTTCCTAAATAATATAGGAGTCTTTCACATATTTTTGCCAAGCAAACATTCATTACCATTCTAATTTCAAGATCAATGCAACACAATTTCTCAATCCCTCAAGGTAAGGATATAGCAAAGAAATGATAAGTGAAATGAAGAGAGTGGTATTATTCAACATTTGGAAAGATTTAACAAGAAATTGTCAGGCTTAGAAGGAAAGTAGGCTTGAATGAAAAGTGAGAATTTTTAGGATTAAGTAATAGTATCCAAATAAAAACAATTCAAACAATTTTGATCAATGAATACAAAATTCCCTTCAAAGGTCCATTAATCTGATTATGTTGAGTTCATCAAAACATCCTCTTTGCCCCAATATCATTGACATCCAGCTTTTTTGGTATCTAAGTCGCCTTTTCAGGTTTTCAACTTAGATGCACTCCATTGATCCAAACCGCCCTTTTTGGGTTTTCGATCTGAATTCTCCTTTCATCTCTTTTTTTTTTCTTTTCCTTTTCCTTTTTTTTCTTTTTTTTTTCGTGAAATTTCTTTTGTTTGTTCTTGATTCTAATACATGCCCCAACAGCAAATATTTCTTCACACAATTTAATGCTCTCATGGATTCAAGACAATTTTTGGAATCCCATTACTTCCATCTAGACTAGATCTCTTTGTTTATCTTGATCTGCTTCTTCTAATTCCATCCAAAGGATCATCATCTCATAGTGTAAGTATGCCTTTATTCAACACATGATTCTTCAATGGGAGTACTCATATTTGATCAAAATAGACTTTTAAGGCACGTAACATAGGCTCAGGTGAGGGTTTATGAAAGAAAGGATAAAATAGGCCCAAAATAAGTGTTTCAGGGTTTATCAAACCAAGAATCATTTTTCATGAATCATTTAGGCCTTTTGCCCCATTTGCTTTTTCTCTCCTTTTTTTCATTTTAATGTGACTAGGGTTTTCACTTTCTTGATTCAAACCCTCTTTCCTTCTTCATTCTTTTTTCTTTTGTTCTTTTTTTTTTCACAAAATGTTTTTTTTTTACTTTGCCCCACTGATCTTTCATCTTCTATTCTCTTTGCCCCCCAATGTAGAGGGTGATTCTTGGTGGGTTATATCAAAAAGAATATAATAGGCTCAAAATGGGTAATCAATGGATAATTTTACTCACGCTTGAAAGGTAATGAAAGAAGGCCATTTCTCATCTCAATACAAGTATTCTCATTAAAGGTCATCTATTGAACAAAGACAAACTCATTAGAACTTCTTGTAGAGATTCACCTTTACTTGTAACATTCTATAGTTGAAGATTTTAGACAAATTTCTTCTATTCTCTTCTTGCTTGAACAATCTTGGCTAATTAGAAATCCATCCAACCAAACAAAGCAGTTCTTTCATAATTGAATTTTATACTCATTGCCATTATCATTTATCATGTTCATTATTTGGATACTTTCAAGCTTGGTAACAATGTTGAGAATATGGGTATTGGTGTTTTGCATAAAAGGACAAGAATGGAATGAGGAATTAAGAAATATGCATCTCACTAATCCTTTATTGAAAATGAAAATAAATGAAAGTTGGCCCAATACATAAAAGAATTCTTAATGCCTCTTGGGCTTAGCACTCCTACATTACTTAGAAACTGAAAGATTCTAAGAAAACCTAAGACAAATGAAAATGAAAAGAAAATCCATTACTCTTGGGTGGCATAAACAACTGGCATCTTATAAACAGTCCAATTTCCTAGCTCTGCATCTGAAGGGTACACAAACTGATCTGTGGAAGGTGGACGGTATAGGAGATGCAATTTTGATACCTTGAGTGCCACAATTAAGTTGAAATTATTTCATGTGATGATATGTTTATGCACAAAAATGAATGTATATGGAATGCATTTAGGTCTAGCAATCTCTTCTAACAATCGATGGTATATTCATTCTTACGATAAGACAAATGCAAACTTACGTGAATGATATGTTATGTGATGCAAAATCAAACACAACTATGCATGACTCAATGATACAGACAAACTCTTTTTTTTGTTTTTTTTTTTGAAAAATGGAAGAAAGAAAAACTACATTTTTTGAATTTTTTTTTTGTTGAAAAACAATGTAAAAAGGAGGAAGTAACTCTTATTCCTTCATGTGTCATATCTTGGGTTTTGAGTCTACACTTCCATCTAGTATGGTTCTACCTTAAGGTTAAGCCTTATGTTTCATTATATGTTGGGTTTGGATAATTCAAGGTCTAAAGGTTCCCAAATTATTCCTCACTGTCATCCACACAGGACTAGTAAGGCACCCCATCCTCACCCATCACAGGCTACAAACGGAAAGGTTCAATTTGAGTGAAAGTATTTCGCTAGCCATTGCGGAGGTTACCACCTCACGAGAGCGTAGTTACTATACTTCCTCCTAAAAAGGATGGAGCCCGGGTAGAAGGCTCATGCATGCTCATGCAAGTGATGTGTGTATATGAAGGAACAAGACTCCATTTTAAATGCCCCCCAATAAAGATAACATAACAAGCAATATATACAACAAGATAAAAAACATTTAATCAAAAATTCAAGATAATCACAAAATTTCCTATTGGCCTGACTCTCTAAAAGTCCCCAGTGGAGTCGCCAAACTGTCGTAAAGTCTAGGTCCGTGAACCTAACCGCTAGACTTTAAAATTCGAGGAGTCGCCACCAACCATTCAAACCTAAGGCGTGATTGGTCACTTATTCTTGTCTAGAGATAAGGCTTGGTCTACATTCAAAGAATCTAGGGTTTGGGAGTACGGTTACTTGTGGGGAAGGATTAGCACCCCTACAACGCCCATCCTAAAATGGTACCAACTAATTTTGTGATATCTTTAATAATTTTCAACTAAATGGTTTTTAATCTTGTTAAATTTAAATATTTAAATATTGGACAATTTCTAAGAAACTCTCCATCATGCTGGCGGAATTCCTTAAATTTCATCCTCACCTCAAGAGTATCCAAGAAATCCCATTCGTCTTTCTCGGAGAGGCTCCGTCGTCGGACTTGTCAAATCATTTATGAAATATCTTAATTTTATTTTCCATCTTTTATTCTTATTTTTATCTTATTTTTATTTCCTTTTTAATTATCCTTTATTTTTTATTTTATTTTTTATCTTTATTTTAATATTATTTATCTTTTGAAAATAAATGTCGATTATTCTTCTTGAAAATTTTCTTTAAATCTTCCATCATGCTGGCGAAATTTAAAGAAAACATCTAACCTAAGAATTTAAAAGTGTCAGCCATTCGTGACACCTTATAATTCCATCATCGGGATAACCTCCACTTATTCTCAATTTATTATTATACCTTTATTTTTTTAATCATTATTCCCTAATTTCTTATTAATATTTATGTTTATTTTATTTTTAATAGAGATTGACTATTAATATATATTTATGTTTTTAGAAATAAATATCGATTATTAATATTGAACACTTATCTTAAATCTTCCATCATGCTGGCAAAATCTAAGGTAAACATCCTCACCTAGGAATTTCCAAAATAGCAACCATTCGTGACACTTGGAATTCCATCCTTGGAATAATCTCAATCTATCTCTATATTTTATAATTTATTGAATTATTTTATTACTTATTATTTATAATTCTAACTATATTTCTCTAAGGGATCTTATTTTCTAAATTCAAATCCCATTATTTAACTAAATTCTAATTACACATGCAAACTAAATTAACACATTATAATATTCATCACGCAAGCAAATTACATCATACAAAATTACATACCATGCCAAATTATTTTAATAGATTATTAATATTATCACATAAATTCATATTACTTGAATTAAATTAAATTATTAAATCATTAAAACATTAAATTGACATGCAAGTCAAATTAATTAACATACCAATTATTACTAATCCAAATGGGAAGGATGACCTGAAGCTGGGTAACTAATGCAGTGGTGTAGTTGCGGATGGAGCGTTAGACGATGGCCCAAGGACGATCCGTTTTGGGGACAGCTTTGGAGCAATAACAATGGCTGCAGCAAGGAAAGTGGCTCGGGCGTGCGGCAACGTCAAACAGATCAGGCGTGAACGGCGTAGCAGCAAGCAGGCTATGGGACAGAGCAGTGATGAGAATTTGGAGCAGTGAGTGACTTCCGCCAGATAGATGGAAGTGCTCAGGTTGAGTGTTTGATTGTGAATTTGATTGTCTGTCCAAATCATGAGCCTTGATCCCTTTTTATAGTTCAAAAACTTGTTAGAGTCCTAATACAACTATACTTATTCTAATAATTATCTCCTATTTTATCTATTTTATTCTTATGTTAATCCTAATCTAATTCTATCAAATTTAATATTAATCCATATAATTATCCTAAAAAATCTAATTATCCTAATTATATAATCCTAAGATTAATTTTATTTTTATTTCTTTTTATCTTTTCTCTCTCTTTTTTTTATTCCTAAATCCTATTTTAATTTTAATTTTAATTTCCTAATTAATGTTAATTCTAAATCTAAAAATTCTAATTTAATTCTAGCCTAATTCTAAATTGTTAAATTAAAATACAAATGTCACCCAACCCAATTAATTATTTATACAAATTAAGACCCCGGACAAAATAGGGTGTCTACACTCATTATTATATTTGTCTTATAACTGCGTAATGTAATCTTATATGATAATGTCCTTAGAATAGTAATAACACACTATTCTTAAAATATCCCTAGTTAAGTATTATTGTGAACAATGATAACAATGTACGATAAGACTAGTATGTGGTTGACTGATGACCATTGTCATGGATATAGGATATCAAGTCATCACATAGGTACATGTTAGAGAACTATGTACTGGATCGACCCTCCATGAGAACGCTACATGGATTGTTATATGAGTGTCATAAGCGATTCTCATAGTGATGATGGTGCATGTGATCCTTTGACTTGAGATCATCAGAGATCCCAACATAGAGAATTGCATACTTTAATGCTGCTAGATGTCATTCGTAACAGGATGGACTATAAAGGTAGTAATTGGGTATGCCTTGATCTATGTAGAGGGATGTTGAGTGATCAAGATAGGATTTATCCCTCTTATATAACAAGAGTAATGTCTTGGGCCCTTTGATAGAGTGAGACTAAGAAATGCATGGCCGTGCTCGAATAAGTCAATATGAGTTATTGATTTTATTTGTTTAATTAGTCTACTCAGAAATCAAGAAACGTTGATTAGACTATACAAGTGTGACACATTCCATGACTTGTGTCTAATCAAGACATCAAAGGATAAAGGGATTAGACTACACGGTAACATCTATCACGAGTAAGGTTATGTCTAGTCATTGACATTCTCGTTACATGGGTAGCAATGATGTGTTGCTAGATACCGCTCATTGCCTGTGACAATTTTTTTTGTCATTGCCATTGTTTTGAGAACCTATTGGGTCGCACACTTAGAACGGATCAATGATGAGCTTAATTAATCCTATTCTGAATTGGATTAAGGATATATCTAATCCTATTCTGAATTGGATTAAGGATATAGTTAATCCTATTCTAAGTAGGATTAGAGTTCTGTTTGGCAGTAAATTTTAAGGTAAAATTTACTGCCTATAAAAGGATGTTTTTCTAAAACAGAGCCGCATAATTAAAAAAAAACAGAAAAAGTATTCTTTTAATCGAAGCTAGCAATTTGATTATAAGGAATCAAAAACGCTCTTTAAGGCTTCTGATCGTGAGATGTTCAAGAGTCGTGAGATCCGTTCGTGTGGATACCATAGAGGTAGGAACGAAACGTTGTTGCTTGTGACTTGACCAACGACAGAAATCAAAGAAAACGTTAGGTAAAATCTTGAAACCCTAATCAGGCAACTCTCCGAATCGATCCTGGTGGAGGCCGAATAATTTAAATTCCGCTGCGTGTTTGTTTTGGTTTCCTTCAATGCCGATAGTCACCTATTAGCTATTATTATAAGCAACTCTGTCAGGTTGAATGATCATCCCAAGAGCTTCTAAAATCAAGTGTACACGCTCACAACATATCCTCAAGCGTCTGTATCATACGCTCAGACTGTCTATTAGTCTACGGATGAAACGCGGTGCTAAAATCAATTGGGATCCCATGGCTTCCTGAAATCCCTTTCGAAAATGGGATGTGAAGTAGGACTCCCTATAAGATATAATGCTCGTTGGAACACCATGTACTCTCACTATCTCCTTGACATATAATTCGGCCCAAGCAATACTTGGATCAGTAGATTTCATAAACAAGAAATTGGGCAGACTTAGTTAATTTATTCACAATTATCCAGATAGCATTAGATCCTTTACGGGTTCTCCGAATTTCACTTAATTTAGGAAGTACCACCGATATAGGTATTTTTCTTCCTTATATAATTTATAACTCTCAATTAGTCTTGTCTTTAAGATGAGACTGCCAATATACTTTTACACTCGAAATTTCCTTTAAATCCCACATTTCCTCTTGCATAATCAATTTATACTCCCTGTAATTATTTATCATCTTTGAGAGTTAACAATTTTCATTTTCTCTTCATATAGTAGATAATTCACACTTTTTATCGGACATTATCTCATTTGGTGCCAAGTCGATAATAATTTTATGACTATCATTGAAACAATTTTAATCAATCGTATGTAATTGTCCCAGTTGCTTTTTAATTTCAGTGCACTCACTTTCCACATATCATTGAACGTATACACCAAGCGCTCAGCTATTTACATCTATAAGAAGCAATGCTGACAGTAAATTTGGAATCCTGAAGCCTTTTGCTATTTTCCAAGAGCATGTGGCAAATCAGGGATCCCAATCACATGTAACGCTCACTGGAACTTCACATACATTCTCACCATTTCACAGATATATATCGACTAGGGCACTCAAGAGATCAAGAAACTTGATGATGTGGAAGTGAATCAATTTGTCAATCAATCTATAGTCACTTCTATACAAGTATGATTCTTTCGGATTCTTTACTATCCCACAATAATCATTTAACAGTTTAGCTAAGGCTGCACTTCACTTGCAGACTTAAGATTAACCATTAATTACAATGCATAAGACAGTAGGTAATAATTTTCCCTGATTTCTCTTTTCATATTGAATTATCATTACATCCCTCACTATTATAGTATATGTAATATCACTCGATTAGAGGATGTACTATTTTTAAATTCAAATTCTGTAATTGAATTTATCAAAATACCAATTCGGTCTCCACATTAATTATGCAATTTCACAATTCCAATATATATATATATATATATCCATTTACATGACTAGTAGTAAATCATTGATTTGTTCCTCTGAGTATAACTAAATTTCATCTGTAAATCTGACTCGATTTTAAATCTAGCCATAATTGTATGATAGTCAGAAGAATCACATTCAATCTTAGATTTGGGAATTATTTCATAATTCCTGTTCCCTTATCACCATATGACTTGTCTTTTTATGCATTTTTATCCTTTCACATTTATCACTTCAGTTGCTTTTCCATATGGTATAGTACTCTTCCATTAAAACCTTTTAACATTTTTGAATACTATACTCACACATATTTATCCACTTCCATTTGATTTTCTCACATATATGTACCATATCAGTAAAGCAGCTGATTCCACAAACTCCTCGACAACTCCTTGTTCACTTTATCATTCGAGACCGCATATCTCTAATAGTGTTATGATTCAGTTAAACTCAAATTTATTAAGCTTAATAATAAAATTCTCAATTCCTAGAAGTTTGTGAAATCATTCAAGGGTGTTGCTTATATTATTCAAACGAGTTGGAATATATTCACATCGTAATCGTATGCTATTATACTTTACTGTATATGATCAAAATATATTATTCATTAAACTCACATACATCACAAATATTTCATTAACCTCATAGGTACCATCAAGAACTCGTTAAAATTATACCAAGTTCAGAACATTATCTTATAAACATCAATCTCCAGGCTTTTATCTGTTAACACCCTGTTCAGAGATCGATCTTACGAATTCCTTATACTCTCTCTAATGAGATCATTAGTGTTTCCTCTGAACACATATATACAATAAATTCTTTATCCACAATTTTTTGGAATAATTTCTTAAACTCTTTGAACTCTTTTATGTTCTCTGGTAAGAGTTTAGAAATGGAATTCATACTGTGAATTATGTCAATGATCTCTCAAATCTATTCTACTCTAGAAATTTATTTGAAGTTATTTTCAGTAACTTTTAAATCATAACCTCCTACCACCTTGGTTGTTTCGTCATTTACATCCTGTAATTTTACTTTAAAATCATATTCATTTAACAACTCAAGTTAGTTGTGATTCTTTTATAGTCACTTAACAGCTCTTATACACATTTCTTCATGTCTATATAGTATATCATCTTGTAAAGCATACCCCATAATATTCTGGTTCTATAATTATCTAATTTATTTCCTTAAGAAACAGAAAGAATATATATAGAACCAAAATCAGTAACATTGATATTGAATCATCAATACAAAATTCACCCTTTTAGTCACACTCAGTAAGTGTATCACTTTTCATAATATCTAATAATCTCTAATCAATATACCCCATATTTTCGTGTTTAATTCGGGTCCTAAAGAATCCATAACAGGGCTGACTATCTTGCGACCTCCCCCAGTATACACTACGGTCGCATTACTTATCGGAGTATAAGTGGGACTAATAGTAGGGACCGATACATGTAAACAATTCTTTACACCATCAGTTACTTTATTACCATCAATTAGTTCCATCTCAATTTAGTCATTTATAATTCAGAAGAATTACTTCCATATAGGGCATCTTCGTCATTTTCCACTTTATTTTCCCTCTTTAAGGTACATTCCAATAGGCGATCTTAAGATCTATTCAGTGGTGATATCTTATTCCACTCCAATATCATCATTTCAAGGTTTTAATTCGATTCAAACAGAGAAGTCCTGGTGAGGCCCTCACCGAGTTCCTCTTTATGCCATCTATTCAGTGGTGATATCTTATTCCACTCCAATATCATCATTTCAAGGTCTTAATTCGATTCAAATAGAGAAGTCCTGGTGAGGCCCTCACCGAGTTCCTCTTTGTGCCTTATCGAATAGATCTCTAATAAGACCATAAGATTACCTATTTCATGTAAAATTTCCGGGTTACAATCCCTTTAATAACCCTTGATTCGTAAACTTCCACACCATTTTAAACACTTAACCCAATTTACAGTCACTTGGTTCCTTTAAACATTTAGACTATACAGTACTACAGGGGATGTTAACATTTTTCAACGCTTTCTGTTCTAAAGGCATTAGCAGACATCAAGCCAACCTTACTTTGATACCATTATATATGTCACATCTTGTGACTACATTATTTCATGTTTTTTCACACATTTTATATGATTGGGCTGTCTGTGATGCCTTTACACATTGTTCATTTACAACAGTAAACCATTTAGACATTATTTATTTATTGTCAATTAATATTCTCAACTTTAAGATGTTAGTTTACATCCCTTGAAATTCTATTTACAACAACTAGTACTGTACGAATATGTCTGAATATACAAATGTAAACATGATACCTGTGGAATCCATCATACGATACTCTGAGCTACTCAAGCGTAGTTAAGTCATGGTCTGGTGCTTCAGCTATTCTTTATATCAAATCTGTGATGATAAAAGTAAAGGAGTGAGCAAAACTACGGCTCAGTAAGAGAATTGTATGCAACTCTTGATACCTCAAAGACTATATGCAGCAAAATCTTTTCGTTCTATATATAAACTGGCGCACTACCAGGGAAATGATACTATAGTTGGCCGAGAATTCCAGATGGAGCATGGAAGGTATTTTGAAATACCTGTCTTGTCCCGGAAACCCAGAGCGACTATAAGGAGTAGAAATTTATTTAAATATAAAGTTCATTAAATATTTACTGCATATAAAATGTCATATGATTAATTAAAATCATTTAGTAAATCATATGAACCCCACTAGAAATTTATTTTGATTTCCATCGTTGAAATCAAATCATTTTAAATGCATGTAGCAGTAAAATACACTGTTCACATATTTCACAAATAAGTAATAAAGCATCATAATAACAATATATTTTCATATTTCTCATCAAATCCAAACACGTGGAATAATAGTGGAGACCAGGCACACCCTAATAATATCATGCTATAAGTCCCGTAGGGAATAATAGGGTACACGTGAGATCCTTGTAGGGACAGTATAATAAATACATGAGATCTATGGCTATAGTCTATAAGTGTCCTCGGTCGTACACTGAGCGGGTGACATCGGGACCGCTGAAGACGGCTCAATGTCAACAGCACAACACATGAGATGGTACACATGAACACATGAGCATGATATGAGGCCTAATAGTCTCAAAACAGTATATTTGAAATCTCGTTACCTTTATGGAATTAAGTAAAATCAATAACATCTATCAGAAAATCCACAAAGGTACAAAACATAGTATCGTACGGTGAAAACAGTTTATAAAATAATTTCACTGTGAAATAAAATTCTCATAACTGTACCTTTTCACCGCAGTACACATATACACATGTTTCCACATTTTCCTTTTTAACATTTGAAATTCTTAATTTTTGGAAATCAGCTTCCAATATTTTCATAATTTATGGAAAAATAAAAATATTTATTTTTCAAATTTAATAATAATTTCACCAACACATTTCACGCTATAAAACACGTGTAGAGACATTTTAGTCTCAAAACAATAATTTCATAGTGATGAAGCTTTTATGGAAATCATTGCACGTGATAGAATTTATTTTATCCATAAAGGAAAACCATAAATAGAATAGTGAATGTCATCCTGAAAATAATTATAAAATATTCATTATTCACCATTTCACTTCACCAATCACACCTTTCACTATAAAACACGTGGGATGAATTTTCAGTAGTGAAACTTTTACCGAAATCGGTATCATGAATATTTAATCACTACTTTTCGGTAACTCCACCCTTTATGAAAAATAACCAATTTATCACTTTTGAGGCTAGGATAAACACCAATGATGTACTAAAATATTTAATAATGTTTTTGGAAATATCTTTAGTAAATTTCGGCAGCATAACGGCTACCAGAGTTCTAGCCTCCCTGCACTTTCAAACACAATCTCAATTGCCAGAAACCACAATTTCGTAGCATTTCAAGGCAAGTCAATATCCGATAAATCTTATAAAATTCATAGCATGAAAACTATGCATTCAGATATCCCTACAAATTCACGCATGCATCCCTTACCTGTCTCATGGTGTCAAATTTCTCGGTGTCGTCACACGAAATCCTTAATTCCCGGCTGCAAAATAATTTTATCAAAATTTATTAATAATTTTCCTCTAAATTTTAAGCCACTAACTTCCATAAAGGACAGCAACTAATGTCATAATATACGCACAATCAGTATAATTTAACTGGTGCTAAAGCTTAACTTCCTCATTTTAACTTCTTTTTCGGTTCTAATTCCACGAGTATTTCTCTTTTAATTTCTATAGTTATTTTCTATCATTAAATCAAAATTTCAGCATATCCTCATATTTAAGGATGTCATGGCCGAAATCCCCATTATGTGCCATCTTTGATTTTTCAATCTTTTTACATGATTTATTGTTTCCTTCTTTTAAATTCTTAGTCATCTTATCATTTCTTACTATTTTTCTACATGAAACCGTAGTGTACTCCTCTTTCTGATGTCAACCGAAATTCTTCTTAAATGGCAAATTTTGATTTTTCCACCATTTCATAAATTTTTGCTCTGTATTCATCTTATTCCATCTCAAGCTATTATTTCTTATCATTTTCATGTAAGAAATGCATGTATTCCATGAAATCAAAATTCCACCTTAACCCACCAAAATGGCAGATTTTTATTGAGCTAATATTATGGAAAATTAACTTCATAATATTTCCTACACCTTAGATTAAGCTAGAACACAAGTTTGTATTTTATTAAAACAACAAAATTAACATTTCCTTACCTTAACCAAATGGTTGTTGCTCCTTTTTCTCCTTGTTTCTTTCACGTCAGTCTCCTCTTTTCTTGGTCCTAAGATGGTTTTAGGTGGTGTAAGGGCTACGGAGGAGGTTAGATGATTAAATAGCATGAAGATGGAATTTTACTAAGTAATTCATGGAAGAACGGAAGCAAAACAGAGCAAGACTGAGCGGCAAAACAGAAAATCATTAGCAGCAGACTGGAGTCAGCAAGAAAAGAAGAAAATTGGCTGAAGTTTACTTCCATTTAGTCTTCTTTTGTATCATATTAGCCAATAAGACTTTGCCACCTAGCGAACGACAGTAAGGACTTCTTGCTGCACGTTTCTTGACACATGTTGCCTATTTTGGCAGGCTTCAACCAATAGAATAAATCCCATGTAAAATATTGAATTTCTCTTCCTTTAAGTTTCAATTATATGGCATTTTATACTATAAAACTTTCAATTCAATTTCCTTTAAGTGGATCTAGCTAAGAAACAAGACAGCAGAAATGGTGAGTGACGTGAAAGCTATTATGCTGATCGATTTAACTTGTTTTCCCCCTCTTCTATATATTTCAACCAATCAACAATTATCACATGTCAAGCTAATCTTCTTCCTTCCTTTAAATATGATTTATTTGTATTCTTTTGCACCATAAAATTTTGCATTTCAATGGCCTTTAAATGGATGAAACCGTGAAGCATAAGAGCAGCAAGAATGGCGTGCAATCCAAAATTTTCTGCACATTTTTGGCCTTTATTCTCCTTCTTTATATGTATTTTATGTCATGAAATAACACTTCCATTCAAAATTTTCTAATTTATTTTCTTCCTTTTTTCTATACTTTCAATTCATTCTTTAATATTTATTTCACCTCTTATACATCGTATTTAGAAATCATAAATCCAATAAATCCAAAATCCAAAGTGGAAATCTACATTCACTATTTATTTAATTTCACTAATTAATTTATTTCCACTATAAAGGATTTACGAAAATATGGTGTACAATATTCTAAAATCGGGTCTTACAAGAACTACCTGTCAAACAATCAAAAATCATTTATCATGCCTATTATTGATTCATTCAACTCATAAAGCATCAAAGATCATCAACAACCATATCATCAAGGCACAAAAAATTTAATCAAATAAAGATTTAAGAATTAGGGAATTAAGCTTACAAAACTCCTTTGCTTGAGAGTGCTTTGTCATGAATTGTTCAATCCACCTTGAGCCATTCTTTGAAGAATTGTTGTGACCTTGCTAAGGATGGATTCCCAAGCTCTTCCTCTTTTTCATTGGCACGAGCAAACTCCATGAGGATGTGTTGAGCATTCAAACTCTATTGTTCCATTGTAATTCCATGCTCTAACACTCCTACACCAAGCAATTTCAAACATGCTTTGGTACCCAAATTTTCTTGGGTCCATGAGAGTTAGTGCAAACAATTTTTGAGCCTTTAGGGATCCATTTCAAGCACAATTCATCATTATTTACAGCATGCTTTGACACCCATATTTTCCTAACAACTCTTCCTCTAAATGTAGTTTTTCTATATGTGCATGCTTGTGAGGTGTGACCAATTCTATTGCAAAGCGAGCATGTGAGTGATGTATCATGCATAGAATTTTTGCTCACTAGGAAATTCTTAAGATGAGTTTCTTTTTGTTTTGCATTATAGCCTAACCCATCTTTGTCAAAGAAAGCTCTTTGGGTCTCTAACATATGATCTAGCTTTTGTTGACCCATATAGAATCTAGAAAATGAATTATGCAAATTTAGCTTCTTTTTATTTACTTCATCGATTTCTAGATTTGTTTCTTCTAATTTCTTTTCTAATTCTAGCTTAGCCCTTAATAACGTACCATTCTTTATTTTTAATTTAGCAATGATTTTCTTATATTTAGAATTCATGCATTGAAATTCATTTGCTAAATCATTAAAGGCATTTGGTAGTTCATCAAATGTATAAATATTATCTTCACTAGAACTACAACTAACCTCATCATCACTAATAGCCATAAAGCATGAGTAGGCTACCTCATTATCAACGTTTTCCTCATCGTAGATATCACTATCGCTCCATGCAGCCACAAATGCTTTCTTCTTAGGCTTTCGATACTTTTCCTTCCCAAGTAAGGGGCAATCTAGCTTAGTGTGACCCAGTTCATTACATTCATAGCACATTAAGAGGTCTTTTTCTTTCCTACTTAACTCTCCTCTTATTACCCCTCTTCTTTGTTGTCTCTTATCATTCTCTTTCTCCTTCATTCTCATAAATCTATGCAATCTTTTGGCAAACATTGCCATTTCCTTTTCTTCCTCATTTCCAATCTCATCACTATCATCTATAATGCTCTCATAAGTGGAAGACTTAAGTGCTACCCCTACTTTCTTTGAAGGCTCTTCATTTCTTATTAATTTCATTTCATATGTAAGTAGAGAACCCATAAGCTCATCTAGAGACAAGGTATTTGGATCCTTAGACTCTTCTATTGCGGTTACCTTTGCCTCCCAAGATTTTGGCAAGCTATTCGAAATTTTCTTAACAATTTCTATATTAGAATAGGTCTTGCTTAATGCCTTAAGTCCATTGATTATGTCATTAAACCTAGTAAACATATCACTCATGGACTCATCTTCTTTCATCTTAAAAAGTTCATAATTATGTGTAATGGCTAATTTGTCCCATATTTGCTTGGCATTCTCACATAGGGAGACTTTATTATATTCATTTGGACATAATGCACAAAAGAGAGTGTGCATAGCCTTGGCATTCAATTGTGCCAATCTCATGTCATTTGTGTTTCACTCATCCTCACCTTTAGGGACATCTTTTCCATCAACTTTCTTCATTGGGATTTTAGGACCATTTACGATTACTCTTCACACTTCATAGTCATTTGATTGCACAAACAACATCATCCTAATTTTCCAATATGAGTAATTTTCTCTATTGAAGAATGGAGGTCTAACTAATGAGTGTCCCTCTTCTCCTAGGGGTGTGCCTACATTCAAGTGAGCCATTTATGATCATTTTACTCGATAGATGTTAATCTAAATCAATCTCGAGCCCAAGCTCTGATACTAATTGTTGGCTCGATAAGCTAAACCAAGAGGGGGTTGAATCGGTTCTTAGCTAACCTTATGTTCGTTTTTCGATTCTTCTAAATTCTCTAGCCTATATTGATGTTTTATAAGTTCTCTAGGCTACTCAAGTATGCAATATAGATTCAATACAATAAACACAAATATAATTACAGATAAGTAAAGAGAGTAAGGATAGAGAAATGTACGCAAGTTATTTATAGAGGTTCGGCAACCTTGCTTACTTCCTCTACCTTGAGATGCTCCCAAGGATTTTCCCAAATCCACTAAATTGAATTTGTCTTTACAATCTCTCTTTTTGTAGGCTCAATAGAAACCTCTCTCTTTTTCTAGGCTAAAGAGAAACCTCCCTCTTTTTCTAAGGCTTAAGAGAAACCTCCCTCTTTTTCTAAGGCTAAAGAGAAACCTCCCTTTTACAAGGTATGATTGTGTTTACAATGGGTGTAATCAAAGAAGACCTCTAGATAGACAAATGATTACAAGGATTAAGCACAAAGAAAAGCCTATACAATATTTGTGCTATGCTATACAAGGAATATGAGAGTGATGGAAGATGAAGAATTTCAAGCACTTGAGATGTTGTTGAGGCTTTGAATATGAGGAAAATGAAGAATGGAGTTGCTGAGTAGTTCCTCTTGCTTCCTTGAGCTTCCAAGCCTCTATTTATAGTCTCTTGGATGGTTTGTGAACGTTGTTTGGAGCCAAAATAGAAACTAGCCGTTATATCTCATAGAAACTAGTCGTTGGAGGCTTTCTGCCAGAAAGGGATCGATCCCTTCCCTTAGGGGATCGATCCCATGCTTCCTTTTCTCTTCCTGGGAGCATTCTGCCATTCTGGGATGGATCCCTCATCCTAGAGGATTGATCCCCCATGCTTTTCCTGCACTTTTCTAGGCTATTTTGGATTGGAAATGATGTAGACTTTGATTTTAATTCATCCCAAAACATTTATGAATTTTATGGGAGTTTTTCATGACTTTCTCAAATGAAAACATAGTGTAAAAACTTGTTAAGTAATTTTCTAAAGTTGTGTTCAATATGTTCTTGAGAAAATTACTTAATGAAGATATTCAAAATCATTTTGTAAAATGTTAAGACCAATAATAATATGCTATTAAATCATGGTCTTAAACTTTGATATGTAGACTTAAAGTGGTTTGAGAAAATCGTATGATTGTTAAAGCAAATTTACATTATGAGAGAAACATTAAAGCTTACTTAAGTTTTTGTCATTTCAAAATACATGTCAATTTAAAGCTAACAATCATCATTGTTATCAAAATCATACGATATGCGATACATATCGTATGATACAATTCGATTTACTACAAATTTGATACATATCGATACAAAGAATCAGTTTTATCATAAATCGGTAGCGTATCTATCGATACACAAATGAATCGATGCGTATCGTACAATACACCAATATACTTCGATACACTTTATAGTGAAATTGAGTCAAGCTCAATAAAAATTTGATCTGACCCAATTAACTAAAAATGCAATTTTAATAGTTTTTTTTATCTAAAAAACACTTAAAAACATATTCTCTATATAATTTAATTTTGAAATACTAAAAAAAATTATGCTTTTAGTTAGTAAATTAAAAATAAAAAATATATAGAAATATTATTTAAAAATATATACTATTAATGAATATGTTAAGGGTTTGAAAACAATCATACTCTTATTTTTTTATACAAATACTTTTTATTTTTGTCATATACTTACTTAATCCTATTAATATGTATAATATTTTTTATTTTTTATTTATCTTATATGTGTATATATTGTTTATAATTAATTTTAAAATTATTTACATACGATATGATATGATACTCGATATTCAATTTTTAAAAATAAAATTTTGATTCACGATACGTATCTCGATTTACTAATTATGATCATTATATTTGAAAAACTATTTTTAAGATAAATATATTTTAATTTAAAATAATAAAAATATTTTAAACTTGAATCATAAAAAAATAAAGAACGAAAAAGAATGAAAAAAAAACTGTTAATATTTAACAAAATCAATTTTTTTTAAAACATTAATATTAAAAAAATCGATTACTTTTTAACACTTCATTTCCATGGAGACCAAGCAAAGAAATTAACAAGTGAAAACAAAGTAAAAAAATACCTAATCTCTTCTTGGAATTCCAGAAAATCCCAGTTGTAGAGACAGGAGAAAACCCTTCCAAAGCTGCTGCATCTACTTTCTTCTCTACCTCTTTCTCCATTTCCAAATTAAATCAAACTAAAACAGAACTACTCAAGTCTTTCTTTCTTTCATTCTTTTTAAATCTTGAACACCCAAAAGCACAAAATAAGAAAGGGTATCTCCTTTTTTCTCAGTAGATTCTAGTTTAGATTTTGTTTTTGTTTTTGTTCCTGGACTACAAGGAAGAAGATAAATTATGGGTTGTCAACTGGAAGCAGAAAGGGATCATTTCTGATTGGTTAAGATTTGGAATTTGGGTGAAAGATTTTATGTCGGACTGTTGTTTCCTTGTTTTCCTTATGGGCCCCATGCCCTCCTTCGCTTCTGATTTCATGCAATTTTCCACTAGACGTGTTCATGAGTCAAATCGAGTTGGATATAAACCAGATTTAAGCAAAATATTAAGGTATACAATTTTATTAAGGTCGTTCAAATTTTAAAGTAATTCAATTTTAATTTATTAGTTTTAAAAATGGACATTTTGATTCAGAATAACAAATGATTTCGATATATATCAATCAATTACTAAGATTGAATTAATAATATCACATCTTTAAGTATTAACAATAAATTTTATTACTATTTATTATTTTTAAGTAACTTTTTAAAAAATTATTCTATGTAAGATTTTTATTTTTTAATACAAAAAAATGGTACTGTAGATATTTCATAAGTGACAAATGTTACATTAATAAATTTTTTTATAGTAACTTTAAAAATTAATTTTTTTGTACGGTCAAATTTATAATTTTAAACCTAAATATTCATTTCTTAAATTAATAGACTAGAGTTAAATTATAGTAAAATCTTGAGGACTTCAATGAAATTTACTATTTTTTTAACTTAAATTATTATTTAAAAATAATTAAGAGTAAGAATTGTAAACAACAATAAATTTTTTTCAAGGATTATTATCCTATTTATTGCCAGTGGAATTTTCTAATTCCACAAGCGGGTTAAGATAATGACACATGTCTCATTTTATTTATTATTTATTATTTAAATATTTTTAAAGGACACGTGTTATCATCATAGCTTCGCTTATAGAGTTAAAAAATTCTATTGGCGGTAGATAGGATAATGTTGGCTCTATAACAATACCGAGAGGGGGGTGAATCGGTTTTTAACTAACCTTAAGTTCGTTTTTCGGTTCTTCTAAACTCACTAGCCTATATTATCGTTTTCTAAGTTCTCTAGGCTATGCAAGCATACAATCCAAATTCAATACAATAAGCACAAATATAATTGCAACTAAATAAAGAGAGAAGGGAAAGAGAAATGTACGCAAACGATTTATAGAGATTCGACAACTTTGCCTACGTCCTCTACCTTGAGACGCTCCCAAAGATTTTCCCAAATTCACTAACTTGAATTTGTATTACAATCCCTCTTTTTGCAGGCACAAGAATAACCTCCCTCTTTTTCTAGGCTAAAAAGAAACCTCCATCTTTTTCTAAGACTAAAAAGAAGCCTCCCCTTTGCAAGGTGTGTTTGTGTTTACAAGGAATGTAATCAAAGAAAGGCCTATAGTTAGGCAAGTGATTACAATGATTAAGCACAAGGGAAATCCTATACAATGTTTGTGCTATGTTATACAAAGATGATGAGTATGATAGAATATGAAGACTTTGTAGCACTTGTGATTTTGATAAGCTTGAGGAAGATGTGAAAGATGTAGAAGATGAAGAAAGATGTTGCTTAGTTGTTCCTCCTACTTCCTTGAGCTTCCAAGCCTTTCTTATAGTCCCTTAGATGGTTTCTAAACGTTTGTAGGAGCCAAAACTGAATGAAGTCGTTGTATCTCACAAAAACTAGCTGTTGAAGTGTATTTTCGAGGTAGGGGATCGATCCTTGGACCTAGGGGATCGATCCCATGCTGCTTTGCAAGCTTCCAAGGCATTCTGTGAATAAAGGATTGATCCCTTCCCTTAGGGGATCGATCCCTCATGCTTTTCCTGCACATTTTTGAGTCATTTTGTGTTAGAAATGATGTGATCTTTGGTTTTAATTCCCCCCAAAACATTTATAAATTTTATGGGAGTTTTTCTTGACTTTCTCAAATGAAGACTTGTCCAAAAACTTATTAAGTAATTTTTTAAACTTGTGTTCAATATATTCTAGAGAAAATTACTTAATGAAAACATTCAAACTCATTTTGTAAAATATTAAGACCAATAAGAATATATAATTAAATCATGGTCTTAATGTTTGATACGAACACTTAAAATGGTTTGAGAGAATCATTTGTGATAAAGCAAATTTACAATATGGAAGAAACATTAAGGCTTACTTAAGTTTTTGTCATTTCAAAATACATATGTCAATTTAAAGCTAACAATCTCCCCTTTTTTGATATGACAAAACTTAAGGTAAATTTGCTTTGAAAATTCTTTGATGAAATACTCCCCCTTAAATAAAGCATGATTTTCAAAAGAATTTTCCAAATCAAAACCCATTATTTCTCCCCTTTTGTCATAGCAAAAAGAAGGGAAAAACAAATTAAAGCTCCCCCTAAAATTATGGCTTAAAGAAATGTAAGAACAAAGAAATATGCTCCATCCAACAAGAAACATGTTAGTACATGGGACTCATAGCACAAAGAAATAAGTAAATGTGCATAAAATGGTATGAAATATTTGTGCATGCAAAGAACATGACTTATGATCCTATACCAATTATTTATAAATAATTTTTGCTAGAAGTTCCTAATTGGTAAATAATGAAGCAAGTTGTTTATAAATTATCTACTAAGTCCTATAACTTGCTTATTTCAATATCAATTGTTCTCTAAGGTCCAACTAAGGTGCATGGCAATACATCATGATTATGAGCTGAAATTATATAACATATCATATACATGAGCTCATAAATCATTTTCAAGAAAGAGTGTGCATAGAATTGAATCATACATCAATTAATCACAAATTCTAGCACACAAGTGTCTCATGCAAAAGTGTCCTAAATGAATTCTTCTCTATTTGTCATTTTAATCTAAAGAGAGGGAGAAGAATTGGCAATTTAAAGCTCATACCAATTGTTACCAGTGGTTGACTTAAAAATGTTGCATGATGTTAATTGTTGTGTGTGGTGTACTCATGTCAAGTGAATAATCAAGTCAAACATGCAAGAACACAATCACACACCATCAAATAAGCATATGGATTAATTAAACGTTAGCGTCCTATCATAAAATATTAGTCCATATTCATATGCACAAATTTAATCATATGGAAGATTCAAGAATTTACATCATTCAACCATACACATTTTCTTCCATAGTCATAAGCATAAAGAATCCTATGCTCATTTTTCATTTAACGATTTTTACCAATTATGAGCAAGGAATAGTTCAAGATTGCCATATTAATCAAATTATAGTCATATCCCTAAGTGTTTTATCATTTAAGAGTACAAGGGGTATATGCTATATATTGAGTTTTAATTATTTATATTCCACTAAAAATATATCATGATGCCTAATGGGAAAATGTGAGTCAAGCTATGAGATAAAATCCTTTAAGCATGCTTGACTAAGATGAACAAAATAAATTAATATGTTTATCAATCACTAGTTCATCAAATTCTCAAATATATATACACAAATCATTGAAATAATTCTTGAAATAACGTTTAAGCATTCATTGAAAATAATTCAAGAATATTTCAAGATTTATGCATTTCATAAATGTCTTCAACAGGAAAAATGATTTTGCACTTGTAAGTTCAAGAAAATGATATTAATTGTTGAAAATCATACAAATTGTTAAAGTTAAGGCATGATATCAATGAAAAATGATTTTTCATATTGTAAAGATCATCAAAAAGAAGTTGTAAACAATGAATATTAAGCTTAGACAAAAGAAAGTGCCAAAATAACAAAAGATCCTCCAAAATTTTGGTTTAAAATGTGCAGGGAAGCCATTTTGCCTTGGAGGGATCGATCCCTAGAGGAGAGGGATCGATCCCTTATTTCCAGAATGCCATTTTCTACATTTTTGCCACAGGGGATTGATCTTGCATGTGAAGGGATCGATCTCTCATTCAATTTCTACAGAATTTTGACAGAAAATTCAACTTTTGAGGTGCCAAAACTTTGTTTTTAAGTATTTTAAGTCCAAGTAAAAGTTTAGACATTTGTGTAACATGATTTTGTACTTGTATGAATGAAAAATATCAATGAAAAACCATTTAACAATAGATTTGCAATTTTGGAAGAATTTGCACCATAAAATGCATTTATGGTCTCAAAAGAGGTCATTTTAAGAGTTATGCATATTTTGTCAAAACCAAGGCATTGGAAAACACAAATATGTCAAAACAAACTTGTTCACATAAATTTTAAGCACATATCATCAAATCACCATATTTGTGAACATTATGCTATAATTTTCATATGCATATTTCTCATTGATGCTCATGACATGGCATTTTACATGAATGACATATTTGACATTTTTAGAGCAAATAAATATATTATCAACACATCTCATACTTGCTCAAATCACACAATATCATTTCAAAATCTTTAAGAATGCTTTTCATTCAATCATTTAATGCATCAAGAACTATCCATCAAAAAATCATTTATCATGCCTTTTGTTCATTCATTTCACTCATAAAGCATCAAAGATCATCAACAACCATATCATCAAGGCACAAATAATTTAATCAAATAAAAATTTTAAGGAGTAAGAAATTAAGCTTACAATACTCTTTTGCTTGAGAGTGCTTTACCATGATTTGTTGAATCCACCTTTAGCCATTCTTTGAGAAAATGTTGTCACCTTGCTAAGGATGAATTTCTAAGATCTTGGTCATTTTTATTGGCACAAGCAAACTCCATGGAGGTGTGTAGAGCATTAAAACTCCATTGTTTCATTGAATTCTCATGCTCTAACACTCCTACATCAAACAAATTCAAGCATGTTTTAGTACCCAAATTTTCTTGGGTCTACGAGAGTTAGTGTAAACAATTTTTGATCCTTTAGGGACTCATTTTAATCATAGTTCATCATTATTTACAGCATGCTTTGGTACCCATATTTTTCTAACTCTCTTCCTCTAAATGTAGTTTTTCTATATGTGCATGCTTGTGAAGAGTGACCAATCCTATTGCAAAGTGAGCATATGAGAGATGTATCATGCATAGAGTTTTTGTTCACAAGAAAAATTCTTAAGATGATTTTCCTTTTTTATTTGAATTATAACCTAACCCATCTTTATCAAAGAAAGCTCTTTGGGTCTCAAGCATGTGATCTAATTTTTGTTGACCTATGTAAAACTTAAAAAATGAGTTATGCAAATTTGTATTCTTTTCATTTAACTCATTTATCTCTAAGTTTGCTTCTTCTAATTTCTTTTGGAATTCTAACTTAGCATTCAATAACTCATCATTTTCCATTTTTAATTTTGTAATCATTTTTTTGTATTTTGAGTTCATGCATTCAAATTCAGTAGCTAGCTCATCAAAAGCATTTTGTAAATCATCATAAGAATGGTCATTACATTTACTAGAGCTAGGTTTCTCCTTTTCATCCTCAATAGTGAAGGAGCTATGATTTGCTACTTTATGTACAATGTTTTCTAATTTCTTTTCTAGCTCTAATTTTACCTTGTTTAGTTCTTCATTTCTTGAACTAAGCTATTTAACTTTCCTCCAACTCAAATTTAGTATTTACCAAAATTTCATTTTCTTGTCTAAGTATATTTAACTTTTTCTTATATCTTGCATACATTGATTTATATTCATCACTTAACTCATTAAATGCATCTTGAAGCTTATCAAATGAATATTCTGCTAAAGTTTGTGAGCTAGTCTCAAAATCATCATCAAGCACCATCAAACGAGAGTTTTCTAAGGTGAATTGAGCCATTCTAAGGATCATTTAACTCTTAGGGGTTTAATCCTAACATAAGAGCCCAAGCTTTGATACCAATTGTTTGCTCTATAACAATACCGAAAGGGGAGTGAATCGGTTTTTAACTGTGAAATCCCCAATTTTCTGTAATTTTCCCTTAATTGTATAGTTTTCCAACTTGAATTAAAGGAATAAATGGGAATTTTCTGATATATATATGGTGTATGGGACATAAGAGGAATTAAGGCAATTGAATGGTCAAAGAATCAATGGTCAAAAGGGTCAATGGATGGTCAATGGCTGAGATAGGATGAGAGGAGATTAGAATGCATTTAATGCATTAAATGAGGCTTAATGACTCACCATAATCTTGCACCCCACGACACCAGCCCATCTTCCTTCTCCCTCTCGTTGCTTCCAATTTCCTCTAAATGTCCAAGCTTCTCACCTTAACAAACCACCATCTCATGCCATCGATTCGTTAAACTTCTCTAACGAAAAATGATCCTTGTCGATAGCTTAACCTATACCTTTAATACGAAAGGTTGAATCCAAGTGGTTAAGGAGATCTCAAAATCTTGAAAGTTGGTGAATAATAAAGGTAAGAGAAGAAATGGTTTTGGTTAATTTTATTGATGGTTTGAAATAGTATGGAGTTGGTAGAATAGGTTTATTGAAGTTTAAATTTGCCATGATGTTTACAGCTTGAAGAAGTGAAAAAAGGACAAGTGTTGGTGCAACCAACTTGTGGATTAATTGCTAATTGAGGTAAGGAATTTATGTAATGGACGTAGGGTGACTATGTCCGCATGTTTTAGTATGTTTTGATGTGATTTGGAAAGAAGTACAGCTGTTTTAATTTCAGGAAAAAGGGTACCATTTGGGTCCTACTCCTAGTACCAATTAGGCTAGGAGCAGCTGACTGCCTTAAGTAGCAGCCGACTGCCTAGAGACATCTAAAACGTCGTTTTTCGAAAATCGATGTAAACCAGTCGACTACCATGAGAGCCAGTCGACTGCCATTTTCCAGAAATCATTCTGTTTCAAACCAGTCGACTGCCAAGGGGAGCCAGTCGACTGCTATTTGTCCAGAAGCATTTTGTTTCAAAACCAGCCGACTGCCAAGGGGGCCAATCGACTGCTAATTCTCGAGAAACATTCTGTTTCAAAACCAGTCGACTGCCAACTGGGGCCAGTCGACTGCCCTATTTGTATTTTGAAAAAAATATAATAATTGAATTTCAAAAAGGGAAAGAAATTCAATAAGGCAAAACATGGGGTAGCAGTCGACTGCCATATATGACCAGTCGACTGCCTATTTGAAAGAAAGGTTTTGAGAACCTATTTTAAGAAAGGATATTCATACTTGTTTAAAACCTATATGAACAAGGTTTTTGGAGACTATAAATCTTTCAAAAGAGCATGCACATTATTTGTTACTTGTATTTGACTGAGGAGCTCTAGTCCAGCCCTCAGACCCGCAGTACGGCACCTGACTAGTGAAACTGTGGGATATAGACAATGGCCATGAGTCTTTTATTTGATTCGGCTTTGGGGAGGATCCCTGGCCCATACGTGGGTACGCCATTTATTTGATATCTTTCGGGATTATCCCTAACGGGATATATTTGCGATATCCTTATGAGATTTATCTATTGGATTATCCCTTACGGGATATATTTGCTGTATCCATTATCTCTCTGGATTATCCTTAAAGGATATATTTGCTGTATCCACGATGAGAATTACTTGGTGCATGAATCTATTGGATATAAATTGTCTCCCATCTATCTGAAAATATTTGTATTTGTCTACTTGATTTCACGTGATTTGAGATCCGTGGAAATACTTGAAAGCATGATTTACTTGTTTTGATATATTTGAAGAAATATAAGTACTATGCTTTATAATGATTTTACATGACATTATAGAGCTAAGCAGGAAAACTGCATATAGTGATGTAGTACGCTCTTTTACATGAGTTTCTTACTGAGCGTAAACTCACCCCTTTACAATTATTTTCATACAGATTACTTGAAGTAATTCCGCTCCGGATAGAGGAGCTCATTTCGGGATTTTTGAGATACTTTCGAAGCACGCTTCCTACTTATCCTTTGAAGGTATATTTAGTCGGCCGTTACTTCGGCTAATGTACAGTACAATGCTACAGTTTTGTATATGTTGGGGTTTAGGGTGTATGAATATTTGAGATCCTGATGTATATGGCACATGTTTATAACTGAAAAATTTTATGCATGTGAAAATGAATATTATACTCTGATAGAAATGCCTAAAGCATAAGAGTAAGGGAGATTGACATCGGATAAACTAGTCGATTTATTTGTTATTTGAGATAAAAGTTAGTTGTTATTTGGTTAGTGACGAGGACGTCACAGATTGGTATCAGAGCAGATTCGACTGAAGTTTGTCGATGTCAATAAGCTAGAATTGGAGTAATTCCCCAATGTACTGTACTAGCTTACTTGATTTTAAGTAGTATAACGGCTTAAGGTTATACTAAATGATGTTATTTGATCATAATCTTAACAGAATGAGTACTCGAAGGAGGGGTACTAGAAGAGGAAGAGGACAGGGTCGCACTGAAGAGCCCCCAGTTTCGTCTCCTCATCCATCTCCACCGCATAGCCCGAATACGAGGCTAGCTAAAATGGAGAAACATATGGAAAACATGTCCGCAATGTTCACCCAGTTTATGGCTAAATTTTCGGACGTGGCCGCTAGTGCACTGGCAGTTACCCCTACAGTACCTCTTACTTCTGTGGTACAACCCCCACCAGTTCCAGCTAATGAGAGGCGAGATCCTACAGCTTACTGCAGTGTGGCATTAATAAAGGAGTTTAAGAAGCTGGATCCGCCAAAGTTCAAAGGGGACAGTGATCCAGTAGCCGTGGAGAACTGGATGAAAGCAGTCACTAAGTCATTCGGATACATGGCTTGTACTGAGAAAGAGAAGATGGGATTAGCCGCCTATTTGCTAGTGGATGAGGCCGAGCCATGGTGGCAGGCTACTCAGACAGTATTAGAAGCTAAGTATCCAGAGGTGATGTGGGATAGATTTGTGGAAGCTTTTAATGAACAATATGTCCCACGTACTGCTCAGAGGAGGTTACAGGTTGAGTTTTTGAACTTGACTCAGGGAAGTATGACGGTTAGCCAATATGAGTCGAAGTTCATTACACTGAGTAGATTTGATCCTGAAGTACTGAGAAGAGAGGATCATAAGACCTACAAATTCATGGAGGGATTGAGACCTTCCATTAGGTCTAAGCTATATCCGTTGGATATCACTACTTATGGAGAGGCAGTCCGTAAGGCTCAATTATGTGAGCAGGACTATGAGTTTCATCAGGCAGACTTCCGAGCAAGGAATAAAGGTAAAGAACCTATGAAGCGGAAGTCAGATGAGAAGGCCTCGAGGGATAGATATCCATCCAGGAGGAATAGGCCTTATGACAGAGCTTCAATAGGTAAGCAAATCAATTATAAGAAAATATATTGTCTTCATTAATGGTTATATGGAATTATGATAAATATGGAGTTATGATGATTATGACACAGGAATTCCTAGATCCACCGGGATCAAAATAGGTGATGAAAGATCACAACATCCAGTTGGTAGTATCACTAGCTCACCGAGGAATACAATGCCGAGGTGTGTGCAATGCGGGAAATCTCATGGAACACAGCCTTGCCGGTTGGCAAGTGGGGCGTGCTATTGGTGTGGTGAACAGGGACATAGAATTAAAGATTGTCCCAAGATAAATCAGAGGGCACCCGAAGAGTCAGAAAAGACCCCTCAACCACAATCTAAGACCACACAACCCCAGCGTAAGGCCACAGCGGCAAAGAAAGGAAAGGCACCAGTGACTCAGGGAAGGGTATTTGCCATCGATAAAGAGTCCGCTGATGCTTCATCAAAGATGATTCAGGGTAAGATTTACCTTAATGATACATATGTCCTTGCTTTATTTGATCCAGGCTCTACGCACTCTTTTATTTCCCCTATGGCTACTAGGAAATTAAATGTTGAGCCTGAGCAGTTAGGAGGATTGCTACAAATAATTACTCCATTTAGAGAATCCCAAATGACATACATAGTGTATCGTAATTGTAAGCTACGGGTAGGAGAAAGAGAGTCAATAGCTGACCTAATCCTATTAAATATGTCTGGATTTGATGTTATATTAGGAATGGATTGGTTAGCTGAAAATCATGTGATGATAGATTGTCATGCTAAGAGTGTGATTTTCTCCTCTCCCGTTAGCTATGTTGTAAATTTTGCAAATATGTAATGCAAAAGCATAATTACTTGTTTGGTTTAATTGAGATTTAATTGATAGAACATAATTGTGATGTGAAGGGTTTGTAGCACACGTGGTAGACGTAGATCAGAAACGTCCCACACTTCACGAAATTCCAGTAGTTAAGGAATTTTTCGAAGTATTTCCGGATGATCTTCCAGGACTTCCTCCGGATAGGGAAGTAGAGTTCACTATAGAATTGGTGCCGGGGACTGAGCCTATATCAAGAGCTCCCTACCGGATGGCTTTGGTAGAATTGGAAGAACTTAAGAAGCAGCTTCAGGAGTTGCTAGACAAGGGATTCATACGACCCAGCGTATCCCCTTGGGGTGCTCTTGTGCTTTTTGTCAAGAAAAAGGACAATAGTATGAGGTTGTGCATTGACTACCGGTGGTTGAATAAAGTGACAATCAAGAATAAGTATCCTCTTCCCAGGATAGATGACCTCTCTGATCAGCTAAAGGGTGCACAAGTCTTTTCCAAGATAGACTTGAGATCGGGATATCATCAGTTGAAGATCCGAGATGAAGATATCCCTAAGACTGCATTCAGGACACGGTATGGCCATTATGAATTCTTGGTGATGCCGTTTGGGTTAACCAATGCACCCGCAGCATTCATGAACTTGATGAATGATGTGTTTAAGCAATACTTGGACCAGTTTGTCATTGTCTTCATCAATGACATCTTGGTGTACTCGAGGTCATGGAAAGAACATGAGCGGCATTTGAGTATTGTTTTGGAAACCCTCATAGATAAAGGATTGTATGCCAAGCTAAATAAATGTGAATTCTGGTTAAACCAAATCTCCTTTTTAGGTCATGTGATCAGTAAAGATGGAGTTTCAGTTGATCCATCAAAGATTGAAGTGGTGGTCCAATGGGAAAGACCGAAGACGGTAACGGAGATTAGGAGTTTCTTGGGTTTAGCTGGCTACTATAGAAGGTTTGTAGAGAGTTTCTCGAAGCTAGCTGCTCCATTGACGAGACTGACGCGCAAAGAGGTGAAGTATGAATGGAATGAAGCTTGTGAGCAAAGTTTCCAAGAGTTGAAGCGCAGGTTAACGACTGCACCTATTCTCACCATCCCTAGTGGTTCAGGTGGATTTGCAGTGTATAGTGATGCCTCAGGGCAAGGTTTGGGATGTGTTTTAATGCAACATGGTAAGGTAGTGGCATATGGTTCTAGACAGTTAAAGGACCATGAGAAGAACTACCCGACTCATGACTTGGAGTTAGCTGCAGTAGTGTTTGCCCTGAAGGTATGGAAGCATTACTTGTATGGTGAGAGATTTCAGATTTTTACGGATCATAAAAGTCTGAAATACTTGTTCTCCCAGAAGGAGTTGAACATGAGGCAAAGAAGGTGGCTAGAGCTTCTGAAGGATTATGATTGTGAGATCATGTACCACCCGGGGGAAGGCCAATGTGGTGGCGGATGCTCTGAGCCGGAAACATGTAAGTATGATAGCATATATGATGATAAAAGAACACGAACTGATTGAGCAGTTTGCAAGCCTCAGTTTAAGTGTTACATCTCTTGAGCAAGGTGGTATGATGGCTAGTTTGAGAATTGAGCCAGAATTGATGGACAGAATTCGGGCTGTTCAGAGAGAGGATGTCCAGTGTATGGAGGCTATAGAGAAAATTCAGTCGAGTATGACCTTAGAATTCCATATGAGTGAGGATGAAATTTTAAGGTTTAATAACCGTATATGTGTTCCTAAAGATAATGAATTAAGGAAGTTAATCTTGACGGAAGCACATTCCACTAAGTACACGTTACATCCAGGAAATACGAAGATGTATCACAATCTTCGCAAGGTATATTGGTGGAAAGGCATGAAGAGAGACATAGCAGATTTTGTAGCGAAATGTCTCACATGTCAACAAGTTAAGGTAGAGCACCAAAAGCCAGCGGGATTACTGCACCCTCTGCCTATACCTATGTGGAAATGGGAACACATTACGATGGACTTTATTATGGGATTGCCCAGAACCAAAAGGAATCATGATGGTATTTGGGTGATAGTGGATAGATTGACGAAGTCAGCTCACTTCCTACCTATGAAGTCTACATATACACTTAGCGCTTTGGCAGACTTATACATGAGAGAAGTCGTCAGACTACACGGTGTTCCAGTGAGCATCACATCGGATAGAGATTCCAGGTTTACTTCTCACTTTTGGGAACATTTTCAGGAAGCCATGGGATCTCAGCTGAATTTTAGCACAGCTTTTCATCCGCAGACTGATGGGCAGTCCGAGCACACTATTCAGACGCTCGAGGATATGTTGAAAGCATGTGCTTTGGATTTTAAAGGCTCATAGGACGACCATCTGCCATTGGCTGAGTTTGCTTATAATAATAGCTATCATGCAAGCATCGGGATGGCACCATACGAGGCTTTGTATGGAAGACGGTGTCGATCACCGATTGGGTGTGAAGAAGTGGGCGAGCGCAAGTTATTGACTCCAGATTTAGTCGAACTAGCCTATGAGAATGTTAAACTGATTTGTCAAAGACTTAAGACAGCTCAGAATCGACAAAAGAGCTATGCAGATGTTCGACGGAGGCCACTTGAGTTTTTGGTTGGAGACTATGTGTTTGTGAAAGTCTCTCCATCCAAAGGGATTATGAGATTTGGCCGACGAGGTAAATTAAGTCCTCGTTATATCGGACCATTTGAGATCCTAGATCGTGTTGGAGATGTGGCCTATAGGTTGGCACTAACTCCGAAGTTATCGGGAGTACATAATGTCTTTCATGTATCGATGCTTCGGAAGTATAATCCGGATCCATCTCATGTCATTGAATACGAACCCTTGGAGATTCAAGAAGACATGAGTTATGTGGAGAAACCGATTTGGATTTTGGATAGGAAAGATAAGGTGTTAAGATCAAAGACGATTCCATTGGTTAAAGTTCTTTGGCAACACCATACGACAGAAGAAGCTACTTGAGAACTAGAGAACTTGATGAGAGAGAGATACCCGGAATTGTTTTAAAACATAACCTTACTTGAATTTGGAGAACCAAATTCTCTAAGGTGGGGAGAATGTGAAATCCCCAATTTTTTGTAATTTTCCCTTAATTGTACAGTTTTCCAACTTGAATTAAAGGAATAAATGGGAATTTTCTGATATATATATGGTGTATGGGACATGAGAGGAATTAAGGCAATTGAATGGTCAAAGAATCAATGGTCAAAAGGGTCAATGGCTGGTCAATGGCTGAGATAGGATGAGAGGAGATTAGAATGCATTTAATGCATTAAATGAGGCTTAATGACTCACCATCATCTTGCACCCCACGACACCAGCCCATCTTCCTTCTCCCTCTCGTTGCTTCCAATTTCCTCTAAATGTCCAAGCTTCTCACCTTAACAAACCACCATCTCATGCCATCGATTCGTTAAACTTCTCTAACGAAAAATGATCCTTGTCGATAGCTTAACCTATACCTTTAATACGAAAGGTTGAATCCAAGTGGTTAAGGAGATCTCAAAATCTTGAAAGTTGGTGAATAACAAAGGTAAGAGAAGAAATGGTTTTGGTTAATTTTATTGATGGTTTGAAATAGTATGGAGTTGGTAGAATAGGTTTATTGAAGTTTAAATTTGCCATGATGTTTACAGCTTGAAGAAGTGGAAAAAGGACAAGTGTTGGTGCAACCAACTTGTGGATTAATTGCTAATTGAGGTAAGGAATTTATGTAATAGACGTAGGGTGACTATGTCCGCATGTTTTAGTATGTTTTGATGTGATTTGGAAAGAAGTACAGCTGTTTTAATTTCAGGAAAAAGGGTACCATTTGGGTCCTACTCCTAGTACCAATTAGGCTAGGAGCAGCCGACTGCCTTAAGTAGCAGCCGACTGCCTAGAGACATCTAAAACGCCGTTTTTCGAAAATCGATGTAAACCAGTCGACTGCCATTTTCTAGAAATCATTCTGTTTCAAACCAGTCGACTGCCAGGGGGAGCCAGTCGACTGCTATTTGTCCAGAAGCATTCTATTTCAAAACCAGCCGACTGCCAAGGGGGCCAGTCGACTGCTAATTCTCGGGAAACATTCTGTTTCAAAACCAGTCGACTGCCCTATTTGTATTTTGAAAAAAATATAATAATTGAATTTCAAAAAGTGAAAGAAATTCAATAAGGCAAAACATGGGGTAGCAGTCGACTGCCATATATGACCAGTCGACTGCCTATTTGAAAGAAAGATTTTGAGAACTTGTTTTAAGAAAGGATATTCATACTTGTTTAAAACCTATATGAACAAGGTTTTTGGAGACTATAAATCTCTCAAAAGAGCATGCACATTATTTGTTACTTGTATTTGACTGAGAAGCTCTAGTCCAGCCCTCAGACCCGCAGTACGGCACCTGACTAGTGAAACTGTGGGATATAGACAATGGCCATGAGTCTTTTATTTGATTCGGCTTTGGGGAGGATCCCTGGCCCATACGTGGGTACGCCATTTATTTGATATCTCTCGGGATTATCCCTAACGGGATATATTTGCGGTATCCTTATGAGATTTATCTATTGGATTATCCCTTACGGGATATATTTGCTGTATCCATTATCTCTCTGATTATCCTTAAAGGATATATTTGCTGTATCCACGATGAGAATTACTTGGTGCATGAATCTTTTGGATATAAATTGTCTCCCATCTATTTGAAAATATTTGTATTTGTCTACTTGATTTCACGTGATTTGAGATCCGTGGAAATACTTGAAAGCATGATTTACTTGTTTTGATATATTTGAAGAAATATAAGTACTATGCTTTATAATGATTTTACATGATATTATAGAGCCAAGCAGGAAAACTGCATATAGTGATGTAGTACGCTCTTTTACATGAGTTTCTTACTGAGCGTAAACTCACCCCTTTACAATTATTTTCATACAGATTACTTGAAGTAATTCCGCTCTGGATAGAGGAGCTCATTTCGGGATTTTTGAGATACCTTCGAAGCACGCTTCCTACTTATCCTTTGAAGGTATATTTAGTCGGCCGTTACTTCGGCTAATATACAGTACAATGCTACAGTTTTGTATATGTTGGGGATTAGGGTGTATGAATATTTGAGATCCTGATGTATATGGCACATGTTTATAACTGAAAAATTTTATGCATGTGAAAATGAATATTATACTCTGATAGAAATGCCTAAAGCATAAGAGTAAGGGAGATTGACATCGGATAAACTAGTTGATTTATTTGTTATTTGAGATAAAAGTTAGTTGTTATTTGGTTAGTGACGAGGACGTCACATTAACTAACCTTAAGTTCATTTTTCAGTTCTTCTAAATTCACTAGCCTATATTAATATTTTTTAAGTTCTCTAGGCTATGCAAGCATGCAATCCAAATTCAATACCATAAGCAGAAATATAATTGCAAGTAAATAAAAAGAGAAGGGAAAGAGAAATGTACGCAAGCGATTTATAAAGGTTCGGCAACCTTGCCTACGTCCTCTACCTTGAGACACTCCTAAGGATTTTCCCAAATTCACTAACTTGAATTTGTATTACAATCTCTCTTTTTGCAGGCACAAGAGTAACCTCCCTCTTTTTCTAGGCTCAAGAGAAACTTTTCTCTTTTTCTAAGGCTCTAGAGAAACCTCCTTCTTTTTCTAAGGCTAAAAAGAAACCTCCCCTTTACAAGATGTGTTTGTGTTTACAAGGAATGTAATCAAAGAAAGGCCTCTAGTTAGGTAAGTAATTACAATGATTAAGCACAAGGGAAATCCTATACAATGTTTGTGCTATGCTATACAAAGATGATGAGTATGATAGAATATGAAGACTTTGTAGCAGTTATGATTTTGATAAGCTTGAAGAAGATGTAGAAGATGAAGAAAGATATTGCTTAGTTGTTCCTCCTACTTCCTTGAGCTTCCAAGCCTTTATTTATAGTCCCTTGGATGGTTTCTAAATGTTGGTAGGAGCCAAAACTGAATGTAGCAATTGTATCTCACAAAAACTAGTCGTTGGAATGTATTTTCGAGGTAGGGGATCGATCCTTTGACCTATGGGATCGATCCCATGCTTCTTTGCAAGCTTCTAAGGCATTCTGCCAATAAAGGATCGATCCCTTCCCTTAGGGGATCAATCCCTCATGCTTTTCCTGCACTTTTCTGAGTCATTTTGGGTTAGAAATGATATGATCTTTGGTTTTAATTCCCCTTAAAACGTTTATGAATTTTATGGGAGTTTTTCTTTACTTTCTCAAATGAAAACTTAGTCCAAAAACTTATTAAGTAATTTTTTAAACTTGTGTTCAATGTATTTTAGAGAAAATTACTTAATGGAAACATTCAAACTCATTTTGTAAAATATTAAGACCAATAAGAATATACAATTAAATCATGGTCTTAATGTTTGATATGAACACTTAAAATGGTTTGAGAGAATCATGTGTAATAAAGCAAATTTACAATATGAAAGAAACATTAAGGCTTACTTAGGTTTTTGTCATTTCAAAATACATATATCAATTTAAAGCTAACAGATAATAATCCTTTTTTCAAACTAAATATTATTTTATGACAATTAAAATATTTACATAAAAAAATGGAAGACAAATATATTGATAATTACATTATTAACAAAATAATTAGATTACTAACATTTTAATATAATAATAATGTATTAGTTTTTTTTACATGTCTAATGGTATTTTTAAAAATTAATATTATATTTCAATAAAGTGTTAGATTACCAAGCACTGTAAGATTACTTTCTTTATATAAACAATACTTTATCATACATATCAAACATTCCAATATTATATTATCAGCATTTTAATTCTCTGCAATTACCTTCCTAACAATCACATTGCATTACAATCATTCTCCTTACCCAGCGACCCTTAGAATTTTAAGCAAAACTTTTATGAGTTTATATATGATGCACTGACAATGTATAGAAGCTATACTCTGTCAATTAACCATAGGATAACACCTCATTAATGCATAAAGCCTAAAAGTGTATGTCCTTTAAAATAAATTTAAAAACTATATTAATATTTATTTTTAAAGACCTACGTATGAAGTATCATTTTATGGTTGACTGATAATGTATAGAAGTTATACATTATCAGTGCATCATATATAAACTCAAATTTTATTGTGTTATGTTGATTTTATATGCCAAGCTTTAGAGTTTCAAAAAATAAACAATTATTTTAGTAATATATTTGTGTCATGTAGTTTTTATAGCTTCAAATTGTATAATAGTCTAATATTTATCATACAAATGATATTGATTTTACCAAGTCATGATCTAGGTAGAAACATCTATCCTTTATTGTTACGGCCCGAAGGCCACGACTTTCACTTAATACTTATGCTTTTCTTAGTCCACAAATTTATGGACTAAATTTTTCTTTTTCTTTTTAAGGTTTGTATTCAGTGTCAATGTAGTTACTACTCTAATTTCACTGATTCTCTATACAATACTTTATCACACTTCTAAGTTACATCCCGACTCACTGGACAACGTAAGTACTATGTATTAATTAAAGTCTGTACATGTAAACAAGAGATTTACAAAAATGTATACCTCAAAGTAACGAAGTGGATTCGCAGGATAATGGCTAGTGCCAAACCTGTATACCGTCTCCGAAGGCCCACTTATAAGCTCTCATAGCAGATTGTAACTTCAATAATTTGAAAAGAGATGAAATTAAGTAGGGTGAGCAAAATCACGGCTCAGTAAGATACTAATATAAATGCAGGAGTAGAATTATATTTTCTTAACCGCAATGCTTAAAACCTGCAAGTTTGCAATTACAATTCACCTTTTTCATCGATAACATCTCATTAACTCAACTCCTGTTATCTGTCTATCATTCAGACTTCTAAATAAATCAATAATCACTTTCAATCTTTTTATCCTTATACCACGATACATCGCACAACAATGCATCGTATATCATGTTTAATTGAGATATCCTATCAAGTCATCACACAACAATATGTTGTGTCCAATTTGAATATCATATACTATTAGTCCATACTCTCATCAATCTCGTAGTACATCCTGTCCAATTGAGGTATCGTATCAAGTCACTTTTCGTTTCATAATCATACTTCTGTATTCTATCATCTCATATCACTTTCCGTATGGAGAATCATGATCACGGTGGTACGAAGTCATAATTCTCTTTCTGTATATTCTATATTCATGTATCATATCATATCATGACATCATGTAGATGAAATATCGTTACCACTAAGTCGTGATACTCCTCATATACTTTTCATGTTTTTGTACCATATAAATTTATGACATATCTTCTGTAAAAAGCATACTATTATGTCATGATTTAGTAGGCAATTTATGTAACTTTACTGTATAAACCGCTATCATTTCAAATCGTATCATATATGCTTTTAGAACATGCTCAAACATATAAGTTTTCAATTCATTTCATATTTACTTTTAAGACATGATCGGAGCATGTACAATTTGAAAATCATATATTTGTTTTTTGAACATGTCTAAAACATGTGCGGTTTCAAAACATTTTTCATATACTGTAAGTCATATCAGGTCTAGAGTTCATATCAAATCAAACTATACTCTAAACCGTATATCATGTCAAGTTCGACACAAAATCATATATAAATCATATAAGTGTCGAAATCATATCACATGTACTTTTAAAACATGTTTAAAACATGTACAGTTTCAAAATATATTTCATTTCAAACATGTCTCATGTACTGTATAAATCATGTCAAGTCTAGAGTTCATATCAGTAAAATCATACTCTAGACTTCATATTATATCGGTTTGAGACTAGGCTAGATCCCTAACATGTCTCATGTACTGTATAAATCATGTCAAGTCTAGAGTTCATATCAGTAAAATCATACTCTAGACTTCATATTATATTGGTTTGAGACTAGGCTAGATCCCTAATACTCTATCAATACTGACTTAAATCACTGTAGCTAGCAGTGAAAATCATGTCATCGTCCCCTGGAAACCAACTAGGGCGCTATCTATGGCCATAGACCTCATCTCTCTCAACCCCACTGATCAGGCGTGACTGAGACCTGTCCACAACTATTGTCGGACAAGCATCTCTGCCTAGTGAGTAAATCTCCAATTAGACGGGTTACACTATGCTTTATTGAATTTAATTCTTTTAGGGTACCTACAGTCTCATAAAACATTTAAAATGTTTAGCTTTTCTTGTCAACATCATGTAAAGCATATGGCAAAATCCTTTAAAAGGCTTCATATATAAAAATATGTATATACCATATACTTTCTTTTTAAAAACTAATCTATACTTTATAGCATTCATATAAATATTAGTATAACATCTCAAGTTGTAATAAGTCATACTTAAAGGTGATGCTATAAAATATTTCAGTATGCAACTTCGGTAATATTTTTATCTAATACAGTGAAGCAATTCATTTAAATTCATCACCATCAATCGTTTGATTTCAAGACTTTCTTTCTGTCAAATCAATAAATCAATATTCAAATTGCTCAGTACTCAAATTTTTCAGTAATCGAATTACTTGGTATTCGAACCATTCGGTATTCAATATCCTTTTCCAAGAGTTATACACTATAACAATCATTTATACATTTCACCATCAATACTAGGACCACATCATTAGTATGAATCCTCTTAGTATCTATAAATATTTAAATATCATGTTGCTATATAGCCATCAAAATACTAAAATCATGTAAATACCAATATCATCATTCGATATCCATTCCAGAGTTGACATCGAAAATAAGTAAAACCGCAAGATCAATAGTCATCTATCAATCTTATCTATGGTTTATCATGTTGGCACTCGATCATAATTTCGACTTGATGTCCAATTTCATTCACCATCCTTCGTATACCATAATATTGATACTATGACCCTTGCCACTTAAACTCAATTTGAGTTCAATAGGTTCACTTTTCAATTAGTAAAAATGTCCAATGTATAACTCCAACAATCTCATCTTTATCTCATGTCATACTTCCAGCTAATACATTTACGACATGAGTTTTTTATTAGTAATAAGGTATGCAATAATTATATCATAGCAACACTCTCGTGACCTTCCATTCGAACCACAAGCAAAGTACTAAGCATTATTCTGAACACTGTCACTCAGTTGTCTTAATCTCACCCATGCATAATTCATATCAACTTGTCATATGCACTACTTAGGGTTCTATGCCTGCATCAGGCAGTAGTATCACGTAAAACTTCGCACATATATAAAATCAGTAATTACAAGGATCTATTATTTTTTTTTGAATCTCCATTCCTTGACTTCATTATCATAATTCATCCTTTCACCATTTATCAATTATGTGTCTTTATATTTCGACAATTTTCATGAGACATTAAAGTCACTTGTTTATTTTTCCAAGTTTAAATTATCATGACAACTAATATACTAAGGCTCTTATTCACTTTTCACGCACCATTTGACCATCTCTCAACAGTATTCTAATCATTCAAGATGTCTTGCATCCATCCATATCATTGTAAAAATCCCAATCCATGTCTATTTAATACAAACATGTACAAATTACACTTTTACATAGACTTGTGTTCTATCAAATATCCACAAGGCATCACAATTTACTTTCTTATTCTCATCATCTCAATTATACTACTGAGATAGACCATTCGTCATGTCCTTAAACTATTCCAAAAAAATCAAATTTTCTAGCAATATGCCAAGGTCCTCTCAATGCTCATCTTTCGATGACTCTTTCCAAGATTCCATTTATGCACGGAAACTTTAATCTTTTTCATCAATATTTTCCTATAAATTTCGGCAACATAATGGCTTAATTTTATCAAAACCTCCTACAAGAAACACAATTTATATCCACAAAGCCGTTGATTCTCACCATTTATTTATCTATTACTAAGACCCCCACCATTAGTTGTGGGTCCTCTTAACATTTTAACATCATTCCATCAATGCATCATATCAAAAATCATAATTCCAAATCATATAATATAATGCTACTAATGCTTTATAAAAGTATCTTACCAGTTCGCCTCAAGCTTAGTCATTAAGCCACATTTGAGCCTAACCGAAATCTTACACATCAGCACTTGAAACCTTCATTAAAATTCAACAACACATCCATGCTTTAGAAAATAATAAATTAAAATTCAATAAATTTCTATGACCAAGCTTAAACTCATATACTGCCTCCTTACCCATTTTCCTTTCTTCTTCTTTCTTCTTCTTTTTTCTTTTTTTTCTTCTTTCTTTTTCTTTCTTTCTCTTTCTTTTTCCTTTCCTTCTTTTTCTTTTCTTTTTTCTTTCTTTCTTTTTCTTCTTTTTCTTTTCCTTTTTTTTCTTTTTTTTCCTTTTCTCTTTTCCGGTCTGAATCGGTTCAGACCGGTTCGGCCTTCCTCCACCGATTCAGCCGATTCGGCCACCGTTGATCCTCCTTTCCGCCGGTTCGTGCTTCCCACAGCTAGCCGACGTTACGGGGATGCTGGATCTGGCCTCCATTTCTCCCCATCACCGACGATGGCACCGGATCTGGGAGCTTCACGCTTGGCCTCTTCCTCCCTTCTTTCCTCCTTCCTTTTCCGTTTTCTTCCTCGCCGCCAGTCCCCTTCACCTTGGTCGACCTTCGTCGTTGGCAGGAGTGGCGGTGGCGGTGGCGGTGCTCAAATCGGTCGGCACTGCCGATCTCCCTTTCTCTTTTTCTCTCGAGTTTCTGCTTCTGTTTTTCCGATTTCTCTTCTTTCCTTTTTGTTTCGGCCGTCGCCGTTGCTTCTTAACTTCCTCCTTTCAGTTCGCTGGTGACCGCCTCCCCCTTCTCTCTTCTCTCTTCTCTCTTTCCTCTGATGGCATCGACAGGGTCGCCCCTTCTCCCTCTATTTTTCTAACACAGAAAATAACAAGGGTCGGTTAGATCCCGACCCTGTTTCTATTTTATATATATATATAGATATATATATTTATATAAATCATTTATATATATCAATCAATTTAAAAATACTATATATGTATATATCACATATATACATATTATATATATACCTAAATGTATAATAATATACATATGTATTTATTTAAAAATATATATTTTATATATGGATATTTAAATATATATTAATATACCCATTTTATTCCTTATAATTTGGATTCCATAATGTTCAAATTAAATTCCTCCAATTCATCACTTCCAGGAAATTCCAAAAATAATTCGATCTCATAAATAAATTTATTTATTTATTTTCACTCATCTATTTATATAAAAATTAAATTTTTAGATAATTAATATCCAAAAATGAAAAATTTTCGGTTGTCACATTTATTTTGGGTTTCTATGAAGATTCAGGTTTAGATATGAATAAGTGAAAGAGGAAAATTCATTTTAATCATTTAACTTGAGTTTATATATTAGTTTGTGAAACTTATTCCAGTATTAGAATAAAAACTCTAGTGATGATGATTAAGCTATAAGCAATCCTTGCAAGCTTTTGTTATTTGAACTAAGCACGAATGTTCAATGAGTCAACTTAATTGAATTAATTTATATGTCCGAAATATATTTTGGAATCTTTTTAAGATTTCACACTCAATTATGAGATAGTTAAAAGCAAATTGTTGGAATATACAAGAACTTTTAGTGACACATAACATCTAAATGAAATCTTGAAAGGCATGGTGGAGCATGTGCTAATGTAAAAATCCGAATATATAATCCAATCCGAACTGAATTTATGCACATCAAATACATTCAAATATTAAAATTGATTGAATCGGATATGGATCACTATAATAAAATCCGCATAAAGGTGGATTGAATCAAAATAATTTAAAAACCTAAAAAAATTCAAAACCCCATCGGGATCCTATCCGTAACCACCTGAGTTCACCGAACAAAGCTTTTCAGACAGTATTCCAAGGAAGGGTGAGACAACGCCTTAACCGTGAAGAAAAGCTCTACAGATGAGGCCAAGAGTTCAAGACAAGGCAGTGAAGGAAAAATAGCAAAGGGAGATGCTTCTGCTTTACTTGATAACTATGGACTTAGAATGTGACTGAAAAGCATCATAACAGAGAACCTTCAAAGCCACCTTTGGTTTAAGGTTGTTGATTGATTTACGAACAAGGGAGACGAGAGATGAGCAGAAAAAGGTTATGATACATGAGAAGCAACAGGGGCAATGCTAGCCATTGATAGGGCTAATTTCTAAACCAATGCAAAATCGAGATGCTTTGTTAATGAAGAGATGGCACGAAAAATTCTATAATAAGGTCAACTTTATTATAAGGTCGATCTATTTTATGTTTATTTTCACTTATTTTTATGTGTTTATGTTTATTTATAATAATGTTGACTTATTTTATGTTTATCGATGCTAAGTTTAAGTTTATTTTTATATGTTTATGTTTATTGGCATTTGTTTACTCTTATTATCATATGTTTATGTTTTTTTGACACTAAATTTACATTTTTTCATATATTTATGTTTATTATCATGTAACTACATCTGTAGATATTAATTTTACGTTTATTCTTATATGTTTAGATATTTTTAACATAAAAATAAGTGTAAAATAAATATAAAATAGATCAACCTTATTGTAGAATTTTCCGAAATGGCACCTATTACGTGCAGTTCAAAATGACCAGAAGCTATGTAGCCTATTTGATAAAATCATCTGTAGTGACTTGTAATGTACAAATTTATGTATCAGCCATTTTCCTCAAAATCTATTTCATCTTCCTACTATTCTAACAATTATTGCCAAAACGTTAAGATACTGAGCATAAGTTAGCTCTCACCAATCACGCAAGGAATGCAAGGTGGATTCTTGGCTTCATCTTTAGAGGTGATTCGCTGCAAGCAGAGATCATGAAAACAGTGACCACATGACAAAACGGCAACAGGAGGTGGAGAAACTGGCTGGAAAACAGGGCCTTCTGGTGTGAATGAAAGATCCCTCTTGCACAACAAACAATTATATCCACTTAATTGAAGACGCTCTGTATCTGCAAATAAATGCTCTTAATTGTTACTTATTGCAATGTATAAGTTTTCATCATTACACCAGACCAGAAAACATAGTGAAAACGTTGTGCCATTAACTCATGTTTGAAGGAAAAATTAGCCAGTGGGTAAGCAAGATAGTAAACATGTTGATCCAACGTGATCAACCTATCAGATGTCCAAATTTTGAAATAGAGCACACAAGTAAATCCTTTTGTTGTGACCAAGCAGGTCCTTGATAATGTACAACATGAAACAAAGAAGAATGAAAGAAAAAAGTTGCAGAAATAGAGTAAAATGAAGAAACAATCTATATATTATTGTAGTCCACGGCTTGGAATAAATACAACACTATGAAGAGCATGGTAAAGTTTATTTTTGTCCCTATATGTTGATAAAGGACTATAATGATGTATCAATTGAAAAGGGAAATATGGCTTCAAAAGTTAATATAAAGTGAGTTTTGAGCATAAAATGTGACTGGAAGAGGGCCTTTGGAAATGAACAAAAATATAGCACATGAAATCAAATAAAATAAGGCCCAAGAAGTACCTTGCTATTTTATATGGGGAATTGGAGACATTTGAGCCAAGGATTGTAGGGGAGTAGTCCGTACCGGCTGTGGATAAGAAGTGGCCTCGGAAAATGATGGGAGAGGACCTTTACGAGCCAAGGGTGGGAGAGAACGAGCTGTCACTGTTACAGGTGGAACAGAAGATATGGATTGGGCTAGGGTTGGAACAGTTGCAGCTTGGGATACTACTGCTGGAAGAGGTGCAACAAAAGGAGCATTTGGGGCTTTGTTTAAGGTAGATGAAAGAATGGAAGATTTCACTGAGCTTGTCTTTTTTATTTGAACCGGAGGAGTAGCTGGAGGGGTTTGGGCTGCTTTCCTCTGGAGAGATGGTCTTGCAGGAAGGTTAGAAGTCATAGCAGGTGGACTTTCCCCTGTAACTGGAATTATTTGACCTGTAAATGGTAAAAGTTTAATTTGTTGGGAGTAAAGCAAAATTTATATTCATTCTTCTAAACATATTTTTAGTTACACATGTAAAAGCAGGAACAAGAAGATTATTGGAAGCCTGGACGGCAGTATTGTTCTGAGATTAACCAAGACAGTAAGCAAGCAGTCATCAAGAGCTATTACAAACACATCCAGATCAATAAGTAACATGACTTGGTCAATGGCCTGAACCAGCCAATCCTATCTTGGACTATTTCCACATGTCATCAATTGTGAGTTTATATGTGTAAATCAGTTGCAATAAACTGAGATATTGTAAACAGAGTCTTAGACAATAATTAATATGTTTCCAGAGGAAACAAAAATAAAAAATGATTCTTTGTTTTTTTAATAACAGGATCTTGATCATGACATGTTAAACTTGTGAACTTCTATTGTGATCAGTGCACTTAACAATTTCAATCTGACATTATCTTAGTTGTAACATAATTGAGGATTTTATCTAGTCAAATTAGTATTACAAGATCTAGTCCAAACCAAACCCATACAACTGAATCAGTATTTTTAGCCTCAGCGAGACTTTACTATCGCTGACAAAGGCTGATGAAACATTCATTTTAAATATACAATGCTAAATGCAAGAGCATGATGAGTTCCCTTACTTGCTGCTTGAACCCCAATATTGTTAAAAGATGGAAAAATTCTAATGACTTCAGCAGCAATTCCTTCACTAGCAGGAAGCTTATCTGCAAAGGATGTACAGGCAAAGTTTCACCAAGGATGTTCTGCAGCAAAAACACACTTTTTACAGCTATAAACACTAATGGCACAGCGCAAAAAACCTTATAAATAGCATACAATTCCCTTTTCTAAGGTGTTTGAGACTGAGAATTTTATAAAACAAGTCAGCAACATGACCAGAACTTATGAAAAGCAACAGTAACAAGAGGGAAATTTTTGCTGGAAGTCAAAATGGATCTAAGGCCTCGAGAAAGGGCCAAGAATATCTATTTAGAGAAAAAAAATAAAACAGCAGCTTTAGTTGCCAGAAAATGCATGTAGAGCAAAAAGAAAAAGGCATTATTTTAGTTATTAAAATTTATTGTACACTGCCAACGCGGCTGACTTGGCTGTTTGTACTGTATTGCATTGTTTCTTAAAGTAAAAAAGAGGAACAAATCAGTTGCAAGAATATATGCAAATTCAGAATGTAATGCTAACTTAGAAGCATGATTGGTACCCTTACAAGCTGGCTGAACCCCAAAATTCTTGGAAGATGGAAAACTACTAACAACTTTAGAGGCACTTCAATCACAATCAAAAACATGATCTGCTTAGAAGTGCATGCGTTATTTAGCATAGAAGCTCTAGAACTAGAAGAGAAGATGTTAGTTAGAAATCAAACAACTAAATAAAACTGTCTAATAGATAAAGTTCCTAGCTGAGGTATTTGAGACTCAGGTCAAATAGACCTATATTATTTGAACTTGCAAAAGCAGCATTCCCAAAAGAGAGAAATTTCAATCGAGTCAGAGTATCTAAAGGATGCAAGAAGGGATTAGGGGGATATTTTTGTTACAGAAATATCATGGTGTAACAAAAATAAGAATGGACAGAGATCTAGTTTCTAGAAAAATGTACAGACAAATACTAAAAAAAACAAAATGTATACTCTGTTATTTTTAGTTATTAGCAATTATAGTTGTCTGTCCTCTCCCCTCTGTACATTATCTATCCATCCAACTTAAGTTGTTTGAAATTTTGAAAATAGAAAAGAAAAGAAAAACACTTTTTTTTCATTGTTTAAGAAAGTTCTCCTGAATCATTATTTCCACCTGCGCTCTCTGAGTCTGAGGAAACTATAGACAATCTCTAAAGTTTAATTGAGAAACACAACCACCAGAGATAATATTAATAATAGTACTATAAAATAGAGTTTAATTCCTAAATTGCAAGCCACTGTCACTTTCCAAATCTTACCAATATTTTTCAGATTCGTAAGTACACAAGAGTTATCTCAATTCAGCTGTTATCACTTATCTTAGAAAACTCTCAAGAATCAGCAAGTCTTAAGAATTAAAATATTAGCCAGATCCAATTCTTGCTGATCCTAGTAAATTAAAACACTGAAGTAAAAACAATAATGCACAAAGAAAGAAGAAAAGCAACAAGGATCATATGCCCAACATGAAGTTAGTTCTTGAACTTCAAGAGTAATCTTGAACCACCTAAAACATGTAAAAGGTACAAGTACTACCTTCTTTTTCTTTAAAAAAAAAAAAAGAGTTCATAAAATGCATAAGCACCACTGAAACCTTGGTGACAAAGTTTTTCATCTTTGAAATTAGAGCGCTATAAATAGCTTTGAAGTGGTAGCTTATGACTGAATAGAACTTGACTAATCAGATATTACTAAAACCTGCAGCAACCAATTAGATCCAAGAATGAAAATTATGTCTTACAAAGTATCAGATATGAAAAATTCCTCTAAGAGCTGCTTTATTCTTTAAAAGTATAGAAATAACAAAAATATATAGACTTAAAGCTACATTTACCTTTAAACTTCTCCCACTCTGAGTTTTTTGATGGTAGAGTATTTCACTTAAAAAATGTCGGTATGATCCCTCTTCTACCTTTCACATTTTGTTTTCATAAAGATTTCAAATCCAGGTATACACATGTACTGGCATATAAGCTCTCCACTTCTACTCCACTGCAAACAAGTTAAAGCAGAGTAATTCTCTCCACTCTACCATACTTTCCTCACCTTTCCACAGGTCTATTTTACTTTCTGCAAATCTTCAAGCACACTGTTAGATGTTCATCCTCATGTGCATTAAGAGAATAGTATTAGAACTTTATTTGTTCTATAGACCTTAATCATTATTTTGCTATCAAATTTAAGCTTATATGCTCAAGACCACTAAGTCAATTTATCATTTTCAGTGCTTAAAAATTTATTTATATATTTAAAGAAAAAAGAAATTCAATTTTAATGGCCATTCTTTGCAATTATCTGATTTTACTTTTATTTGTTTAATTTGGGTGTGTTACACTACAATTAATCTTTAGCCTTCCCTCTTGAAATTGTGCTTCCCTAAACACAATAAGGGATTATCACCATCATGCATTCAGCTATTATCATGAGAATATATTATGTCATAATCACAGTTTGCTGTTCCTTCTTTCAGAAAACTACAATTTAACAGTTCTACATCCTTCTTGCTACAAGTGCTTCACCGAATTACAAATAGCATGTACAAGAGTTCTTAATGTTACAATCTTATTTCAACCATGTAGTCATTCTTAAAAAAGGTCATAAAATTACATACAGCTCTAGGTGTTTTCATGTGACTACATGCTCATCTGCAGTTCATTGACTTCCACAATTTCAATGTATTGTTACATAAGAAACTTTCCCTGCTATTCTACATAAAAAAACCCACAGTAGTAATAGAATTCTAAGGTATTCCTTTGTATACAAACACTTTATCATTTACATCAGCAATCAGGTTCTATCACACCTCAAAATTACCATGCAAAATGGGTTAACAAAAACAGGTTATATTTGGTCAGCTGTAAAGGATGATTTAATGTTGAATAGACTTCTCACTGTTTTATTTGTCTAATTTCCCATGTAAAGAGTAGTAAGTCACCAAATTCATCATGATATATCATATATTGATCTTACATAGATAAAGACTCTCACCACTCTTGATCATGCAAGCCTGCCTGGTATATGGTATTTGTCTTTAAATTTAATAAACTAGAACCATGCAAACAGTTTTAGCAAAATAGAAAAGGTAACATCAGAGAAATCTGATTGGATTTAAAAGAGACCCTAAAGCAACTTCATTAAAACAAAAAATAGATGCTAACAACAAATATTCAAAATTTTAGCCTTGATTTTCTGCATAACTGGATAAATAGCGAGAGGAAATGTGGAAAATATAACTATGAATTTACAATATTATAAAAAAAAATTGTGAATATAAAGTAACCAGAAACTAGCACTACCAATGCCAACTGCATAGAGGATTCTTAATGTACTAAGTTCTCTGTATTCAATGATATGATTTCTAATGAAAAGTTAACTTATCAAATATCAGTTGATCCAGTGAATATTGTGCTCAATTGTAATGCAAAAAGGGGGATATGTAGATATTTATAACCCACCTGACTGATACTGGCTGCTGGTGCTTTCAATGTTCCCAAGAACAGGAGAAGACACAGATGTTGCGGATAAGCTTGGTATACTTCCCATATTACATCTTTGTAGTTGATTAGAGGCCATATCATATTTTATTGTCATAAAAGAAGATAAAGAAGGTCGAGGAGCCATTCTGATCTGTCCTTGAACAGGTAGTCCAGACTGGCTGCGACTGTGCTCTATTGGGGATATACCAGAAAGACTATGAAAGCCTTGATTAGGAGGCAGTCCAGATTGGCGACTACTATGCATCATAGATGATACACCAGAAAGATCCTGAAAGCCTTGGTTAAGATCTACATTTGCAAATCCAGCACCAAATTTCTGATCACCTGGTGTAAGAAAAGAATGTAGAACATGGCTTTGAGGCATTGGTACCATATGCAATGGACTTAAACAATAGTTGGAGCTCGTACTAACAGCAACTCCAAGATCATAATCAGAAAGGGACCAACCATCTACATTCTCCTTTGTACCAGCAACTGCACTAACATTAGATGATTCACCTACATTCTGCACTATTCTATGAAGTCCACCAAAATTATGTTTTAGACTGGACAATCCAACTGCATTCTCTTCCATGCTAGAAAATCCACCAGCATGAGTTTGGAAATCTGATAAACCAGTTGCCATATTAAAATCATTGGAGAAGGAACTTCCATTACCACTTTGCCCATGGGACGGATTTAACTGCGAATTGATAGCCCCATCAATTTTACCAATGAAATCTCTGCTTGAAACATTAAGGCTAGACCTGGACTCTGTATTAACATCAACTCCTAGAGTCAGAAAACTCCCATCTAGTGTTTCTGGGTAATCAGATTGAACCACACAGTCCACCATATTGTTACTATTACTTTCCATTTCCCTACCATCTTCAGCACCCCATAAGAAATGCTCCCTACTTCCACAGCTCATGAAGTTTCTAGTTGATTGGGGCTTACTATTGTCCATTTTTGGCACGCTGCATGCTCATTTGTAAACCTCTAATATTAGCTGCTATATTTTGTAGCGTTAAATATTGGCAAGTCATAGAATCAATCCTGTTCATAAGATAAGGGTCAACCATGAAATTTTTGTAGCTGTAAAGTTGGGAGGCATTCGTCATCCAATCAATATCCGTTAATGGCATATCTCCCGATTGAAAAGGACAGTTTGGTAACACATTTAAGGGTATATCAATAGTTCCAACACCAGTTATCCCGGTACAGCAAACAGCTTCAATACTCAAACTATGGAATCCTATTTCTTCAGTGCTTTGTAGTTGGGGTCAGAAGAAGGTATCTTATCGACATTGTTGAACTTTTCATGTCCCATATTTATAGTCCATTAGGAATTAAGGCAAGACATAAATGTCTACTAAAGACCGTCCTTCGCTGTCTACTAAATCTGTGACTCTTATTTTCAGATTCATCTAAGACAAATAAAAACTAACTGATATGACAAATTTCTTTATCTCTTCAACATACCAATCAAATGGTAACACAAACTAGGCGGGAAAATCTAAAAAGTAAAAAAAAAAAGTCCCTAAAATAAACCTTGAAAATAAAAAAACCCAATTACATAGAACAACTGATTAAATGTTTGAAAGTATGAAACTATAAAAATTCAAAAATATTCAAAAGTGAAGCCTAATTTCTATTAACACAAACACTCAGCCTTTAAATCTTGAAAGAGATTAACATATTATGATAAATTTGCATACTTCTTTTATTAGAAAGTTTGATATAATCAGAAATTCAGCACAAGCAATCCAAACAAACACCATAAAACCCAATATCAACTTAAAACACACATACACACAAGAAAATCCAAGAATTAAAAATCAGTAATCAGAATTCAGAGAGAAAAAGAACAAAACAGACAGGAAATTTCAAGGAAAAAAATGTTGGTTTCAACATGAAATTTATTAGAGATTTAAATAGTAATAGTAAATTTTTAGAAAAGAAAAGGTGGAAACTACAAAATCTAAAAATCGATCAATAATTATGAAATTGTAGAAAAAACTGAGAAATAAAAAAATTATGAATTTGAAAAGAATTAGCGAGAGAATTGGTAGCCTTTAACTCGAAGGACTCTTACCAGAGAAAAGCTGAGAGAAAAGAGAGCAAGTTTTCCTTTTTTTCTTGGGTGGTAGAGGTTTTTAAAGGGTTCGGTGTGGGTCCCACGTGTCTTCTTTCTACTCGCCACGTTGGCTTTCCTGGGGTCCGCCTTCCCATCACTGCCAACATCCAATGGACAAACGACAAGCTGTTAGATAATTGGGACATTATTGTTATTATACTCTAAAATCATGTGTCTTTAATCAGAAATTACTGTCAGTCGAACACGTGGCTTAATCAGGTGTCCTAAGAACGTGTATAGTATTAGGCTTATCTGTAGCCGAACCCTGGCTTGCGCCATAAGTAGATTTTCCCGCCTTTTCAATTACTCTGAAGTCTGAATGGTGAAACCGGCTTGGTCAAATGGGCTTAACTCCGAGCCTTTTTTATTTTCATTTGCAGTAGCTGACCAGATTCATACAAGGCTGTTAGTAGACTTATTATTTTTGTTTAAGGTTAGTTTGGATAGACAATAAAATTAATTCTAATAAGATTAAAAATATAAAATAATTATTAAGTAAAAATAATTTTAATATAATATTAAAAAAAAGAAGTGCAGTAAATTCCAAACCCATCCTTGGTATTCATTAATATCAATATATTTCGGTACATCAATTTTTAATTATTAGATTATTTTAATATTGTGATAAACGCTCCGAAGATTATAACAATGATGATCTTTTTTATTTATTGGCATTTTTTAATTTATATATTTATAGCCATTTCCATGTTTCCTTACAATATATATTATGTAAACATACAACATCTTCATTACATGTATATATTATTATATCAATATAAAATTTTAAATTATAAAAAATATCTAGAATATATCTAGCAACACTTTACTTACATAATAGATTGGACGATCTATGTCCACATCTTTTTTGAGCAACACAATGCTAATAGCCTTATTGCCTACTCCCAATGTACATATAAAGTTGCTTCATAGTATAAGGTCTTGACAATAAAGGAAGTTTCTTCAAATATTCCTTTAAATTGTTGAAAGCCTCCTTACACTTATTAGTTCATTGAAACTTTTTCCACCCCACAGGGTCTTAAAGAATGGCAAACTTATTTGTCCCAACTTTGACAAGAAGCAATTCAATGCAGCAATTCTCCCTATCAATCTTTGCTTTCTCGCACCGTAGTAAGAGGTTTCTTGTCCAAGATGGCCTAAATCTTCTCAGAATTGGCCTTTATGCCTCTATTTATGATCATGAATCTCAAAAACGTTTCTAACTGAACTCCGAACAAACATTTATTGGGATTCAATCTCATATTAAACATTCTCAGGACTTCAAATACCTTCGACAACTATTAGGCATGAGATTTCACTTCCTTACTTTTGACAATCATGTCATCTACATAAGCTTCTATCGTATTACCCAACAAGTCTCTAAAGACTTTGTTTACCATCTACTGATAGGTAGCACCAGTGGTCTTCAAGCCAAAAGGCATTACGTGATAACAAAAAGTCCTGTTGTCTATTATGAAAGATGTTTTCTTCTCATCGTCAGGATCATCATGATCTAGTAGTATCCGGAGAAAGCATCAAGAAAACTAAGAAGCTCATACCTTGATGTTTCATTCACCAACTTATCAATCTGTGATAAGAGATACAAATTCTTCGACCATGCCTTATTTAGATAAGTGAAATCTACACACATCCTTCATTTATTGTTGGATTTCTTCACCATCACAACATTGGCAAGCCATTTGGGATAGTAGACTTCCTGGATGAACCCTGCTTCCAATAGCTTCTCTATCTCTTCATTGATAAAAATAATTTTAATAAAATAATAATAAAATATTAAAAAAAAGAGGTGCAATAGATTCCAAACCCATCCTTGGTATTCATTAATATCAATATATTTCGGTACATTGATTTTTATTTATTAGATTATTTTAATATTGTGATAAACGCTCGGAAGATTATAACAATGATGATCCTTTTTTATTTAGGCTAAAGGCTCAATTTAGGATTAAACATTTGCGGAATTTCTCAATTAAGGATATAATCTTTAATTTTGACCAATTAAGGACTAAACGTTTTCGAATTTGTTCAATTTAGGACTTTTTAACGAAACTGAAGTACACGCACCGTTAAAAATAATAACGGCATTTAATAAAGACACGTGGCAGCATTTTAGTGGGATACGTGACAGTGTAATTATATTTAATTTCTTTTAATAGGTAAAAATATGTGGGACACGTGGCAGCATTTTAAGTCGGACATGTGGCAGAAAACTGAAATGTGACAACATTTTAATAGGGAGTAATTCTAAACATACCCCACAAATTACTAAACCTACCCCATCCCAAACAACTCTATTAACTAAAATACCATTTTACACTTATTTGTATTTTGCCTTAACTGTCGGCTCCTTCTTTCTCCTCCTCTTTCTCCTTCTCCTCCTTCCTTCTTCCTGGTATGAAGCACTTGCTGTTAAGGTAAAATATGGCATACATTTAGTTGTAGGGTAAATGTCAATGCGCTGGGCTAAGGCTTGCGCGAGGCCAGCCCCGCGTGGGTGGCACACTTGCGCGGGCGTGTTTTGCTTTCTTTTTTCAACTTATAGAACACATGCAATGGTCAATATCTTTGCCTTCGGATGGATCATAGGAATTTTAGGCTTTGCATTGGCATAAAATAGATTCAAAATGAAAATTGTTTATTGCAATTCTTGCTTCTGTTTGGTTCAACTATAAGCCTTTCATGTAACAACTAGTTATGTAATGAGTTAAAATATGTTGTATTATGTGTCCTATAAGCTTGGGCGAGGTCTTGTGTGAGTTTGGGCCTCACGCAAGGGTCCTTATGCGATTATTTCTGGCTTTGACTACATTCTGCAAGCTTGGTTTTTGTGATTTTTGATTTAATCATCTGTCTAAAGTTTATAATTATACAGACTATTGCCACCATCTCTCTTCGATTGCTGCCATCAATCTCTACAAGCTATTGCACTGTAGGACTATTACCACCAGGTATGTGCTTGTTGTATGTTAATTTTTTCATGCTATGTTCTATTAAAGCATTGTCAGAAAAATAAATAATGTGATATATTATCAAAAAAAAATATTTATACTTGTCATGATCTGCTTATTTGTACTTGCTTACAATGTACACACACTTCACACTATTATTTCTCACTTACTCTCACTTTGCACTACACACACCTCACGTCACTCACTCACACTTCCACTCACTTGTACACTCTTTACTTCCTCACACACTTGCACTTAACTATTGCACACACTCTTCACACTTTGCTCACACCTTTGTATTAAATCAAGAAAATTGCAATATGTTTTTTCAAAACATAGTAGTAAAAACTCAATAATAGGTATTGTAAAGTGTATAAGTGAGTTTTAAATAAAATCAAGAATGTTAATAAGGAAGAGATATTGTTAAATGCACTTAGTGCCTTGGCTTTTAATTTGTTTGATAATTATTTAAATATTTTTCTTTTTCAGACATGGATAATACATGAGGTGGAGGTTTATCTCAAGGAAAACGACAGTGACCTACCGGCTCTGAAAGGAGATGACGAGTTAGGAGATATCAAGCCAAACAAGTCGAACCTGTCGAGCAACTCGAGCAGGCTGAGCAGGTCGAGCAGGCTGAACAGCTAGATGCAAAGTATGCAGAGGAGGAAGTTGAGCCTTGTCCTGGAGGTCTGACTGATACCTCAATTCTTAGAAGTTTTAGATCACATGTTGCTTTTACAATATGGGATGGGCAGGTAATTCTCCTTGCAAAAATTTGATAATATTTGTTGTTTTTGCAATATGTGATCATATGACGCTTTTGAAATAACTTATTGTTTGTTGTTTTTGATACAGGAGCAAGACAATTTGAAAGTCTTTAATCATAGCAAGAAAATCTCTCTGTGGATCTTAGACAATGATAGATCTCATATTCTCTCCTCTGTTTTGCAATCCGGCTTAGGGAGTTTGGTTGACTGTAGTTACCGCACATGCAACAACACCATCATCTCTGCTTTTTGTGAGAGGTGGCAGCCAAAGACGAATACATTTCATATGCCTTTTGGAGAGATTACAATTACTCTGAATGATGTAGCTCCTAGGCATACCGGTGACCAGGGCGATCGTATTTTGCCAGCCCATCTGTGTGAAGGAAGCCGTTAGAGTATTAGTACGTTTGTTAGGCGTCTCTCTTTTAGAGGCTCAAGCGACGACGAGCACCGATCGTGGGTCCAGTATGACATTGTAGTGGTTGAGAACAAATTTTAGCAATGTCACCGACAGCTCTAATGATGAGGAGATAGTATATGCTACTCGTGCATACTTGCTTCACTTACTTAGATGCACACTTTTTGTAGATAAGAGTGGATCACATGTTGCCGTATCATTATTGTAGTGTTTAGAGGAATTAGCGGTTATCAGTGAATACGCGTGGGGTGTAGGTGCTCTTGCTCATATGTATAGACAGCTGGGTCTTGCGAACAGATCAAAAGTGCATGGGATTGGCGGCTATATGACCATTATACAGGTATTATAATTTACTTTATCTAAGTAACTTGTTAATTATACATCATCTGTTCCATAATTTATTAATGATTAATGTTTTATTTGATGTAGGCTTGGATTTATGAGCACTTTCCGTCGTTAAGTCGTAGGTGAACGTTAACTGAGAGGATAGTATGCCTCGAGCTCGACGATGGAAGCGACGTACTTATGGCCAAGATGTGAAGGTCTTGCGAGAGCAGCTAGATGACTTTCAGTGTAATCAGGTGTGCTGGGATCCCTATACAGATAGTCGGAGACATCATTCGTTGCCTCCAATCACATTTTTCATCATTTGCTTAAAAGCTAGGGATGTCGTGGAGCCATATCATCCAAAGAGAGTGTTACGGAAATGGGGCTATGTACAGACCGTACCTCTAAGACCTTTGGCGTCATTTAGAGCATGGAGAGGTAGTACGAGCGCCACTTACGATGTTGTTTATCAGTTTATGGATAATATATGGCAGAGATGGCCTATGTGTGTCCTCACAGAAGAGAATAGAGGACGAAGATGTGTGATCCCAAGAGAGACAACTCTAGATTATATGGCTTGGTACGAAGCCATTTCTTATTGATTCGTACAAAACCCAGCATGCAAATCGAGGTTTCAAGCTTCCCTTGTCGAGTCCGATTATTCTAGTGTAAGTTATTAACACTAAATCTCAAGTGAATAAAATTTTTTTATACTATTTGATTTGATAAAATTTCTTTCATGTATTGTCTTGTAGCGCAATTCGAGGGCAATTCCTTACATTGAATTACTCATTGGTGGGAACAAAGATATGGAGACATTGACAAAGGGACTTTACGACCTGCATGACATATTAACTGGGTCGTCAAATGCTGCTCCATCACATATAGCTCCTCATCCAGCTCCATCACATATAGCTCCTCCTCCAGCTCTTCCATGAGTTATATCAGAGATAGCCTTTCCACTAGCTCCTATTTCCTCGGAGACAGCTCCACCAGTTACATAAGATATAGCTCCTCCACCTATACGTTTTTATACTAGGATTGGGAGGAGAGGCAAGGCAATTATATCGGATACGTCGGAGGATTAGTGTATTTGTACTTAGTGACTTTTGTTTTTTAAAGATACATCCTTATGATTTTAGATAATGTTATTAAAATATGTAGTGATTTTTGTTTATAATTTATTAATTATTAATGTTTTATTTAGTGATTTTTGTTTCTTAAACATACAGATTATCTTTATGATATTTGATAATGTTATTAAAACATATAATGCGTAAATCAATAATACAATCTTAACAAGGCATACATATCAAATACAGTAATATTTAATAAAATATCATAGTTCATCTAAGTCAGTGGTTTCTTTAATGACAACATCTAATGTCGAAAATAAATTTTTAAATTCTTTGATGATAGATACATATGGAAGCTCCCACTCACAAGCAAAGTCACATCGATACCGATACTAATTGCATGCAATCGGAAGTATTGGTGCAAACGGGTCCATAAATATCTTAAAAATAGCATTGTTAAACATATAATAAATGAAATACAAAATATCTAAAGTGTGGCATATATATCATTATCAATACCTTAACAAAATGAGAATCGTTAACAAATCCAATTGCTATAAATCTATGCTGTAGTGGTGGAGGTGGTGCAGTTCTAAGCGGGAGATATGTCAAACATTGTCTCAAAGATAAATGGATCAGCACAACATTATACTTTGTTGCTATCAAGTGACCCATATCGGGTAAAGTCATCCACTTCTCATAAGGAGTCGATATGTTGAAATATGATAATGTCTCTAACAATTCATCAACACACTCCATGAATCCATAGAGACTAACATAGTAAGCTCGAAAATCACATATCTCCTCAATCAAATCTTGCGGCACCTTCGCCAATGCATCAACACCTATGCTTAGCAACCCAGTTATAGCCGGAAAGCCACAATGTCCATCTGACTCAACATCCACCGTAAAGCGTATGAAAGGGCGTATCTCTAAAGGGAAAGAATCAATAAATTTCACTTTCTTTTTTCGATTAACTGGTAGCTTCATCCTTTTAGTTGCTGAATTTAAATTTACGGGTGTTGATGTGCTATCATGTTAAGATTCAACAATCTCAAAGTATGAAGGGGGCACGTCGAGTTGATTTGTCTAAAAGGCCTTTAATATTAACCTTCTTGAGTGGAGGAATAAGGAATGTAGTTGTTGGAGGCTAATCTTCATGAGAGATCACATGCATTGAAACGTTTCACTATTAGCTCCCACTCGACATCAAGATTCAACTCAGCCAAATAATCAACAGTTTTCCTCTTCAAGTCCAACTTTGACCAATGAGGATCCAAAACGGATAAGGGAATAGGTTTCCCGTCCCTCATGAATTCAGCAATCTCATGAGCACAAGGCAACCCATGTGTGCTTTTAATGATGCAACCACAAATAAGATGGTCAATGCCGGTATCATTTGCTCGATGAGCCTCCTTCAAAATTATATTCAACGCTGTCCTAAACACCAATCCTCGTAACTCCCTAAACAAAGCTGGTTTAAAATTATGTTCAACAACAATAACACTTCTCTCAAACAAAGCCTTTATCTCCGTATGTTGTAGTTCAATTAGGGAGTTGATAACTTTCCAAGATGAATCAAAATCTCCTTGGGACGATCCAAGGTGTCTCTTTAACTTTGCATGTGCACTCTCGGCCCTAAATGATATTCGAACAATATTGATTATAATGAATAAATTGTATAAGTTGTGAAAATAAGAATTTTTAAACTTTGTAAACCTACATAGCTATTTGTTGTAACATTTCCAAAGTGCTTTACTTTATTTGTCCAAGTAGCAATACATCTTTCTTTATGTTCAGTTAACCAAGTATCTCTTAAGTACTCAAGCGCTCTAGGATAAGAACGGTAATGAGAGACCATTGAACTTAAATTTACTTCATACTCATACTCATTTGAAGAGGATACAAGAACGTCCCAAGATGACATGAATGCCTCCCACTTCTCCATGCTCTAAAAAAACTTTTTACAATGAGCAAGTACATTCTTTAATGTATGCCATTTACATAAGATATTAATTGTGCTAGGGAACACTGTCTGTAGTGCTTTCATCAATGCTAAATCCTTATAAGTAACAATGACAGAAGGTGTTGAATCAGAAGACATCAAACTTTTTAGCTTCTCTAATGCTCAAGTGTAGTTGTCAGTGTGCTTAGCCTTCATGTAAACAAATGCAACTGAAAAAGTTAGATTTGTACATGTTACACCAACAATCTCAAGGAGTGGGAGTCAATATCTATTAGTTTTATATGTACAATCCATAACTAATACATTGGAAAAAGCATTCAACAAATATATAAATGTTGGATGTGCCCAAAATAAGTCTCTAATACAATCACTTGACTCATCACTCCTATGCCACTCAGCATATTTACAATCATTCAAGCGTTTCATGAGTTGTTGCATCTGTGATCTACTAGCTTTTTCATCCATTCTATATTTTTGTCATGTATTGTAGATGGTCTTTATCGTACTTACATTCTTCTTATCATGTTGTTTCAACATCATTAAAATTTTTCTTAGTTTTACCATAGCATTTATCATATCACCCACCATACTTTGCTCTTGCACTGTCAATCGACCAGCAAAGGAATGTCCTTATAGTTGTTGTGCAGCCAAATGATTATGCATCCCATATACTACTTTCACTGTCCAACTATCATTCTCGTCCAATTTCACCCTTAGTAACTCGAATGGACAATTACACTTCTTTGTTCCTGTTCCCAAGCGATGCAATTCATCTATACTTGACTTATATGTTCCATACCTTTCACATACAAGTCGAACTCTAGGTCTTTTTCGAGGAACACCAACTTCCGATGATCTTATCACAACAACAAAACCTAGCTTTTTTCCAAGCTCTCTAGCCCATGCGATCAAGGCATTTTGACAATTGAAAACGTGAAACAAAATAAATTTAATAATTAGTTTTTTCTACTAGATTTGTATTAAAACATTATATTGATTCTAAAACTACTTACTTAGTTAGTAGTAAATGCATCGGTACAGTCAAATATTTCTTCATGGACACTTTTCGATTCTCCGCTATACACTATCCTTTTGTCATTCTACAAATATTAAACAAAGTCATTAATTATAATTATTATAATAAATAATATATTAAAAAATTAAGACTGAATTTTAGTGCAAGCAGTATTTCCACACAAGAGTACTTGCGCAAAACATGCACTTCTACGCAAGCTGGCTTGCGCGAAAATAATGCGCAAGCTGACTTGCGCGGAACATGCACTTCCGCGCAGGCCAGCTTGCGTGGAAATACCGCTCAATCCCACGGAAATTTAATTTGCAGCTAACGGGAGCACATATCTTTTACCTCTTCTCCTTCTTCGTCGGCTTTTACACTTTCAAGAAAGCTTTCGTACTCTTCGTAACTGTCATAATAGCTACCCTCAATAAGATTTTTCATTTTTTTAAAAAGAAAATGAAATGTAAACTGTGAAAGGCTCATGAGAAAGAAAAAAATTGGAGAAGAGAAAACATGAACAGAAAAAGAGGAGAAGTAGGACGAGAAAAAGACGCAGAAGAGCAAAAAAATAGGAGAAAAGTAACTTTAAAATATAAGTGTTATGATAAAAAAATTATTTTTTTAGTATAAATAAAGCCCATAAAATAAAAATTATTTTTATACAAAAAATAAATCACAAAAATTGTTTTGTGTAATAAAATTTTAAAACGTGTAATATTTTTTACAACAATTAAAATTTTAACAGTGCAATCTCTACAAGTTTTATAACGCATTTCTGCACATCTCGCGCAGGTGAAACTTATGCGAACAATTCACGCAAGTGGAACTTGCGTGAACACCTTGCGCAAGTGGAAATTGCGCGAACACTTCGAGCAAGTAACACTTGCGCGAACCTTTCGCACAAGTTTGCTTGAGCGGAAATAGGCCTTTTGCGTAAGTTTACTTGCGCGAAATATGAAGATTTGCACAAATTCAATTGCGCAAGTATCATGACAACTAATCTCTTAGGGGTAAAATCACCATTTTGTCAGTTATTTTTACTATTTAACAACGAGGTGTGGTAGGAATAGTAAAACGTGGGGTAGGAATAGAATTTCTCTTTAGTGGGACATGTGGCAGTGTAATTATATTTATTTTCTTTTAATAGGTTAAAATACTTATGACACGTGGCAGCATTTAAGTGGGACACGTGGCATCAATTGATATGTGGTAGCATTTTAGTAGGGCACATGGCAGTGTATTTATATTTATTTTCTTTTAATAGGTAAAAATACATGAGACACATGGCAGCATTTTAGTGGGACACGTGGCAGCAATTTGTTCTTTCATCATCATCTACTCTCTTTAACGATGCGTGTAACTCATGTCATAACGTATTAAGGTTTGAAAAACCTAATAGCTAGACACAAAGATATGGAGTCGCCACCAACCATTCTAACCTAGGTGTGATTGGTCACCTATTCAAACTAAAGATAAGGCTGAGTCTACATTCAAAGACACTAGGGCTCGGGAGTACGGTTACGTGTAGGGAAGGATTAGCACCCTCACAACGCCCATCCTAAAATGGTACCAACTAGATTTAGGTTATCTTTATAATATGATTTGAGTTCATATCAATTTCAATATATTTATGTATTGGAAAAATTTCTGAGATTTTTCTATCAATTTGGCTCCAACCTTTGAAATTCCCCCACCTCAATATATTCAAGGAGTCTCAATTGACTTTCTTGAACTCCATCGTCGGACAAATTTTAATATTTTATGAGATCCTTTTTTTTCTAATCTTATCTCTAATTTTGACTCTATATTCATTTTATAAATTTCTTAGATTTTTTAATTTATTTTAATTATTTTTATACTCTTATTCATCTTATTTTTAAGAGATAAACATGAATTATGTTTTATTAAAAATTCACTCTTAAGCGTCCCATCAATTTGGCTCGGCTCAAAGGGAACCTCCTCACCTAGAAATTTCCAAGAAATCTCAATTGACTTTCTTGAAATTTCATCATCGGCATAATTCATACTTATTTCTTATTTTATTTTTATTGTACTCTTGTCTTCATGTGACATTTATTTATTTATTTATTTATTTATTTATTCGTTTATTTATTTATCCACTTTTTATTTATATTTATTTAAGTTTAGTCTTTATCTAATTTATATTTTTATTCATTTTATTTATTTATATTTATTTGATCTTAAAATAAATATGAATTATATTTTATTGAAAATTCTCCAAAAAGTATTTCATCAATTTGGCTCAACTTAGAGAAGAATCCCCTCCCCTAGAAATTTCAAGGAGTCTCAATTGACTTTCTCGAAATTTCATCATTGGTGCAATTCACATTCATTCTATAAAATCTAATTCTCAATCTAATTCCTATTTCTTATTTATTATCCTTCTTATTTATCTATTGTTTTTATTTATGCTCATTTAATTTTAGTCTTTACTAATTAATTTTTATTCATTTCATTTATTTTATATCTATTTAATCTTAAAATAAATATGAATTATATTTTATTGAAAATTCTCCCAAAAATATCCCATCAATTTGGCTCAACTTAAGGAAAAATCCTCTCACCTAAAAATTTCAAGGAGTCTCGATTGACTTTCTTGAAATTTCATCATCAGTATAATTCACATTCATTCAATAAAATCCAATTTTTAACTTGATTACTATTTTTCATCCTATTATTTTTCTTAACTTGTTTTTTTATTATCACTTGCTAAAGCATTACAATCCTAAGCTACATAAACAAATTTGACAATATTTTAACCATGCACTAAATTAAACATATCATATAAATTTTATTTGAAAAATTAAAGAAGACATACCAATTATATTGAATCATGCTAATTAAATTAAATCATACTAATTAAACTAAACAATCAAGCCAATAAAATAAATAAATAAATAAAATAAACTATATCAATTTGAATATAAACTACATTACACAAATTAAATCTTATCAACATCTGTTAAATTATGCTATCCACATATTGAACTAAATCTGTTAACCTATTATTATTGAAATTAATTAAATCAGTTATTCAGATCATCTCATTACATGATTTTGTTAGCTAAATTTACATTAATTACAAGTATATACAAAAATAAAATATAAAATAAATAAAAAAGGGAAAATTCATCAGAAAATGGAAAAGAGGAAACCTGTGACCGGGTCGAGTTGGAAACCGGGTAGCACGCGGGTCTAGGCGCAGATCTCACTTCTCCAAACGATGTTGTCCCGAGGTGGCTATTTAAGCCTTCTTTCCGATTTTTTTGCACAAATTTTCGTTATCCAGAAAAAAAACCTAAAATCTCTCTCCCCAAACGAACACCGATGGCCCAAAAAATTAAAGGGTCCCCGGGAAATTCTTGGTTTTCCAGATTTCGGCGATTCTTCCTACCGTACACCGCCGTTAGCCACCAGATCTATGCCTAAAAAAACCTCCAGAAATCTTCACCTCTCCTCCCTTGAACCAGATCTACAAACCACACCCCCTAAATCTCCAGGCGAACCCACGGATTTGACTTCAACAATTAGAACCTTCACTGCCTAAACTTCCAAAACCCTAAACACACTGCTCTCTGTTTTTCTTTTTGTGTTTTTGTTGTCGTTTTCTTTTTTTTGTGTGTATTGTGGCTGCTGTTGTTAAAATAGATTTGAATATTGTGGAAGTTTAGAAATTGAATCTCAGATTCGATTCCTTTTTTTTGCCTTTAATGTCTGATTTTAAATTCCTTTTTTTCCTTGATTTCCTTGCAGATTTCGAAGACAAAAATCTTTCCTTTTTTGTTTTTGGTGGCCATTAGGGTTTGGGTTCACTTTAGGGTCATGGCTTGGGGTTCTGTTTGGAGTTCTGTTTAGGGTTTAAGGATTTTTGTTAGGGTTTGGTTTGGATTTGGGGTTAAGGGTTTTGCTAGGGTTTGGTTTGGGGTTTTGGTTTGATTTGGGGTTAGGGGTTTTAGATTAGGGTTTGGGGTTTTGGTTGGGGTTAAGGGTTTCAGTCAGGATTTCAGGGTAGGGTTTGGAGCATAGGGTTTGGGTAATCATTTTATTCCCCTTTTTTACTCTTTTTTGTCAAAATGAATAAATGTACAAATAATAAAATAAAAAAGAAAGAAAGAAAGAAAAATAAATAAATAAATAAATAAAAACAAATGAATAAATAAAAATACCAAAATTCATATCAATGAAAAAAATAAAAAAAATAATATATAAAATCAATTATTCAGACATGGGTTTAATCCATTTTCAATTTTTAGAATACTGTTGGCTCTATAGGCTATACCGAGAGGGGGGTGAATCGGTTTTTCACTAACCTTAAGTTCGTTTTTCGGTTTCTCTAAATTCTCTAGCCTATATTGATATTTTCTAAGTTCTTTAGGCTACTCAATTATGCAATATAAATTCAAAGCAATAAACACAAATATAATTGCATATAAGTAAAGAGAGTAAGGATAGAGAAATGTACACAAGTGATTTATAGAGGTTCGGCTACCTTGCCTACGTCCTCTACCTTGAGACACTCCCAAGGATTTTCCCAAATTCACTATCCTTGAATTTGTTACACTCCCTCTTTTTCTAGGCTAAAGAGAAACCTCTCTTTTTTTCTAGGCTCAAGAGAAACCTCCCTCTTTTTCTTAGGCTAAAGAGTAACCTCCCTCTTTTTCTAGGCTCAAGAGAAACCTCCCCTTTACAAGAAATGATGGGTTTACAAGTGGTGCAATCAAAGAAGGCCTCTAAGTAGGCAAATGATTACAGAAATTAAGCACAATGAAAACCTATACAAGATTTGTGCTAAGTACTACAAAGAATAAGAGAATGATAGATGATGAAGACTTTGTAGCTCTTGATTGTTGTTGAGGCTTGAGGATTTGAACAAAATGAGTATAAAAGTTGATTGAGTAGTTCCTCTTCCTTCCTTTAGCTTCTAAGCCTCTATTTATAGTCCCTTGGATGGTTTGTGGACGTTGGTTGGAGGCAAAACCAAAACTAGCCGTTATGTCTCACAGAAACTAGCCGTTGGGGGCTTTCTGGCATAACGGGATCGATCCTTTTACCAAAAGGATCGATCTTTTTCTTCATTCTGGGCTTCCGGGGCATTCTGCCAAAAAGGGATCGATCCCTTTCCCTAGGGGATCGATCCTTTTCTTCCAGAGGGCATTTTTCCTGCACTTTTGGGTTAGAAATGATGTGGTCTTTGATCCTAATTCAACCCAAAACATTTTGGCACTTTTGTGGGAGTTTTTCTTGACTTTCTCAAATGAAAATATTGTCCAAAAACTTATAGGTAATTTTCTAAACTTATGCTCAATAATTCTTGAGAAAATTACTTAATATTGATAACCATTTTATAAAGAATTAAGACTAATAAGAATGTATCATTAAATTATGGTCTTAATGTTTGATATTATCACTTTAAATGGTTTGAGTAAATCATGTGTGATAAGGCAAATTTACAACATGAATTAAAACATTAAAGCTTACTTAAGTTTTTGTCATTTCAAAATATATATGTCAATTTAAAGCTAACAAATACACGTCGAGTGACTTGAGGTTTACAATTTCACACTATTTAGCTCCGGACAAAAATTGGTGTCTACAGCTGCCTCTTTTTGCACATTACTGAACATCAAGAATGGGGCAAAGACTTTAGACACCGATTTTGTCCTTTTCGTGAAAAAGCACTCCTTCAAATAGCAAGACCCTTAAAACTTCAACTTTTCTTATCTTCAACGTGCTCTTTCGATTAAGAAAGCTCTAAAACTCTCTTTTTTTTAAACTAAAATGCTTCTTCAATTAGGAAGGCCCTAAAACTTTTAAAATTTCTCATCTTTAAAATGCTCCTTCGACTAGGAAGGCCTTGAGACTTTTAAAATATCTCCTCTCTAAAATGCTCTTTCGACTAGGAAGGCCCTGAAACTTTAAAATTTCTCATCTCTAAAATGCTCCTTCAACTAGGAAGGCCCTAAGACTTTTAAAATTTCTGATATCTAAAATGCTCCTTCAACTAGGAAGACCTTGAAACTTTAAACTTTTCTCATCTTTAAAATGCTCATTCGACTAGAAAGGCCCTGAAACTTTAAAAATTTCTCATCTCTAAAATGCTCCTTCGACTAGGAAGGCCTTGAAACTTTAAAATTTCTCATCTCTAAAATGCTCATTCGACTAGGAAGGCCTTGAAACTTTAAAAATTTCTCATCTCTGAAAATGCTCAATTATGCCCGGAGGTCTTATAAATTATACCCTGAGGTTTTAAGGAAACAAGCCTGAAGGTCTCACAGGTTGTACCCAAAGGTTTTAGTGAATCATGCCTGACGGTCTTACAGGTTGTACCAGGAGGTTTTAGTGAATGATGCCCGGAGGTCTTACAGATTGTACCCGGAGGTTTTAATCATTTTTATCTGTAAGTATACCTAGAGGTTTTAAGAATCATGCCCGGAGATCTTATTGATTGTACCTGGAGGCTTTGATCTTATCTCATTATTTCAATTCTATCTTCTAGATCATCCTATCATTCCAGTTTCTTCTTTTTGTTATTTTCTATCTAAATATCACATTTTTTCATCTCATCACATCTTTCAATCCCTTTTTCATTGTCCCATCATATCCATACCTTTTTAATTTCCTCTTTCTTCCCAAATTTTTAACATTTTTGTCTCAAAACTTCATACCTTTTTCGTCACATCTTACTCATTATCCTTCTCACATTTTTTGATTTTTTTTCTTTTTCTTTTTTTTAATTCTTTTTTTTAAATTTTAGTCATCTAATCTTTCAGAACTTTTTATCCTATTGTCTTAACAAACATTTCAAATTTTTTTTGTGTCAAGTTGCATATAATGAAATGTCATGCATGTTATAAATGCAATGCAAATGATAAATAATGCCTTAACAAGTCAGATCATCAATCTACCATATTCCTTTTGTTAGCTTTAAATTGACATATATATTTTGAAATGACAAAAACTTAAGTAAGCTTTAATGTTTTAATTCATATTGTAAATTTGCCTTATCACACATGATTTTCTCAATCCATTTTCAAGTGATCATGTCAAACATTAAGACCATGATTTAATGATACATCCTTATTGGTCTTAATTCTTTATAAATATTTTGAATATTTTAGAAAATCACTTAATGAATTTTTGCACCATGTTTTTATCAGAGAAAGTCAAGAAAAACTCCCACAAAAGTGCCAATATGTTTTGGGTTGAATTAGGATCAAAGACCACATCATTTCTAACCCAAAAATGCAGGAAAAACTCATTCTGGAAGCATAGGATCGATCCCCTAAGGAAAGGGATCGATCCCTTTTTTGGCAGAATGCCCAAGAAGCCAAGAATGAAGCATGGGATCGATCCCTTTTGCAAAAGGATCGATCCCTTTATGTCAGAAAGTCCCCAACGGCTAGTTTCTGTGAGATACAACGGCTAGTTTTTGTTTTGGCTCCAACCAACGTCCACAAACCATCCAAGGGACTATAAATAGAGACTTAGAAGCTAAAGGAAGAAGGGGGAACTACTCAATCAAATCCAATACTCATTTTCCTCAAATCTTCAAGCCTCAACAACAAATCAAGAGCTACAAAGTCTTCATCTTCCATCATTCACATATTTCTTGTATTGCTTAGCACAAACTTTGTATAGGCTTTTCATTGTGCTTAATTTCTGTAATCATTTGCCTACCTAGAGGCCTTTCTTTGATTACATTATTTGTAACCAACCATTCCTTGTAAAAGGGGAGGTTTCTCTTAAGCCTTGAAAAAGAGGGAGGTTACTCTTTAGCCTAAGAAAAAGAGGGAGGTTTCTCTTGAGCCTAGAAAAAGAGGAAGGTTACTCTTGAGCCTTGAAAAGAGGGATTGTAATCACAAATTCAAGATAGTGGATTTGGAGAAAATCCTTGGGAACGTCTCAAGGTAGAGGACGTAGGCAAGGTTGCCGAACCTCTATAAATCGCTTGCGTACATTTCTCTTCCCTACTCTCTTTAATTACTTGCAATTATATTTGTGCTTATTGTATTGAATTTGGATTGCATGATTAAATAGCCTAGAAAACTTAGAAAATATCATATAGGCTAGAGAATCTAGAAGAATCGAAAAACGAGCTTAAAGTTAGTTAAAAACCGATTCACCCCCCTCTCGGTATAGCCTATAGAGCCAACGCCTTTCTTCAAAAATTTGTCATCCTTCAATCTTCTCTTTGCCTTATCATTCAATCTTTCAATGCCTCATCATTCTTCTTTCTTCAAATTTAGCAATCCTAAAATCATTTGCCCCATCATCGTTCATTCAGTCTTCTCCTTGCCCCACAATTCTTCTTTCTTTAAATTTAGCAATCATCACTCATTCAGTCTTCCCATTGCCCCATCATCATCATTCATTTAGTTTGCTTCTTGCCCCACAATTCTTATCAAATTAAAATTCGTCAATCCAAATCATAACAACAAAATCATCCCAAACTATTCACAAGAACACTTCACCACTTCTCATATCTTCAAGAAAATTCATACTCTTATAACAACCAAAGATTGCCCCAAGAATAGTCTTAAAAACACCATCACCACACTTGATTTCTTTAAAACAAGAACTTGCCCCCATAAAATCACAAAACTCTCATTTTTCACTTCTTCAAGTTTCTTTTTGAAGATAGAAAATTGCCCCGCATAATAATTTTCCAAGATAAAAACATATGGCATTTAAATCTCTTAAAAATTGGTGATTACTATTGAGAACAAATAGAATGAGTCACAACTTGGTCTAGCTGAATAAATGTATTGATTTGGTGCATCAAGGATGTTTGGTTATCAAGAAAGGTTCTTTTGATCAATGTCTCTTCATCTTGGCTCACAAATGAAACAAATTCCTTGAAAATCAAAATTCCTGTTGTAAAAGTAACTTTCACAGAACACAATCCATTTTAGCATTCTCTTAATTTGTTGATATGTGGACTTTAACAAATGCCAAGACTAGTTGTGATGGCTCAAATTTCTGGGCAAGGATTCAAATCTCAAATCAAATTTTCAAGGTGATGGTTTTTGAATTTCTCAAAAGGTCTTAACTGAAAGCATCACTCCTCTGGTTTTTCTTCTTTCTTATTATTGCCTTAGCATAGTCACAAACAATGGCCTTGAGTTGTTTCAAATTTGCTCTAGATTGCCTTTTCATGGGTTTTCACCCTAGAGCTTCATTCTCTTTTTTCTTCTTTTTTTTTTCATTTTTATTAATTATTCTACCTTGCATTTGAGAATTCAAATTTCATTCCAAACTAAATAATGATGATGGTTTCTCAAAGAAAAGCTTTTCAATACAGGCATCCCTATTTGATCGAAATGGACTTTTAAGCACGTACAATAGGCCAAGGTTTAAGGTTTTCAAAGAATGGATAAATAGGCCTAAAATAAGTGCTTTCAAAGTTTATTGAACCAAGGATCATTTCTTCAATTGTGAACATCTATCCTTCCCACTCTTCGAAGCATTTTTCTTTTCTTTGTCTAATTTTTTGTTCTTATTCATTTCTTCTTTCCATCTTTTTTTTTTTGCATCTACCATTTTCATATTTTTTTCATTTTCTTATTTTTTTATATTGATTTCCATCTGCACATATCCTTCTTCTCACATTTGCCCCTTAACATAGGGCATCATTTTCTTGTATTTGACATAAGATCAATCAGTAATGCTTCTAAAAACTCCTCTTATGTATTTGCTTTTCCAATGTGGATGGTGATCCTTGGTCAAGGTTCATTTAGAAAGAAATCAATAGGCTCAAAAGGGGTAACAAAGGGATGATTTCATTTCAGTAATAGGAATATGAAAGATGGCCATTTGTCATATCAAATATTAACACTTCTATTGAAAACCAACCCTCAAGATGAAAATTTTATTTTGCTTTCGAAATCATTTGAATATCCTTCATGCATGGTTTCACAATCATTTTTTCTTCTTTTCTTTTTTCTTTTTTTTTACTTTCTTTTTCTTCACCTTTTTTTTCACAACTCATGCCCAGAATGTATAAACTCAACTTTGTGAAGGCCTTATGCAACGATTTTCATTATCATGGTTTACAATAGAAAAATGATATCAATCAAATTAAGAATGACCATTAAAAGATGTTGAGGTTATCAAAAGCTTGGCTCTTTCAATCATTTTGTCCCAAGATATAGTGAAGGATGGTTTGAATTAGAAAGTTCAAGTTATGAGAAAGAATTTTGGGTTGATATGTTTGGGACTCTTAGCTTGGCCTTAACATCTATCAAATTTCCAAATACAAAGTCCTTAAGAGAATACGTCATGAATTGGTCCTTCAAAATAGTTCAAAACGTTTTGCGAATTCATTAATCATTGCATTGGTCATTACCTTAACGAAGATCATTGACTTCAAAAGTTACCATGGTATGCAGAAATGAATGAATTTCAAGCTTGTGTTTCTTTATGGATTCCAAGTTTTCATTGAATTGGAAAGTATACTGGAAATGTAATGGCTACGTCTATTCATTCTCAATAACAATCACCAATGTTTTCAAGATTATTTTATTTCATCAACTTGGAAAGAAAAATATGGAAAGCTTTCAAAACAACTTGATGCAAATTTCAAGAATCCTGAGAACATCTCACATTCACAAATTACACATAGGAAACTTGGCCTATGGAGAAGCAAACTTCCATTGCTCAATAAGCTCTTGAGTCAAGGCACCACTATTGATGAGTTCTTCGACCTTTTCCTTCAATTGCCTACACTTTTCTGTTGAATGCCCAATTGCCCCCATGTGATATTCACATTTGCTATTTGGTTCATAACTCTTTGCTGCTAAGTTTGGAGTTGTTTTCAAAGGAATAAGCACCAGATACTGGTTCTTTATTAGCAAAGGCAATAGTTTAGAAATTGGAATTGGCAATCTCTCTACACCGTTTCTTGGCCTTCTTGGATTGTTTGGTAGGGCGAAGAGTGATTGAGGAAAAAAGTTAGGTTGAAAACCATTTTAAGGAATTGACTGATAAGGATATGGACAAGGGTGGTGGGATTATTGAATGGGGTATGGGTAATATGGGGTATAACTTTCATACTACTTTTCATTAGCCACAGCCTGAACATCTTGACTTTCGTTATTAAATGTTGCACCTTTTCTTGTATTTTCCATTTGATCTTCCCACTTTTTATAGCATATTAGATTCTCAACAGAGAGTACCATATCTGCAAAGTTTTTAGTAACATTACCAATATTCTCTCATAGTATGGAGCCTTATGTGTATTGACAAACAGAATTGTAGTCTCTTTCTCTATGAGGGGAGGTTGAACTTGAGCAGCAATATCTCGCCATCTCTGAGCATATTCTCTAAAGCTCTCAGTAGCCCTCTTTTCCATATTCTGTAAGAATAATCGAGTTGGTGCCATATCCTTTGCTTGTTGATATTGAGCTATGAAGGCCCTTGCAAGATCCTTCCATGAATGGATGCGTCCTCTATCTAATTGGACATACCACCTGGCTGCAGACCCAATAAGGCTATTTTGAAACAGTGGATTAGCAACTTTTCATTGTGAGTATGCCCTGTCATTTTTTGACAAAACATTGTAATATGGGCTAATGGGCATTTAGTTCCATCATATTTTTCAAAGTCAGGGACTTTAAATTTTACGGGTAGCACCAAATCAGGAACCAAACTCAATTTCTCCATGTCAATGTTTCCATAAATAGTGCTCCCTTCGATAGCCCTCAGTCTCTCTTCTAACATACCACACTTGCGATGCATCCCCTAATGAGAACCTAATTAAACCGCTTCCCTCCTAAGCTTTTCTTGCTCGATGGGGTCCTCCATTTGGGGATCCTCTCTGATGTTAATGTCTTCATCAACTCTTTTCCCTTTTGCCAAGCTCATCAACATCTCTATCATCTTGGCCATTTCTTCCCTAGGCTATTCTTGGGCCCTGACAATCTTTTGTTTCACCTTTTCTATTCCATCAATTCATGCCTACTGCTCATTCTCCATTACTTTTGTTTGCAAACAAGTATCGTATGGGTGACTGGCAATTTTGATGGCCAAGCTATCTTCTCACCTTTATTACCATAGTCTAAGTCAAGATGCCATGATATGCACATACAAACCTATGCATGAGATGTATGCTCAATTTATGTATGACAAAAAATGTCTAGATGTATAGGTGCATTGTTCAAATTGACATGTTATGCATCACAAACTCAAAGGAAAGCCTCATGTGATGAATTGACACATTTTATCTCTTTATTTTTTATTTTGATTTTTTATTATTATATTTTTTGAAAAGAAGAAACTTTCCTTCATGTGTCCTGATCCTTGGTTATCTCTACATGATGAGCTGGCATGGCTCTAACTTAAGTTTGCTTCTTAAGTTTCTTTATATGCTTGGTTTGGATAAGTCAGAATTCTAAATTTTCTCAAATTGTTCCTCACTATCGTCCACATGGGACTAGTAAGGCACCCGATCCTCACCCATCACAAGTTACAAACGGAAAGGTTCAATTTGAGGGGGCGTATTTCACTAGCCATTGCGGAGTTATTACCTCACGAGAACGTAGATACTTTACTCCCTCCTAAAAAGAACCGAGCCCGGGTCGAGGGCTTATGTATGCTAATGCAAAGTGATGTGTGTGTATGAAGGAATAATGTTTTATTTAATGTTCGTTTTCTATTAAGATCTTTTAAGCAAATTCTGAGATACCCTAAAACTAAGTATTGGCCTGACTCTCTAAATTCCCCAGTAGAGTCGCCAAACTGTCATAACGTATTAAGTTTTTGGAAAACCTAATAGCTAGACACAAAGATATGAAGTCGCCACCAATCATTCTAACCTAAGTGTGATTGGTCACCTATTCAAACTAAAGATAAGGCTGGGTCTACGTTCAAAGACATTAGGGCTCGGGAGTACGGTTACGTGTAGGGAAGGATTAGCACCCCCACAATGCCCATCTTAAAATGGTACGAACTAGATTTAGGTTATCTTTATAATTTACTTTGAGTTCATATCAATTTCGATATACTTATATATTGGGAAAATTTCTAAGATTTTTTCATCAATTTGGCTCCAACCTTAGAAATTCCCCTCATCTCAAGATATTCAAGGAGTCTCAATTGACTTTCTTGAACTCCATCTCGAACAACTTTTAATATTTTATGAGATTCCTTTTTTTTGCTAATCTTATCTCTAATTTTGACTCTATTTTCATTTTATAAATTTCTCAGATTTTTTAATTTATTTTAATTATTTTTATATTCTTATTCATCTTATTTTTAAGAGATAAACATGAATTATGTTTTATTGAAAATTCACTCTTAAGCGTCCCATCAATTTGGCTTGGCTCAAAAGGAACCTCCTCACCTAGAAATTTTCAAGGAGTCTCAATTGACTTTCTTGAAATTTTATCATCGGCATAATTCATACTTATTTCTTATTTTATTTTTATTGTACTCTTGTCTTCATGTCACATTTATTTATTTATTTATTCGTTTATTTATTTATCTAATTTTTGTTTATATTTATTTAAGTTTAGTCTTTATCTAATTTATATTTTTATTCATTTTATTTATTTATATTTATTTGATCTTAAAATAAATATGAATTATATTTTATTGAAAATTCTCCAAAAAGTATTCTATCAATTTGGCTCAACTTAGAGAGGAATCCTCTCACCTAGAAATTTCAAGGAGTCTCGATTGACTTTCTCGAAATTTCATCATTGGTACAATTCACATTCATTCTATAAAATCTAATTCTCAATCTAATTCCTATTTCTTATTTATTATCCTTCTTATTTATCTATTGTTTTTATTTATGCTCATTTAATTTTTGTCTTTGCTAATTAATTTTTATTCATTTCATTTATTTTATATCTATTTAATCTTAAAATAAATATAAATTATATTTTATTGAAAATTCTCTCAAAAGTATCCCATCAATTTGGCTCAACTTAAGGAAGAATCCTCTCACCTAAAAATTTCAAGGAGTCTCGATTGATTTTTTTGAAATTTCATCATCGGTATAATTCACATTCATTCAATAAAATCCAATTTTTAACTTGAGTACTATTTTTCATCCTATTATTTTTCTTAACTTGTTTTTTTATTATCACTTACTAAAGCTTACAATCCTAAGCTCCATAAACAAATTTGACAGTATTTTAACCATGCACTAAATTAAACATATCATATAAATTTTATTTGAAAAATTAAAGAAGTCATACCAATTATATTGAATCATGCTAATTAAATTAAATCATACTAATTAAACTAAACAATCAAGCCAATAAAATAAATAATTAAATAAAATAAATTATATCAATTTGAATATAAACTACATTACACAAATTAAATCTTATCAACATCTGTTAAATTATGCTATCCACATATTAAACTAAATCTGTTAACCTATTATTATTGAAATTAATTAAATCAGTTATTCAGATCATCTCATTACATGATTTTGTTAGCTAAATTTACATTAATTACAAGTATATACAAATATAAAATATAAAATATGGAATAAATAAAAAGGAAAAATTCATAAGAAAATGGAAAAGAGGAAACTTGTGACCGAGTCGGGTCGAAAACGGGGCAGCATGCAGGTCTAGGCGCGGATCTCACTTCTCCCAACGACATCGTCCCGAGGTGGCTTTTTAAGCCTTCTTTCCGACTTCTTTGCACAAATTTTCGTTATCCAGAAAAAAAACTTAAAATCTCTCTCCCCAAGCGAACACCGATGGCCGGAAAAATTAAAGGGTCCTTGGGAAATTCTTGGTTTTCCAAATTCCGGTGGTTCTTCCTACCGTACACCATCGTTAGGCACCAGATCTATGCCTAAAAAAACCTCCAGAAATCTTCACCTCTCCTCCCTTGAACCAGATCTACAAACCACACCCCCTAAATCTTTAGGCGAACCCACGGATCTGACTTCAACAATTAGAACCTTCACTGCCTAAACTTCCAAAACCTTAAACACACTGCTCTTTGTTTTTCTTTTTGTGTTTTTGTTGTCGTTTTCTTTTTTTTTTGTATTGTGGTTGTTGTTGTTAAAATAGATTTGAATATTGTGGAAGTTAGAAACTAAATCTCAGATCCGATTCTCTTTTTTTTTGCCTTTAATGTCTGATTTTAAATTCCTTTTGTTCCTTGATTTCCTTGTAGATTTCAAAGACAAAATCTTTCCTTTTTTGTTTCTGGTGGCCATTAGGGTTTGGGTTCACTTTGGGGTCAGGGTTTGGGTTCACTTTGGGGTCAGGGTTTGGGTTCACTTTGGGGTTTTGTTTAGGGTTTGGGGATTTTTGTTAAGGTTTGGTTTGGATTTAAGGTAAGGGTTTCGTTAGCGTTTGGTTTGGGTTTTGGTTTTGTTTGGGGTTAGGGGTTTTAGATTAAGGTTTAAGGTTCTAGTTAGGGTTAAAGGTTTCGGTCAGCGTTTTAGGGTAAGGTTTGGAGCATAGGGTTGGGGTAATCGTTTTATTTCCCTTTTTTACTTTTTTTTTGGTCAAAATGAATAAATGTACAAATAATAAAATAAAACAAAAAGAAAGAAAAATAAATAAATGCCAATGAATAAATAAAAATACCAAAATTCATATCAATGGAAAAAAGAAAATAAAATAAAAAATAAATAAAATCAATAATTCAGACCTGGGTTTAATCCATTTTCAATTTTTAGAATACACATCAATTGATTTAAGGTTCACAATTTCGCACTATTTAGCTTCGGATAAAAATTGGTGTCTACAACTCACACACGTTAAAAAGTCATAAATTGAACAAATTCAAAAATATTTGGTTCTTAATTGATCAAAATTAAAGATTGTATCTTTAATTGAGAAATCTCGCAAAGGTTTAATCTTTAATTGAGCATTTAGCCTTTTATTTATTGGCATTTTTTAATTTATATATTTATAGCCATTTCCATGTTTCCTTACAATATATATTATGAATACATACAACAACATCTTCATTACATGTATATATTATTATACCAATATAAAATTTTAAATTATAAAAAATATCTAGAATATATTTAGCAACACTTTACTTACATAATAGATTGGACGATCTATGTCCACATCTTTTTTAAGCAACACAACGCTAATAGCCTTATTTCCTACTCCCAATGTACATATAAAGTTGCTTTATAATATAAGGTCTTAACAATAAAGGAAGTTTCTTTAGATATTCCTTTAAATTGTTGAAAGCCTCCTGACACTCATCAGTTCACTGAAAATTTTCCCACCCCATAGAGTCTTAATGAATGGCAAGCTTCTTTGTCCCAACTTTTACAAGAAGCAATTCAATGCAGCAATTCTCCCTATCAACTTTTGCATTTCTCGCATCGTAGTAAGAGGTTTCTTGTCCAAGATAGCCTAAATTTTCTCAGAATTGGCCTTTATGCCTCTATTTATGATCATGAATATCAAAAACTTTTCTAACTTAACTCCGAACAAACATTTATTGGGATTCAATCTCATATTAAACATTCTCAGGACTTCAAATACTGTCAACAACTATAGGCATAAGATTCCACTTCCTTACTTTTGACAATCATGTCATCTACATAAGCTTCCATCGTGTTACCCAACAAGTCTCTAAAGACTTTGTTTACCATCTGTTGATAGGTAGCACTAGCAGTCTTCAAGCCAAAAGGCATTATGTGATAACAAAAAGTCCTGTTGTCTGTGATGAAAGATGTTTTCTTCTCATCGTCAGGATGCATCATGATCTAGTAGTATCCGGAGAAAGCATCAAGAAAACTAAAAAGCTCATACCTTGATCTTTCATTAACCAACTTATCAATCTGTGGTAAGAGATACAAATTCTTCAGGCATGCCTTATTTAGATAAGTGAAATCTACACACATCCTTCATTTATTGTTGGATTTCTTCACCATCACAACATTGGCAAGCCATTTGGGATAGTGGACTTCCTGGATGAACCTTGCTTCCAATAGCTTCTCTATCTCTTTATTGATAACTTACTGACTCTCTAGGGTAAAGTTCATTTTCTTCTACTTAACCGACTTTGCCCTTGGAAAGACATTTAGTTCGTGTCAAATCACGCTTGGGTCAATGCCTAGCATACCAGCAAAAGTCTATACAAAAATATCAAAACTTTTCTTTAGACATTCCTTGATTTCTTGCTTTACGTCTTCCACCAATTGACCTCCCATATAAACCTTCTTCTCATCATCCTCTAGTAACTTGACAGCCTCGATCCCTTTAATAGGCTTCGGCTTAGAAGGGTCATAATGGTAAGGATTTCCTTCCTTTAAATCCCTTTGCAAGTGGTAGACAAGATATAACATGTCCTCCCTTACTTCTAGTCTCCTCTGGCTTAGCGTACTCGATTAGGCAGGGAGAACTTCATAAGTAAGTAGCTTGAGGAGATCACAGCCCTGATGTCATTCTACAACGGTTACCCAAAGATCATGTTATAGTCTATGAAATTCGACTTCACAATCATAAATAGCACCTGTCGAGCCATACTCTTAGGATTTTCTCCTAAGGTGATTAGTAGTTGTATGGAATCGACTATCTTCACCTTCTCTCTTGCGAACCCATACGAAGGTGTCGTAATAGGTTTTAACCTGTCTTCAGTGATATTCATTTTTCTCAAAGCAATTCCAATAGATAAGATTTACCGTCTTTCATTATGACTGAAGTACAACATTATGATACATCCAAATACACCATAATAAAACCAGGAAATAATCAAACTGGGCAGAGTTCGCTTTCTCGAATACCACCATAAACCAATCTATGGTTGAGGATGCTTGAAGCCACATAGCCAATTTGTCAAACCCAGACATAGTCCACACAGCTTTAGCCAAAATACAATCTCGCAATACATGAATGCAGCTTTCATGATAGAAAGATCAGAGAAAACATAAAGAATTGGGAACCGCCATTCGATGAGACAGATGCAACATGGTTGGTGGAATATTCTAACAACACCTCCAAGCATGGACTTTTATCTTATTTCGTACAGATGCATTCCAATGTTTAACCCAAAAACCATGTAAAGTAGAACCAACAAAGAATTCACCAACAACCTCACCACCACTTGAAGATAGTATGTCATGACTACGACTATAAAGAAGTAAAGTATTGTAACCTGACTTAACTGAGTAGAGGCCATCTTGTGAATGATGCCACACAAGCATATTAGGAGAATCAGTTCCCAGAAGCGATATTTGCAAAATCATCTCTACTTCAGTCTGATTGAAATGCTCCAATAGCCTTTGTTTTAACCAACACTCTTGAGCCTGATCCACAAAGGTTGACACCGATAGTGCAACAGGTCTATGATATCCTTAAGGAATTGGTTTAAATGTCCATAGCTAAGGAAGCTAGGGATTTTCCCATACCAAAACTGATTTGCCATCACCAATACACCACTTCAATCCTAAAGTCAATACAAACTACCCCATGCATATACTCTTCCATGTGAAAGATGGTTGGGAACCTACCTTAGTAGACAAAAAGGTACAATAAGGGAAGTACTTAGCTTTAAGAACCCGACCACAAAGGGAATTTGGATTTTTGATCAATCTCCACCCTTGTTTGGCAAGAAGTGCCAAATTGAAAGAGTTAAAGCATTTGAAGCCTAAACCACCTTGGGACTTTGGCCGACAAAAAGATTGCCACCTAAACTAGTGAATCCCTTTCTCCTTTTCACCATGTGTCCACTAGAACTTACATACAAGTTTATTCAAATCTTCACATAAGGTAGTAAGGAACCTGAAGACACTCATTGCAAATGTGGGAATCTATTAAGCAATAGCCTTGACTAATATTTCTTTCCCAGCTTTAGACAAAAATTTCTCCTTCCATCCAGTAATCTTTTTCATGATTCGGTTTTTGACTTCCACAAATACTCTCTTTTTCTGTCGACCAATCAATGTTGGCAGCCCCGCATATTTTTCAATATGTTGAACTACCTGAACACCAAACAAAAAAGCAAGTTGTTGTTGCACTGTAGAAGGAGTGTTAGTACCACAGAACAATCCTAACTTAGCAAAGTTAACAAGCTGCCTAGATGCTTGCTCATAATGGTGAATAATATCCTTTAACCTCAAACATTCCTAAACCATGACCTTACAAAAGAGTAATGAATCATCTAAAAAGAATAGAGATGAAATTCTAGGACCAGAACGTGAGGCTGCATATCCTGAAATACCAGAAATGGTTCCCCTGCTTTGTGCTATATCAAGCAACCTAGCCAAAACCTCACCACACAACATGAATAAATAGGGAGAGCCCTCTCTTAGGCCTAAACACACCAAACCGTCGTCCATTCAGGTTGACTGAGAAGGTTATAGATCGAACACAGTGCATCAACTTGGTAACCCAACTCTGAGCAAAACCCAACTTTAACATAATTGCCTCAAGAAATCCCCAGTTAACCCTATCATAGGCTTTTGAATGATTTACTATCAAAAGAGATAAACTTAGGTAAAAGGTCAAAAAAGCCTTTGAATAATAAAGAGTTTCGCAATTGAACCCCTATTTTCTTTTCGCAATCAATTAGGTCCTTATATTTTCAATTTCACTCTATTGAATGCTTACTTGGATGGAAACCTTAGATCTGTTATTTTTCTGGCCAAGTGTACTGTACGGATTTAACAGTTTTCATACAGATTTAATGGTTTCTATCTACAAAAAAGCTCAATTAAAGGAAAATTGAAAGGTAAGGACTCAATTGATTGCGAAAAAAGGTTAGGGTTCAATTGCGAGAACCATTTTTTCAAGGATCATTTTGACCCTTTAGCCATAAATTTAATATAAAATTAGATCAAATTCATAAATGATGAAATTTATGCATAAAATCTTTAACTTGAAAATGCCTCTTCTTTGCCACCCAAACAAGATCTAGTTGGTGATCAACTTGTTTAAGACCTCTACTTTATGTTTTGCGTCAATTTGTTTGGGACTTCTACTTCATGTTTCAAGTTTCTCTTTGTATAAATAAAGATAAAAGATAAATTATCACTATATTTGTGTCAGTGTTGCAAATTTAAATTATCACTATACTTACATGAATGCTACAAATTTATCATTAATCTTGGTATAATTCTAGCATGTTACTTTTAATTTTGGAGTAAATTTACATACATCTTCTAATTTTGAAGCAAACTTACCATTATTTTTCAAATTTCATAATAATTAAAGAATATTTAATAGAAAACTTTGTTAAAAACTATTTTATAATTTAAAAAATATAAAAAAAAATATGACAAGGAAAAAGATCAAGACCAATCGAAAAAGTATGATCTAGTATTATTAGTAAAAAAATGTTAAAAAGAGATAAAAACAAAATAAAACAAAATTAGATTATGTAACATTATATTTAATAATAAGTACCATAATAAAAGAAAAAATAAATTAAAAATTTTGAATTTGAGCTTTATAATAGTTTCCCCCATACCTTATCATTTTGAATTTTAGCTTTATAAGAGAAAATCTATTCATCCTCACCCTTTTATTAGCCACACCCTCAATGCTGGAAAACCCTATCCTTAAAACATCTCTCTTCATTTTTACTTGACACATCCTAAATTGCCAAAGCTTATTCCTAAACTACCTTTCATTCTCTACAATCCCTAACAACACACACCTTACCTCCCATTTCTCATTTCCCCAACCTTCACTCTTCCAAAAATCTTCAAATCCTTCAAATCTTAGAGTTTTGCAAGATTATAAGGTAAATGTAGCTTACCTCTTCATTGAAATATGCTTATTCTTCATTTTTTTTTGCATTTAAATCTATTAAATTGTTGATTTTTTAAAGGAATTGATTGCGGTTTTCGGGTGGGGTAGGGATGGAAAACACGGCTCACGGAAAAGGGTATGTCATGAGCTGATTGTGGCTTGCGGCAACTCCTTACTGTGAGCCCTTCATGGCTCGTGGTTTGGAGTTATGAGCCTTCATAAGCCAACCACACATGGTGTTGCGAAACTTAAAAATAAGTCAAAACTTGTTTTTTAGTGGTTTTGTTTTTTTTTTATGTAAGGTTAAATTACATTTTAGGGTAAAATTAAATTGTGCAACATTTTTTTGAGTGTGACATACTATGATTTGAGTGATAGTTTGGATACTTTTAAAGCAACTTAAGTTTGTCCTTTTTATATGTAAATTGGTTGCTTGAAGATGAATTGGTTTAGGGAGATTTGAATTGGTTAAGGGCATGTGAATTAGTTTACTGCATGTGAATTGGTTTCTTATATGTGAAATGGTTTTCTTGTATGTTTATATAGATACCACCACATACATATGATCATAGCCATCCATCTTCTGATCTATTGAGGAGGCGACCTATTGCATCTAAGAGGAGGAGACGCATTACGACAGAGGCATTAGCTAACCAGACAGTGATTGTAGAGGAAAGCATGCATGCAACTACAGTTGGTGACGCACCACTTCCCGAAGAGATGCAGCATGTTGAGGCAATAGCTGCGAAGGAGAGGCAGTAGGCCAGTGCATCTACCGAGACACAAACTGTGGCGGATAAGCAATAGGGGAGTACATTTACTCATGCAACAGCTATTACTGGACCATATCCTGATGGTCCAATTGATCCATCTATTTTGATCAGCTATGGATCGCAAGTTACTATATTTGGTAGTTGTAGGCACCCCATTTTATTTGGATATTTCCTATTAAGTTCGAAATTAATTGACCTTCGTGCAAGTTTTATAATGAAAGCTTGAATTTTTTTTCTTTGCAATTTTTGAACTTGACTTGTCATTTGATTTTGGACTTAAAATTGAACTTTGATCAAACCTTTGGATTTTAATTGGGCCTTAAGCTCAAATTATGTTCTTTTAATAATTTGTTTCTTAAGTTCGATTAAAATTTAAGAAAATTAAAAAAAATAAAAAAATAAAAGATGAAAAGTAATATTAAAAAAGTAAAAATCCAGAAAAATAAATAATAAATGACAAAAAAATCTCTAATAAATAAAGAATCTTGAAATTTAATCTAACCAAATCTAATTTTACAAAAAAAAAAAGAGAAAGAAAGAGAAATTGCAACAATTAAAATCAACATTAAACACTTGCGGAAAGTCAATGAAATCAAAAGAATTAAAAGATGAATATGGTCAACTTTGAAATCAAAAGGTTTAATTGGAAGCAAATCATATATATATATATATATATATATATATATATGGAGAGAGATTCTGGTAAAAGGTTTTTGGAAAGAAGAAATTAAAGAAACATTACCAGAGATAGATGCAAATGCAGATGCAGTAACAAAAGATAACCCAGATGCTGAGGCAGATGCTAAAGTAATGCAGACAGAAGTTGAGACAGATGCAGTAGCTGAAGCTGGGGCTGAGGCTGAAGCATCAGCCATTCTTTGTTTCTTTCTTCCCCTTCCTCTCCCCCTTTCAACAGCACCTACCTCGACATCATCAGATAACTCCACATTGACTGTAGTACAGTCGCCTTAGTCAAAGTTGTCTCCAAACATCTGCTGATCTGATTATTGCTGCTGCAGAAAGAGATAGGGGGTTAGGTTACAGTCTTTAATTGCATAAAAAATTAATTATTGTATTCTAATGAAACATAGAAGTGATAAATGCATTTACCTTATTACCCCTTATAGGACAACCTCTTTTGTTGTGCCCTTCTTTATAATAGAAAGTGCATGTCATAATCATGCCCTTCCTTGATAGACTACTTTCTGCCTTTTTCTATTCATTGGGCTCATTTGGGTCTTTTCGTCTACCTAATTTGGGCCTGGCTGGCATTTTCCTATACTCAGGTGGGTTGACTGGGTCTTGTGTATGGATTTAGGCCATTCTTTAAGTCTAGGCATGGGCTGAAGTGCATTACCATATGCTAACATATAGATCTCTTTATAGTAGCAACTAGAGACATATTCCTGAACATTTCCCCTAAGGTCTTTAATTGCACATATGGCATGCGCACATGGGATACCAAACAGTGACAACCTCCTACATGTACAACTCCTATGTTCTAGATTTACAACAAACCTATCCTGAACCAACTCAATTTCATAACCAGCATCCCCATTAAATAGAACAAAACACTTAGAAGCAATTTCAGAATTCTTTTCAATCACCTTCAAAATGTTTGGACCAAGGTTGCCTCTCTACTTACTACACTCTTTCCTTTTTCTCACAATCCTTACCGTCATATTCCTTCTAATGTCTTCAAGCCAAGATATGATTGGTTTCCTTCTTGCATCCAGCAATTTCTCATTAAAAGCCTCACATAGATTATTCTCAACCAAATCAATTCTAGAGTCTGTGTTGAAGAAGGCTCTACACCATTTTTGAGGTGGGACTCTTAATATGTCTTCAGCTGCTGCAGGCTTCTTACTAGCTATCTCATTTAAATTATCCTCATATTGCCTCACAGTGGTGGACTTAGCAATCTTCCAGAAGCATTTCTTCATTTCCAAACCCTTATGTCCCCTACTTGACATAAACATGCCTAGCACAAAATCTGTGCTCAGTATTTGGAAGCAACTCATCAATTGCATTGTCAAGGCCCTACATAAAAAGAATAATATCAACATCATTTATTTTATTAAATAAATAACTAAGGAAAACATGTTAAAAAATTTACCTTTTGCTGGTCTATCATTATAGTCCAACCCACTCCATTTCTAAGATGTTTAATGTTTGACTTCAGAAGTTCAATAAACCATTTCCATGAAGATGTACATTCAACTTCCACAAGTGCCCATGCAATTGGAAACATTTGGTTGTTCCCATCTCTGCCAACAGCACATAATAACTCCTTTTTTATCAAGCTTTTTAGAAGAAAACCATCTAGTCCTAGAAAACGTCTGCAACCATTTTCTAAACCAGTTTTCAATGCATTAAAGCATATATAATATCTCTCAAATGTAGGTTGAGTGTCTGGATTCTATCTATGTACTTGCATCTTCATTGTGCTACTAGGATTAGTCTCTCTAATTACATTTGCACAATCTCACAAATGTGCAAACTGCTCCTTATAATTACTTATCACCTTCTCTGCCATATACTTAGCCTTCCTAACCATGCTAATTTTCATGCCTGTTCCATATTCACTCCTAACTGCCTCCCGTACATCTGAATACTTCATGAAGGGGTTTCTCATAAACTTATCAATATACAGTTCAGCCACAATGGCCTGACTCATCCTTGGATTTGTATACACCTTGTTGCAATCATGAGTATTCCTATAAGTCTTCACTTGAAATGATTGCAACTTTTTATTAAAAGATGCATATATCACCCAAGGATAGTTAGGTGTAGCACACTTACCCCTCACAAAATCCTTATGGTTTTTAGCCCAAATAATAGCTCTATTACTATGGATAGCCAATAATGACATAGCATGCTTAAACTATTTTGAATTTTCAAACAACATGGCTAAATCAATATAGGGAATGCTGCTATTAGGATCATAGACTAGAAACTAACTTCTCTTCCTACTAGCATCATCCACAATGTCCTCCTCATCACTAACATCCTCACCATATTCATCAGAGTCAAAATACTCACGATGATATCCTTCTGCCTCAGCCCCTCTTACACCATCTTCATTCACAACCCCTCCTCTCTCAACATCAGCCTTTCCTACATTAACCCCTCTTCCCTCAGCCTCTTCCTCTATAGCCTCTTCTCTTTCAGTCCCTTCTCCCCCAGCCTCTTCCCCCACAGCCTCTTCTCCCTCAATTCCTTCTCCCATAACCTCTTCTCCCTCAGCCCCTTCTCCCACAGCCTCTTCTCCCACAACCCCTCCTTGCCTATTACTTTTACTTTTCCTATTCTGAAACTTGAGCCTAGCAGCAACTATTTCTTCATCCTCACTACCACTTAAAAATTCACTATCAACAGAATATACAGGATCTCTATCGACATCATTATCTGCATTTATGTCTACCTCACTATCAACCCTATTTGCCTTATTATGACCCTATTTGCCTCATTATCAGCCCCTGCTAAATCATCATTCACAGATTTAATAAGCACATTATCTGCCTCATTAGGTTCTTCATTCGATGGTTGACTTGATATCTAAAGAATTACTTCAGGTTCATCTACACCATGTTCTTTATAGACATCTATAATGCCTTGACTATTCATATATCCTATCATATCAAGAGTTGTTTTATCATCCCAAACTAACCTAAGTCCATCATGTAGTGTTTTTCCAACATTAAATAATAAATCCTTATAATGTTAATAAACCCAGCATCTTCACAAACACTCAACAACTCAAAATAACTAACCTTGTCTGGATCAAATGTCCGATCTTTAACTATCTCATTTATGTATCTTAGACTAGGACCTTCACCTATAAATTGTCTTGCATAATGAAGCCTTATGGTACACAGCTCAAAACTCATCTCTGCACCAAATGAAAAACATATTTTAAGTAAGAATTCTTAATCAATCAACATTTAAATTTAGTCCAATATTCACAATATCACAAACCCTAAATCTATCCTACACTTTTACATTGCCAAAGAAAAATAATTAATCGAAAATCACCAAATTAGCAAATTAGTGTATTATACCCAAATTAAGAAATTAGTTAGCCTGAACAATAAAAACATTAAATTTATAACAAAATTCAATAAACCAGTGCATCTCAAACATAAACCGAACAAGTGACCAGCATTTCAATAACCCCCAAAAGAAAAAAAATAACAAATTCGAACAGCTGACCTACTATGGCCTATGGACGATTTCCAAATGAAAACTCCCCTTAAATTGCTTCGTTTTGCAACAGAGTACCTCGCAATCACTAGTATTGAAGCTTACGAACAAATATTCCTAACAATTTTGGCAAATTTTGGAAGAATTTGATTGTTCCCAATTCTGTCAATAGAAAACCCTAACCGATAGATAAAACAAAACCCTAATTAAAAACCCAAAACCCTCGTTTTTACTTTTACTTTTGTTTTCAATTATTTTCACTTCTGTTTTTTAATTACTGTTAAACAAGCCTTTAATTTATTATTTTATGCATTTATTTGTTTTTTTACCTATTCACGCTACTATACGGCGCGTGTTGCTCAATACCGTGAAAAAAATCCTACATTGAGCAAAATCAAAAACATTTCATTCTGAATTGAGCAAAATAAAAGTTTATTTCCTTAATTAAGAATTTTCGAAAACATTAGATCCTAAATTGAGTATTTAGCCTTGTGTTTAATATATCTTTGTTGACTAATTAACTATGGAATCATATATTTGCACGTGTACCTTACATTGTCAAACATAAATTTATAATAAGCATTACTTTATGGATTTACATGAAATCATCTTGCACATGTGGCTTGTATCATGCACGTATATATATTTGTTAATTGCTCGTGGAATTATGTTGGTTAATTTGTATTAGCTTTTGAATATTTGTTTATAAACTGATGCATTTACCATAAGCCAGTTATATGTCTGTAGACTACTCACAAGCTAATAATGAGTTTTAGATGTTGATTAATCGGATCAGTAATTAAGGTTTCGATGTCCGTACCCATGTGTATAGTATATTTGAACATTACTTAAAGGTTGTGCTATAAATAGTAAGGTTGACCCAATATATTTCTCATTAAACACGTTTATGAAACCAAATCATATAATGCAAAGTAGCAAAATAAAATTCATTTTAATCAAATAATAATTATAATGTTTAAATGAGGACATAAATTCGTTTGATGATGAAGTATCAAGATAAATACACTTAATTAATTTTTTTGAAAATTTCTAGGTGAAAAAATTCTATCCATGGCCTCACCAGCTTAATGGAGGATCTACATAGGATTTTCACTAATAAATAATTTAGATTCATTTTTAAAAAAAATAAAATTTATTATAAAATTAAAACAAAAAATAATTATTTATATGATTAAAAAGGATATTAATAATTTGTAACAATATAATAAAAATAATAATAGCAAGTAACAAAATAAGGAAGGAAACTAAATGAAGTAACTAGAATTAGATATCAAAATAATAATGAATATGAATATGAATTACTCCAATAATGAAATACCAAGAGAATTATACTTAAATAATTTTCTTGAAAATTTCTATGTTAGAAAGTTCTCTCGAGACCTTACCAGCTTATTGATGGTCTAAAAAGGATTTTTGATAATAAGTGGCCTATAGTCAGTCTAAAAATAAAATAAGACGTATTATAAAACTAAAATTAAAATAATTAGTTACAAAAATAAAATAATAAATATAAAGAAATAATAATAATAAAAAATAGGATTATTGAGATTGAGTATTGATTATTAAGACGATAAGATTCCAAATAGGGTTACACTTAAGTAATATTTGGAAATCTTTAGGTAAAACAACTTCTTTTAAGATATGACTAGCTTAATGGAAGATCTAAAAATAATTTTTGAGAAAAATAATTCATATTCATTCTCTAATAAAATAAATAAATAAAATTAAGCATTAATAAAATAATAGAAAATAATAGAAATAATAAAAATGATAAGATAGCAAAAATGAATTAGATAGAAGGAGTCAAAATTAGAATTTTTCATAAAACAATAAAATGAATCCAAAGACGAAGCCTCTTCAAGCAAGTTGCATAATACTGCTTGAATACTCTTGAGGTGAGGAAGATTTCTTAAATTGTCCTACCAGCTTAATGGAGGACGCTTAGAAATATTTTCCAGTATTAAGATAACTAAGGCAAATTTAATTTTTGAATTTAAGATTAACTAAGGCAAATTTAAGATAACCTAAAGTTAGTTGGTACCATTTTAGGATGGGCGTTGTGAGGATGTCAATCCTTCCTCACACATAGCCATACTCTTGAACCCTAAATTTGAGATGTAGACCAGTCCTTATCCATAGTTTGAATAGGTGACTAATCACATCTAGATAGAATGACGACTTTATAGATTTATGTCTAGTTATTAGGTTTTCTCTAAAACTTAATACATTATGACAGTAGCGAAAGGTGTATTTAAACGTTATTACTTATTTATTTAATGTAAATTAGACTTAATAATTTTTTAATTATTTATTTGGTTTTGATATAGGAGCGAGCACAGTTGAAAGTTCTTAATCACAATCCTAAAGTTAGTACATGGCCATTAGATACAAGTTAGTCACTCATCTTAGTGAATATCGAGTGGTCAGGATTGGCACTATTATTGCGATGTAGTTATCTCATGCATAACAAAACTATCATTATTGCATTTACCAAGAGATGGCAGCTAGAGAGTTACACGTTTCACATGCCTTTCGAAGAGATGACCGTTGCTTTAAATGATATTTTTAAGCTCGCATTCTTCGTGATTGAGAGAATTATATCATACGATACTATCTCTGTTAATGAAGCAAATGAGATGCGAGTGCGGTTGCTTAAGATCAACGCAGAAAAGGCAATGAAAGAGACGACTCTCACTAAAGGACCACAAGTTAAAATGCAATGATTGAGAGATACGCTCTTCGAGGTGACTGACTCTGATGGCCATGAGCAAATAAAGTACACAACTCGCACATTCTTATTATTTCTACTTAGTTGTATTCTTTTTACTAATAAGAATGCAACATGAGTGTCAATTGCATGCTTATCATTTCTAAAGGATCCTATGCTTATCAGATTACGTGATGTGCAACTTGCCTTGCTTACACGTATAAACATCTTAGCCTTGTCAACAAAGCTAAGTGTCATTCGATAACTGGTTATACGATAATAACTTAAGTATTTAATATTTTTTATTTCTTAAAAATTCAAAATGAGAACTTTTTAACTCATAATTTCATCAATGAGAGAATAGTGCAAGTTAATTTCTAAAGAATAATTATTTTCTCTTAAGGGAGAATAGTGTTGTTAATTTGTAAAGAAAAACGAGGCAAGTTTAACAGTGAGCACATAATTTAAGGGGGAAGGAGGAGAATTTGATGGTTGGAGAGTGAGTTAAATTTGGTTGGACTAATTCCCACCCCTTACCCTATGTCACAACTTTCACTTAATTGCCAAGAGATTGTTGATTTTCTTTTTTTTTTTTTTGGTTGATACCAACTCCAAATATGAATGAAAAAGAACTACAGAATCCACAAAATCTGACAAGCCAACTTAACCATCCACGGCTCCATAACTGAAATATGAATGAATCAGCAAAGAGGAACTGAAAAGAATACAATCTACTCTGCTTTGAGTTGCTTTTGTCTACCGCGCATAAGTGCAAGACCAAAGGATCCCACCATCCCAGCCACATAACCAGCCATGGCTCCATAACTCACACAGATAGGCCAATCCTGCCGAGGAATGGTAATTAGAAACATCAAGCCCAAGAGAAGACTATATACAACAAAGCCACAGAAGACCACTAACCATAAACCAAACAAACAAGCCAAATCAAATGAACCTCCCTCCACAACTATGTGCAGATAGTCAATAATCTTGAAAGTATCTTATTCTTGACAAGCAAGGAAAAGAAAAGGAAAAAGAAACAACCATAAACCTAAGCTTAGTGGTCTAATCCCAAAAGAAGCTATATTTGAATAACTATATTTGAATGACTACAGCCATCCGAAGCCATTCATAAGCCATAACAGAGGAGGTAGTCACTAAAAACTAAGAAATACCAGTTTCTGAAGCTGCCTGATGTGACATATACACTAAAAAAGCCACAGAAATTAGCAACCCTAAATGCAGACAGTTAGCTACTCAATTATCTGGTGTTGAGTATAAGAAGAAAACAAGATCTGTTATTCTACCCAATTCATGGCACCATTTCATTCCTTTCTCTTGTGATAGTACATTGTAATAAATGATAAGCACAGCTACACGTTGTTATGCAGTTCCACCGAAAGCTCATAAGTCCAGTGTAATTTGATCCAGATGCACAAGAACAATGATGAATATATATACTCAATAAAGTAGAAGATAGACTCTTGGACTTCATCCATGACTTAATTATCTTAAGCTCCTGAAGACCAAGATCTGACACCACCTCTAAAGGAGAAAAATGAATCATGGACATAAAAAAGCCACAACAGTAACCACAAAAAGATATGCTTGAACATATCTCATAAGTCAGATGAACAAAGCACAATAACATTAGTCACTTCTTCAAATCACTCATTGACAAAAATCCCACTCCAGAAACCAAGATTCACAAGCAACCTCTGATTAACCTGGAATAACGTTAGTTAAAGAACATATAGCTCAGGCATGCCACCCTGCCAAAAAACAATTGCAAATAAAAGAATCCAACCTACTTGATCAAGTGCATCTAACAAGTCTTAAAAATTTCTCAACACTAAACTTTAACTTCATGTGCAGCTCAGCTGCAGGAATAGAATCTATTGGATTAATCTGTCCAACAGAATACATGCAGAAGTTTGGGTATAACTGGAAGATGACAATTTTGTTACTAAGACGGCCCTCTCAGAGGACTGGAATTACATTATGTTTAAGTTTCATTCAACAAGTTTTTCCGTAAAGAAAAAGTAGTTTCATTCAGTAAGTCATTTGTAAGATCCACTTGCTTAACTAATACCCTTGATTTAGGGGTATCAGCTCATTAATTGGAAAAATATCTTCGAAACATAAATTTCTTCGAAGGAGACATGTAGAAGTAAGCATTTTGTGTTTTGTACCAATATGTTTTCCTCATCAATTAAACCCACTTGTCCATACCTATGTTACTCAGAATTGGGGGTTTGATTACAGATAAAGGTATGTATCCGATATATGAACTAGTTTCAACATAATGATTCTAAGTTCGAACTCACTAATCCCATCAAAAACATAAATGGCAGAATCCATCATAAAGGAAAGGAGTGGAAAAAGGGGTTGACCAAAAAAGCTAAATATTGTGCCAAACAAGAATCCAAAAATTAAGCATGGAAATGAATAGAGATGGCAATTAGAAATCTATTCCTATTTTATCCATTAAAGAAACACAAGCAAATTAGAAATTAAATTGAAAAAAAAGAAATTTTACAGTCACAGCTAATTAAAGGGCATAGATGGTACCTGCCAAGGCCTTTCCCAATCAAGTGGCATGGGCCAAGAACCAAACCAAGCTCCAATTACAGCTCCATGTGCTGGCAAACAAAGCATAAAATCCAAAGATCCCTTTGGCCTAAGAGAATGATATCAGATACATATATCAGCACTTACCATAAAACTCTTGCACAAAAAAGTGTAATTCAATCAAGTATTATTTAGGAAACAAGCTCCAATTACAGTTCCATGTGCCAGTAGACAAAGCATAAAATCCAAAGATCACTTCAGAGAGTAAAATCAAATACCTATATCAGCAAATGTAAAACCCTTGCACAAAAAAAGTGTATCTCCACTGAATATTATTTAAGTAAAAGGTAATGCCTAAATGGATGAGACAAAAACCTCTTCTCAGTTAATCAGCTCTCCTATTAAAACATTCACATATTGATGTTAAAAACTGCATGTTATGAAACTTTACTCTCATTTCAATCTGTGAAATTGAGCTTTAGATTCTGACATTTGTCATAACATGATTAATGCAATGGTTTAGCAACTTAAGCAAACAAATTGCTATAAAGTTCTAAAGGTCACCCTATTGTTAGCTCTCTGAGGCACCTCTCTCTCTCTCTCTCTCTCTCTCTCTCTCTCTCTCTCTCTCTCTCTCTCTCTCTCTCCCCACACGCACACTAATGCCCACCAAATTGAAGGTAAACCTTTGTCTGTGGCCTATCTAAGAAAAATGTATGGCCTATCTAAGAAAAATGTATCTGTATAAAAAGTTGAACATAGACATATTTCAAAGAATGAAGCCAGTCTATTTTACCCTGTCAGTTGGTTAAAACCTTATAAAATTATAATACAGAAAGGATCAAAGTCATCACTAAGGCTCATTTACCATGCAAAACAAGCAAACATAAAAAAAAAACTAGGTGCATAATGCTCATCGAAAATGTGGAGCCATCATTTACAGAAGAAAAACTTACTTTGTACATGCAAAAATGCGATGCCAATCTGTCCAAGATGAGCCATAAACAGAAGCTGCAGGCACAAACTACAAAAATGCACCAAAACATAATTATTGCCAATAGGGAGTAGAAAGGTTCACATTGGTAGTAAGTTTAAAGAACATAACGCAACTATAATTCAAGTATTATGTCATAGCTGATACACATTCAATACTGCCTGTTGCCAAAAAAGAAACAGGCATACAATGATAATCAACATGGTATCAAAGTGAAGATGGTAGAAAAACAAGGAAAAAAAGTAAGAGGATCACATCTCAGAGACACCTTTTGGGCTTTTACAAACAAAATTAAATGAAATAAATATAAAAACATATTGCTACATAATATGCATGTCCAACAACCAAAAGAGTCGAATATTAAGCACTCAAGGATGTAATGCTGCAAATTTCCTAGAAAATGTCACAAAAGCATACTATAAATAAACAAAGGTGTGAACATTTGGATACTTACAGTTAATAGAGACATCAGAAGAGACCAGTTAACGGTCTTTTCTAAGTATCTGCATACAACCAGAGAGGAACAAGATTAATGCATGATCGTGCCATAACCGACTTCTAAACCATAATGAATAGTAAGAAAAACAGGCTGCCTTAGATAATATTATTTCAATTAGTAAAGCTAAGATGAGGATTATATCCATCCTAGGATCACGTACTGCAAGCCGATGGGTGCACCCAAAGCTAATGCTCCAAGCGCATTTAATAGAGCCCCTGGAAAGCAAAAGACATACAAATTATTGGAAAAAAAAAAGAGGGGGGGGACCCAGCACAAGGCTCCCAATTGTGGGATCTGTGAAGGGTCATGTACGCAGCCTTCCCTCGACAATAACAGAGAGGCTATTTCTATGGCTTGAACCCATGACTTCCAAGTTATAAAAGAACAATCTTTGCTGTTATGCCAAGATTGACCCTCAAAAGACATACAAATTATATAAATATAAGAAAAAAGGCGCAACTCAATACACAAAACTTCAACATTGTGAGATCCGAGAAGAGTGATTTGTATAAATATATCCTAAAATTTTAGAATTGGAAAGTCATCTGCTTCACACTAACCAGTGGGAAGTCCCAACAGACCTCGGGCAAAAGCTTTCAAATACTGTAAAATAACATAAAACAAGTTAAAAAAAAAACACTTGAAAGCATTAAATAGTAATAAAATTCACTGTGATCGTCGGCTAACCGAGCATTTTTCCGGTTTCTGTCTAAAGCAACTGAAAAGAAGGATAACAACTGGGCATTTGATAGCCTAACAAAAAAAAAAGAATCCTTAAAACAAGAAGAAATTAGCGACAATGTAGAAAGTAAGTGAAGAAAAAGAATACCCAGATCAAACGGAGGGTGTTGGCGGGATCAGAGACGAGATTGATGGAGTAGACATTGTGGGCCACCCAAAATCCAATAGCCAAGACTAATCCGCAAAAAACATGGGTAAAAAATACCTGGGAAGATGACACTATCGATTGGGAGCTCTTCTTCTCCATCTTTACTACCGTTGATTTTTTGTTTTTTTGGTCTAAAACCCGACTATGAGACTTCGACTCCGGATCGCGCTTTCGATGGGCCCTATATGCCAGACTTAATTTTTTTGTAGAGAAACCTAGAATTTCGTGTGAAGAAAACAGAAAGAAGGGAAGGTCATTAACCGGCAACAACTCGGCGATGCGTCATCAGGGGGAGAGAGAGTGTTTTTGGAGGGGCCGCCCAAGAAGGGTTTTTTTTTTCTTTTGCTCAATTTTGCTTTTGCTCAATTCACAGGCTCAAATCACAAATCTTCTCTGCAAATTGCAAGAGGCCTTTAATCAAATACATAATGCATGTGCCAAGCTTGAAGCATAAGTTGAAAACATTTCACATTAATAATAATCAAATACAAAACGAAGCTTCAGAAGACAGCAATCACATTAAAGGGTATGCCAACAGACTACATAAACATGTATGACTTTGTACTTTACTGAATATGTTGTAAGACGAACAGATCATTTCTTGCATTGAAATAAATCAAGAAAGCTGAAACTGCCGCTAAAGAGGGGGAGAGCCGCGACTGCCACTACCAGACTGGAGAGGGAGAGAGGCCGAGAGGGAGGCAGCTAGGAATGTCAACCGGCCGAGTAACTACTAATTTTGAGATTGTAACAAAAAAAAAAAACTACTAATATCCAGTCCCAAATTCTGTAATTATTCCATTATTTTTCATCAATCCGAACCCTATTCTAATAATTTTAATAATAGCCGTTTATTATTCAGATCCATTTAATTATCTAACTATTCAACAAAAATTTGGCAAAACCCCTTCATTGACTTGAACCCGAATAAATTATTCTATGCAATTTTTTATTAATTAAAAACATAAAATCAAACAAGAATCAAATTGAAATACAAATTCCATCTTAATTCAACAAACAACTTGAAAACAATAAAAATATGTTTATGAAAATACGAACAAACATAGTTTGATAAAAACACAATCATACTTGAAATTCCTTCGAATCATATATATAAATAAACAAAATATTATTGTAAGTCTTGAGTAGACTTGCTCAAAGGTCGGATTATCCGCCCAAGCTCGAATGCTCGTTTGAAATTTGATTAGGCTTAGACAAAAATATTAGACGCATATATCGGGCATGTACAAAATTTTTAGGCTTGATAAAAAATGGGCCCAAGCTTGACCATCCAAAGCCCGGGCTAAGCCCAGCACAGCCCAGTCCGAACATAATGTTAATTAAGTTTTTTTTAAATATATACTAAGTATAATATAATTTATTAATCAATAATATTTTATATACATATAAACCCGAAAAGGCCCGTTTGAAATTTGATCAGGCTTAGACAAAAATATTAGAGCATTTATCGGGACTAGACAAAATTTTTAGGCCTGATAAAAAAAAGGGCCCAGGCCCGGGCTTGACTGTACAAAACTCGGGCCTGGCCTGAACATAATGTTAATTAAGTTTTTTTTAAATATATACTGAGTATAATATAATTTATTAATTAATAATATTTTATATACATATAATTATATGTATATAAAATATTATTGATGAATAAACATGATTATATATTTAATATGAAAATTAACATGAAAAATTTGACAAATCAAATTAAATTTTAAAGGGAATAAAAGAATAAAAAACAAAAAATAAAAAAATAAAATACAAAAAATAAATAAATAATAAAATACGGATGGGCCAGGCTCATGCATATATATAGTAAAATAAAAAACGGGCTTGGATTTTAATTTACGAGTCGGGGCGGGCTTGTGCATAGACAAAATATATTATTATGTGTCTTCGACCTGACCTGCCCAATGAGCAGGTCTAGTCTTGAGGCAAGATGTAATAATAAATTCTGCTTAAAAAAACGAATGAAGTAAAAAGAAATATAACGAGAACAATCAGCTGTATAACATTACTAAAAGAATCAAAGTTTCTAGTTTAATAATCTTGACAATATATGAATTAATTAACATTATCTCTATCACAGTACATTTTTTCTTCAAGAGAAAAGTATTCTTTGTACAATATCTTATTCTTATATAACTCCTGGGCTCTCACAAATATAACCAATCTTCCTTCAAGTTCCTAAAACTTAAACCGATTAGTCAATTAACTGAATAATGAGTTCTTATGCATTTCTGTAACAGTTGTTAAGAGTTAAATTATCTTTTTTACTAAATTTGTTGAAGTTTGCTAACTATTGACCTGTTTCTTTAAATTCTAAACCTTTTTAGGGTAATGCCATCAACCTTTATATGTGTGTAATTTTTTTTATAAGCATTTACTTTATTGAATGATAAACGGATTCTATGAAGGTGATTATATCCTGGATACAACAAAACAGTTAAAGATGAAAAACCTACTACATACAGTAAAACTTAGCTAAGAACACAAAGCCTATTAAAAATGAAAAACAGAAACTCTCTAAAGAGAGTTAAAACATAGCAACTCTATAGTTAAGGCTATCAACTCAAATCACATTTTCGCCCATCATCCAAATGAGGTAACTACCAACAGCCAAGAAGAAATCAACTTTGAGTATGCCAGGCTTAGGTTAAAACATTTTTTTGTGTAAATCACGAGGTGTGTTCATATCACATTACGTATGTGATATGAACCTTACCGAAAGAAGATAAGGTTCAATGAAGAACACGAAGGACACTCGAAGATAAACAAGTACAAGTTAAAAACGCAACAAAGTAAAACAAAGAATTAGAGGTAAAATCAAGACTCGTTGTGTAGAAACACATTAACCTAAGGTATTGGACTAAGACCCATTGCTTAGAAAAGCAAGAACTTATGGTATGAATTGGTGGAAGGTAGAAGAACCCATAAGGAAGACCTTGATAAGTTCAAGAGTTCTCAAAAGAACCAAAAAGAAGAAGTCTCTCAATTTTGTAACTCAAATCAATTGTGTTCTGCCCAAAGGGTTACATAGCTATTTATAGGCAAATAGCAAACCTACAGCACAAGTAATAGGAATCCTACTTTCCTAACTTGCAGAATAGGAAATAGCAAACTTGTAGAACAAGTAATAAGAATCCTACTTTCCTAACTTGTAGAACAAGAAATAGAAATCCTATAATACCTATTAAATACAAGGGAATTGGGCTTAAATTAAATAAAGATAATGTTCAGCCCAATAATATATAACTAAATAAAATAATTGCACTAAGCCTAATTCATGCATCTGGCTCAATTGCATTTTAGCCCAATATTTATAAATCTTCAAGAATGTTGAACTTGAGCTTGGATCATGTTGTAGAAGACTTTGTTTTCCTTCATGCACAAGCTTTGTTGAGCTTTCTCTCTAGCAATATTAATGAAACCAGCCAAGGCTTGCTGCATTATCTTTGTTTTAGCTATTGTCATTGGACCTCCATGGATACTCAAAGGATCATGATCATCATTAACATGACTTGTGATTTGTGAGCTCGATGGGCCTCTATCATTCCCCCTTTCCTCGAAAGAATTTATCCTCAAATTAGAATCACCTATATCAATATCAAAGGGAGAAAGATCATAAACATTAAATGTAGCACTAACATTATACTCACCTAGAAGATCCAACTTATAAGCATTGTCATTGATCTTCTCAATCATTGGGAATGGTCCATCTCCTCGAGGTTAAACTTGGAATGACATTGGGCAAGAAATCTCTCTTTACACATGTGTACCCAAACCCAATCACCAAGTTCAAAGACAACTTTCTTACGATGCTTGTTGACTTGAGTAGCATATTGCTCAGTCTTCTTCTTAATGTTCTGGCGTACCTTTTCATGTAGTTGCTTAACAAAATCAGCTTTCTTTTCCCCATCCAAACTAGCTCTCTCCTCAATAGGTAGTGGTAAAAGATCTAACGGATTGAGTGGATTGAAACCATAGACAACTTCACATGGAGAATAACTAGTAGTAGAATACACACTTTTATTGTAAGCAAACTCCGCATAAGGCAAATAGTCTTCCCAATCCTTCAAGTTCTTTTGAATAATAGACTTCAACAAAGTAGACAAAGTATGATTGACTTCTTTAGTTTGACCATCGGTTTGTGGATGACAAGTAGTCGAAAACAACAACTTTGTTCCCAACTTTCCCTACAATGTTTTCCAAAAGTAGCGAAGGAACTTCACATCACGATCAGAAACAATGGTTCTTGAAACGCCATGTAGATGAACAATTTCCTTGAAGAATAAATCAACAATGTTGCTTGCATCGTCAGTCTTATGACAAGCAATGAAGTGAGCCATCTTAGAGAACCTGTAAACAAAAACGAAAACAAAATCTCTATCTCTCTTTGTTCTTGGTAAACCCAAAATAAAGTCTATTGAAATGTCAGTCCAAGGAGTAGTAGGAATAGACAATGGAGTATAAAGACAATGATTCATAACTCTAGACTTAGCTGGTTTACAAGTGACACATCTTTCACACAACTTTTTAACATCTCTTTTCATGTTAGGCCAAAAGAAGTGATCATGCAATATGTCTAAAGTTTTCTTTACTCGAAAATGTCCCATTAATCCACTATTATGGGCTTCTTTAACAAGTAATTCTCTCAAAGAACTCTTAGGCACACATAATCTATTTTCTCTAAATAAGAATCCATCATGCCTATAAAACTTTCAAAAACAAGTTTTCTCACATGAATTGAACACATTTTCAAAATTCTCATCAGTAGCATACAAGTCTTTAATATACTCAAATCTAAGTAGTTTAGCATTAAGAGTAGTGATTAGAGTATACCTTCGAGACAATGCATCAATCACAACATTTTTTTACCTTGTTTATATTTGATCACATATAGGAATGTCTCAATGAACTCTATCCACTTGGCATGACGCTTGTTCAACTTGCTTTGTCCCTTCAAGTGCTTCAAGGACTCATGATTAGTGTGGATGACAAATTTCTTGGGCCATAAATAATGTTGCCATGTTTCTAAGGCCCTCACTAATGTATACATCGGTGATAACCGTAAAATTTTTCATTTATTAGAAATTATAAATATTGAAAATAAATATTGGAGAAAATAAATAAGTAGAAATAAATAAATAAAATTGGGAGAACGGGATATTGGTGAAAATCTCGAGAATTGAGAAAGGAACGGATAATGAAAAATCCTAGTGAAGGAAAATAAGATGAGAAATTTGGAAAATAATATAAGAGGAAATTTAATTTGGATAAATGGAAATCCAAATCAAATAAGAAATTGAGGAAGAAAATATATATATTGTAAATACAATATATATTTTATTATTACATTTATATAGGCATATATAAATGTTATTTATTTTAAAGTATATAAATATATACATATATAATTATACTAGAGATAAATTTTTATATACACAAAATATATATATCCTTATATAAAATATATATAGTACTATATAATATATATAATAATATTATATATGTTATAAGTATAATATATATGTATAATTATAAAAAAAAGAAAACAGAGAAGAAAGAATCGGGAAGCCTCCCGATTCTTCCTCCCCAAGTGGCTGCCGACCACTGTCGCCGGAGAAAGAAAGAGAGACCAGGGAGAGCGACGTCGTGTGATAACCATAAATTTTTCCATTTATTGGAAATTAGAAATATTAAAAAAAATATTAAAGAAAATAGATAAGAGGAAATAAATAAATAAAAGTAAATAAATAAAATTTATTTATGAGATGGGAATATCGTTGAAATTCCCGAAATTAAGGAAAGTGAGGAATTTAAAATTTGATAAATTGGAAATAAGGGAAGGATAAAATTATGGGAAATAATGAAGAGAAAAATTTAATTTAGAGAATGAAAATCCAAAATTTAATAAGAGAATAAGAAAATAAATGAAATATATTTATATAATTATATATTATATAAATGTATTTTTATACCAATACATATGTATTCAAAATATTATATAGTATATTTTGAAATACGTTGTAATATATATAGAAATATATATACTATTTCATAAATTCAAATAATACATATGTATATAAATATAATGTTTTATGTGTATATATAATTATGTAAATACATATAGAAGAAAAGTAAGCATGGTTTTATATTAAAGTTTATATGTATAAATATTTTATTATAGCATTTATATAATTTATATATATAAATGTTACTTAATTTTAAGTATATATATATATATATATATATATATATATATATACACATATATACTAGACATGTATTTTGTAATGTACAATATGTATTTTGTATATAATATATATTGTATAATATTATGTATGAAATAATGTATGTATAACATATAATATATATTTTATGTATAAAATATATTGTATAATATATAGTATATAGTATACTAAAAAAATGAAAGAAGACAAAAAAACCAAAAAGAGGAAAGTAAACAGAAAACAAAAGGAAGGATCGGGGGAAGGAATCCCGACCCTCCCAGCCGCAGCCATCGGTGGCGGAGATGCCACCACCGGCGAGAGAAAACGGTGCAGACGACGTCGCCGGCAAAGGAAGAGAGGGAGGAAGCTGTCGGCGGAGGAAGAAAAGAAGGAAACAGAGGCAGAAAACGAAGGAAAATCGGGAAGAAAAAGGAAAATGCCGACGGCGGTCCCGGCCAAATCGGTGGCCGCCACTACCACCGAAGCATCGCCGGGGGGAGAGGAACACGATAGAGGTCACCCGACGCGCAATGGACGGCGAAGGAAGGCCGACGAAGAGGAAGAAAAAACCGAGGCAAAACCGCCTCGATCCGCCGCCGTGCCACCGATCCAGGGCAAACGGAAGGCACCGGCAAGTTCGTCGTACAGTCGGCCAGCTTAGGGACGCCTGAACCGCCGGAGAACCGGCCGCCGGCGAGGAAAGGAGCTGGACCGGTTTGAACCGATCTGACCGGGAAAGGAAGAAAAAGAAAAGAAAAAGGAAAAAGAAAAAGAAAAAAAAAAAAAAGAAAAGAAAGAAAGCAAAGAAAAAGAGGAAAAAAGGAAGAAAAAGAGAAAAAGGAGAATTTCGAGAATTTGGAAAATTCCCGGAAATTCGACAACCCGGGATTTACGAAAATTTGGTAAGAAATTTTCCAGAGAATTAATTTTCAGAAAAATTAAATAAATTATGAAAAAATTTTAAAAATTAGAATTTTAATTCCAGAAATTATTTTCAGCAATCGGGATAAGGAATCGGGAGAAATGGAGTGTGGGCGCAATCAATAAGCGAAAGTCGCCGACTCGAAAAAAAGGTAAGGGATGCATGTGCAGCACTGTAAGGATACTCAGTCTGCATAATTTAATTTGAAATATTTTATGCAATTATTTTATGAAAATTATTATGATGCATGATTTGCTGAAAATAATTTGGGGAGAAGTACTGGCTGAAAGATTTTAAACTGTATTTTTCGTGCAGGAGGTTAGTGAATCGGCAGCCGTTATGCTGCCGAAAATTTTAGAAAAACTTTATAAAATCATATTAAATGATTTTATTTCCAAATTTCGATAGTAAATCACGAAACATGAGGAAATTACTAAAATTTCATAAAACATGAATATAATGAGATGAAATTCTAAAATGTTCATGTATTCAAGAATGGTGATAATGAAACCACCGAACATTCTCAAAATAGATAAATTACACGAATTACGAGACGAAAGTTGAAGTGAAATATAGTGAGTATTCTTATGAATATTCTTATAAATATTCACTAAAGGATTTTAACCCTTATGGTTTTAAATCATGGAATTATATATTTATATAAATTCCATAAAGGTGTATTTTATGATGAGAATTACGGTTTTGAGACTGGTTGGTATTCTTATCATGCTGATGCATGATATGTGATATGTTTAGTCCCGGTGGACATCTAATCAGTGATCCACCGAGGACAATATAGGTTATGGTCATAGATTTGACCGGTGTACTTCCTTACCCTCCGAGGTATACAGTATGATAAGATTGATGTCTATCTTAGACTCCATAAATGATAGGTAATATGTTTTCAAAAGGAAGAAATGATAATTCTAATATTCTTTCTATGGTCTCAAATGAAATATTAGATCATAAGTACTACATGAGATCTGATAAGACAGTAGAAAAAAATACATATGGCATAAAGGCCAATCCGAGCAGAGACTCGATGATTGAACCGTGGGAGCCACCTCTAGAGTCCTTCGGGAACTAAGTGCTACACGTGTTCTGATGTTTCAGTATAGGCCATACCGAGTAGAGACTCGATGATTGAACCGTGGGAGCCACCTCTAGAGTCCTTCGGGAACTAAGTGCTACACGTGTTCTGATGTTTCAGTACAGGCCATACCGAGCAGAGACTCGATGATTGAATCGTGGGAGCCACCTCTAGAGTCCTTCGGGAACTAAGTACTACACGTGTTCTGATGTTTTAGTACAGGCCATACCGAGCAGAGACTCGATGATTGAACCGTGGGAGCCACCTCTAGAGTCCTTCGGGAACTAAGTGCTACACGTGTTCTGATGTTTCAGTACAGGCCAGACCGAGCAGAGACTCGATGATTGAACCGTGGGAGCCACCTCTAGAGTCCTTCGGGAACTAAGTGCTACACGTGTTCCGATGTTTCAGTAAAGGCCAAACCGAGCAGAGACTCGACGACTGTACCGTGGGAGCCACCTCTAGAGTCCTTCGGGAACTAAGTGCTACACGTGTTCCGATGTTTTAGTAAAGGCCAAACCGAGCAGAGACTCAACGACTGTACCGTGGGAGCCACCTCTAGAGTCCTTTGGGAACTAAGTGCTACACGAGTTCTGATGAGTTAGTAAGAAATTCTGTAGGATATTGTGATGATAAGTAAGTGATTGTGATTCGTGAATTCGACAAATGTCAAAGGATGAAATAGATCTGGTGCATATGACATATGATGTGTGTGATATATCGGATGAGTAAGGCACTGGGGTGGTAAATCCCTGGTTAACAGAGATTCAGGCACTCCCGGTCCTTACAATAAGTTCGTTTCTTTCACACTTAATCATACTAATAAAAAGAATGATGCTTGGTGAACTTAAGGATGGAATGAAAGCAAGAATAAGTTTAAGACGTCTGTATGTATATGAAATAAGTTTTAAAGAAAATGATGATGATTTAGCTAATATTCTTTTCAAAGAATATATAAATATTAGTTATTTTATTTAAATCCTTTATTTCGTGTAAGCATCATTTTGAAAAGAATACGAAAAGATTTTGGGATAAAAGGAAAGAAAAAAAAGGGGATTTATTAATTCAAAATGAAATGAAAAATCTCTCTCTACAGTTGCTTCTAGGTTCCGGAACAAGTATGGTATTCTAAAATACCTACCTTACTCTAATCGGATCCCTAGCCGACTGTAGTATCCTTCCTACATGCGAGCCTAGAGCCCATAGGAAAAAAAAAGAAAAAGATTTTCAGCATATAGGGAGCTGAGTATCAAGTGAGGCATATAATTCTCTTACTGAGCCGTGGTTTTGCTCACCCCTTAATTTTCAACATTTCAGGTTTTGAAGAATGTGAGTTCAGTGGATTGTGGATCCTGGCTGTACACGAAGGACAATGTGTCAGACCGACTGTTTATTTGAGGTATGATCATTTATTCTTTGTATTTAGACATGTCAACAGTACTACTTATCTGATAAATTACGATAGGGGATGTGTATAATATAAACAATACATTGTAAAATTGTTTAACAGTCAGTACAAGTGAAGTATCACAGACAGCCCAACTGGTTAAGATGTGTATAAGAAGATGAAAAATGTGGTCACGGGTCGTGACACGTCGCCGGTGAGCCGAGGAGAGGAAGAGAAGACGACCGGCGACTGAAAAGGAAAGAAAATGGCAGAAACAAAAACGGGAAAAACAGGAAACTGGAAGAGAAGAAAGGAGAAAGGAAACGGCGGTACCGGTCGGTCTTGGCACCTCTACAACCGCCTCGACCTCGGCGGAGGTGAGGGGAAGGAGAAGAGAGCCACCGGCGAGGCCAATGACGGCGGAGGAAGGTCGGCGAAGAGGAAAAAGAAACCGAGACCCATGCTGCCAGATCTGCCGCCGCGCCGTCAATCCAGGGCAAACGGAGGCCACCGGTACCTTCGTCATGCCGTCGGCAAGCTGAGGAGTCGTCGAACCGCCTGAGAATCGGCCACCGGAGGAGAACTGGCGGTGAGGGAGGTGACCAAACCGGCTGGGAAGAAAGAAAAAGAAAAAGAAAAGGAAAAAGAAAAAGAAAAGAAAAAGGAAAAAGAAAAAGAAAAGAAAAAAAAAGAAAAAGAAAGCAGGAAGAAAAAGAAGGAAGAGAAAGAGAAAAGGGATTCTGAGAATTCAAAAATTATGGGAAATCCCGAGAATTACGGGAATCGGTAAGAAATCGCGAAAAGTATTAAATTATTTAAATAATTATGGAAAAATTCTAAATTTTAGAATTTAATTTTCAGAAAATATCCTCGATGACCGAGCCGATGGAATCGGGTGAGGTGAACACGGGCGCGACCTTCGAGAGACAGTCGCCGACCCGAAACAGGTAAGGGATACATCTGCAGCACTATAAGGATATTCAGTCTGCATGATTTTAATTATGAAATATTTTATAAATATATTTCATGAAATTATTGCGATGAATGATTGGTTGGAAAATTTTAGTGAATTACAGGTTGAGATTTTTAAACTGTATTTTCGTGCAGGAGGCTAGCCAATCGGCAGCCGTTATACTGCCGAAAAATTATCCAAAATTACCGAAAATTTCATAAAATCATAATAAATGATTTTATTTCACGAGAAATGATTTTCAACCATGAAAATCGAGAAAATGAATATTTTCATAAAAACATGAATAAAAAGGAAGTGATTTTAAAATATTCATGTTTTCGAGAATGGTGATAATGAAATCACCGAAAATTATCTTAATATGTAAAATATATGTAATATGAGATGAAAAATGAAAAGAAGTAAAGTGAATATTTTTATGAATATTTTGGTAATTATTTCTTAAATATTCACTAAATGGTTTTATAACCTTTATGATTTTAAATGATGAAATTATATATTTTTATAAATTCTGTAAAGGTTTTTTGATGATGAAAAATACAGCTTTGAGACTAGATGGCATCCTATCATGCTTGATATGTGATATGTGATATGTAACATGTGATATGTAATATGTGATATGTGATATGTAGTCCCGACCGACACCTGATCAGTGATCTGCCGAGGACAATTATAGACTATGGCCATAGATTTGACATGATTATTCATACCCTTCGAGGTCTATAGCATGATATGAGTGATGACCCAGTGGACGGGCTGGGCGTGTGTGCCTAAGTCTCCATATATGAAATTGTTTTACATGATATGTGATATGTGAAATGTAAATGTTTTACATGATATGTGACAAGTTAAATAAAAGAGATTTACAGCATTTTACAAAATGCTTATTTTAGTACTGAATTTAGTACTACGAGATGATTTCATATGATATGTGATACGAATATGTAATATGTTTTCAAAAGGAAAAGAGGTTATAAGTCTAATATTCTTACTATGATTTTCAATTGAATATTAGACTATATGTGACATGAATACGTAATACGTTTTCCAAAAAGGAAAGAGGAGGAAAATAAATCTAATATTCTTATTTTAGCTTTTAAAATGATATATATGTTATACGAAAAGGATTTAATAGCGGATTTTGCTATTTAAAGTACTGTACTAATTATGGTTGTACAGTAAAACATGAAATGAATTTTAAATGAGAATGATGAGAATTTAACTAATATTCTTTTCAAAGGATATATGAATATTAGTTACTTTATTTAAATGCTTTATTTTATAAAAGCATTATTTTGGAAAGAATATGAAAATTTTATGAAATGAAAAGGTAAAAGGATATAAATTTCAAACGAAAAGAAATTTATTATTCTCTACAGTTGCTTCTAGGCTCCGAGACAAGATAGGTATTTCAAAATGCCTACCTTACTCCTTCCGGATCTCTAGCCGACTGTAATATCTTTCCTACATGTGAGCCTAGAGCCCATAGGAAAAATGAAAAAGTTTTTTTAGCATATAGGAAGCTGAGTATCAAGTATACATATAATTCCCTTACTGAGCCGTGGTTTGCCCACCCCTTAATTTTAACATTTCAGGTTTTTGAAGACTAAGAGTTTGACACCTAAGGGATTTCGACTGCGCATTTGGGGACGATGTGATAGCTTGATTTATTTAATAAGGTATGATCATTTATTTTCTGTATTTAGACTTATCGACAGTACTACTTTCTTATGAAGTAAGATAGGGGATGTAATTCATATTATAATTTAATATGAAATTGTTTATATGTAAAAGAAAAGTAAAGTATCGCAGACAGCCCAACCAAATAAGATGTATAGAATAAGGTGAAAAATAGGGTCACGGGCTGTGACAACATCTCTTTATCATACGTGGGATAGTTAAGGGCAACTCCACTTAACTTCTCACTGAAGAAATCAATGGGGCACTTCTCCTGTATTAAAACAGTTCCAATACCTATACTTGAAGCATCACACGCAATCTTAAAAGTTTTAGTAAAGTCAGGTAAGGATAATAAAGGTGCAGAACAAAGCTTCTCTTTAAACAAGTTAAAAGCATGATCTTGATAAGGACCCCATTTAAATCCAACATTCTTTTTAACAACTTTAGTTAAAGGTGCAGCTATAGTGCTAAAGACTTTAATAAACTTACGGTAAAAACTAACTAATCCATGAAAACTACGCACCTTAGAGATATTCTTAGATATAGGCCAATCTTTAATTGCCTTAACCTTTTCATCATCTACTACTATACCCTTAGAAAAAATAACATATCCAAGAAATATAATCTTATTAATGCAAAAAGAACATTTCTTAAGGTTAGCATACAACTTTTCCTTTCTCAAGACATTAAGCACATTCTTTAAATGTTTAATATGTCCATGCGAACTTCTACTATAGATCAAGATATCATCAAAATAAACAACTACAAATTTTTCAATGAAGGCACGCAAGACATGGTTCATTAATCTCATGAAAGTGCTAGGTGCATTAGTTAATCCAAAAGGCATAACTGACCATTCATACAAAACATGCTTAGTGTTAAATGTAGTTTTCCATTCATCACCTTCTCTCATGCGAATTTGATGATAACCACTTTTCAAATCAATTTTGAAAAAGATGCAAGAACCATGTAACTCATTAAGCATATCATCTAATCTAGGAATGGGATAGCGATACATTACAATGATTTTATTGATGGCACGACAATCAACACACATCCTCCACGTCCCATCCTTCTTAGGAACAAGTAACACAGGAATAGCACATGGACTCATGCTCTCTCTGACATAGCCTTTCTTCATGAGCTCTTCAACTTGCCTTTGAAGCTCCTTTGTCTCATCGGGATTACTTCTATAGGCAGGTCAGTTAGGAATGGCACCTTCAAGAATAAGATCTATTTGATGCTCAATTCCCTTAATAGGTGGCAAGCCATTTGGAATCTCCTAAGGGAATATATCTTTAAATTCCTTTAAAAGAGACACAACATCAGTAGGAAAAGTAGCATTAAGATCATTAGAACTAAAACAAGATTCTTTATATAAAAACAAAAGGATTGGACACTTAGTTAGAAAAGCAGCCTTGACATCACTTTCCTTTGCATAGTAGCTCGCATCTTTTCTTTCTTTCTTTGCAATATCTTTGCCTTTATTTAGATTCTTTAACCTTTGTTCTGATTCATTTTGCTATTTCAACCTCAATTAGTCCTCATAAATCTCTTTAAGACTCAAGGGTTCAAGTGTGAATTTCTTACCATCCATGATAAATGAATAACGATTTGTGAATCCATCATGTATAACACGTCTATCAAATTGCCATAGTCTTCCCAAAAGCAAATGGCCAGCATGCATAGGCACAACGCCACATATCACTTTATCATTGTACCTTCCAATGAAAAATGGCACCAATACTTGCTTTGTCACATTTACTTCTCCACAATTGTTGAGCCATTGAAGTTTGTATGGTTTGGGATGTTTTGTAGTGGGCAAGCTCAATTTGTCAACCAAATAAGTGCTAGCAACATTAGTGCAACTACCACCATCAATAATCAAAGAGCATACCTTATTGTTGTCATAGCATCTAGTGTGAAAAATATTTTCTTGTTGCATTTCATCTTCATCCTTAACTTGGACACTTAATGCACGACGAGCTACAAGTGCTTCACCATGGGCAGCAAACTCAACATAGTCATTATCCTCATCAATGTCCTCCAATGGTGGCATCTCATCTTCAACATCAGATTCTTCACTTACAATGTCACCATCATCATGCATAATCATGACTTGTTTGTTTGGATATTGTGATGCAATATGTCCTCTTCCCAAACATCTAAAACACTTGATGTCTCTACTCTTACCATGGGATGCTTGGATAGCTTCGGGTTTGAGCTTTTGGAGACCATCACCCTTAGGCTTGGATGCCTCAGGTTTAGGCTTGAATGAGGATTCGGTCTTAGGCTTGAATGTAGTCATATCATCCCTTCGAAATGTATTCAGTTTCCAAGAAGAAGATAAACCAGAACTTTGCACAAAACTAGATGAAGAACCTTTCCTCTTGAGTTGCCTTCAACCTTTATAGCCATATGCAACATGTCACCAAACTCCAAATAGTGATGCAACTCCACTACATTAGGAATCTCACGATTCAATCCTTGTAAGAATCAAGTCATAGTTGCTTCACTATCTTCTTCAAAATTAGCTCTGATCATCATAATCTCCATTTCTAATGATAATCCTCAACACTTTTAGAACCTTAAGTAAGACCTTGTAACCTTTGATAAAGCTCTCTATAGTAATGATTAGGAACAAACCTTTTTCTCATAACGCGTTTCATTTCATCCCATGTAGCTATAGGTGGCTCTCTATTCCTACGTCTACCAAGCATGAGTTGGTCCCACTAACTGATTGCATAATCTGTGAACTCCACAGCAGCAAGCTTCACCCTTTTCTCTTTGGAATAGTTATGGCAATAAATGACCATATCCACTTGCTTTTCCCATTTTAAGTAAGACTTAGGATCATTCTTACCTTTACAGGAAGGAATCTTCAATTTGATACTTCCTAAATTTCCATCTGTCTTATCATGATACCTATCTCCTTTATACCTATATCTATGACCTCTTCTATTACTACAGTTACCTTTAACACTTCTATTCATACTAAAAACTCATCATCATCAAACTCATCAAAGTCATCATTCACAACATTGTCATTCACATGAGAAGTATCACCTTGCTTTACCTTAGTTAAGGCAGCTTCATGTTCCTTCAAGTTATCATAAATATTATTAAATCTCAAATTTATTTTTGAAAATTGTTGTTGCATGGCTTGGAGCATGAACTTGAGCTTACTCAAATCAGGCTTTTCACTATTAGAAGACATGATTGTAACCTGCAAGAAATGTTAGTAAAAGAAAAGGACCTCACAAGTATGACTTCACATGTTTACACTTAATACAAACAAGAATGTAACACTCACACTCGTATTTCACAATTTTAATATGGCTTTTCTCTACTAATGTTACTCACACACTTGCCTTTTTCTCTTACACAACTTTTCTCTACAGGTTCTATATTGAACTCAAGACTCAATCAAAAATCAACTTAGGGAATTCAACTATCAACCAACAATCAACCAAGATAACCACAAGACTTTAATCAAAGGAAAACAAAATAATGATGACTCAACAAGATTTACCAAGACTCAACAAGACCCAAATGAATCTCGACCTTGAAGGAAATATGGGTGTTTTATGGTGTTTGGTTAGGGTTAGGTTTAGCCAAAGGTGGGGTAGTTTGGTTTTTTTTGGGCGGTAGGGTCAAAAGGTAATATTGGGAAGTAGGGGTAAAAAAGTAAATAGAAAATTTTTAGATTTAGGAAAAAAATCTCAAAGCTCAAGAAAGAATGACTACCTTAAGATTTTGATAAAGCATACCTCCATGAATTGCCTTTGATGTTGCACTTGCTACACACGATATAACGAATTACCTCTTGAATTGATTTTCTTTTATTTTCTTTTACTTTTTTTCTTTTTTTTGTTACTTTTTTTTACTAAAGTAAATGAACAATGAAGAAAAACAAAAAGTCTAAGTGATAAGAAGAGGTTTACTTGGAGAACAAGGTAAATTTTGAGAAAACAAGCTAGTTTTGGTAATACCTTGTGTGGCAAGAAACAAGAGGGAACAATGGCTTGTGAAACAAGGTAGTCTTTATGTGAAAGTAAAGCTTTTGAAGGTTTCTTGGTGAGCAAGAAAACCTTTGGGGTTTAGTTGCTTGGAGAGCAAGAAAGGGTTTACTTGGTGGCTAAGTACAGGTTGGTTATTTTAATGAAAACAATAGGTTTAAGGAACAAACAATATTTGTGTTGGCTTGGAAAAGGATTCAAGATCAAACTTCGATCAAGATAAGAAGACAAAAAAAAACACAAGAATGTAATAAAACAAGACTCCTATGAATTGAACCTAAGCTCTGACGACAAATGATATGAACCTCACAAAAAGAAGATGAGGTTCAATGAAGAACACTCGAAGATAAACAAGAACAAGTTAAAAATTCAGCAAAGTAAAACAAAAAATTAGAGACAAAACCAAGACCCATTGTGTAGAAACACAAGAACCTATGGTATTGGACCAAGACCCGTTGCTTAGAAAAGCAAGATCCTATGGTATGAATTGGTGGAAGATAGAAGAATGTCATAAGGAAGACCTTGATAAGTTTAAGAGTTCTCAAAAGAACCAAAGAGAAGAAGTCTCTTAATTTTATAACTCAAATCAATTGTGTTCTGCCCAAAGGGTTACATAGCTATTTATAGGCAAATAGCAAACTTGCAGCACAAGTAATAAGAATTCTACTTTTCTAACTTGCAGAACAGGGAATAGCAAACTTGCAGAATAAGTAATAAGAATCCTACTTTCCTAACTTGCAGAACAAGATATAGAAATCCTACAATAACTATTAAACAAAAAGGAATTGGGCTTAAATTAAATTAAGACAATGTTTAGCCCAATAATAATAACTAAATAAAATAATTGCACTAGGCCCAATTTATGCATCCGGCTTAATTGCATTTTAGCCTAATATTTATAAATCTTAAAGAAGGTTGAACTTGAGCTTGGATCATGTTGTAGAAGACTTTGTCTTCCTTCATGCTTAAGCTTTGTTGGACTTTCTCTCTAACAATATTTTATGAAACCAGCCAAGGCTTGTTGCATAATCTTTGTTTTAGCTCTTGTCATTGGACCCTCATGGATACTTAAGGGATCACGATCATCATGAACATGACTTGTGATTTGTGAGCTCGATGGGCCTCCATTAGTATGAGATTAATCCCCCTTTGCGCTGCGTGATTTGCGCTAGCACAAGAGAATTTGACCTGGTGAGGATTCGAATATGAGACATCCCGCTAGGGCTCGTCCTCAAGTTAAAATATTTAATTTTATGTGTGTATACCATAGACCATAATGGTAGGTAAACATATATAACAATTTTTTGGAATATAGTCTTACACGACAATTAACTCTGAAGCATATAAAAATCATGGTAAACTCAACATTGTGGCTTACAAATGAAGCAAGTTGATGATACTCTTAAAAATTATTAAGATTTAAGTTTAATTGAGAGCTGAACGGTAAAAGATCTGATTAGTTTTGTATTACCTTGGTGAGTTGAATGGTGGGATGGTGCAGATGGTGGGAAGGAGCAGCTGCTGTGCTAGTGCCGAATGTTAAGATGGAGTAGGTGTTGTGCATCGATGCCGAATAGTGGGACTGAATGCAACATAGTATCCTTGCACCTTCTACATATATCCCTTACTACTTAAATTTTCGCAGTGTCATCCAATAGCACTAGTATTGTCCCCTGAGTTCCAAGCTGTAATTCATCACGGAAATGCAGTTAATTCACCACACTTCAGTTACAAAGAATATTTAACTTATCGTAACCTAGTACATTTCCTATTACAGCCCTAAACCTGGTCTACTTTATACCGATGCTAACACTGCAACTACCGTAAAAAACAACTCGATTTTCAATTCTGATTACGCCAACAATCTCGTATTAATTTGTATAGTATTTTAGGGCCCAAAACACATTGAATTAAACACTCTTTTAGTGTCCCCTTCACTTTAGCTGAATTCATTCTCTCTCCTACATGTATCATTTCAACAAATCAAGCTTAAATTCATATTCTATGATTATTATACATCATCTTTACATCAAACAACATCACATTCATGGATATTCATGCTTGGCCAAAAACCTAAGAGAGAGAATCTCATGGTTTTACTTTAATTCTAGCTTAAATACAAGTCTAAACATCTTTAACACATAGCTTAAAGCCATAAAACCATAAAAAACATAAGCTTTCTCTCACCTTTAGTGTTGGCCAAATATGAAAGGACCTTTTACACCTTGATTTTGGCTATTTTAGCACTTGATTTTGGTGTCAAGAGATAGAGCAATGAAAACAAGATAGGGAATGGTGGAAAAGAGAAAGAAGATGATGGCTGCCAAAATGGAAGAAGAAGGGGTTAGAATTTTCTAAAATAATAATATCTTAATTTACAAATTACCATTTTGGCCTTAAAGCATTAAAATATGACAATTTTGGCCTTAGCGATTTGACTTTGTTGAAAACAATTAGTCTAATCTTCAAAATATTTCATTTCGTCATAAAAACCTTTATATGCTCTAAATATTGGTTGAGCTTTTGTTGAGATTTAACTAGTCAAATGGGCGAAATTATCAAAAAACCCCTAACCGTCAAATCGCGTACTTTTTTGCTTTTACGCTTGATTTATTCTCTCAGTTCACATGGCCTAAAACTTTTTTACATGAGGATTTACCTAGCACTGTCAGTTGGTCAAAAGTCAACTCAGTTTGACCATTATTTACGAAAATGTCGACGGCTTATGCACTTAACCATCATTTTCCAAATTGTTGCACGCTTTTCAAAACATGCATAAATAAGTAAGTTTGAGGTATATATTCTTACCATTACAGTGTTTGGCTCTAATTATACTTGCTATCAAGTTCCACCTCCATCAAGCCATTAGAAGACTAATGGGGCCCACCACTTGGTTCCCCTTCATACCTACAATGTAAATGGCATTCGAATAGTTGTGAGACGTCCTTTATTCTTAACTTTATGAATGGTAATTAACTGTAATAGGAAGTGTGGAATCTCACATCCTCCCCACCTGAGAAAATTTGGTCTTCCAAATTTGATCAGACCTACCCGAGGAATAACTCTGGATATTTCTTTTTCATTAGGCTTTCTAATTCTCAAGTAGCCTCTTCTACTGTGTGGTATTGCCGTAAAACCTTTACCAGAGGTGTCATCACCTTATCCTACCAATCTAAGATCTGCACTGGTTTCTCTACATAGCTCATATCTTCCCTGATCTCCAACAGTTTATATTGAATTACATGAGATGGATCTGGATGATACCTCCATAACATCGACACGTGGAAGACAACATGTACGTCAGACAACTCTGGTGGTAAAGCTAATTGGTATGCCACATCTCCCACTGGGTCTAAGATCTCAAAAGGTCCAATACATCGAGGACTTAATTTCCCTTTCTTCCCAAATCTCATTATGCCTTTAGATGGTGAAACTTTCAGATATACCGAGTCTCCAACAAAAAATTCCAAGTGTCGACATTTGACATCTGTATAACTCTTTTGCCAACTTTGAGCAGTCTTCAATCTATCACAAATAATCTGAATATCCCTAGGAGCTTGCTCAACCACATCGGGAGCTAATATTTTTCTATTACGTACTTCTTCCCAGCCAATTGGAGAATGGCATCTTTTGCCATAAAGAGCCTCATATGGTGCAATACTGATACTGGAATGATAGCTGTTATTATAAGCAAATTCTGCCAATGTTAAATGATCGTCCCATGAGCCTTTAAAGTTTAAGGCACAAGCTCTCAACAAATTCTTGAGCTTCTGAATCGTGCACTCGAACTGACCATTAATTGGTGGATAGAAAGCTATGTTAAAATACAGTCGAGATCCAATAACATCCTGAAAATGCTCTAAAAAATGAGAGGTAAATCTGAAATCTCTATCAGATGTGATGTTCACTAGAACTCCATGAAGTTTAACAATTTCTCTGACATACAAATCAACAAAGGCACTCAAAGAATCGGTAGATTTAATAGCCAAGAAGTGGGCCAACTTTTTCAATTTGTCCTCACTAAGCCATATAACATCATGGTTCCTCTTGGTCTTCGGTAAACCCATGATGAAATCCATGGTGATATGCTCCCATTTCCACATTAGTATCAGTAGAGGCTAAAGCAATCCTATTGATTTTTGATGCTCTACCTTTACCTGCTGACAAATAAGACACCTTGCAACAAACTTAGCGATGTCTCGTTTCATATTAGGACACCAGTACAATTTACGCAGATTGTGATACATCTTGTTACTGCCTAGATGTAAAGTATACTTCAAAATATGAGCTTCAATTAAAATCAGTTCCCTTAGGTGTTTGTTTTTGGCAATACAAATCTAGCCTTTGAACCTCAAAATACCATATATGCCAATCTCATATTTTGATTGAATATCGAACTGAATACAATTGGCAACTTCAATACAATCCTTATCTCCCTTTGATCATCTCTAATCTGACCCATCAAATCAGGCTCAATTCAAAGACAAGCAGTCAGACCATACCTCTCAGAATGAGTAACATTTAGATTAAGGCTTGCAAACTGCTCTAAAAGATCATATTCTTGAACCATCATATATGAAACCAAACCCAAGCCCTTTCTGCTCAAGGCATTTACCACCACATTTGCCTTTCTAAGGTGGTACAAGATCTTGCAGTCATAGTCTTTTATTAGCTCCATCCATTTATGTTGCCTTGTTTTTAGCTCATATTGCAAGAACAAATATTTAAGGCTTTGCTGGTTAGTGTAGATCTGAAATTTTTCACCATATAGATACTGCCACATATCTTCAAAGCAAACACCACGGTAGCTAATTCCAAGTCATGAGTAGGATAATTCTTCTCATAGTCCTTCAACTGATGAGAACCATAAGTAACCACCTTACCATTCTGCATACGTATACATCCCAAACCTAGAGAGGAGGCATCATTATACATTGAAAATCTCTCTAAACCACTAGCAATGGTAAGAATTGGTGTAGTGGTCAATCTACGTTTTAATTTCTAAAAACTGCGCTCACAAGCATCTGTTCATTCGAACTTAACATCCTTGTATGTGAGATGCATCAAAAGAGCAGCCAACCAAGAAAAACCTCGACAAACAGACGATAATACATGGCTAAACCTAGAAAACTCTGAATTTCTATTACTGTCTTTGGTCTCTCCCATTGTACTATCGCTTCTATCTCAAACAGATCAACAGATAACCCATCTTTAGATACCATATGACCCAAAAATGTAATACAATCTAGCTATAATCACACTTACTAAATTTGGCATAAAGCTTCTGATCTCTGAGGGTTTGTAGAACAATATAGAGATGTTGCTCATGTTTTTCTAGAGACTTGGAATATACTAGAATATAATCAATAAATACGATGACGAATTTATCTAGATAGGGTTTGAACATTTCATTCATTCAATTCATGAAAGTTGCATGGGCAATAGTCAAACCAAAAGGCATAACCAGAAATTCGTATCGACCATACCGAGTTCTAAATGCAGTCTTAGGGATATCTCCTTCTTGAATCTTCAACTGATGATATCTCGATCTACGGTCAATCTTAGAAAACACCTATGCACCCTTGAGCTGATCAAACAAATTGTCGATTCTGGGCAAAGGATATTTATTCATAATAGTAGCCTTATTAAGTAATCGATAGTCAATGCACAATCACAGGCTACTATCCTTCTTTTAGACAAACAGTACTGGTGCACCCCAATGAGAAACATTAGGACAAATGAATCCCTTATCTAACAACTCCTGGAGTTGCTTCTTAAGCTCATTAAGCTCTACCAGTGCTATTTGATAAAGTAGCTTGGAAATGGGTTCGGTACTGGGCTCTAAATCAACGGTGAATTTAATCTCTCTATCTGGAGGGAGTCCCGATAATTCATTCGGAAACACATCTAGGAAATCCCTAACCATCGGGATCTCGTACAACTCTGGACCTTTGTTTTCAACGTCCTCCACATATGCGATAAATCATTCAATAACAAACATATTTTTTAGATTCAACATTCAAATGAACTTCAGCAAAATCTTTCAATTTCATTTTTGAGCAGAAAGTTTTACAATAAACTTTTCAGGATAAGAAAAGTGATATACGTAGTGTAACAATCTAAACTAACATGGTTCATAGCTAACCAGTCTATTCTTAAGATTACATCAAAATCATACATATTCAACAAAATTAAGTTAGCTATCGTTTCCTTTTCTATTATTCTTAGCTTATAGTTACAATACAAAATATCAGTCATTTAGGATTCCTTAAAAAGTGTATTGATCTGCAATGAATACCCTAAACGTTTAGGTTCCACCGGTATCTTAGCAGCACATGTAGGAGATATAAATGAAAGCGTATCAATTAATACAAGTATATTTATATCAAAAATAGAAATCTTACCCCTGATAACATCAGATGAAGTGTCAGCAGCCTCCTTATCTATGGCGTACACTCTGCCCTGTCTCACAACCTTCTTTCCCTTCTCTGCATCTGTGGCTTTCTCTAGGACGATGTAGCCTTATCCGATTCTGTAACTGTCGATGGTGTTGCTACTGCTGGCACTATCAATTTCTCATTAGGGCAATCCTTAACCAAATGCCCTTTTTGTCTGCACCTAAAACATGCCCCAGTGGCCAGAAAATAGGGTTTGCCACGATGCGACTTCCTACAATAATCACATCGGGTCGTAGTGCCCTTTTGAGTGGCAATGGGGTACCAATCCCTATGGGTTTAGCAGCTTTATCTCCAGTAAATCTGCCTCCGATAACAATACCCTTGGCCTTCTTAAATGGTCTCTTATCATATTGGTCCTCAAAACCTAGCTTTAGCTTTTCCTTACCCTTGCCTCTAGCTCAGAATCCAAACTCCTTCTGTTAGGATTCATAATTTTGCTTGCATAATTGAGCTTGGCGAATAGCTTCATCATAAGTGGATATATCTAACGGGGTTAACCTATCCTTAATGGAGGGTCTCAAACCAACCAAAAATCGCTCAATCTTATTCTCTTCGCTTCCAAGTGTCTCTGGATCGAAGTGGTTCAATGTAGTGAACTTGGATTTATACTGATCAATAGTCATACTCTCTTGATATAAATTCAAGAACTTTGACTTTAATCTCCTCTGAGTTGTACAGGGAATATACTGCTTACTAAAAGCCTCTACAAAAACTCCTTACATCACTGTTGGATGTCTGGCTGCCAAAACTGTCCTGTTGGAATCCCACTAATGCTCTGCATCGCCCACCAATAGAAAAGTATCCAACCCTACTTTCTTGATTTTAGTACAAGTCATGTAAGCAAACAGCTTCTCCACCTCATTTACCCAATTTTCTATGGCCATAAGATCCTTTTCACTCTTAAACTTCAGTAGATCCAATTTCTTAAACTACTAGAGGAGTGTCACATCACAACCTCCTCGGGAACTGGCCTCTACTGGATTGGGATCTAAGGTTAAGGCTTTGGTAGGGGCTACACCGGCTGTGACTAAGGTACTGGTGGGACTTTTGCTGGAGGCAGAGGAGGCTATGCTGCTTCTAGTGATGGTGCTCTCGCAATAAAGCCAATGATAAAGTCTGCCTCTACCTGTTTCAATCTATAGATGCAGGTGTTAGGACTCTCAAGTTGTGGAGGAAAGGTCGGCTCTGGCATTGGCTTCGAAGATGGCTCTGGGGAGGGCTATACTCATCCAAGATGTCTCCTTCTCTGTTCGATACCCCTACACCTGTCACTTATTCTATCAAAATTGAAGACACAAAAATGTTTTCAGTCACATGAAACAATTATATATTTAGACAACTATAGTACTATTTGGGATATAGACAATTATTAACCCTAAGACACTATCAGACACCAGACCAACATTGCTCTGATACTAACTTTACTATGGTGTTCTTAATATCTAATATTAATACCATTTTCTTTCATTCAATCATATTTGGTTAAGCTCTCTGCAGTGTCCACACACACTTTACTTGTTTATTATACTCAATCATCCATACGTAACCTAAGATTCACAGATTTAATTTAAAATTTATATGAATATCTATTCTACCTCAAACTTGTGTCTAATACTTACAATTGATTTACATCCCATATAGGTATTTATTTACAAAATAGTATTGTACATAAATGACATATAAAAGGAAAACTCGTATACCTCAACGGAAACAAATAGCCACCCGAGGGATATCAAAAGAAACAATCCTTTCATGCAACAGATATCTACTACAAATAATCTGTAAGGAAAATAAGGGAGTGAGCTTATACCTGGTAAGAAATATATATAAAAGCTGATACTATGCATACTATATGCTCGTATCTTAAAACATGCTCTTTCATACAGAAAACAACGATTTCAAAATCTATGGTACGATATCGAAAAAGATATTATTAATTAGATAATCAGGTTGAGTACAAAAGGATGCTTTAAAGCACCTCACTTGTCCTGGCATCCAATTTCAACTATAGGGAGTTCAATGGAATTGATTCAATTACGGAGTTTAATAAATATCTCAAATAGTTTCCATTATGCAATTTACAAGACATTAAAACAATTAATTTCAAAGCACTCCGTAAATAGTATGAAATTACTTTCGAACAATAGTACAGAGATTATAAAATATAAAGCATATTTAACATGTATAATGAAAACAAAAATTGATAAAGTTTGGGAGTGCCTGGATTGGCTAGGGATTTACCACCCTAGTAATATAGTATGATGGAGACTAGGCTTCACCCAATAGACTCATGCAATATAAATATCCCTATAGGGAACGGCATATGGCCATAGTAAAAAATCCACAGAGTGCACCAATCAGGTGACTACTGTGGGTGCTGTGACGTGATCAATGTCAAACAGCAACAATTCACATACACAGAAGGCATGTACCCACAGGTAGCCATGAGGCCAACAGTTTCAAAACAGTTAATAAATTGGTTCAAGATCATCTTCGGAGTTCAATTCTATAAATCATATCTTCAAATAGTCCATATAGCATTAAGATCAAAAAATCATTATACTTGAAGAATAAATATTTGCCAAATATTCTCAATCCAGTAACTAATGCTCAAAATGATGAAAATTCCTTTGAAAACTGAGTTACAAATTAAATATGTAAGTGCAGTTTTTTTAGAAGCCTTAACCCTAAACATGTTTTCACATTCCCTTCACCCATAAAATCGCACTAGGTAATGAAATTGGAGGGTTAGGTTCATTTAAGAAAACTTTGGCAACACAGCATTGCTTCCTATCCTAACCTCCCTACATGAAAACACATTTTATAACCACAACTCCAGTTTTCACAATCAAATCAAATAACCAAGTTCAACTTCATCAGAAGCTAATTTTCAACATCCCGAATGCAACATAGTATCCATACGCCTTCTACATATATCCCTTACCACTTAAATTTTCTCAATGTCATCTGATAGCACCAGTTTTGTTTCCTAACTTTCGAGCTGCAACTCATCACATAAATGCAATTAATTCACCACACTTTAGTTATAAAGAATATTTAACTTATCGTAACCTAGTACATTTCCTATTGCAGCCCTAAATCTGGTCTACTTCATATCAATGCTAACACTGCAACTATCGTTAAAACAACTCGATTTTCAATTCTGACTGCGCCAATAGTCTCGTATTAATTTGTACAGTATTTTAAGACCTAAAACACATTGAATTAAACACTCTTTCAATGTCCCTTTCACCTTGGCCAAAATTCTCTCTCTTACATGTCTCATTTCAATAATTCAAGCTTAAATTCATGTTCTATGATTATTCTACATCAATTCTACATTGTCTTTACATCAAACAACATCACACTCATGGACATTCATGCTTGGCCGAAACCTTAAGAGAGAGAATCTCATGGTTCTACTTCAATTCAAGTTTAAATACAAGCCTAGACATCTTAAACTCATAGCTTAAAGTCATAAAACCATGAAGAACACAAGCTTTCTCTCACCTTTAGTGTTGGCCGAATATGAAGGGACCCCTTACACCTTGATTTTCGCCACTTTAGCACTTGATTTTGGTGTCAAGAGATAGAATAATGAAACTAGACAGGGTTAGTGAAGATTGTTTTCAGTTTGGAGGTTGTTTGATTAGGGTTTTTGAAGCTTTCTCTATCTTTAAAGTGTTAACAATGGTGGAAAAGAGAAGGAAAATGATGGCTGCTGAAAATGGCTGGAATTTTCTAAAATAATAATATCTTAATGTGAAATTACCATTTTGCCCTTAAAACATTAAATGTGACCATGTTGGCCTTAGCAATTTGACTTCGTTGAAAACAATCAGTTTAATCCTAAAAATGTTTCATTCCATCATGAAACACCTCTATTTAACATACTCTAATCATTGGTTGAGTCTTGTTGAGATTTAACTGGTCAAATGGGTGAAATTACCAAAATACCCATAACCATCAAATTACGTAATTTTCTTTTTTTTACGCCTGATTTATTCTATTAGTTCACATGGCCTAAAACTTTATCATATGAAGATTTACCTACTACTATCAGTTGGTCAAAAGTCAACTCAATTTTACTAGTATTCACAAAAATTCTGACGGCTTATGGACTTAACCATCATTTTTCAAATTGTTACACGTTTTTCAAAATATGCATAGATTAGTGAGTTTGAGGTGCAGATTCTTACCATCATAATGTTTGGCTCTAAATATCTTGTCTGTCAAGTTCCACCTCTATCACCCCCAAATACGCCACACACTCACACCCACAACACCCGTCGGCTGAGTGAACCCTAGCGCGCAATATCGGAATAGTTGTGAGACATCCTGTATTCTTAACTTCATGAATAGTAATTAACAGTAATAAGAAGTGTGGGATCTCACATTGAAAATGTAATATAAATTTTTTAGAAGTAATTTTTCATTAACAATCAACTAATAAATTTTACTATTAATTATAATATTATAAATAATATTTAAATTTTTAATTTATATTTATAAAAAACAAATTATAAATTTAAATTATGTTACTTTAAAAAAAAGGACTAAAAAATCATTTTATATAATTTTAATTTTACATATAATAAATATAGTAAAAGATATAAAAAATCATCCTATTTTATTCTTAATCCTTGCACACACCAAATATAAGATATGGTGATATAATATAATCTTATCCTATCTATAATCTTATATTATCATATCCTATTCTCATCCTATGCACCAAACATGACCTAAGAATTGTATATTAACTTATTATGAAATTTTTATTAATTTAATTTCAGTACTTTATTCTTAAAATTTAAAAATCTATTATTTGAGCATAGTTAACTAATTTAATTTTATAATTATTTTATTATTATGTTTGGACTTTTATATTATATAAAATATAAAATGTTTTAATTTCAATCTATCATAATAGATTAGAATATAATGTTGTATTCAAATTTCTAGTTTCAAACATTTAATTTCTTATGATGTTTTTATGTAATATAATAAATTAAATTGATTAATGATCATAGTATTAGACAATTAAGTAGAAATTGACCTTAAAATTTCTTTTCTTTTAAGTCAAAAAATTGTTTTTTTTTCAATTTATTATAAAAAGTCACACATACATATATACATACATATACATGTTTCTTGTACAAATGAGCAATTTTCTATGCAAGTTACACAAAATTATCAATATTTGTGCATGTGAATGTGTAAGAATTGTGTATTAACTTATTATAAAAATTGTATTAATTTAATTTCAATACCATATGTTTAAGATTTATTATATTAAGCATAGTTAACTAATTTAATTTCATAATTATTTTATTGTTATATTTCACAAATATTTTTTGAGTCAACAATGTTTTTATTAAAATTGATAATTACAATTTTAAGTACAATTTGTATCATATACATGTACATATATTACAGTATTTTATATATGTAAATGGTTAATGTGTAAGAATTGTATCTTAACTTATTATATGAATTTTTTTAATTTAATTTCGATTCCTTATATTTAAAATTTAAAAACTTATTATTTTAAGTATAATTAAATAAGTTATGTAAACAAAAAAATAATTAACTAATTTAATTTCATATTTATTTTATTATAATGTTTCGTTAATTTTTTTGAGTCAATATTGTTTTATTAAAATTGATAATTACAATTTTAAGTTCAATTTGTATCATATAGATATACATTTGTGTCACACCTAGATTTTTGGAAGCTTCAAATTATGGGCGAATTTTTTTTAACTTTCCTAACATACATAGGTTTGTTTATGGTATGTAAGTACAGTTCGTTGCATCTAAAGTTAATTCACACAACTTAGGGTCTGTTTGGCCTAGTTGGAGCTGTTATAAAAAGTGCTGTTTGAGTAGAGCTTTTTTAAAAGTGCTATTAAGAGAAATTAAATTAGTGTTTGGCAAACTTAGTATAAAAGTACTGTAGAATGTTGAAAACTATTTACTAGAATTTTTATATATTTTTGATAAATGAAAAAAATAAAACAATAAACTTTATTAAATTAAATCACAAGTTTTTAAGTGAAAAAAATAAAACTAAATAAAATTTTTTGTTAATTAAAATTTAACAAATGAAATAAATATAAAAATGGGACAAAGTAAATAAATTATTGTAAAATAATATGAATCCTCTTTTGTGATTTTGTAAATTATTGAAAAACAAAGTGAAAATGTAAAAATTTCACTAAATACATATTATTAATAGTAGCACTTCTTGGAAAAGCTTCAATTTATAGCTTCATCAAAAAGCTCAAATTTGCTTCCCGCATAAGCTAAAATTTTTAGAAATTTGAAAGCCAAACACCTGGCTTCTGCTTATAAAGTAGATAAGCTCTTCCATAAGCTAAGCCAAACATGCACTTATATGGAATATGTATCCTTGGTCCCTAGTCAAATATGTTGATGTAATTTAGGTGTCATCATTTCCTTAATACCGATCCCTATTCCATATTAGTTTAAAGACATCCAAATTAATCTACAATCATTCACCCAACATTTAAACAAACATACTAACAATTTTGTTGACACATATTACTCTCATTTAATTCTTTCGATATTCCGACAGCATAACTACTGGAAAATGACATACTCCAATCTACATAAACTCAACATAGTAGCAAATCACAACAGCATCCACATTTACAATCCCAACATAATACCATATCTCAACAGCAAGCTTTAGACTACCAATACATACATACATACATCAACGTTCGGTAATCATCTCAAAATGATTCAGACTCAAAACTATCACGTACTGAAATCTCAAGTATTTAACTAATTTTCACATAATCAAACCACTTACGGTTAGGTTGTTTGCATTGTTAACTTATATTCAAAATAAAATTTATTATTTTTATACAAACTTAGGAGTCGAAATTCAAACACATAAGTATAAATATAATTATTTACATCCCAAGTATTATATACATAAAAGTGTGCTGTACAAAAAGGTCTAAATATATAAAAGAAAATTGTTGTATACCTCGACGAATTTAGGATGCTCGCTTGAGGGATATCAAAATCAGGTCCTCCAGAAGCTGACCCAAACTATTGTAGATAATCTGGGAGTGGAAAATAAAGGGGTGAGCTAATTGCTCAGTAAGAAATATATAACTAAAGTTGATACAACGTATTCTATTTGCAATTTTTAATAAATAGAATTTCATATGAAAAACATTAATTTATAATTTAAATCATTTGGGCATGATCTACCGGAAGAATACTATAGTGGATTAGATCACCAGGTAGAGTATAGAAGGATGCTTTGAAGCACTTCACGTGTCCCTGGCATCAAGTTCCACTATAGGGAGTTTAGTAGTATTCAATTAAATCACAAATTTAGTAAAATATCAAATAACTTGTGACAAACATTTCTTAAATCCTTCAAAATCATAAGTTACTTTATAAACAATATTAAATCATATTAGTATCATTTCCAAACAGATAATTTAAATAAATATAATTCACAAAACATATTATTCAAGTCACAGAACATAAATAGCATATGAATCGAAATAAAAAATAAATCAAATCTAGGAGTGCTTGGACTTATGTTAACCAAGGATTTACCACCCCAGTATAAGTTTAATGGAGATTAGGCTTCACCCAATAGACACATGCACTATAGTAGACGTATGACCATAGTCAGGGGACCATAGAGTGTACACTAGCCAGGTGACACCTATGGGAGCTAAAGACTGGGCTAGAGTTAGCAGCATCATAATAGAACGGAAATGCATGTATCCGTAGGTAGCTACGGGGCCAACAGTCTCAAAACATTTCATAAATATTTTCAAAGTTGTTTTATGGAGATATATTTAATAAATCATACCTTAAATAAATTCATAAGAATTAAAGTCGTAAATTCAATACATTTAAACATAAAAAGGTACAGTATATTCTCAAAATGATATTTAACATTCAGAATAATTTATTTAAATACCACAAAGTATATAAAAATATATAAGCATCAAAAAATGGATAAAATATCATAAAATCTATTAAATAGCTGAATTTGTGATTTAATATGCATTAAATCGTATTTAGAAATTTAAAATTCAAACACCTAAAATCATTTCTTTCAATTTTAAAATATCATACCAAATGGTGAATTTAAGGGTTTAGGTTAGCTTAGAAAAATTTTGACAGCATAACGGTTTGTTTTAACCTAACCACTTGCACGAAAACACAATTTTAAACCACAGTTTCCATTTTTTCAATTTCCAACCAAAATATCAATTCCAATTCCATAAAAGGAAAATTTTATCAAAATCATGCAAGGAAATATCCCTACGCTTCATACATATATCCCTTACCTCTTAATTTCTCGGTATTCGACTTGTCAACATCGGTAGCAGTTTTTAACCTCGAGGCTGCAAATTACCATCCCAAACTCGGTAAATTTACCACACTTTAATTAAAATAATATTTAATTAATTAAATACTAGTACATTGTTGTTGTAGCTCTAAATTCAGTCTAATTTCTACTGGTGCTAAAATTACAACTTGTGCTAAACACCTCCGTTTTCGATTCTAATTGTGCCTATAATCTCAAAATAATTTATACATTGTTTTAAGACCTAAAATACATTGAAATTAGCTTGAATTCATCCTCCCCTTATGTTGGTTGAATACACTCTTCAATGTATACATGATTAATTTTTCCAATTTTGCTTAAATTTATGCTTAATATAATTTCTACATGATTATTACATCATCACCTCATCAAAATTACATCACTTCTATACATGAAACACCATGGCCGAAACCTCTAAGGAGTTCTCAAAGATTTAATTTGATTTAAGCCTAAATACCTATGTAAACACCTTAAACATAAGGGATTAAAACTTAAAACCATGAAAATATACAAAATTCTCATGAATCTTACTTTGATCGAATTCTATGGGAGGGCCCACAGCCTTATTTTGGCCACTTTAGCAAGAGATTTTGGTACCAAATTGTAGAGGAGACTAAGGGGAGCAAGTTTGGTTAAGACTGTTTTTGGTTTCGGTGAGTTTTTCGATGAAATCTTTAAGCTTTCTCTCTCCTCTCAAGCTTACGTTAAGGGAGGTTTAGAAATGTTTTGGTTGCTGCCCGAAAATGAACGAGGAAGCTGCTGGAAATTGGCTAAAATTTGATATTTTATTGGCCAATTTATCATTTTGCCCTTAAAGAAATTTTCCAATTTTGCATTTAAAGTTTGACTTAATTGAAAATAGTCTATCCAACCTCCAAAATATTTCATTTAATCATAAAACACCTCTATCTAATTTGCTCTAATCATTGGTGGAGCTTTTGTTAAGGTTTAGGTGCTTATTTGGGTGAAATTATCAAAATAACCTTAACTGTAAAATCGCGTAAATTTATGCTTTTACACGATTTATTTCATTAGTCTACATGTTCTAAGACTTTATTTCATGAAGAATTATCTATCACAGACAGTTGGTCAAAATTCCATTCAATTTGACCGTTATTCGCAAAAATTTCGATGACCTATGGACTAAACTATCATTTCTCAAATTGTTGCATGTTTTTCAAAACATGCATAAATAATTGAGATTAAGGTTAGGATTCTTACCATCATAGTTTCTGGCCCTAAATATCATATCCATCAAGTTTCACTTCCATCGGAACCCTAGAAGATACGTGAGGCCTACCTATTATTTCGCCTTTTATACCTAAAATATAATTAACATTTTTTTAATTATAAAATATTTAATTTTCTTAATTAAATAATAAAAGTAAATAATAATTAAATATACGGGATCTCATAGAAACACAAACACAGTTTACACCCCATTATACAACTATTTACAAGTTTATTGTGCAAATGACTCGTATCCAAAAACGTGATACATATCACCCCTGTACCTCGAAAACAAAAGTAAAGACCTCGGAGGAGTTAGTCCGGCACAAAACAAGCAGTCCTCGAAGCCTAATTCGAAAAGAGGAAAATAAAAGGAGTGAGTGAGGGTTCAGTAAGAGACCGTATAAAAGTATCGAATTCAAAATCCTTTTACAAACCAGAGTTGGATAGTGTCAAAGCATGCATGTGTTAATAAAACAGAAAAGTATGTGAGGATGTAAATCTCATAACAAAATTCAAACCTTTTAAAATTTAATACAGTTCAAACCTCATGCATACTCAAAACAAAACATAGTTGTACGTATAGTTCAAAGTTCCAAAATCAAACTTTCAAACATCTCAAAATCATACGGAAATCAAATCTTCTAAACGAACTTCAATTCGGATTTCAATTTCAAACATATAGGTTCACTTAAGAAATCAACTAGCAAACAAGTTCAAACTTAAATTTCTTGAATCAAACCACATAGTTCAAACTTCAAATAGTTAAATAATAAATGTTTCTAAAAATAAAACTCGGAAGCGAGATGAGGTGTATACTAAGCATATTTCATAGAGACTTTTAAAAATAATTCACTGTACCTATTAGTGATCGAACTCCCAATGTGAGCTCTACCAAGGCCATAGATGTAAACTTTCCCCGATTTCATTAATCGAGTGAAATCAGGATTTGTTTGATATATGTTGGAGAAGCGTAAGTGCTTCTAAGGCTATGCTCAAAAAACCGGGTTTAAAGTTTCTCTAAAGAACCTTAGTTGCCTACTAATCTCGGGGTTCTAGCTCCCATATGGTATTGTTGTACCTAGGGCTCAGCAAAACAGTTTTCTAAAAGTTTTTAAAAGATTTCGTTTGCGAATCATTTTTCGAACAACTTAGCCTTTTCAAAGCAAAACTACGTTTTAAAAACATTTATACTATTTCAAAACATTTAGAAAATATAACTTAGTAATTTATAACAACTTATAAACAAGTACTTCAAACCCGTGAAATTTCTCAAAAAACCATATTATGCGAAATTAAATATCTTATATTTAATTAAGACACTGGCTTAAAAACATGAAATACTGAAGAGGTAAGAACTAAAAGGTTTCAAAACCTTTTAACCGAATGGCCATTGAGATTCCAAACAAAATTTCCAAATTGCTAAGCAACATAGTTGCGTAGCAAGTTTTTTTGAGTAGTAGTTGCATAGCAAGTTAATCGTAAATGGTTTGCACAAACTTCAAAATTCAGATTTCTAAACCTCAATGCAGTCAAATGTTACCAAAATGTTAAATGCATATCAATACAATTATAAAGTCTACTTACAGTCCAAGCTAACAAATCGAAGGCCTTCAAATTGATTTTCAATCCCTCACCACACTTCAAGCACTGCGACGATTTACAAAGCCAATTTAGTTTCTAAAATCACACATGACCAATTTACTCGTCAATTGTGTTAACACCATACCAAATGTGACAATTGCAATTTTTGATCCCGATTAGTAAATCGATTACTTTAGACTCGTATAAATTAATATGTAATATTCAAGAGTGAAAGAAATTCATTTAATTAAAAGATGTTTAAATTTTTAGGAATTTAATTTAACCGATAACTTAGGAAATAAATAAATATATATATAAACACATACATATATACATTAAGTTTGTGAAAGATATATATATATATATATATATGTGTGTGTGTGTGTGTGTCAAAATAAATATATATTTGAAAATATACTAAATATAAATAGAAGTAATTAATAAATATGAATTATTATATATATTTATTTGTATTAAATATAATATAATATGTATTATGATATACATAGATATATTTATAGAAATATATTGCAATATATATTTATTATAGATAGATATATTTCTAGTGTTTATATTTATATATATTATTTTAAATATAAAAATATATATTTAAAATAAATAGAAAATAGAAATATATGAATGTATATATAATTAAGATATAAGAAAATAAGATAATGTGAAATAATATAATAAAGTTGTAAAAAAAATAATAAAATATGAAATAATTGTTGATTGGCTTCCTTAGGAAGCCAATCAACAATAGCAACGTGGGAGCAGTTGCCACTTTAGTTGAAAAATGAAGCAGAGGATGTGATGTCCTCTGCAAGCGAAATGGAGAGAGAGACGCGAGAGAAGGAGTTGAAATCGCGGTCTCACAGTGCAGTTCTATCACCGTTGGCTGATCTTGAAGGCTTCAAACAAAGGTTCCAAAGTGGCTAAAGCGTGGGACTCTCAACAAAGAAGAAAAAGAAGTAGAAAAAGGAAGGAATAAAGGAAGGGCTGAACGGGGGTGGTTCTCGATGTTGGAACAAGGCTGTCCGAAATAGGGAAAGGGCTGAATCGAGACCTCTTTTCAAGGGGTTTTATAGAACTGAAGTGAGGTGGATATAGCTTGGAAAACAGATCAACACCAACCTCATTTAGCAACCAAATAAGCTGCGACCAGGGACTGAAAAATAGAGAGTTAAAATGCAAGGACCTCCCCTCTTCGCTTCAGAAATAGACAACAACAAGAGGTTGCCTACTCCGCAACTTAGCAGCTAGAAGCTGCGTCCCTCTCGGCAACAGCAGTAAGAGACCTATGGGTCTTCATCTCTGGATCAAGGAAGTAAGGGGACTCTTGGCTGCTGTTTAAAATTTAAATATTTGGCTGGAGGCAAGAGAAGCCTTGGCCAATGAAAAGGCAGCAACAAAGAGAAGAACTGTAACGACAAGCGGTGGGGGTTGAATGAAAAATAGGGCTCGGTTTAAAAGTTCTTAAAGGGACTGAAGATTAAAATCTAAAAAGGTGTAAGGTGGCTTTGAAGGTCCACAAAATAGGGAGCTGCTGTGTAGGCCAGAAAAAGGGCAGGAAACGATAATGGTTTGGAACTGAAATTAGGTGCTAAAATAGTGTATTTCTAAGGGTTGATCAAGGCCTGAAACGGTATTGTGTTGAAGGAGCTGTTAAGGGCTGTAAGAGGTGGTTGAAGAGGTGCTGGAAATGGGGCATTAGATGACTATGTAGGCTGAGTTTGGGGCTGAGTTGATGGTCCAAACAGAGGTAAAAACAGGGCTGTAAGGGCTGAAAATGTTGCAGAAATTGATAAAAAGGATTGACCAACAAGGGTGTTTAGGGTAAGAGTGTTTTCCCTTTAGTTTGAGTAAAATGTATATAATATAATTTCATATATTAATTGAAATAATGGTGTTGGTTGTAGGAAATCCTTGGAGAAGGAAAATTTGAGAATTTTTCATATAATTGGCTTAAAGGTAGGTAATATGCATGGATGTTGGTTGAGTTGGTTTTAATTGTAGCATGGATAATTTTCATGATTAGAGCTTCATGTTATCATGCTTTGAAATGGTTGCTTTGATAATGTTTAAAGGAAGAATATGTAAGTGATTTACATAAATGTAGTTAATGTTATGAAATGCTTGAAGTGGTTGTAAGATGGTGGTATGGTGTATTAAACTTGGAAAATATAAGGTGATAGTGTATGAGACATCTATAAATGTGGTTGTGATCTTATTGTTGAGTGAGATGGGTAATTGATGAATTGTAAGACTACAGATTAAAAGGTTATGTAGGACAAAAGATAAATATAAGAAATGATATTACATGATAAGTTGATATTGAACTATTAAAAGGAATCAATAAGTAATGTACATAGAAGTTGGAGGACATTACTTATTATTTCATGAATGATCATTTCATTAAAAATTAATGTGTGATGCTTGGGAATGGTGTGTAATGAATCAAACTATCATAATATGGAGGATGATATAACAAGATTTACGTTGATTTCCAAATTGGAATTATTTAAGGAAGAATAAGAAATTATACATTTGGCTAAGATTGATGTGTGTATATATATGTACACAAATATATCAATATATAAATATACACACCTATACATGTGTACATATAGAAATTGCATGATAATGAAGAGAAAATTCTTGGCATAGGAGTGAGTTTAAATAATGGTGATTTCTAAGATGTGAGCTTTAGCAAGTGATTAAACACAATAAGGAAATGTTATTAAAGCATTATTGAATTGATTTGTAGTGAATTGGAGCGGTGTAGAAGTTGAGACGTGGTACGGAAAATTCGAGGAAGTAAATCTACTAAACATTAAGATAAGTGGGATTAGTAAAGTATGCTAGCACCATCTTGTAAGAATGGTTTTTAATTTGATAAATATTTCAGTTTATTCTTACGTTAAAAAAATACAAAAGTTATGGTTGGACAATAAGGTATAATTAGTTTACAAATTTGGTTTTTTGCTTGGGCTGGATTAAAACTCATCTTTTGCCTTATTTGTTGTGGCCAGCCAAGCGTGTATGTTAAATTAAGCGAATTGATGCACATGTGCATTTACATATAGCATGTTTTGAGATGAGCTATTTAATGTTTATATATTAATGAGTTGCATCATGTTTTAAATTGTAAAGTCTTGGTTTGAATTGATCTTTGAAATAAATCGAAACTTTCACATATTTGAAACTCAAAACTGGTTTAGTAAGTGTTTTAAAATTCGTGGAAGCCAAGTGCTACACGAGGAAATTGTTTTCGAACTGTTTTGGAGTGCTGGCATATCCTACGACCTTTGGGTCATTTTTAGCCTATCGAGCTTAGCTCTAGGTCTTATTACTCGTCTATCGAGCTTTGTGCTCTAGACTACTATATTGTACTGTACCTATCGAGCCTAGTGCTCTAGGTAAATTGTTAGGCTTGTCTGGAAAACCAGCAGATAAGTTCTAGCTTTCGACTGATCAACGAGACTGGAGTATTGTTCTATGGCCATAGATTTCATGTTGCTTGCGACACCAGTCCATCACTAGCTAGGATGGACACTGTTATCGTATCACTGACTGAGGATTCTTGCCTAAACTCTACATGCTGTCGTTTTACTATCAGAACTGATTTCAGTGAATCAAGGCTACATGCCTAACGGGTACTGATTTTCATTTTATGAACTTATTGATTTATCGAAGTTCATACTTATTGATTTATCAAATTGCCTATTGATTGATTTATTGAAGTATCCACTGATTGATTTATTGAACTACCTACTTTTTGATTTATCGAAGTATTTACTGATTGATTTATCGAACTGTCAGCAGATTGATTTATTGAAGTATCTACTGATTGATTCATCGAAATACTTGTTGATTGGTTTATCGCAAAGTATACTGATTTGCTTTATCGCAAAGTATACTGATTTGGTTTATCGAAATTCATAGTGACTGATTTATCGAAGTGCATAGCATTTTGATTTAATTGAAATGCATAGTGATTGATTTATCGGAATGCATATTGACTGAGTTTAATTGGAATGCATAGTAAATTTGATTTAAACAAAGTGCAATAATGAAAGTATTTCAAACTGAAGTGCATGGCAAGTGCATGGTCAAAATGTTTTGATTTAAGACCATGATTGAATACCATTCATGCATGTTATTCAGCATTGTTTTTCTACACTTGCATGTAGGTCGAGTTGAGTCTAAAATACATTTACTTAAACTACTTACTGAGCTGTGATTTTGCTCACTCCTTTCTAACATCATCGCAGATCATACGAGATAATGTCCACGCTTGGAGTTCTATGTGGGCCCTTAGGGACTTTACCTAGTAGTGGTACTTGCTTAAGTCCTCAGAGCGTTGCTTTATTACTTTTGAGGTATATGAAATTTTGTATGTCTTATTGGTTATTATGCATAGACATTATACAATGCACAGTACATGTTTATCGAAAATAACTTGAGATGTAACTTAAGATCGCTCTAGATTGTTATAGATTTATGTAATTATCAAGTGTGAGTCAAGATATGATTGTCGTATGACAAATATGGACTTTGTGGAATGTTAATATGTTTGACTGATGATTCTGAGATTGTGTATAGTGTATGGTGATATAAATTGTGGATTGTGGAATTGAGATATGATGTCGAAAATATATATATTTTGCAAGTTAATTAACTGGTGAAAATTGAATATATATATATATATATATATATATAAGGGGAGGTTTTTGATCTTTTTCTTTTGCTAGATTAAATTTTTAATTAAAACATTGAAGAAGTAAGTTGATTTGCCTTAGAAGTTAATCTTTTAAATGACAACATTAAGTTAACTCGAAATTGAGAAAGGTGGAAATTGTTTAGCGATGACACTGGTACCGAATATAAACCATAAATGAAAAGAAAAATTTAGTTCATAAATTTGGGAAAATAGTATAAGTGTGATTGTTAAGTACACATCACGGCCTTCGGATCGTGACACCAAAAGATTCCACAAGCATTTTCAATGTTAATAACCGTTTTCCATTTCCTAACAAAACTTATCAAATGGGCATTCTTACTGATTACTCGGTCGAGAGTAGGCTTTCTGCACCTTGTATCGATTTGGTACCCCAAAGACCAAAATTGAAAGCTTCCAAATAGTCCTCCCTCATGGCCTACTTTATCAACACATCACCAAACATTAGGATAAGATTTCTATGAAATCCAAACACTTAAAACAACCAACTTACAACCTTCCTTACCCTATTCCTAGAATCCGTGAGCCTCAAATTCTTCTAAGTTGCTGAACTCATTCTAAAGGATTTCCTTGAATTTCCACACCTAAATCAACATGTATCCTCATCAAAACATATCTACATATGTATAGCCACCACAACAAGAATTAAAACTCTATTATTATTATTATTATTGTTGTTGTTGTTGTTGTTGTTGTTGTTGTCATTTTTTTTACCATAAGTGAAGCCAAGAGCTTCTCTTCCTTTTCACAATTGTTCCTTATACGTACGCCATTGTACAAGCATAATTAAACATTCTTACTAAACTTATTTACAAACATATGAATTTCACAATTTTCTTACCCCCAAGTCCATGAAACCGAGAGCTCCAAGGTAGTTTATCCCAAATTCTCTTTATTGTAATTGATCCATAACGTATTTAGACAAGGCCTCATGAAAATTCTATACCATAAACAACTAAAAAACATTTCCTCTCACCTTCAACAAAGGTGGTTGAAACTTATTGCCTTTTTCCTTCTAAATTGAAAGTTTTGATCATTTTAATTGGATTTAATGTTTTGAATGTTTCGATTTGATTGAAAACTCATTGATATTATTTCTATTCCAAATGATATGATTTGAAATGTTGGATGGCAGCCCACATAATGTTATCAAATGCATTCTAGATGGTGAATTACACAATTGAATAATTTGACCACTTTGATTTGAATGAAAGTTCATTTGAAATTAGTTCTATTTTAAATGAAATGATTTAATTGTGGGTTGTCTACAACGCTTTAAAAGTTAAACTTGGTTCCTAAGAGATTTATACCTCGAATGTATTATTATAGTATATTTTAGAAATTATAAAATATATTTTATTGTATTTTTGGGAATCAGGTAAATGGTCTTTGAGACATTTGGCTCGTCACTTAGTTTGCTTATTGACAATCATGCCATATTGTAATGTAATGAACTGTTGTATGACATTGAGCAAGTCTACAGTTTTCCCAATTTTCACTTGCTTAATGATACTATGGAACCATATGTTATTATTGTTTACTCCCTACTTGGGATTAGGGGTGTAAACGATACACTGGTGCTCGTAAGCTACTTGGGCTCGACTTGAACAAAACTCGAATTCGACTCGATTTTTGTCGAGCTAAGCTCGAGCTCGAGCTACTCGAGCTATTAAACGAGCCAAGTTCAAGTATTAAGTTACTCTGCTCAATGTAGCTTGCGAACCTTATTGAGCTTTTAATATTTTAATATATATTTTTAATTTTATTTATATTATTACTTTTTATATTATTATAAAATTACAAAATTACATTTTATCCCACATCATAAAAAACCCTAACTCACATTCATCTTTTATCATTTTCAAATTTCCAAAATTCCTCCCAACCCAAACTGTCGCATCCTTAGTCTTCATCACTCACCCGACGACCTAGACCTCAACGGCTCAGCTAACACTCTGGTGACCGGCGTGACACACAGACGCTCTCTCAGTTTCTTTAACTCTCCGGCGGTTACTCGACGTGACAACCCAAACCACATCTCACGGCACGAACGTCCTTTGCCAAAGCTTACGGCGTGACACCCAGACCAGATCCAGCCTTACCAAAGCTCCGACGACTCACCCAAACCAGATTTGGCCTCGTCAAAGCTCCGGCGACCCCTTAATCTTCCAAGTCTCCTTTATGGTTTTACCTATAGCGGCGCCTCTTTTCCTCACTCTTCCTCGTCCTAAGTCTCGATCTCCTTCCGACGAGAGCAGCCACTCCTTCTGGCGATAGCAGGGACCCCTTTCAATATTTCTACTCTCTACTTTGCCTTTCCTTTCCTCGTAATTTCTTGGTTATTTCCTTTAATATTTTTTTTATTCGTTACTTACTGTGTCTTTATGTCTTGATCTGTTGTTAAATATTTGCTCTGAACTGAAGCTGCTGGTTGTATTGCTGGTTGTATTAAGAACAAAGGAAGCAAAGAAGAATGCAGATACTTTGCTCAAGTGTTTGATGTTTTGGCTCTAATGTTCTTCCCTTTGTTATTGTAGATTCTGTTACATTTTTAAATTTCTAAATTATCAAATTGAAATTCATCTTTTATCATAAATTTTCATCTGAGTAAGACTTTATCATGAATTAAATTTATATTTGCTTCTAATCTAAGCTTGTTCATAGCCAAGTCTCCCATATTTCCTCTTGATTTTTCATATATTTTCTCTGTTTTTGATTATTCATAAAGAAAAGGATTTATGAATTTAGGTTTTGATGATATATATCCTAAATGAAAATGTGTTAAATTCGAGCTCGAGTTCGAGTATAAGACTCGAGCTTGAGTTCGAGCATTTGAATCGATAATGAAAATCAAGCTTAATCGAGCGAGCTCGAGTAGCTCGATTTTTATGTCGAGTCGAGCTCGAGCTCAAAAATTAAGACTCGATCGAGTTCGAACTGAGTATCGAGCACGAGTTTTTGAGTCGAGCTCGAGCACCTCACTGTATCGGCTCGGCTCGATTACACCCCTACTTGAGACTATTGAAACTTCATGATTACTATAAGGATACTGCCTTGTCTCCATTGTAGCGTTTTGAAAAGTATTATATCGTTTGAAATTGAAAGAATGATTTGAAAGTAATTGTAACGTTATGAATTGAAAGTACGCATTTTGATACAATCACTATACGTTTATAAGTACGGTTTTGATTTGAATTGAAGTATATGATATGTTTTATTAGAATCATTGTAACCATATTGTTTATTCGAAAGAATTATATGAAAGCATAAGTTATGGAGTTGTAAGAACGGTTTGAAAGTATTGTTTTGATTTGAATAAACATTTATAAGTTTGAATTACTTTAACATTGATTTGTAACTGTTTTGGACATATGCATTAAAACATACCATTGTACATTAGGATCTCTATAGTTTCGGTGTTAGGATTCGAGGATAACGAGGTCCTCTAAAGCATCTTTTCTAAAATACTCCGAAACTCTTGACCCAGCTATAGGGAGTCTTCTGTCTAATTGTCTAAGTATCGAAAGTGTAATGAAAGGTTTATAGTACATGATATGGTTAGATACATATATAGGATACATACATATAGGTAGCATAGCATCCATTCTTTTATATATGATTCTTACTAGGCGTAAAGCTCACCTTCTTACTCATCCTTTCAGATCCTCACCAATCGACACATTTGGCGTCCCTTTTTGAGGCTAGTAGAGAGATTATCCTTTGAGACTTATCATATCAGCTTAGAGGTATATGATATATATTTCATTTTGTATCCAAACAATCTATGCACAGTTGATGTATTTGTATAATGGGATGTAAATTTTGTAATGTCTGATGTTGAGTGCTATTTCCAACAACACTAGTGTGATGTAAATAGGTCTCAGTTAATATATATAAATAGATGTTAGGAATTGAGATGAAATCAAATTGAGCTATAGCTTTGTGTTTAACAATCAAATTTTGGACTAAGTTATAGCTTGCTAAGTAGAATGAACTTACACTGAACATAGACAAACCTAAGTATGGAAAAATTGAAAAAGTTAGTCCAAAATTCCACAATTTCGATGCGTAACAGTAATGGAGGAAACCTAAAAAACATTTCCAATATTTAATTATTGAAATTGAAATCAAATGACAATAAAATTAGGATACTTAAGACTAATTGGTATTATTTTAAGATGGACATTATGGGATGCCTAAAACCTTCCCCATATCTAATCGCACTATTGGTCTTGCACTTTGGAATGTAGACCATACCTTATCATTAGTTATGAATAGGTAACCAATCACATCAAGTTAGAATAGTTAGTGACGATCTCATAGTTTTATGTCTAACAATTAGGCTCTTAGACTTTTACATGATACAATATATGTGTAAATATATATGTATACGTATATGTATGTATGTATATAGCTTACTCAAATTCTTTTATTGACTTTAATTTAGTACATCTAGAAAATTAACCTTATTTGAGAGTACAATAATCAATTAACCTAGGAAGACTTAATTAAACACTATAGCATTACTAGTTACTGCTTCTATACTCTTCATAGCTTTTGACGCATTCTACTATAAATATTATATAGTTATAATAATATTGGCGTAGAGAACTACAATTATATGTGAATTTTTAACAAAATTAAAAAAGAGAAGGATTGGCAGAAAATTAAAATATTTCGTGCACCAACTGCTCTGCTCAACTCTCGGTGATAATTGCTGATGCCGATTTGGTGTATTGATCCCGAAGCTACTGGCTGAGGAGGTGAAATCAAGAAACTAGAGGGTTAGAATTTTTATGTACGGATTCCTGAGCTACTGTTATCATGAATACGAAAGTGTCGGATGGAGTAGTTATCCCATTAATCATGATCTCATGATTCTTTGACGATGGCCTTAGCGGAGGAGGATGCGGTGCACTTTCAGATATTGGTCTTGTTGGAGTTGCTGCTGTAGGAGATGAATATAATGAGCTTGAAGGAGCTGTTGATGATGGCCTTAGCGGAGGAGGATGCGGTGCACTTTCAGATATTGGTTTTGTTGGAGTTGCTCCCATAGGAGGTGTATATAATAAGCTTGAGGGCGCCGCCGATAATCGCCTTGGAGGAGGTGGTGATCTTCCTTGAAGTTTTGGGTGTGAGGGTACAGCGCCTGGTGTAGGAGGCAACAATAAACTTGATGAAGTTATGAGCTTGTTGCTAGGAGTGGGGCTTGCCGTTTCATCATGGCTACTTGCTGGTGATGATGCCTTTGTAGGTGGAGTATTGTTACTCATAACCCATCCAATAATATCAAATATTAATTGAAAGATTGCTTTTGATCTTCTTCTTGCTTCCTTGGTTGGTTGTGGTGATGATATTGGAAGTAGTAGGCTTGAGATCCTTCCACTATTCACAGTATTTATCAAGTCAATGTTCAAAGACATGTCATCTGCAGTATATGCAAGCCAAAGAGAGAATTAATTAAGATTATAATTAATTTGCAAACTGTAAATGCATCAAAATATATAGAGTTGCTCGGAAATAGGATGATCAATAATCAATAGCAAAGAAGTAAATATTACCTGGTAAAATTCTTGCTTGAGCGTCAATGGTAAATAGTGCTAGAAAAAACAAAAAGCAGAAATTAGCACCAAGACGGTTCATTTTGGAAGCTCTCTTCAACATGTATATATTAGGTAGTAAGTAAGTTCCCAAGCATTTATGATGAGAAAGTAGTAAGCGCAAAGGAGGTTTTATAGATTCATAAAATATGCAGATTCAAGCTTTCTAATTTGTTTAATCCAGTCAAATTAATTTTTTTTTCCAAGCAGCAGGTTTGATTTATTCTTACTGCTTGTTTTTCCAAGTGAATGTCTTGAGCTTGTCCCACACGAGGGGAGGGCGGGAAATGGGCGTGTTGAAAAGAAAAAAAAAACGGGGGAAGTTTAGTCATGTACAAGTTAATCAAATGGATGATATAGAGACATCTTCAGACCAAGACACACTCAATGTCTTAACAAAAGACCAAGAACTGATGATGAAAATAATTGATAAAATACATGATCCCCAGATTAAGAAAGATTATTTAGAACAATTAAAAAAATCCCTCTCTACACCAACTTTTATATCATCAACTTCAAAATCTTATAATTTAAAAGATATAATCTTTGATAAAATACAAACATCCAACAAATAAATCACTATCCAAGACCTCCAACATGAAATCCACAATATTAAAACAGAAATAAAATTGTTTAAACAACAACAACAGCAGCACAGTCAACAACTAAAAAATTTACCAAACTCAAATGAAGAAACTTCCAGTGAATCTTCTGACGAAGACAAACGACCATCACAGGAATTTTTAAATATCCTAACTGAAGTCTCAATCCAGAAATACTTAATAAAAATATCAGTTTTAATCAATAATGAATTTTTAGTTGAAACAATAGCTCTATTTGACACAGGAGCTGATCAAAATTGTATTAAAAAAGGAATAATTCCAACAAAATATTGTGAGAAAACTTTTGAAAGTTTAAAAGCAGCAAACAATGAAAAACTCCAAATCCAATACAAATTGACAAAAGCAGAAATCTGTAAAGACCAAATTACATTCAAGACACCATTTTTAATAATAAAAAATATTAGTCAAAATGTTATATTAGGATTACCATTTATATCCCTAATCAAACCATATAAAGTAACAAATAATGGAATATCTACAAAAATCCTTGGATCAAAATTAATATGAAATTTTACAGAAAAACCAAAAATAAGAAATATAAATTTATTAAAATCAAAAACAATTACAAATCAACAAATTAATATAATAATCAAAGACAAACAAAATCAAATATTCTATTTAAAAGAAGATATTAATTTCAAAAGAATCCAACAGCAATTACAAAATCCTCAAATACAGAATAAGATAAAGTTATTGCAAACAGAAATTGAGAAAACAATTTGTTCTGATTTACCAACAGCTTTTTGGCAAAGAAAGAAACATGTTGTAGAATTACCTTATGAAAAAGATTATGATGAAAAACAAATTCCAACAACAGCAAGACTAATCCAAATGAATCAAGAAATGGAGCAATACTGTAAAAAAGAAATACAAGAATTGCTAAACAAAAAACTTATCAGGAAAAGTAAATCTCCTTGGAGCTGTTCAGCTTTTTATGTCAATAAAAATGCAGAACTAGAACGAGGAACACCAAGACTTGTCATTAATTACAAACCTCTGAATGAAGCATTAAAATGGATTAGATATCCTATTCCAAATAAAAAAGATTTACTTCAAAAACTTTGCAATGCTCAAATCTTTTCAAAATTTGATATGAAATCAGGATTTTGGCAAATTCAAATTTCAGAAAAAGATAGGTATAAAACAACGTTTACAGTCCCGTTTGGACAATATGAGTGGAATGTAATGCCATTTGGACTTAAAAATGCTCCATCAGAATTCCAAAGGATAATGAATGAAATATTTCACCAATATTCTCAATTTATGATAGTATACATTGATGATGTATTAATATTTTCAACAACTATTGATCAACATTTCAAACATTTATCAATTTTCATTAAAGCCGTCAAACGAAATGGTTTAGTTGTTTCCAAGTCCAAAATTAGTTTATTTCAAACACGAGTAAGGTTTTTAGGACATTATGTCTATCAAGGAACCATTACTCCAATAGAAAGGTCAATCCAATTTGCTGATAAGTTTCCTGATCAGATCTTAGATAAAACCCAACTTCAAAGGTTTTTAGGAAGTTTGAATTATATTTTAGATTTTTATCCAAATCTCAATAAAATTCTTAAACCTCTTCATGAAAGACTTAAGAAAAATCCCCCACCATGGACTCCAGCCCATACAAAAGTAGTTCAATCTGTTAAAGCCCAAATTAAAGAATTACCATGTCTACATTTAGTAGACCCAAATACCTTCAAAATCGTAGAAACCGATGCTTCTGACATAGTATATCTGATGAAGATTGTGATTCAGTATCTGAAGTTTGTGTCTCTGAAGTTGTATATGTCAGAAGTTCACAAATTTTTTGGTTTATTTCTTGATCAAGTTGTATTTGATTTAGCCTTTTCTTTATTTTACAATATTTTGAAATATGTCCTGTTTTTCCGCATCTATAACATTTTATGTTTGGATTTTTCCATTCCTTTTTAGGTTTGTTCTCTTGGCTTTTAAATTCTTTTTTAGCTTGAATTTTATTTCTTTTGGGTTTCTGGTAATATTTATCTTTGGAAAAGTTTCTTTTGTATTCAAATTTCTTTGTTTTACAACATTTTGTTGAAGAACATTCTGGATTATAGTTTATATCAAATTGTTTGCAAAATGTTCCTAATTCTTTCTTAAATTGTCTTTGTTCTTTCTTCAACTGTTTTTGTAATTTGATATCCTGACAAATTTTTAATCCTTCTTTTTGGGTGTAACTAATTAGTTCACCATATGTCAATTTTTCATAAGGAATTATTCCTTTGAAATCTTCTCTTATTTTGTTTCTAACTTTTGCCCCTAGCAGATCAAAAATATTTTTCAAAACAGCAATTCCAACATATGGTTCTTGTTGAGCCTGAATATTTTCATGAAAATCCAAACATTGTTATAAAAAAGATTTTCAATGGTTTTCATTACAAATCATGGGATCAACAAAAACCTCAAAGTTTTTATGAAAATATTTTGATTGAAACAGGTTCCTTGGCAATCAAACATTATGCCAACAAAGATCAACCAGACTTTATCACCCATTCAACTGCTCAAATTCTCAAAGTCCGTAGACCAATTGACTGGGGTAATGATCCAAACAGTCTCAAAAAATTCCCAGCCAGCTATAACACCAGACTTAACCATTGCCCCACATTTAATTACTAGGATTATCAACAAGCTTGGTTCAATACCTTCACCTTTGAAAATCAACACAATCGCCATTCATGGCTCATTTACTTCAAAAAAGACACCAAATACCAATTCCCAGTCTGGTTTACACACTGGTGGCAGTGGTATGGACCAAATCATGAAATCCTTCCCCCTCAAGTATGGGAAGCTTATGAATTTTTCAGTGAATATTTCCAAGAAGAACAAACTCAACAAGGATTCCAGAAATCATTGATGTTTTGCTCAATCTTTAGTCTGTCTTGGATTTCTTCATGGCACTATGAATTTATGAATGATCCAGTATCAAGTCACAAACAAATCATTAGAAGATTCAAAACAAAGTGGTGGGAGAAATTTGACTACTCAAAATGCTTAAGAGATAGTGTCAAAGACTGGTTTCAGAAACACCCAGAATTTTGCAAATCAGCTCAAACATCAGGTACCACACAGTTTCTCCAAGCCAAGTCACATGCCAGTGCATTGTTAGCACAAGCCAAAACAAAGAAAGAATACAAAGAATTGATGAAGCAAATCCTCCAATCAGTCAACTCAGATGATGAAGACAACAGTGAACAGAGTAGCAATCATGAAAGCAGCACAGGATCTTTACTCTCGCTGGATTTAGCTCAAGACAATGAAGATGACTGTTTCGGAGTCTTACCTTCAATCAAAATTGACAAGACAAAAAGAAAAAGCAAACAGTAAAGATTCCACTGACAAGCACAGTGAGATTCCTATCAATCAAAGCTACAGTAAAGATTCCACTGACAAGCACAGTGAGATTCCCATCAGTCAAAGCTACAGTAAAGATTCCACTGACAAGCACAGTGAGATTCCCATCAGTCAAAGCTCCATCAACAGACAAAGGCGTGGCCCACTGACAAGCACAGTGAGATTCCCATCAGTCACAGCTCCATCAACAGACAAAGGCGTGGCTTGTTCAAACTTTAGAATCATGAAGCATCAGATGTAAAAGAATCCTAGCTATAAAAAGGATTCTCAAACCATAGAGGGGCAGAGTTTTTAGGACGGATAGTTTCAAGTTTTAAGGATTTTGAAAGCTCTCACTCTTTTTTATTTTTGTAATCAAATTTTATTATCAATAAAAAGTTCAAAGTTCAAAGTTTTATCAATCTATCTATTTTATCCAAATTTTATTTCATCAATCTATTTTATCCAAATTTTATTTCATCAATCATTTATTTCATTAATCATATTCAATATTAAATTCATCAATTCATCATTGCTACAGTAGATCTTCCGGAGACACTGGTATCAGAGCCACTGTAGCAAGGAGCTATTAGAGGTAAATATAGAGTTTGTTTGAGAAATAACTTCTTAATTTTTTTAAGTTTTGTGCTGTTGAGTTTCAAGCTAGTGATTGCTGAGTCCTTTGATTGTCCTAATGAGCCATGGGTTAGGCATTTTAGGATTTTATCTCCCTTGTAGGCATTCAACCTAACTTTCCTTTGTAGGCAGCAATAAACATTAAAATATGCATTCTTAAAATAACAACTTAACTATTTTAATAATACTATTCTTAAAATAAACATTAAAATATATATATAGTATCTTTATTCGTTTTATGGTATGAGATTAATTTTATTTTGATTAAGAAAGATAAACGGTAAAACCTTTTTAACAATGATGACTCTAAGATTTAAACCATATATCTAATGTCTGCGAAAGAAATCTATTTTTATTTTTTTCAACAATTTGTTGGTACTTATATTTATTTATATATATGTATATTACTTAAGTGCAACTATTTATTTTTTTATTTATTTTACGATTTAAAATTAATTTTATTCGAACTAAAAATAATAAATGGTAAAACTCATCTAACAGTGATGATTCAAAGATTTAAATCATATTTAAAAATGAAACCTACTTTTATTTTTTTTAATCATATTTTGGTAGTTATATATATATATATATATATATTCCCTATGCGATTGAAACACGCAGCATGATCACTCACGTCAGTGTGAAAAGAAGAAAGTATTATTAATTCTCAGGTCAACGAGTCATGAATAATTGTTGCTGGCATGCAGCTAACCACAGTTTGGCTGTTTCCTTTTGTCTTATCTACCAGCCTGGTTTCAATCAATTTTAGGTAGTGCTGTTTTGTTTACTAATGTGAAACTGTCAGTATGAGATAATCAAGTTACCCAATCAAAACCTCTTCTTCCTAGCTTGTCAACGCCTTTCAGTTCGTCTAGGCGTCTTGTTCAACATAGGAACAGCCGAGGAAGCAGCTATGCTCGTCGCATTGAGTTAGTCAGTTTTAGGAATTAAAAAATGATGATAAATACTAGTATTACTCATTTCTTAATCTCTCTAGAACTTTGATGCGACAATATCTATTGGTGTAGTCATGAAATTTATCTCACATTTGATTTTATTCAATAATTATATGACAAATTAAGGAGAACAAATCTAGAACCTTCTATAAAAAAAAAACCCTAAAAAATTCCTGATTCCATGTGTGCAAAAAATTAGAACGTGGGATATTAATAAGCTATGACAAAACTTCTTAATTCTAATAGACAAGTCGTAAAATTATTGTCATTGGAGGTTAATACATGTAGTTAAGGTTCAAATGTTAAATGTTTTACACTCTGGTTTAAATCTTCACATTCTTTTATTGGTAGGCGATCTGTAAATTTGGAATAATTTGCACTTGAATGTCCATTCATAAATCCGACAATAGGTTGAAAATCCCACACTTGAAAGTTCAATTAGCAAATCCAATAATAAGTTGACGGTATGCCTTAGTCTTGGAGATAGGCTAACCTTTTTTATTTCTAAACTTTTTTGTAAAAAAAGAATAATCGTAAAATTACTAACTCTAAAGAATTAAAAGGTTTTAATTTTTTATTTTTGGCTTTGAGTTTTTTTTGTTTTTTTTTAATATTGTAAATTAAAAAATTATAATTTAACATGATTTTTAAGACATTTGGCACTTTGATTTTTTTCCTTTAGTATTTCTCAATTTACCAAATTGACCCTTAAAATTTGAAAGATTTTGAAAATATTTTTTGCTTTTACTTTGGGGTTTTTTTTTAATTTTAAATTTTATTTTATTTTACAGATATATTAAACTAAAAATAATTTTATTTATGATATTTTTAACGAAGCCATAGTAAACATTAATCACATTAGTATTCTTTACTTGACATGTGATTTTTTGTCTTTATGCTCCTAAATATTATCAAATTGTCAATTAAGAATTAAAAAGTTTTAAGGATATTTTTGTCTTTTTTTTTGGATTTTTTGTTTTGGATAATTATTCCATACACCGCTAGTAGAGTTTCTTACTCCAAAAGCAGTGTTAGAATCATAATACATGTCTTATAAAAATATTAAAAAATAAAAATAAATAAATAAAATAAAATATGTATCATGATCCTAATATCACTTATGGAATAAAAGAACTTCACCGACGGTGTATGAAATAATTATCTTTTTATTTTTTTCATTTTAAATTTGTTTTCAAATGTTCATAACCTTATATAAAAAGAATCCCGAAACAAGTTTTTTGCTTGTCAGTTATTCACAGATAAAAAGGTAATTTCATTAATTATTTTTTATTTATCAATAATGAATAAATTTAACAAATTAAAAATTATTAAAGAGTTCAAAACTGAATCGAGCTCCATAACAAGATAAAATAAAACCATAAACTCTGATAATTCAAATCAATATTGAGAAGATAAAATCAAAAAAATTTGGTTGTAATGAATCAGACTACTCAAAGCATAATCTAATCAACGACTCAATCCTTCTAAATTTAGCACCAAACAATCACGTGCCCATAACTACAACCTACACGCCGATATATGACCTGAATCGACCCATGTATACTTTTTTCTTTTTCTTTTTTTTTCATTTTTTTATTTAAGTTTAATTATTTTATTCAATTTTTTATTCTTTTAAATTTTTCTTATTTTTAAATTTTTCTTAAAATTAAAATATGAAAAATAATTTTTGCTATGTAGTAGTTCTTAAATTTATAAGTGATGGTTTTTTTAATTAAAAAAATATTATTTCTTAATGTAATACAAAAAGTATAGAAAACAAATTTGAAAAGAGAGAGACTGAAAAGTTCAAACAAAAAATTTAGAAAGAATTATATCAAATATTCATAATTTTTTATTTTGTAAATGCTATTATTATTGTTCCTTAAAGTTAAAAAAAAAAAGTGAAAGATATGAAAACTGGAGAGAGAAAAGAATTTTAAAATTCAAAAAAATTGTAAAGAAATAAATCAAATATTCAAAAATATGAACTAAAATGTTTCAAAAATTAGAATCAAATGCCAAAAATATTTGATTTGCAAAAAATCAAATCAAATAGTAAAATTAAAATACTAAATACCCATAAAATTCAAATTATGGAATAAAGCAGAAAATTCTGAAAACCATAATTTTTTTAAAGTTAAACAGAATTAAATCCAAAAAGGGAATTAAAAAAATAAATCTATGATTCAAAAACTTTTAAAAATAGTTTTTTTGAATATGAATATTGTAAGATATAAAAGAAAAAATTAAGTGAAAAATAAATAATTTCAATATTAAACTCTTAGAGATAAGAGAAAGAAAAAGTGATGTGAATGATCAATCGAATATGATTTTAAATTTAGACTAATAAATTTTAGTCAAACTCTAACAATTAAAACAATTTGTACTCCATTTATTTTATTTTTATTTATTTAATTTTCTAACTTTGTGTTGAAATTAATTTTAAAGCTTTGAAATACTTATAGTTTTGATATGACCTAAGAAACTTAAGTGAATTAATAATGTAATATATTTGGAGCGTTACTCAGACTCAAAAATGCATGTCTCTAAATGATGAATTATGTCTTTACATGTTTTATAGTCGTTGTGTTGCCTTAGATGGATGAGTGCATATTTATCTTAGCCAAAATTGTGTTTCATATCTAAGGTATCGAGACTTTTGGGTGGGATATCTATACCCATGTTTGAACCATTAGCTACGCTTTAGGTCTATATCGATACCCATGTCGCTTTCACTAAACAGAAGTAGAATGCTCTGTTTTGGTATCAATACCCAAGGGTTATGGTATCAATACCCTTTGTGTTTTAAATGAAGAATTTCTTATTATAATATTGTTGACTTTGAAATATTGAGGATTTTGATATGACTTTTTATAAACTTAAGAAGAATATAATTTAATTAATAGCATGACATGATTCACACTTAAGTGTAAAATGAATCATATGAAATCATGCTAAATATTTGGAGAATTGATAAAAACTCACATATGCCTTTGAATTGAATTATTGATTTGTTTAAGAATGTTTGATGTTTTAGTCTAAGAGTTTTTCCTACCTTGAATGCTAATATAGTATGCTTAACGTCTAAAGTATCGATACACTTTGAATCTGTATTGATAACCTATAGGAAAACTATACTGATAAACACACACGGATTTCATGTTCAATCATTGAGAAAGAATAATACGGAAGTGTGCCTAAATTCATTGGAATTGCTTAATTGGGGTTCGCAGTCTTTCACGTTTAAACATTTTAACAGAATTTGTATCTCACTTACTAATGAGATATGAGAATGAGAATTACATTAGGTTGATTGGGGAACATAACCTACTTATACATGTAGTATATTTTATTTTATTTTGGCCAATCATAAAAATAAAATAAAATATTAAATCTCTACACTTTGCTAAGCCTATACTAGATGAGATGCGCTATAGTCCAATAACTCAAAATTTATATGATCACTTTTAAATGGATTTAAATATCAGATAGCTTGTAATGTACAATTAATTAATATATGTAGACTCACTTAAAGAATTTCCCAACATATCTTTTATTTAAATATTGGCGAGTTCAATGTGTGTACCGATACCCCATAGTTACCATAAAACAAAAGCTTCATGCTTTGTGTTGGTATTGAAATACCAAGGCATCAATACAGGTTTATTTAAATGTGCAGGATTTTTTCATGAAGTATCGATACACGAAAGGAAAGTATCGATACCCTCGACTTTGGATGCACCCAACGGATGAAAATGTGTGTCTACCAACTGGAAGAAATTCAAAGACATTAGACCAACGACCATGAACTCATAAAGGACTGTAAGTAGATAAAGTAATGAGGTCAACTACAAGAAAGCTAAAATTCTAACGATCCAAATATACAGTAATACCACATATTTACACATTACATTGATGGTTGGGCTGTCTGCGGTACCTTTATTTTCACATTACACTTAATCCACAATAGCTTATAAAAATAAATTTATTTAGTTTACTAAAATATGAATATTCATATAATCATAATTAATTCACTGTTTACATCCCTTGTCTATTATTACCATATGATAGTACTATACAAATAGTCTGAACATATAAAGAAAATAAATATACCTCCAGGATCCACAAATTACTGCCCTGGGTAACCAATATGCAGCCAATATCCTCGGATGGTATAGGACGCTATCACTGAAAGTAATCTATGGAGGTGGAAAAATAAGGGGTGACCAAATTATGCTCAGTAAAGGAATCGTATGCAGAAACTGATGTTACAAAATTCTATATGCACAAAACATTTATTTTTTTTCCTAAAGGCACACTAAGCACAATAAAGGAAGGATACTATAGTAGGATAGGGATCTGGATGGAGTATGGAAGGTATTTTGAAATATTTGTCTTATCTCGGAACCCAGAAGCGACTATAGGGAGTAAGTGTTGCTAATAAAATAAGCAAAATTTAATAACCTTTCATGAATGAATATCAAATAAATACTTTCATAAAATTAAAGTATTGAAAGAAATAATCTAATATTCACATTTAATTGCAATTAAAATATTTAATTAAGAATTTACAAAATCACATTTAAACACATTTCACATATATCTATAAAATTTCATAAATCGTATTGTACCCGTTTAACATAGTAAACCATTTAGAGTAATCACACATTTCACAGAAAACACATTGATAATCACTTATGATTTATTATCACAATTCATTAAAAACAATTTAGTATTACAGCAAAATAGTGGTGACCAGGCATCACCTAAGATATATCATGCTGTAATCCTTGTAAGGTATAATAATAATCACGTGAGATCTATGACCATAGTCTATAAAATGTCCTCAGTAGTACATTGATCAAGTGTCAACTAGGACGCTGAAGAAAGGATCAATATCAACAGCTTCACACATATAGTACACATTAACACATGAGCATGATACAAGACCTATCAGTCTCAAAACAGTATAAAAATGATATTAATGCCTTTATGGATTTTATTAAAAAACTTTAAATTTCACATTTATCCATAAAGAAGAATAACTACATATCTTTCTCAATTTCATAAAACATTCTATAAAATATTCACATTTCAATAATAATTTTCACAACCACTTTATTTCACTGTAAGACACATTTAAGAATACATCGGTAATTTTACTTCGATAAAATTCTTTTTCATGAATATTTAAATATTATTTTTCGATAAATCTTCATTTTATGAAAAATATTAAATAATTACTTTCTGAAGCTAGGAGTCACACAATTATGCATTTTAAATATTTTATGATATATTTAGATTATTTTCTAAGAAATTTTCAGCAGCATAACGGCTGCTATTTGCCTAGTCTTCCTGCACTTTCAACACAGTCACAAAACAGCCCATGTCACAACCCGAAGGCTGCGACTTTTCCTTAATACTTATACTTTTCTTAGTCTACAAATTTATGGACTAAATTTTTCTTTTTCATTTTAAGGTTTGTATTCGGTGTCAGTGTAGTTACTATACTATCTAGGTGACCTATAGTCATTTCATTTAAATATTAAACTAGCAAGGAAACAGTTCTTAGTTACATCCCGACTTGTTAAACAGAATATGTACTGTGCATCAATTTAAGTCTTACATGTAAACAAGTATTTTATAAGAAACATATACCTCAGAAGACTAGTACCAAGTTCATACAACGTCTACGATGCCCACTTAGCAGCTCACACGGCAGATGTTAACTTCAATAGTCTGAAAGAGATGAAATTTAGTGGGGTGAGCAAAACCACGGCTCAGTAAGATACTAATATAAATACAAGAGTAGGATTATATTGTCTTAACCGCAATGCTTATAACTTGCAAGGATGCAATTACAATTAATCCTTTCTCATCGATAACATCTCATTATCTCAATTCTTGTCATCTGTCTATCACTTATACTTTTAAATAAACCATCATTTTCACTTTTCAGTTTTCTCATCCTTATACTATAGTGCATCGCACAACAATATGTCGTGTCCAATTTGAATGTCACATACTTTTAGTCCATACTTTCCTCAATCTCGGAGTACATCATGTCCAATTGAGATATCATATCAAGTCACTTTCTGTTTCATAATCATACTCCTGTATTCTATCATCTCATATCACTTTCCATATAGAGAAATGATGATCACAGTGGTACGAAGTCATAATCCTCTTCGTATAAATTCTATACTCATGTATCATATCATATCATGACATCATGTAGACGAAATATCATTACCACCAAGTCATGATACTCCTCATATACTCTTCATGTTTTTGTACAGTACACTAATGATTTAGTAAGTAGCTTTTGTAACTTCACTGTATAAACTGCTATCATTTCAAATCATATCATATATACTTCAGAACATGCTCCACATATAACTTTCAATTCATTTCATAATTACTTTCAAGACATGATCGATGCCTGTACAATTGCAAATCATGTATTCGTTTTTAGAGCATGTCTGAAACATGTGTTTTCAAAACATTTTTCATATACTGTAAGTCATATTAGGTCTAGGGTTCATGTAAAATCAAACTATACTCTAGACCGCATATCATGTTATGTTCGACACAAAATCATATACAAATCATATAGGTGTCGAAATCATATATCATGTACTTTTAACATATATACTGTAAGTCATATTAGGTCTAGAGTTCATGTCAAATCAAACTATACTCTAGATCGCATATCATGTCATGTTCGACACAAAATCATATATAAATCATATAGGGGTCGAAATCATATATCATGTACTTTTAACATGTTTAAAACATGTACAGTTTCAAAATATTTCTCTTTTCAAACATGTTTCATGTATTATATAAATCATGTCAAGTCTAGAGTTCATATCAATAAAATCATACATACTCTAGACTTCATATCATATCGGTTAGAGACTAGGCTAGATCCCTATCATCTCTATCAATAAAGACTTAAATCACTGTAGCTAGCAATGAAAATCATGCCATCGTCCCCTAGAAACCAACTAGGGCGCTATCTATGGCCATAGACCTCATCTCTCTCAGCCCCACTAATCAAGCGTGACTGAGACCTGTCCACGATTATTGTCGGACAAGCATCTCTGTCTAATGAGCAAAGCTCCAATTAGGCGGTTTTCACTATGCTTTATTGAATTTAAATTCTTTTAGGGTGCCTACAGTCTCATAAAACATTTAAATCTTTATCCTTTCTTGTCAAAATCATGTAAAGCATATGGTATCATCATTTAAGAAATTTTATATATAATATATATATCTACCATAGACTTTCCTTTCAAAACAAATCAATACTTTATAGTATTCATATAAACATTATTAAAATGTTTTCAAGTTGTAACAAGGCATTTTTTAATGCAATGCAATTTAAATCACGAGTTCAATAGTGAACTATCATTTTCATAAACCATGTCATTTAATTATAACGTTCACTATATTTCAATTCTCCCATTTCCATCCTTTTGATTTCAATCAGATCATATCTAATAGGTAATTTCGATACTATTTTCAAATATCGATATAAATCATATTTCATCTAATACAGTGAAGTAATTCATTCAATTTTTATCACCATTAATCATTCGACTTCGAAATTTCCTCTTTGTCAAATCAGTAGATCCGTATTCAACTCATTCAATATTCGATTCATTGAGTATTCAAACTGTTCAGTATTCAATTCATTCGATAATCAAATCACTTGGTATTCAGACCATTCGATATTCAATATCCTTTCTCAATCGTCATTGACTGTAATAATCATTTATACATCTCATCATCAATATTAGGATCACATCATTAGTATGAATCCTCTTAGTTTCTATAAACATTTAGATATTATGTTTCAGTGTAACCATCAAGATATGAAAATTATGTAATTTCTAATATCGCCATCCAATATCTACTCTAGAGTCGATATTGAAGATAATAGAACCACCTGATCAATAATCACTTATCAATCCAATTATGGTTTGACCTATTCACGCACGTTCATAATTTTTGACTTGAGTTTCAATTTCATTCACTATCACAGAGTTAGATCACAATCCTCAATTCAATTTTCCATGTGGCCTGTATAATTTAATATCGAACTTATGTGATTATTAATCTCATTATTCAAGGCCTATTTCACGGTTATACGCAAAAACCATGTATCTGCATATTTTATCACTCATTTGTTTGGATCTATAATTGATCGGATTGTGTCGTGATTCAACCTCACTTTCAATAAAGTTATGTATGTACAAATCATATATTCGTTTATGATTAAGTATCATAACTATCCATTTTGTACCACAATATTGCTACTACTACCAATATCACTAGTGTATGTACGTTTATTATCTCACATATATCTGGCAATACGATGTAGTACGATGAAATCATCTCAACATCGATCTCTCAAATAGTCCATGTTATCACGTTTCGGAATTGCTTCAAGATCAAGAATCGAATTCAGTAAATTCTAGAAAAATCATTACTCCATTAATAGATTCACAATTCAATTACTTAACCATCAAAATTTCAATTACTTGACCATCAAAATTTCAATTACGATCTTCTCTTCCAAGCTACATCATATAATCATTGTTACTTTCATCAATACTCCAACCAACCGATATTCTTCCTCATTTTCGACTCAATAATCAACTTGAAATGTTAAGATGACTTGAATTATCAGTTCTATAAGATTCTCAACAAAATTCCTTGTGTTATCTTGTTCATCCATTACCCCTCTCATCAATTTCAACAATCAATTTCCCCATGACACGATAAGATCCTTTCAAAACTTATTTATGATAATTCTTCCCAAGATTCCATTTACATGAGAAGCTTAATCTTTTTCTTCAAACATTTTCATAGAAATTTCAATAGCATAACGGCTTAATTTTCCCTAACCTCCTACAAGAGAAACACAATTTATACCATAGCCATTGATTCTCACAATTCCTACATCTCTACTTAGACCCCCGCCATCAGTTGTGGGTCCTCTTAGCATTTTTAACATCAATTTAATCAATGCATCATATTAAAAAAATCACAATTCCATTAAAAATCATTCCATCAATGCATCATATAAAAATCATAAATCTCACATACAATATAATGCTACTAATACTTTATAAAAGTATCTTACCTATATGCCAAAGCTTAGTGCACTTTCCGATTTTCGAGCCTTGCTGAACTCCACCATTCGTCTCATTTTCGTTTTTGCTACAATTTCAATAATTAACACATATTTTCATTTAGAAAATAATCCAACAATTTCTAATAAATTTCATAGATATATAGCGAAATCTTTTAAATTTTCCTTACCCATTTCTTCTTCTTCTTCTTCTTCTTCTTCCCTTTCCTTTTCCTTTTCCTTTTTCTTTTTCTTTTTCTTTTCTTTTCTTCTTTTTCTTTTCTTTTTCTTTCTCCTTCTTTCTCTTTTTCTTTTCTTTCCTTCTTTTTCCTTTCTTTCTTTTTCTTTTCTGAACCGAGTCAGGTCAAGTCGGGTTTGGGCCGGTTCAGCTTGGCTTGGCCGATTCAGCCTTTTCCCACCGGCATCACCGTCGGTTCGGGCCTCCCTCAGCTGGCCACGGTTGCAAGGACGCCGGATCTAACCTCGATTTTGCCCCATCACCGATGACGATGCCGGATCTGGAACGGTGGCTCTTGGCTCCTTTCTCCTCTGTTTCTTCCTCCCTCCGCCGTCCTCTACCTCGTCGGTGGCCTGCCTTTTCTTCCCCTCAGCTCCACCGAGCTCAAGGTTAGGGTGGCAGTGCCTAGACAGGCTGGCACCGCCACTTCCCTCTTTTCTCTTTTCCTCTTTTTCCTTCGATTTTTCTCTTCTGTTTTAGCACCGATTCCTTCTCTTTCCACCTCGGGCTGCCGTCATCTGCTTCTTCTCTCGCCGACGACACCACACTCTCTCTCTCCCTTCCTCCTCTAGCTCGGTCGACGTCGGCCAGCCTCACATCCCGCCCCTCTCCTCTGTTTCGTAAGGAAAGGGGTGGGAATCGGGTTTGAATCCCGATTCCCCCTCTTTTCTTCTTTTTTTAATAATATAATTATATTTATTTATATAATTATATTAATACAATATATATTGTATTTACAATATATATATATACACACATTTTTATTTCTTAAATTTTGGATTTCTTATCATCCAAAATAAATATATTCATTTTCATCTCTTTAATATTTGGATCTTTTAATATCCAAATTAATTTTTTTATTTCATTTCTTATTTAATTTGAATTGCAATTTATTCAAATTAAATTTTCCCGGATATTTACTATTTATTTTTGAAATTTCATGGTCTTCACAGCCGAATGCCACAATTCACACGGTTTCCAAGACAATTGAATTTCAAAATATTCCTATAAAAATATTTTCACTAAAACCATATATTCATAATATCCCTACAGTCTACACACTCATCCCATACCTATCTAGCGTTACCGAGTTTTTTGCTAGCACCACATGTAAACCATTTCTCTCAGGCTACAAATAAATTTACCAAAAATATTAGCTCACTTAATACTTATTTTTAAGCTACTTTTCATGCTTAGTTGTAGCCATGTTGTACACTGCAAACATTAATGCAATATAATTTCTATCGGTTATAGAACCTAACTTCTCTATTTTAAGTTGGAATTTAAATCCGATTACACCAGTGGACTCCTTGTAATTTCTACAGTCTAATGGCATATTAAACTCATCAAATGCTGCCATGGAACTACCTCCCCTTACCATGGCCAAATCTATCATCATCCCAAACTTATTGTTTTTTAACAAACTATCATCACATTCATGTTTAACCATGTTCATGCATCATTTTGGCATTCATTTCATTTATGAAACACTATAATTTCATGGGATTCCAAGCGTGGCCAAAACCCTCTCTCATGGAACATTTTGATCTAGCTTGATTTAATTCAAACCAATAGCACCAACATGTTTAACACACTTAGAAATGCTGGAATTCACCATTGAAATTAAAAGAAACACAATGGAGAGAGAGAGAGAGAGAGAGAGAGAGAGAGAGAGAGAGAGAGAGAGAGAGGTACCTTGGCCGAAACTTTCCTTCCTCCTTTCTCCTTGTTTTGTAACTTATTCAATGATCTATGTGTATAGATAAAAAGAGGAGAGTGAGTAGAATAATTTTGTAGTTTTAAATTTGGTGAGAAAATGAAGTTTTAGTATGGTTTTCTTTCTTTTCTTCTTTTTCTCCTTCAATGGAGTGAGGATGGTTTGGAAGAGATGATGAATAGTGGCCAACCAAGCAAACAAAAAAGATGAAGAGTCTTCTAAAGGGGTTAAAAAGACAAAAATGCCTCTAGTTTGAGATTTTCGGACAATTTTGCCCTTAAGCTTTCGTTAGTTTTATAACCATGCAATTGCACTCCAAAATTTCAGATTTCATCACCAAATATTCTTATTGGGTGTATTTTGTTGAATCATGGTGGTTTCGTCGACGTGCAGTTCACTGAAAATATGAAATTACGAAATTACCCTATCGAGCCGCTCGCGTAAATTTTTTATTTAACCACAAATTCGATAAATCTATTGACATAGCCTAGGACTTATTTTCATGTAGAATATCATGGTATTTTTAATTCGTCCAAATTCATTTTAATTTGACCACAATTTACGAAAATGCCAACAAGTTATGTCCTTAATCGTAATTTTCGAATTGTTTGCACACTTCCCAAAAATAATCTAAGATAATTTAAGTTCGAAATTTTCACAGTATATTTATTAAATCCTCCGTACACTGTTTTATCATTCTCATGTACATCTGGGCACTTTAAATCAAGTGGGGCCTACATCACTATTTTACTTATAATTTACAAAGTGCATAAAATTTAATTAATAAGTTTACATCTAACACTTGTACAATATAATACAAATGGTTCTAACAACTTCAAACAAGAAAAAAGAAAAAAAAGACAAAGTTTCAGTGTACAAATCTTAGTCTTAGTTGTACTTCCTTCATAGTGCCAAGCTTGTATTGATTCAACCTTTATAAAGGTATTAAGAATACTCTTTATAAACCCATTCAACTATTGTAAAAGAGAGTAAACCCTTGAGAGCTAAAATTGTTGGGAAAGATTAGTTAGTGCTAAGGTTTTCTCCTTAGTCAATAAATGGGAGACTTTGCTAAAGGTTTCTTCCATAAGTCTACAAAAAGGAAGAGTATAGTTTTCTCCTTAAGTTTGTGAAAAGAGAGATGTGTAAAGGTTATTGATAAGTCTCTAAAATTTACACTTTTTAAAGTATTTTATTACTTAAATTTTGCTTGAATTTTAGAATTTTAATGTAATTTCTTCCCGATTTAATTAAATTGTCTTCATGTATAGGAAATTCGAATATAATAAGAAATTCGAGAAAATGGCAAGAAAGTCAAGAAAAAATGCTTGGAATTGGTGTTTAAACCTAAAACCCGAACCATACCCCTAAATCCCTAAACTTATCCATCTTTCAAACCTTAAATCTTAACCTTGTAAATCCTCAAAATTATATATAAATAAAAATAAAAAAAATAATAATTATACCTCTAAACCTATCTTGAAAGCCCTACACCATTTAAGTCTTTCATACATTAAAAACCCCTTTATTTAACCTTTGTAACCTTACACTTGCTGCCCAAAAAAACCTCATAAACCCAAAGCCCATTAGCCCACATGTCAAACCAAATCCAAACCCAAACCGGCATTGTTACTTGAATTCTTGGCCCAAAAGGTTGGGCAACCCGTGGATGATAGTGGCAAAAGGCCCTTGAAGCAGCCCTAGCTTAAAAGGGAGAAAGTTGTTGCAAAGAAGAGTGTGGGTGGAAGTTGCTGGACACGGCTTTTTCTCACCAAATTTTTATAGCTTTTCTTTACTGTGTTTTTTTAGGACCGAATTTAGAATTTTATTTACAATGATAGATTAAGCTAACAAGAGGATGCTATGTTGTTTTTTTGGGTTTGGTTTTGTGCTACAAAGAGTGGCATTGGTGACAACAAGCGGCTTCTCTTCATGCGTTGAATCTGCCCTGTTTAGTTTAATGCAATGCTTCGTTTTGTTTCTTTTTATTTCTTTACAGATTTTTATTGCAGTTAATGTTCAGTTTATTGTTTTCATATTTTATATTTTGTGTAAGACTAATCTAGTAAAATGTTAAGGTTTTACATTTACATTTGCATTGAGTTTACTATATGTTTGTTATAGTTTCTGTATTGTTGTCCTGTTCTACTTTCATGATTTGCTACTGTCTTTTTCAACTTGCCCTCATCATTTTATTTTCTACATTACTACCGTTGCAGTGCAAAGCTGGTCTGTTTGGCTGCTGGCTGTGTAGGTGGTGTAAGCCGCAGCGTGGACAGCAGGTGAGAGTGTGGCTGGTGCTGTGCGTAGACAGAGCATGGAACGTGTTGATTAGCTGCCGTTGGCTGAAGGAGACGCGTGGGGTAGACGTTGCTAGGATGGCAATGCTTGGGTAGGACTGCTCCACGGGTTTTTACTGATCGTTCAGGTTTAGTTTTTTACGTTTTATATTTTATAATGGTTTATCACTTTAAAATATAATGTTAGTTTTAGTTTATTAGTGTTAATATATTGTAGTAGTTAACATTAATTAGTAAATTTTCTTTGATAATATGTTAGATTAGTTTTAATTTTATGATTAGTTTATTAGTGTTAATATATTGTAGTAGTTAACATTAATTAGTAAATTTTCTTTGATAATATGTTAGATTAGTTTTAATTTTATGATTTAGTAATTTTAATGTTATGTTTATCAATTTCAATTATTTATTTTCTTAAACTTTAGTTTAGATTAAATTCTATTTTTTTAGTAATTTAATTTTAAATTTTAAATTTGTGTTAGTTCCTTTTACAATTTAATTTTTATTTGTAATTTTAGATTAAGTTTTAGTTTACTTGATTTTAGTAGTTAATTAAAAAAAATATTTTTGTTTGAATAAATCTAGGGTGACAAATTTTAATATTTAGCTAGACACACCTAACTAATTTTTGTGGGAACAATACTTTACTTACTCTTTATTACTTGTTGCGACCCATGCACTTGCAGTATAGATTTTAGAAGCAACAAGTTTTTTAGCATTGTTGTCGAGGATTAGTCTAGGTTGTTCTTAGTTAATATTAAAATCAATCATACCTAGGTTTAGTTCAAGCCTTTTCTTTTTCTTAGTTTTGTAAATATTTCTCCTTTCTAATATTTTAATTCTATTACTTTGCGAGGTACTATGGCAGATTTAGCAGAGCCCAAAACCTTGGGAGACTATCTTATTCCTTTTGTGCCTACATTACATTCAAGCATTAAGAAGCTCGAAATTGAAGCTGAAAGCTTTGAGATCAAGCCAGATTTCATCCTAATGATCTTAAATTCAGTACAATTGGGAGGTTTGCCTAGTGAAGACCCATATGCTCATCTTGTTAACTTCTTGGTGATATGTGCCTTATGCAAGTACGATAGTATTTCTGATAATGCTATTCGACTGAGACTCTTTTCATTGTCACTCTGGGATGAGGCAAAGGATTGGCTGCAGTCACTTCCTCATTATTCTATCTGTAAGTGAGATGATTTAGCTCATAAGTTCTTAAGTTAGATTCATTTCACTTGAATATATGACGAAGATGAGGAATCATATTTTATCCTTCAGCAATATGACTCCAAGCCTTTTTATGAAGCATAGGAAAGATTTAAGGACTTGATCCGAAGATGTCCCTCTCATGGATTACCCATGTGGCTACAAATTCAAAGTTTCTATAATGGTTTGGGTTATTCATTGATGGTAGTGGTTGATGTTGCAGTAGGTGGAGCTCTTATGGGGAAGTCCGTTGAGGAAGCATATAAGTTGATAGACTTAATGGCCTTCAATGACTTTCAATGGCAATATAAGAGAGATACACTAGGGAAGATCATCCACAATCAAAAGCTTGATCTTATTGAGACCTTGACTTCTCTAAAAGCCACCTCGCTCGAAAAGGTTTACATAAGTCCTTTCATTTCCTGTGAGATACACACAGGAAGTCATGCCACCAAGAATTGTCCCATCAATTTGAGATGGGTGAGTCATCTATGCTATTATTCGGGCAACTACGAGATGCTTTCATCACCATCTTCACAGCTCATGGAGACATGTGACCTTTTTTTATCAAGCTCCTCTGCAAGTATTGCCACAAGAGGTGTTAACTGAAGTTGCTAAGAAGCTTACTCCATTAGAACTTATTGAAAATGAAAGTGTGGTTGATGAAAAAGAAATGAAGAACAGTAAGGGTGAGCAAGAAGTCAAAGAGGAAGCGTTTAAGATTGAAGTCCAAGTTCTAGAGGTTGATAAAAAAACCAGGAGGCATCTTTCATTATTTCTTCATGGAACTTTCCACATGAGAATGAAGAAGGTTATATCTCAGATGACTGTGGAGTGAAGTTCTTTGAAGCAAAGTATTTGATGGAGTCACCTTCTGTGGTGGTGCACTATATGCATCCATCAATTTTTAGACCAATCAAACCACTTTAAAGGATAATAGAGATAGTCAAGCTTATGACTATAAATCAAACGCTTATGGGGAGGCAACCCCAGCTTTTTAGTAGTTTATTAGTTGTTTCTTTCTTTATTAGCTTTAGTGTTAATATTTCATAGCTTTCATTTTCTTTTTCTTTCTATTTCGTAGGTATGAGTCTAAGTTTAGGGGAGTAGTGAGGAAACTTTTTGGGCATGTAGTGAGCTTCAAGGGAAAATTTAGGGGAGTTTCCTTCTATCTTTTCTAAATTCTTGAATCACTTACACAATGAGTATAATGTGTACTTCGAGTTTGGGAGAAAGGAAATTTGAGCTAAATTTTTTCAAAACAAAAATACAAAATTATTCGAACTTTTTGGGCTTTTAATGTTTTTCCTTGAGATATATTGTGCTTGATTTGGTTATTTCCTATATCCCCATGATTGAGATTGATTTTGATCTTTGAAAAAGCATGATTATTGGGAAGCTTGAGTTGAATCCTTGAACTTGCCTTGTTCTAATTATGATTTTTTTATCTTTATGCACTCTGTCTTGATCATGGATTTGTATGCATGTTTAGAGAAGGATTATGTGAATATGGGATTGCATTTGTCTTTGAAGTTGTGAGCATATCTTAGAATTTGTTTGATCTCCTCTCGAGACAAAATTTTTAGCCTATGCTTAGTTAGAAAAATGATTTAGGCCATCTTTGAATCGTTTGAGCTTTTCAAGCTAACCTTATACATATTTGTCTTCAGCCACCCCTCTGTGCCAAACTAGCCTATCTTTGTTTATACACCTACAAGTTTATTTCCTTCAGCCAAATAAATACACTTTTTTATCCCTTACCCCAAAAACATGTAATTTACTAGGATATGTCATGAGCTAAGTAATTATTTGGGCAGATACATAGGATATATGTGTGTGTGTGTGTGTGTGTGTGTGTGTGTGTGTGTGTGTGTGTGTGTGTGTGTGTGTGTGTGTGTGTTTATATAAAAAGAAAAGAAAAGAAAAGAGAGAAAAAGAAAAATAGAAAATTCATAAAAAAAAAAGAAACTGGAATGAGAAAAATGTAAAAAAAAAAAAGAATAAAGTGCATAACAAAGTAAGAAGAAAATAAGTTTGGGAGAATTAATTGAAGCTTAGAAAAACAAAGATCCTATAGTGTAATGCGTGATTAGGGGTTGTTAAGCCTAAATTGTCTTTTATCATAACTTTGCCTTAGCCTACATTACAAGCTTAATGAAGCCCTATTGATTCTTGATTAAGTATGGCTACATTAGTGGAAAGAGAAGTGAAAAGCAAACCTATAAAATAAGTAAAGGTGCCAAATCTCTATAAAATACTTGTGTACATTTTCTTGTCCTACACTCTTATTTTACTTGTTGCATGATTGTTTTACTTGCTTAGTATTTGATCATTAAGATAAGTAGTGTAGATGAACTTAGAATTGAAAAAATATCGAAATTAAAAGCCGATTCACCCTTTCTCGGTTTAGTAAATGAGCTAACAATTGGTATAAGAGCCTAGACTCTACTGACTAGGCTTAACCACTTTAGAGTAGAAAAAATCCTTTAGATGTAACTCAATTCAATATAGGTAACACCATGTCCTTAGAAGGTCCTTCCACCATTAAACCTCCATTGTTTAATGGTGAACCACTTTAGAGTAGAAAAAATCCTTTAGATGTAACTCAATTCAATATAGGTAACACCATGTCCTTAAAAGGTCCTTCCACCATTAAACCTCCATTGTTTAATGGTGAAAATTATTCATACTGGAAGAATAAGATGATACTCTTCATTAAAGTAAATAATTATGAAATATGGAGAGTCATAATAAAATGATTTTACATTTCAAAGAAAAATAGAAGTTATTGAGTTCATAAAAAACGAAGATAGGGATAAAAATGATGTTAAGATGACACAACTTAGTGCAAAAGCTATGCATACCCTTTTTTGTGCTTTAGGACATAAGGAATACAATAGAGTTTCCTTATGTGAAAGTGCAAAAAATTTTTTTAGGACAACCTAGCTATCACATATGAGAGAACTAACCAAGTTAAAGAGGCCAAAACTAGGATACTAGCCCAAGATTATGAGATGTATAGAATAAAGCTCAATAAATCTACAGTTGAAATGGCAAATAGATTCACAAAAATAGTGAATGGTCTTAATGGGCTAGGAAAAATCTACTCCAGCATGAAGATGGTCAAGAAAATCTTGAACAGACTTCCTAAGTCAAGAGAAGCAAAAGTGATTGCAATAAAAGAATTAAAAGATCTTAACACTCTTTCTACAAATGAACTTATGAGATCTTTGTCTACCTATGAAATAAAGCTAAATGAAATGAAAAGCCACCTTCTAGGAATATAGGAATAGCCTTGAAATCCTCTACCAGTGAGGATTCTAGGATAAAAAATAGTAGTTTTCAGAATGAAGAAATAAAAATGGCAATGTGTGCGAAGAGATTCAATAAGTTTATGAACATTAAAGCTAAGGGTTAGATAGGAGACCAACTAGGAAAGTTACTTTTAGGGGCAATCAAGTGTAAAGGGTAAAAATCTCATTATTTGTTTGAGTGTAATAGGTTGGGACACTTTACACAGGTTTATCCCTTATCTAGTGGAAAGAATGAGAGAAAACCAATAAAGAAGGCTATGATTGCAATATGGAGCGATAGTAATCACTCTGAGATTGAAGAAGAAGAAGAATAGGGTAACTAACTTGTGCTTTATGGCAAATTAATAATCTACAAATTCTTCTAATTTTTGTGTGATAAATGATTACTAATTTAAGAGGGTAACTAACTTGTGCTTTATGGCAAATTAATAATCTACAAATTCTTCTAATTTTTGTGTGATAAATGATTACTAATTTAAGAATAACAAGATGCATTTGATGATTTAGCGAATGAGTATATCAAAATCAATGATAAGTTTAGGAAATAGCCAAATTGACTAGTGAGAATGAGGACTTAACTAGGACTAAGCTATAGCTAGAAAGAAAAGTAGAAAACCTTACTTTAGAGATAAAAGAACTAGAAAAAAGAAGAATAAAAGTTTGCATAATTCTTTTTCTAGGTTCTAAAGGGCCCAACAAAAACTAATTCCTATGTTAAAGACTTAAAAGGCCTTTTTTTGACAAGGATGGATTAGGATACAAGAGCATTGAGAAATAAACACAATTAAATAACTTCTTTGTCAATGAGAAGGCTAAAATATTAAAAGGCCCCTAAACTTTATTACTTTATTTAAATAGGCCCTTATACTTTTATTGCATCTAGATAAGCCTTTAACCTTTTATTTGAGTTCAAATAAGCACATAGACTTTAATTTGTACTCAGATAAGCCATTCATTCTTAATTTATACCCGAATAAGCCATTAATATAAATCAATCTTTTATAAAAGTGATTAATCGATTTTTTTATTACATTTAAAACCTAACTTTCTACATAAAAAAAGGCTAATTAGATAGAATATATTATATAATATTTAATTATGTATATTATACTATATATTATATACTTAAAAAAATGTTAGTTCAATTCATAATTTTAGACATCGAATTAATCGAATAAATTAACCTATAAAAAAGTAATTTAAATCAAAAGTGACTTAGTTGAATCAAATTAATTGAATTTTGATTGGTTAAATTAGTTTGAAATAATTTTTATTCATATTTAATCTTTTATTTGAAATAAGGGCTTATTTGAGTACAAATCAATGTATAAAGACTTATCTAGATGCAATAAATAAGGGTTTATTTAAATAAAGTAACAAAGTTCAAGGGCTTTTTTAATATTTTAGCCTAATGAGAATGTTGCACATATTGTATATTGGAGTGTGGTTGGTAGGCTAATAAAATCAAGTTGATCTAGAAGAAACTTTGGTAAGCAAATCACTTTCAAGAAGTTATCTTAAGAATAATAGTTTCCTCATATCGATGCAAATGGTTTGAGAAACATTGTCCCCAAGATATAATGCCTATTTTAAGAAGAATTCAATTGCACTTTGAATTCTTCTTGTGAACTCACTTGAACTAAAAACCAAAAAAAGAAAGTGCAAGGAGTGTTCAAAATTTTTAGAGTTTTAGAGAAAAAGTATGAAAGATTTTAAGATTATGTAAGATTGTATGAAAATGAATGCTTTTGAAAGTATCTTTAATCCTTAGTCGGTGTTAGAAGCACCCTTCCATGATTGGTCATCTTGTGGATGAAGAATCATGAATTTTGGAATAAAGAGACATGGTTAATGAACCTATTTTTTGAAATTTCAAGATAGGTAGTCAAATATTCGAGCAAGGGAGTCGATTGCCCAATGTTTCCTAAATACAAAAAATTTTGGGCTTGGGGCAATCAACTGCTGTATAAGGCAATCTACTACCTTATGCATATTTCAAAAGAACACTTGTTTCATGTTAAGGGCAGCCAACTGCTCTTTTGGGTAGTCAACTGTTCAAGGTCATTTTCTGCAAGTGCTCATTTGGGCATTCAACAACCTTTGCAACAATCCAAAGCTAGTTTGTTAACAAAATGTATTTCTTCATTCCAAACTCAAATAAATACTTCAAAAACTTCGTTTTCTTAACACATATGCATCCTAAAAGATTTAAAAACTTGTTTTCTCTTGAAATAATATATTATTTGGTAATATATGCAACAAAACTATGTGTAACAATCATAGTTTATACTATCTAATAAAATATTATACTTGAATAAGCTACGGTTATAAAAATTCAGTCTCATGGACTATGTTTTTTAGTTGTACTTATATATATATATATATATATATATATTGTAGTAGTGATTGTTGCAAATATAACAAGATTTTGCATTAACTTTCTTTTGTTGTTACGAATATAGTAAAAATTTGCAATGATACAACTTTTCTTTGTATAAAATATTAAAAAATTTATTAAGCGATAATCATAAAAAATAGTTGCAAATATAACGAGATTTTGCGACAACCTTTCTAGTAGTTACGGATATAATAAGATTTGGCAACAATAAGATTTTGCAACGATAAAAGTTATCATAGTACAAAATATTTAAGAAAAATCGATTAAGCAACAACTGTTAAAAGTTGTTAATATTACAAATATAACAAGATTTAATTTCAATGATATTTTACATTGCAACAATATTTTTGTTGTTGGTGCAAATTTGTATTATATTAGTAATAACAAAAAATTAATTGTTGTGAATTCTTGTTATTTTTGCAACGATTTTTTTATGATCAATTTTTAATTGAATTTTATTAATATTTTATTCAATGACAATTCTATCGTTGCAATTTTTCTTTTGGATACATAAGGCTTTACTTAGTATGTAAATTTTTAGCAAAAAAAAAAATAGTTAAGTAATTTTTTTTGGTCTAGACCATTCGGTATCCCCATACTTTTGATATAGGACTAATCTGGATTCCAGCCGGGCAGGACTCAAAGGGCGGCAAAGCTCTCCCTCAAGAGTTTTAACACAGCTGCATACCCAGGAACTCGAACTCGAGACCTCTGGTTAAGCTAGAACAGCCCCCTGCCAGCTGATCTACGTGCTCTTGAGTAAGTAATTTTGTTATATATATTAATTGATTCAATGCTAGTTATTCTGTTATTCAACACGGTGGTTGATTAGTTTTCTCATGGTAGTCTGCGTACATATCTAAGTGGTAATCAAAATGTTTAATTTGTTTTCTCATTGAGTTTGTTGAGAAAGTGGGCCTAAACAAAGCTTGCTAATTACATATATATATATATATATATATATATATATATATATACACACACACACACACACACACACACACACACATAGAGGATTATTATCTTATCCACTGACAATGGAATTTTTTAACTCCACAAGCGAAGTTAAGATAATGACATATGTCTTTTAAAAAGATTAAAAAAATAAAAATACTAAAATGGGACACATATCATTATCCTAATCCTGCTTGTGGAGTTAAAAATCTCTACTGACAGTGTATAGGATAATTTTTCATATATATATATATATATATCATAATAACCTTCGTGTTGTTGTGAGTGGTCTTGATAAAGTAAGAGCTGTCATATTTGAACATAAATATTGTATGATTTATGAACCCCAATATCAATTTATGACCAATTTTTAAATTGAATAATCTAGATTAATATATATTCAATGATCTAAATTCAACTTAAAAAGTTTTTTCAGTTCATATGTATACAACTGCAACAAATTCTTTTTTTTATAAAATTATATGTATTAATAAAATTTATAATGACAGTCAAATAAATTTTAACATATATATGAAGTAAAATTAATAAATAAATAAACAAATCAAAATTTTTTTTTGGTAATGTGACAAGTCAAGTAAATAAAAGTAAAGCAATTAAAGTGACTAAAGCCAACTAAAGGAGAGTCAATGGTGGGCTGCCATTTTTGCCATTGTGCGAGCTTCTCGAAAAAGGGGATGCCATTCACTATTGAACATTATGCTGAGATTTGCTCCAAGTTGTTGAACATCCTCGATTGCAGGTCTAAGGCTCCAATGAACTTTGCAGCGTCCTAGCAAGTAGTCTTTCCATTGCTTCTTTGTATCCCTGCAAATAACAATATTAGCTTCATACTCTTTTAATCTGATGAGAACCTGTCTAGTGAGGAGGATTCTTGCTGTTCTTCGGTTGGAGATTGAAGGAAATCGAAACAAACACGCAGCGGAATTTAAATCATTCGGCCTCCACCAGGATCGATTCGGAGAGATGCCTGATTAGGGTTTCAAAATTTTACCTAACGTTTTCTCTGTGATTTTTGTCGTAGGTCAAGTCACAAGCAACAACTTTTCGTTCCTGCCTCTATGGTATCCACACGAACGGATCTCACGACTCTTGAACGTCTCACGATCAGAAGCCTTAAAGAGCGTTTTTGATTCCTTATAACCGAATTGCTAGCTTCGATTAAAAGAATATTTTGTTTTCTGTTTTTTTTTTGTGCGGCTCTATTTTAGAAAACACAAAACATCCTTTTATAGGCAGTAAATTTTACCCTAAAATTTACTGTCAAACAGAACTCTAATCCTACTTAGAAAAGGATTAGTGATATCCTTAATCCAATTCAGAATAGGATTAGTTATATCCTTAATCCAATTCAGAATAGGATTAATTAAGCTCTTCATTGATCTGTTCTAAGTGTGCGACCCAATAGGTTCTCAGAACAATGGCAATGACAAAATTGTCACAGGCAATGAGCGGTATCTAGCAACACATCATTGCTACCCATGTAACGAGAATGTCAATGACTCGACATAACTTTACTCGTGATAGATGTTACCGTGTAGTCTAATCCCTTTATCCTTTGATGTCTGGATTAGAAACAAGTCATGGAATGTGTCACATTTGTATAGTCTAATCAGCGTTTCTTGATTCCTGAGTAGACTAATTAAACAAATAAAATCAATATTTCATATTGACTTATTCGAGCACGGCCATGCATTTCTTAGTCTCACTCTATCAAAGGGCCCAAGACATCACTCTTGTTATATAAGAGGGATAAATCCTATCTTGATCACTCAACATCCCTCTACATAGATAAAGGCATACCCAATTACTACCTTTATAGTCCATCCTGTTACGAATGACATCTAGCAGTATTAAAGTATGCAATTCTCTATGTTGGGATCTCTGATGATCTCAAGTCAAAGGATCACATACACCATCATCACTATGAGAATCGCTTATGACACTCATATAACAATCCATGTAGCGTTCTCATGGAGGGTCGATCCAGTACATAGTTCTCTAACATGTACCTATGTGATGACTTGATATCCTATATCCATGACAATGGTCATCAGTCAACGACATACTAGTCTTATCGTATCATTGTTATCCTTGTTCACAATAATACTTGACTAGGGATATTTTAAGAATAGTGTGTTATTACTATTCTAAGGACATTATCATATAAGATTACATTACGCAGTTATAAGACAAATATAATAATGAACTATAAATAAAAATGTCATGATACATAAAAATGCCAAAGTCAATCATCTAATGAATGGTTCTAAGGGCATAATCCAACAGAGACCTCAATGCTTTTACATAAAACAATGGTCATACTATTCTGATCCCTGAGTATTGCGCTGACTCCAAACCAATTTCTTGCATTATTTTTCTGAACACTTAGGAATATGGTCCACACATGATTTGGGGGGATATTGTGTTGGATTATGCCCTTAGAACCATTCATTAGATGATTGACTTTGGCATTTTTTTATGTATCATGACATTTTATTTATTATAGTTCATTATTATATTTGTCTTATAACTGCGTAATGTAATCTTATATGATAATGTCCTTAGAATAGTAATAACACACTATTCTTAATATATCCATAGTCAAGTATTATTGTGAACAAGGATAACAATGATACGATAAGACTAGTATGTGGTTGACTGATGACCATTATCATGGATATAGGATATCGAGTCATCGCATAGGTACTTGTTAGAGAACTATGTACTGGATCGACCCTCCATGAGAACGCTACATGGATTGTTATATGAGTGTCATAAGCGATTCTCATAGTGATGATGGTGTATGTGATCCTTTGACTTGAGATCATCAGAGATCCCAACATAGAGAATTGCATACTTTAATGCTGCTAGATGTCATTCGTAACAGGATGGACTATAAAGGTAGTAATTGGGTATGCCTTGATCTATGTAGAGGGATGTTGAATGATCAAGATAGGATTTATCCCTCTTATATAACAAGAGTGATGTCTTGGGCTCTTTGATAGAGTGAGACTAAGAAATGCATGGCCGTGCTCGAATAAGTCAATATGAGATATTGATTTTATTTGATTAATTAGTCTACTCAGGAATCAAGAAACGCTGATTAGACTATACAAGTGTGACACATTCCATGACTTATGTCTAATCAAGACCTCAAAGGATAAAGGGATTAGACTACACGGTAACATCTATCACGAGTAAGGTTATGTCGAGTCATTGACATTCTCGTTACATGGGTAGCAATGATGTGTTGCTAGATACCGCTCATTGCCTGTGACAATTTTGTCATTGCCATTGTTTTGAGAACTTATTGGGTCGCACACTTAGAACGGATCAATGAGGAGCTTAATTAATCCTATTCTGAATTGGATTAAGGATATAATTAATCCTATTCTGAATTAGATTAAGGATATAACTAATCCTATTCTAAGTAGGATTAGAGTTCTGTTTGACAGTAAATTTTAAGGTAAAATTTACTGCCTATAAAAGGATGTTTTGTGTTTTCTAAAATATAGCTGCACAAAAACAGAAAACAAAATATTCTTTTAATCGAAGCTAGCAATTCGATTATAAGGAATCAAAAACGCTCTTTAAGGCTTCTGATCGTGAGACGTTCAAGAGTCGTTAGATCCGTTCGTGTGGATACCATAGAGGCAAGAACGAAAAGTTGTTGCTTGTGACTCGACCAACGACAGAAAATCAGAGAAAATGTTAGGTAAATCTCGAAACCCTAATCAAGCAACTCTCCGAATCGATCCTGGTGGAGGCCGAATGATTTAAATTCCGCTGCGTGTTTGTTTCTATTTCCTTCATATTGGGCATGGATGTGGCTATTGTCAACTCATTACTTGGTTGGGAATCACAAATTTTCTATGCTTCCTCTTTTCCAAAGGCCTCTCATATGCGAGCCAGATGCGCTTTGTGGTGATGGATCACTTGTGTTGGATTGGGGTTAGAGTTTTCAAATATAACTTTATTTCTATGAAACCAAATGCACCATATGATACTAGTGAAGCGACTATAAAACCCAAATGCTTCTGATGATTGAAGGTCTTTGCGAACCAGTATATCCTTGATCCAATCTTTAAGTTTCCCCAATCTAAGGTGTTCCACCCTTAATGTCAGATTAAAACCAAACCAAACTGCTTTCGCCAACAGACAAAGGATAAAAAGGTGCTCAATGGTTTCTTCTTCCTGATTACAGAGAGGACAAAGGGGAGAAGTTATTATATTCCGTTTGATTAACTCACCACGCACTGGTAGGCATTCACTGCAAATTTTCCAAAGGAAAATAATAAGTTTATGTGGGAGTTTCAACGTCCATAATGTTGCCCAAGGATAATTGTCTTCATTGCTTGTCATCTTGGAGGAATTTTCCTCCGACAGAAGATTGTAGGCTAATTTCATAGTGAATTCCCCATTGAAAGTAGGTCGCCAAACTAGCTTGTCTTCCCCTCCGAAGATTGAGAAGGTTCTATTATTCAAGCTATGCACTGTTGTTTGGTGTAGGAGAACTTGTGCGAGTAAGGAATGCCAGTTGTGGTGCACTTGGTCCATGATTGTTTTGACTGGAATTGCATCATGGAGAGTTCCATTTGGGAATTCTTCTAGTCTAATGGTCCCCTCTTTTATATAAGCTTGATTTTCGCTCCATACCTATACATCCATCCCTTTAAGACAAACATTCCTTCCAATTATTATGCTTTTCCATATCCAAGAATCAGATGCTTTGGGTTGAACTGTGGTAAAATGTTCCTTTCGACAATATTTTTTTTGTAAAGCTATCGTGGCTATGGATTCAGGTTTGGTCAAAATTCGCCAAGCTTGCTTGCCGAGAAGAGCTTTGTTCATGCTTTCAGTTTCTTGTATGCCTAATCCACCTTGATGTTTATGCTTGCAAAGTAGTTCTCATTTCTTCTTATGAAGTTTTCTGTTGCCAACTTTGTGCCCCCACCAGAAACATCTGATCACTTGGCCAGTCTTCTTACTTATGTTTGATGGTGCCTTAAAGCACGAAAGGGGGTATAGTGGTATGGCACTCAGAGTAGACTTTATCAGGGTGAGTCGACCTCCTTGAGTGAGACAATTTGCTTTCCAACTTGATAGTTTACTATAAATTTTGTCCAAGAGGGGTTGAAAGTATTCTCTCTTAGATCCCATCTTACTAAAATCGATGCCCAGATATTTGCAAGGTTGCTGAGTAGTTTTGACATTTAAGATACATCCAAACCATCTTTTGTGCTTTGGTTTGCTTGTTGGGCTAAGAAGGAGTTCTGACTTGCTTGTATTGATGGATTGTCCTGAGATAGCACAAAAGTCTCGCAGAATTTGTTTAATTATCTTGCATGAATGAACATTTGCACAGAAGAAAAGAAGACTATCATTTGCAAACAAGAGGTCGATAAGTGAGGGGCCTTCCCTGCTGAGTTTGATGCCTTTAATTTTGGACTCCTCTTCAACTTTATTGAGGACACAGGAAAGAACATTCTGGCAAATGATGAAAATGTATGGAGAAAGAGGATCACCTTGGCGTAGGCCGCGATATGGCTTGATAGGTTTTGAAGGTGCACCATTAACAAACACTTGATAAGAAACAGTGCCTACACATTCCATGATTATTTGAATCCAATGTTCATTGAAACCCATTTTTCTCATGACTTCCTTGATGAATTCCCAGCTGATCCTGTCATAAGCTTTGTTCATGTCAATTTTAAGTGCTCCTAAAATTCCTTTACCTTTCTTTTTTTTACGGATGGTGTTGAAAACCCCTCTTGCCATTATGATATTATCAGTAATATGTCTTCCTCTGATGAAAGCATTTTGGCATGGAGAGATTATATCTTCCATGATTGGTTTCAGTCTATTGACAATAGCCTTAGAAATGATCTTGTAGGCTACATTACACAAGCTAATGGGTTTGAAATCTGTTACCTTTTGGGGGGACTTCCCTTTTGGAATCAATGTGATCAAGGTCTTGTTAAGCTCTTTTAAAAGATGACCTAATCGCAGAAAAACCAGAGAGGATTTTGTAACCGAGGACCCCACTATTTCCCAGAATTGTTGGTAAAAGATACCTGGCTTGCCATCGATACCCGGGGCTTTGAGAGGGCTGATTTGGAAAAGTGCTGTCTTAATTTCCTCCTATGTAAAGGGTTGATCGAAGATAGCATGGTGTTTGTCAGATAGTTTGGGAAGGTTAACCCCGTTAAGGTAGGTCCTAATATAATTAGTATCAAGAGCCTTCCTACCACAATATAACCCTTGGAAGTACTGGTAGAAGGTGTTTGTAATCCGATCTTCATTTTCTTCCCAAACACCACCCTCTAGGAGAAGCTTGGTAACACGGTTCCTAATTCTTCTTCTTGCCACTGCCGTGTAGAAAAACTTTGTATTTCTATCTCCCTGGGCAGACCAATTGAGTCTTGACTTTTGTAACCAATGGATTTGCTCCTGATCAGCCAGTGTTTCAAGTTCGAGCCTTAAGGTCCTTTCTCTCTTACAATCCTCTTGTGAATCAATGTTTTTTTGAAGCTCCATTAGTTCATGTTCAAGTCTGACTTTCCTTTCTCGAAGGTTTTCGAAGACCGATTTATTCCATTCTTTGAGATTTCTTTGTGTGATTTTTAGTTTCTATACTAATGAGAATGAAGGCGAGCCACTAACCTTGTTGAGCCATGATGAGGGAACAATTTCCTGACATTGTGGATGAGTGAGCCACGTAGCTTTGAATCTATAAGGCCTTCTTCTAAATTGTCTGTTACCTTTTGTGTCTAAAATCATAGGACCATGATCAGAATAAGAGACTGGAAAATTTGTAAGCACCGCGGAGTCGTAGGTGATAAACCATTGGGGGTTTGCGAAAGCCCTATCAAGCCTCTCCCAAACTGTGTCATCCTCTTCCCTGTTGTTTGTCCATGTTAAATATTGGCCAGAAGGTGGAATCTCCACTAGATTGCATGCGTTAAGACAGTCTCTTAGCCATTGTGATCCTTTAAGTGAGGAAGACTTGAAAGAGAATTTGTCCTTTACACATATCACTTGGTTAAAATCTCCCAACACAACCCATTTGTCCGAATCTTGGATGTTCATTGCCAGTCTCTGTAGTTTCTCCCATACTACTTTCCTATGCTTTAATTCCAGATGCCCATAAATACATGTAATCCAAAACTTATTGATACTGTCATTAATATACACAAATATAATATTACTATCCTTATATAAAACTGAAACATTAATACAACTGTCCCACAAAATGAGGAGGCCACCACTTCTCCCAAGACTTGATACACCATCAAAGTTAGTGTATCCCCATTTATCTGCTAGATTCCTACCCTTTTCAATCTGTAATCTAGTTTCCATCAAGAAACAAAAATTTGGTTTGAACCTGTGGATCAATGTTTGGCATTGGAACGTTGTTAGAGGTTGACCCAGACCTCTAATGTTCCAGCTTAACAGAATCATGGCTCCTGTGGAGGCTGTTGTGGGACAGCCTGCCTAAACCCATCCTCTGTTTGGTTTACCTCTTGCTGCTGTTCTTGTCCATGTACTTCGAGCATTTCCAATAGCCTCCTAATTTGACTCCGGCTTTCACATTCTTGATCACTATCCTCTTTTTCATTCCTTTTTCTTTTGCTGTTGAGAGAGTCACTTGAGTCATTTTGCTGTGGCACAGTATCCTGTTGTAGCACTAGGTTGTTGTCCTGTTCCTGACTGTCCCCTTGCTGTGGTTGCATTAAATCTGGGTCTGGTGGTTTATCTTCTTGGCTTTGCTGCAGCCCGATACCTACCACTCTGTTAAGATTCGAGGCTGTTGTATTTCCTTGTGGTTTATCCAGTGCAGTGTTAACCTTCTTACCTGTAGATGTGTTCCTCTGTTCATTGTTCCATATGGTGAAAGTAATTTCTTCAGATTCTCTCACAACGTCAAGAGGGACACTTTTTAGTTCAACGTAGAAGCTTAGAACAAAACCATGTTCTCTAATCTTGAAAGGTCTATTGCAACGTCGCTATTCTCCCATAGCACTACTTTCGGCAATTGTGGATCTCTCACATCCATCTCAATTCTCCCGTTTGTGAAGAAAAGTTCTCCATTTGGGAGGTAGATCCATCTCGGTGCATTGCCCGACGTCTGTGGAAGAGAGGGTAGCTGAGCTTTATTTGGAATGACTTGACCTTCAATTTGCATCACTTCCTCAAATAACTTGTCCAATTGTTCTTATTGTCTGTCCCATTCCCGTTGCATCTCTGCTGTTAGGAAAACAGGTGATAAAGGTGGTGACTCCTCCGTTGCGTCGTCCATTGAGGGGTCTGTTTCGGGTGTTGCTGCATCTTGATTGTTAGCTGGTGAATGGTCTTCCTCTTCTTGGCCCCCCTGTTGAACAAAGGTTTGTAGTTGTAGTGGAACTTCGGTCTCTAAAGGCATAGGGTCTTCCTATTGTAATTCAGAGTCTTCAAACTGGATATGTGCATTCTGTTCCCTGAAGCCATCGATTCCAGTTCTGCCCACATATTCAATGTTGGTAGTTCTGCGAGAACCTCTATTATGGAAAGCTCGGATTCTGTTGCTGAAATGAATTTGTTGAAGATCGTATCTTGTGTCATACCCAAATCGTTGATTGATACTTTCCATTTGTTCATTAATCATCCTCTCTATATCTGGATTTTGATGAGGGAAATTTGGTAGGGTGTGTCCAATAATGCCGCACCTTGAACAGATTTTGAAGACTCTTTCATACCTGAATTCTATCCATTGCATGACTCCATCATCTCTTCGTAGCATACAGCCTGCAATAAGAGGATGCCAAGGGCAGATCCAGACACAAACCCGCATAAATCTTATATTTCTTGGTGCCACTTCATCCCAATCGACTGTTGAAATTGTTCCTGCAAGCTGGCCTAATCTATTTGCCACGAAGGGTCTTTGATATTCCAATGGTAATCCCCAGAGTTGAAGCCAAATAGGGGTCATTACCAGGTTCACGGTGTTGAGTATTGTGTTTGGCCTCCAGATGTCAATAATCAGAAGAGCTCCTTCCAATGACCAGGGGCTCTCTTGCCAGATGAAGTGACGGTCTCTGATATCTTCAAAATGGATGATGTAGAAGTTATCATCTCTGCCTATCACAGTGATTCTGCCTTGCAGACGCCATGCTCTATTAATTAAACGCTGGAGGTACTGAACCGAGAATTGTCTAACTTCATGCAAGAAACCAACCAAGCATTGCTGCCAGAAAAGTCTGCTGTCCTCCAATTCTTTTGCTGTGAAGTGAACTATTGGTCCTCTCCTGGCACGTGGTCGTTCAACAGTTCCTAGTGGAGAAGCTTGAGGTAGGTTGTTGTAAGAGTTACTGATGGTATTTTCACTTGACTGATTGCTTTCACTGCTTTCTGTCCAACTGCAATCTCTTCGACGGTTGGACGAGCTCATTTGGAACTTTTGTGGTTTGATGGGGTTAAGATGGATTGGTGGTGGGTCTATCTGGTTCTCGTTTGTTTGTTTCCCGTGTCTTGTAGCTCGAAAGCTTGGCTTTAAGTAAGGCTGGGGTAGTCGGTTCATGTTCTCCTGGATAATATCTTCTTTTCCCAGATTGGTAAGTTGACGGCGGGGTTGATAATTGTGATGATTAATCACGCAGGCAGCTGGTTTGGAGTTCCCAGGTGGACATAGGTTATGTTTTGGAGGTAGGTATTCGGGGATTGGAAAGGTTGCCGGACCTGGGTTGTTTATTCTCCAGGTGGCCATTGTTGGAAGAATGGATAATTAGACATGTGGTAAAAGTCTTGTCAAAAACATTGGTCGGTTTGCCAGGTCTTACAGAGATGTAAGAGACTCAGTCAAATACTACATGCTGCAAATGCAAAGACTTCATTTATTTATTTTTTAAATAAATGAAAGGTTTTGTCTTAAGGTTAATAAATATTTTAGGAGTTTTTTATGTAATTATATGGATTTTTATTTATTTTAAAATTTAAAATTAATACTTTTCGAGTAAACATTAAAATCTTCTCACCAATATCAACTTCAAAATTTGAACACTATCAACTTATCTAAAAATTTTTTTCTTTCGTCTGTTTTAACCACTTGTTGCTAATATTCTAATGTTTACTAACAATACTACGGCTTCTACTGCACAAGTATTCTTGTAGGAACGCGTTGACCCCGATTAAAAAAAGCGTTACTTCTATTACTGGCATTATCATTTCGCAACAAATGCCTATATGACCAGACTTGTTCTTCACCTGTCCGAATGCGTGATCAAGTAAATCAGATATTAAGTGACAGGATTACAGGCAGAAACCCAGGAGAGATTGGTGCAACAATTCCAAGAGTGCTTAACAGTTCTCGTAGATGGTCCCCTCCAGCAGTTGGACGAATAAAGATTAATGTTGATTTTGGGTTACAGTGGAGAAACCAGAGCGGGGGCAGTAGCTTGAGACAGTGTGGGAGTGGTTCAATGGAGTGCAGTTAAAAAGCTAAATTCAGTTGATGATTCAATGTTTGGAGAAGGTTTAGCTATTTGTTTTGGCTTACAGCTAGCTATTCAACACCAGCTAGAGGACGTTATCCTGGAAAGTGATTGCCAACCGGTCATCAACGTGATTCAATCTGATGCACAACACTTCTGGGAATTTGGAACATTGATAGAGGAGATTAAGATTCTAGTAGGTAATTCTTTCTTTTTGTACTCTGGGTTTTATTCATAGAGAGCAAAATCAGCTTGCTCATAATTTTACAAAGCTGGAGAGTAGTATAGGCGAAACAAGGGTTTGGTATAATTCCCTTCCTTCATGTGTGTGTAACCAGATATTTTTATTCATTAATTGAAGAAGCACCTTTCAGATCAAAAAAAAAAAAACAATGCCAAACTCACAGTTTTTTTTTTCATTACTCAGCTCTTACTATGCTTTGGAATTGACTGGGTAATTAATTATTTTTTTTGAAAGGGTACAATTATAATTATATTTTTTTAATTTTTCTTCAAAACTAATAAAATAATAAACATTTAATAACATATGAATTTTTAATCATCTATAATGATTAAATTGCATCCATGTAAAAATAAAAAATAAAGGTGATCCACCGTTTAATAAAATGATAAATTTGATCGTTATCCTCTTATAAATTGATAAGAAATTGTGTTTTTTATTTTGAGTTCTTTTTAGTCGAAAAGTTGTTTAAGAACTAAAGATTAATAACAAGTTTTTTCAATTTTTAATCTCATTTATATTGAGGTAAATATAATAATTTCATGTAACCAAACAAAAAAATATAATAATTTCATGAGCGAGTATACTCAATATGATATGAGTATACCTCATGATTAAAAAAAAAAGCTAATAATTTCATGATACATTTTAAACACTAGCAATTTGTTTTTTTAACTAACTTTGCTTCCCTTGTCCCAAAAGTAAAGTTACTTCAAAACCAAAAATTTAATTAACATTAATGTATTGACCCCATTATTTTTCCCCCATCTGTTGATAAAATTTTTTTTAGTTCTTATCTTGTTTGGTAAAATTAAATTCAATAGATTAATTTGATTGAATAGGGTTCAGAAAAAAAAATGTATTGAGTAAAACTTTTAAAAATTCTTATGGTTCAATAAGAAATAAATTTTGTTAATGAACAGTATCAATAAAAGAGTTTTTTCCCCCAACTAAGATAGTTTATAATCTTATTTCCTTAATAAGTGTACTTTTAAACTTTATTCTTAAAAGAAGATAATTTTGTATAATTAGATTCCACATCAATTTAAAATTCCATATCACTCCAATTTTCTTCAACCTTCCCTTCTCTTTTTTCCTCTGTTGTGAGTATGTAAAACAACACCTTTCTTTTAATCCACTACTCTTGTAATGCTTGAAGTGAAAAAAAAAACCTATTTGTCTGACTCTTTGAAGTACTCTCATTCACAAAGAATGGCACTGAAAACATAAAATCACAATACTTTTTGTCCATTCACCTCCCCACAATCTCAACCTCCAATTCTAAGCGAGGTGTTAATTTCTTAACTATATATAATCATTAGTAAAAAAGTGCATTATAGATTTATAATATTATCAAACTACTGATTTTTTTTTACTAAAGATATAAATTTCCAGTATCAGGCAATCCTAATATTTTTTTAGACGTAATGGTAGGGTTTTTATTTAATTGAAATAAAAGGTACAAACTGAAGTAGTAGTTATCTGTCTTAGTGATACACTATTACTTTGGTCAAAATACAAAAACGACAGGATATAAGTGGAAGCTGCTAGGTAGGTTTTCGACATGTGAGATGATACTGCTGTCCATGCCAGAGTATCAGCTAGTGAGTTGCAGTGATTCAAATTGTACTGCTAATAGCATACAATCCTTAATTAGAATTTCCTAGATCGGATGGATGTCCTGATGGTCTGTGTTCTTGTGGAATAGTTGAATGGAACTCAAACAATCAGTCTCAACAATAAGCCTTTTGAATCCCTTTGTTGTTGCTAAATGGAGACCTATTCTAATAGCATGGAATTCTATAAGATTATTTGTTTTTATTCCAAGATACTTTGAAAAGCTGCCATGCAATTCCTAGCAGTATCTCTAATTATCCCACTACACCCTGAATGTCCAGGATTGCTAAGTCTTGAACCATCAACATTAAGTTTATGTTAAAAGTGGTTTGGTGGTAGCCAAGAGATAACTTTGAGGGAAGAGGTCTGATGTGACTACTCTGTTGAAGATTTTATAACAGAGCTGATTGAAAGAGAATGTTGGAGTGATTGTTTGAGTACTGAAGGCAGTGTAAAGTTTTGTCATTGGAATATAAAAGCATTCCTTGATTTCCAAAGAGTCCAAAATAAGGTTGGTATGAAATTTATGTAAGGAATTTTGAGATCAAAACAGACATAAGATCTCTTGCTATCAAGGAGAAGTTTAAGTTGAATTGTTAAATGGAATTTGTCTTAGCATTCTATGACCAGTTAACATTTGTTCAGATTTGACTTAAAGATGTACATTCATTGAACAGGTGTTGAATATTTTCTGGTTGTTGTTGGCATAAATTACACATAGATGAGGGAATTATATATTTGGAGTATAAGAAATTTGATGTTGGTAAATTATTATCAGCGTTTAGCCATAGAAAAATTTTAATTCTAGGTGGAGTTTTCAGTGTCTAGATATATTTCCATGGAAGGGGGGATTATCACTTATTGTTTAAAGTTTTACAAGCTTATTATACAGCGAGCTTACTATAAATTGTCCTGAATTTGATAAGGACTAGTAGTAGTTTCCTATTGTTGGGTAAAGAGGAAGTGGTATACTCTAGATTTGGTCTATGACTATTTTGGGAAGGTATTGACTTATTGTTTGTAACTTCCAGATTGATGTTTGTTGATAAATAATGTAATTAACTTTGGCATCATTTAGATTTTGGAGAATTGGTTGGGTTACATAAGTAGATAATTTTCCTAACGGGCTCCATGACTCATTCCTTAAATTGATTTGATTTCCTATTCCAATTTTCCATCTTACATTCCCCCTAGTAATATGAGTTTGCTTAATAACACCTTTCCATGGTGAAGAAGCATTAGATTTTGATGATGCCTCCAATATAGCTGTATCTTTGAAATATTTTTGTTTTAGGACAGTGTTACATAAGTTATTTGGCTGAGTGATACCAAATGATTTTAGCAAGGAAGTAGGTTTAGGTCTCTAATTCCTAAACCTCCTTCTAACAAGGGAAGACAAATATACTTTCATGGAATTGGAGCTTTTTTGTTTTGTGATTTATGTGTATTCCATAAAAATCTTTTTGCTATGTTGTGCAGCTTAGTAATAAAGTTTTTAGGCATTTGGAATGCTGAAAGTGAATATATGGGCATTGAGTTAAGTGTATATTTTATTAATGTGAGTCTACCTACAAGTGATAAAAATTTATTATACCATATGTTAATTTTGTTATGATATTGGTTGATATTATGTTAAAATAATTGGGCTCTTATTTGTCCACTGAATGTAAGAAGACCAAGGTACTTTTCTTGTGACATAGTTGTAGGGATATTGAAGGTATCCACTATTCGTTGTTTAGTCCTAGAGTCCATGTTTAGTGAACATATTAACAAACATTTATTGTTGTTAATTGTTTGACCTGAGGCTACACTATATTTCAATAATTCAGTGGCTAAAGTTGATATAGATTGGATATAAGCTTAGGCAAAGATAAAACAATCATCTCCAAAATAAAGACTTGGTATTTTAGGCCTATATCTTGAAGGTTTTAGTCCTACAAAATTATTTAGTTGTTGTTGATGATCGAGAGCCCTGTTAAGGATATATGAGTAAAGGATAAATAAGTACAGGGAGATTGAATCTCCTTGTCTGATTCCTTGAGATGGTTTAATTGGTTGTGTCAAGATTCCATTGATTAAAATTTTTAGTTTTGTTTAAACACATTCCATAATGATGTGTATCCAATTTTCAGGGAAGTTATATTGTTGCAGATAGTGGTGAATGAACTTCCATTCTAATTTATCATATGCAATTTCATAATCAATTTTTAGTGCAAAAATTTTGTGTTTCCTCTTTGCTTTTTTTTGTAAGGTATGCAGTAGCTCTTGTATTACCATATATACTTCTTCCTTTGATGAATGCATTTTGATATTGAGAGATTAACTTATTCATGAAAGGTTTTAATCTATTAGTAATAATGGAGGAGATAATTTTGTTAATGGTATTACATAGACTGATAGACCTATAGTGTTTCACTTGAGAAGGTTGGTTGGTTTTAGGAATGAGAATTGTATTAGTTTCTTTATTTTCTTTAATAAGTGGCCAAAGTTGAAAAAACTTTGGATCAAAGCTATTATTGAAGGACCTATAATCTCTTAGTATTGCTTGTAGAATGTTGCGTCTAGGCCATCTAGACCAAGTGCTTTATTAGGTGCTATTTTCCAAACTATTCTTTGATTTCATGAGGGGATATTGGTTGTTGTAATTATGCTACATCTTTTGATGTTAATTTTGGTATATTTGGAATACTGGAGAAGTTATAACTTTGAGTTTGTGAAGATGTAAAATATAAGGAGCAGTGCCAACTAAGCTTGCTGAGTTGTTACTCAGTTGTGTTAGTTAACACAACTGACTAGTAGTTTTGGTAGTTATTTTCTACTCAGTACCATAAGTACAATGATATAGCCAAAACAGAAGTTTAGTGAATGAATATCATCCATTCTTGAACTCATCTTTATCCTCTTCTTCTTTCTTCTTCTTCTTCTTTACTTCTCTATGAGGTGTAATCCTTTCATGGTATCAGAGTTGGTGATGGAAGGCATTCTAACAACCTCTAGAGATTCATCTTCACCCTCTGTTATTAATCCTGGGTCACAAAGTGTTACTGTGAAGCTTGAAGATAACAATTTCTTGCTTTAAAAACAGCAAGTCGTAGCAACGCTAAGAGGATATGGGCTGAAAGGCTACATAGATGGCAGCTAATCTGTACTTGCAAGAAACACGTCAAAATTTGAAGTTTATGATCGTCAGGATTAGCTTCTGGTTTCTTGGATTCTTTCATCCATCAACAATCAAATCTTACCGAATCTTATGGGCTGTGAAACAACCAAAGAGTTATGGGAATCCACATATGAGTATTTTGCATCTCAGACTAGTGCAAAAATCATGCAATACAGAAGAGAGCTTCAAAATGTCAAGAAGGGAAGCCTGAGTATGAAAGATTATCTGTAGAAGGTGAAGTCTTTATGGGACACTCTACAATCTTACGGGTGCAAGATGCCGGATAATGAACTGGTGCATATTGCTCTATCCGGTCTAGGCCAAGAATATGATGCCATAATGGCAGCCATATCCACTCAGAAAGAACTACCAACCTAGAAAACAACCTCTGCTCTTTTATTTGCAATTGAGTCAAGGAATCTTCAGAAGTCATCATTCACAAATTCTTCACTATCTGTAGCAAATGTTGCAATACATCAAAGAAAACCTTCTTTCTTTGACAGTGGATGAGGAAATAGAGGTTTTCTTGGCGACAATAGAGGTGTTAGGGGCAGAGGAAGATCTCGAGGTAGAGGAATGAGTGGAAATAAACCTCAATGTCAGCTGTGTGGGAAACTTGGGCACACTGTGCACAAATGCTGTCACAGGTTTGGTATTCCATTTAATCCGGATCCTAGTGAATCATTCTTGCATTCAAGAACAAACAGTGTTGCTTATCCAAAATCTAAGTTTGGATATCCAAGATCTGAATATGGCCATCAAGAAGGAAATATTACAAAAGCCCTGATAGCAACACCAAACACAATAGCTGATTCAGCTTGGTTTCCTGATTCTGGAGCCACTAATCATGTCACCAATGCCCTGCAAAACCTAAATGTTGGATCTCAGTATCATGGTTCTGGAAAATTGCACATTGGAAATGGAGTGGGACTTAATATCTCAGGTATTGGTCACTCAACTATTGATTCTTCGTCGAGGTCTTTTAAACTTACAAATATCTTGCATGTCCCTCAAATCACTAAAAACTTGTTATCAGTCTCTCAATTTTGCAAAGATAATCATGTATACTTTGAGTTTCATACTGACTTTTGCCTTGTAAAGGACCTTATCACCAAGGAAGTACTCTTAAAGGGGACACTTGAGCATGGCCTGTACAGATTAAATCTGCCTTTCAATCAATCTACTGCTGGTGATCTTCAGAACCAAACAGAAGCAATTGTTTCAAAGTTTTCTAGTTCATCTCCTTCACAAGAAGAATCTATTCCAAGACCTGATCTCTTTGTACTATGGCATAGGCGTCTAGGCCATCCACATGCTACTGTAGCTTCTAAGATTCTTTCCTCATGTAATGTTTCAACTACAATCAATAAAAATTTTGTTTGTCCTCACTGTCGAATGGCCAAAAGTCACAAACTTCCTTTTTCCTTGTCTACTACTGTATATAATTCACCACTTGTTCTTATTGAAGCTGATCTTTGGGGACCTACACCTCATTTATCTGGAGATGGTTTTAGGTATTACATCTCTTTTGTAGATGCCTATTCTAGATACACATGGATATATTTCCTTAAATCCAAAAATGAAGCTTTACAGTCCTTTATTCACTTTAAACAACAAGTAGAAAAACAATTTTCGACCACCATTAAAATACTACAAACAGACTGGGGTGGTGAATTCAGAAGCTTTTCCTCACTTCTAAACTCAGAAGGCATCATTTTTTGACATCCTTGTCCACACACTTCTCCACAAAATGGTCTAGTTGAAAGGAAACATAGACACATTGTAGAAACTAGTTTAACAGTACTTTCTCAAGCATCCTTACCTCTTACATACTGGTCTAAAGTCTTTTCATCAGCTATACATTTGATTAACAGGTTACCTAGTACTGCTTTGCATTCAAGGTCACCCTTTGAAGTTCTCTACAAGGTAAAGCCAGACTACACATTTCTTCAAACTTTTGGTTGCTTGTGTTTTCCTTACCTTAAACCATATTAAAGCCATAAATTAAACTATAGATCCGCTCCTTGTATATTTCTTGGCTACAGTTCTCACCATAAAGGATACAAGTGTCTAAATGCTAATAATAGGCTCTTTATTTCTAGACATGTTGTGTTTGATGAAAGTAAATTTCCATATAGTGAACTATTTTCCAAAGCAGCTAATACAACCTTGTCTTCTAGTACCTTCAATTTTACCCCACCACCACTAGTTTCGTCCTTTCCCACTGTCAGTTCATTTAATCTTTCTTCCTCTTCCTCTCTACCTTCAGATACACCTGTTATAGCCTCTCAATCCAACAATTCACCTAACTCATCCTTTGTGTCTCAGTCGAGTGATCAGTCCTCTATATTAGGTCCACCTCCATTTCCTGCTGCCATTAACTAGCATCCTATGCAAACTAGATCCAAATCTGGTATTTTCAAGCCAAAAGCTTATGTGGCTGACCTGACCTATCATGAACCAAAAAATATCACTCAGGCTTTGCAACATCCTAGATGGAAACAGGCAGTTGAGGCTGAATATGCTGCTTTGATGAAGAACAATACTTGGTCCTTAGTTCCTCAACCTGCAGACAGGTCAATAGTTGACTGCAAGTGGGTATTTAAACTAAAGAAAAATTCTGATGGTACAATTGCAAGGTACAAAGCTCGGCTAGTAGCTAAGGGGTATTTACAACAAGCTGGTATTGACTTTGGTGAGACGATTGGTCTAGTTGTTAAAACTGTTACCATTCGCATCATTCTCACTTTAGCTTTATCCAAGGGATGGTCACTCAAACAACTTGATGTAAATAATGCATTTTTTACTGGAAGTCTTCATGAATAGGTGTATATGTGTCAACCACCTGGTTTTGAAGTTGAGGACAGTAACTTTAAGCTTGTTTGCAGGTTTTATAAAGCCTTTTATGGCCTTAAACAGGCACCCAGGGCATGGTATGATAAGCTGCAACAATTTCTTCATAAACAAGGCTTTGTATCATCCAAAGCAGATCATTCTCTCTTTATTCGAAGATCAGCTTTTGTTTGTACCTATATTTTGGTTTATGTAGATGACATTATAGTGACCAGCAATTCTTCATCTCAGGTTGACAACCTAGTTAAAATTCTTGATGCAGCATTCTCTCTTAAAGATCTTGGGATCTGAATTTCTTTCCTGGTGTAGAGGTTACTCATTTTGTCACAGCCTGTGACCCTATTTTTCACATTTTTCTATACATCTTATTTAGTTGGGTTGTCTGCGATACTTTACTTTTCTTTTACATATAAACAATTTCATATAAAATTATAATATGAATTACATCCCCTATCTTAATTCATAAGGAAGTAGTACTGTAGATAAGTCTAAATACAAAAAATAAATGATCGTACCTTGCGAAATAAATCAAGCTGTCGCATCATCCCCGAATGTACAGCCGAAATCCTTTAGATTGTTAGACTCTCAGTCCTCGAAAACCTGAAATATTAAAATTAAGGGGTGAGCAAATCACGGCTCAATAAGAGAATTATATGCCTCACTTGATATTTAGCTATCTATATGCTGAAAAACTTTTTCATTTTTCCTATTGGGCTCTAGGTACACATGTAGGAAGGATACTATAGTCGGCTAAGGATCCGGATGGAGTAAGGTAGGTATTTTGAAATACATGTCTTGTCCCGGAACCTAGAAGCAACTGTAGAGAGTAATTTTCTTTTCGTTTGGAATTTAAATCCTTTTTCTCTTTTATTCCATATCGTTTTCATATTCTTTTCAAAATAATGCTTTTATAAAAATAAAGCATTTAAATAAAATAACTAATATTCATATTTTTTTGAAAAGAATATTAGTCAAATCATCATCATTCTCATTTAAAACTCATTTCATATTTTATTGTACAATCATAATTAGTACAGTACTTTAAATAGCAAAATAAGCTATTAAACCTTTTTCGTATAACATATATATCGTTTAAATCTAATATTCAATTTAGACTTAAAATAAGAATATTAGATTAATTTTCCTTCTATTTCCTTTTGAAAACATATTACATATTATCGTCACATATCATATGAAAATCATTTTGTAGTACTTAAAAACAATACTGAAATTAGCATTTTATAAAAAAGCTATAAATCATTTCATTTCTTCTCATATCATATAAAATATATTCGTTTTACATGTCACATTTCGTATAAACATTTTTATTTCACATATCATAAAACATATATGGAGACAGTGGCAACCACCGAGTCCTATCAAGCAATAATACCCGAAGGTATAAAATAATCATGTCAGATCTATGGTCATAGTCTATAATTGTCCTCGACGGATCACTGATCAGGTATCAGCTGGGACTACATATCACATATCACATGTTACATATTACATATCATGTATCAAATGTCGACATGATAGATGGGCCAACTAGTCTCAAAACTGTATTTTTATCATAAAATAATCTTTATGGAATTTATAAAAATATATAATTTCATAATTTAAAACCATAAAGGTTAGAAAACCATTTAGTGGATATTTATAAAATATTTATAAAAATATTCACTTTGCTTCTTTTCATTTTCCATCTCGTATTTCGTGTAATTTACATATCAAGAGAAATTTCGGTAATTTCATTATCACCATCCTCGAAGAGAATTTTTGGTGATTTCATTATCACCATTCTCGAAAACATGAATATTTTAAAATCACTTTCATTTTATTCATGTTTTTATGAAAATATTTATTTTCTCGATTTTCATAGTTGAAAATCCTTTCTCGTGTAATAAAATCATTATTATGATTTTCTGTAATTTTGTAGAAAATTTCGGCAATTTTCGATAATTTTTCGGCAGTATAACGGCTGCCGATTGGCTAGCCTCTTGCATGAAAAATACAATTTAAAATCTCAACCGATAATTTACCACAATTTTTCAACCAATCATTCTTCGCAATAATTTCATGAAATATACTTATAAAATATTTCATAATTAAAATCATGCAGACTGAATATCCTTACAGTGCTGCACATGCATCCCTTACCTATTTTGGGTCGGCAATCACCTCGTTCATCGCGCCCATGTTCACCTAGCTCGATTCCATCGGCTCGGTCATCAAGGGAATTTTTTGGAAATTAAATTCTAAAATTTAGAATTTTTTCATAATTATTTAAATTAAATACTCGGAAATAATTTTCGAAATCCTTATCGAATGTCCAGGATTTTTCGAATTTCTGAATTCCCGGGGATTCCCGGGAATTCCTTTTCTCTCTCTTTTTCTTCTTTTCCTCTTTTCTTCCTTTTTCTTTTTCTTTTTCTTTTCTTTTATCTTCTTCCTTTTTCTTTTCTTTCTTTTTCTTTTCTTTTTCTTTTCTTTTCCTTTTTCCTGGTCTGAACCGGTTCAGACTTCTTTACCCTCCGGTTCTCCTCCGGTGGTCAGTTCTCCGGTGGTTTGGCGTCTCCGCAGTTGGTGAACATCACGGTGAAGCTATGGCTGGTCTCCGTTCAACCCAGATCGGCGGCACGGCAGCGGATCTGGCGGCGTGGGTCTCGGCTCTTCTCCTCCTCTGTTCTCCCTCCTCCGCCGTCATTCTCCTCGCCGGTGGCCTCCTTATTCTTTCCCATACCTCCGCCGAGGTTGGGGTTTGGGTGGTGGTGCCTGGATTGGCCAGCACCACCGTTTCCCTCCTCTCTTTTCCTTCTATTTTCCTTCGCTGTTTCATTCGTTTTTTTCCTTTTCTAGCTGTCGGCGGTGGCGTCTTCCTTCCTCGTCAACCGACGACCTCACCCCAATCATCTCCCTTCTCTCTTTCCTCTTCTTCTCCTCCGCCGACAGCATCGGCCTCTTGTTTGGCTTCTCCTTTGTTTGTAACAGAAGAGAATGGAACGAGGTCGGGTTCTCCCGATTCCGTTCTTGTTTTCTTTTATTTATATATATATCTTTTTTATTTATATAAATATATATATATATAAATATAAATTAACAAGATGTAATTACATTTTTTTATATTAACAATATAAATACATATATAATTACACTATTTAAAATATGTATTTAAATACATATATATGTATTTTTATATTTATATATATATAAATGCATTTTTTTTACACTTTAACATAACGAAATGTTCATATTTATATATTTAAATATATATAAACATATACATATATACTTATTTAATAATATAAATAATATATATCAATATATATTATTTATCCTTATACAAAATATATACATATATTTCATATATGCATATACGTATTTATATCCAAATATATTTATATAATATACTTATATAAATATATATAATTGTACATATGTATTTATGTAAAAATATATTTATATAATATAATTATATAAATATCTCAATATATTCATTTTTTCATTTTCTTATTTAATTTGGATTTCTTTTTCTCCAAATTAATTTCCTCAACTTCATCACTTTATCAATTTCGAAAATTTCAACAGTATTTTCTTTTTCGTAAATACTTGATTTATTTACTTTAACTTACCTATTTACATTTAAAAATTAAATTTCCATTCTTAATAATTTCCAAAAATGGAAAAATTTACGATTATCACATTCTTCTCACCTTAAGAAATTAGGTCCTCCGAATTTAACTTAAGTCAAAGGTGGTAGCATCCTGTATACTCATTCTTTTTGACCTTTAGATCATCTTTCAAATTATACTGCCAATATACCTTTAACATCAAAATCACTTTTGATATAATTGCATATTATCCTTCATCATATACTTATACTCCCTTAAATTTCTTATCAGTTGGGAGTTATCCATTTCCACTCCTTTTCATATCACATATGATTCATACTGTTCATCATTTATTTTCTCAATTAGTGCCAAGTCGATATAATTTGGCAATTGTCATTTAAACAAGTTAATTAATTGTATGTAATTGTCCAGTAGCTTTTTACATCTCCTGCATCCGCTCACTCAATATATCTTCGAGCGTTTCCGTACTACGCTCACATATTTACATCATGTACGGAGCGGTGCTATCTATAAATTTGGAATCTCAGAGCCTTTTACTATTCCTCATAAACATATAGCTACTCAGAGATTTCCATCACATATAAGGCTCACTGGAACTTCACATACATTTTCATCCTTTTTATAATCATATTTCGACTATGGCACTAAAGAATCTCAGAGTTTGATAATGGAGAAGTGATTTCATTAAACTATCAGTCTATAATCACTTCCACATTATCATATCTCTTTTAGATTCTTCATTGTTATCCCCAATACTCTTCACATATTTATTTCATCAAATGCTGCAGTTCATTTGCTGACTTTACTATTTACTATCTTTTACCATAATTGAATCAAGAAACAATCATTTTCTCCCTATATCTCCTTCCATGTAATCTCATCATTACATCTCTTATTCTTATGGTATACTCTATATCACTTAGGTTTTAGAATATACCAGAGAATATACTCTTTTGATAATTTAGATTCCATAATGACATAATCAAATTATAATTTAATCTTCTCATTATTTAACTTCATCATTGAATCTATAATTATCAATTTAATCACCTCATTATCTATATAAATCCACTATTTCCATCATTTCAAGGTGGTATATATATATATATATCCTTTTTCCATTTATATGACTGGCAGTAAAATGTATAATTCATTTATCTACTCTTTTGAGTATCATTAAATTTCATTTATCGAGTTTGGCTCGATCTTACATCTAGCCATAATCATGTGATAACCACAAAAATCACTTTTAGTTTTAAATTCGGGTACTACTTCATATTCATGTTCCGTCTTCATCATGTACTTATCCTCTTATTTCATATTCATCTTTTCCTTCATCATTTCGGTTACTTTCATCAGTGGTAAAATATTCCACTATTAAACTCTTTTAACCTTTTGTATAGCATCTTTACATTTATTCATCTATTGACTTAAACTTATTTAATTTTAAGTCTCATCTATAGAGCAGCTAACCTAATAACTCTTCCCTAGACTGGAAATAGTATTTAGCTAGACACTGTACATTTCGTATCTCAATCATTATCTCTTCATCATAAACAAATCCACATCGCTCTGTCATTTGAGATCATATATCTTAGAAAGAGATACTGTCTAGCCAAATCTTTTATTTGTCAATCTTAACATAAAGATCATAGTCTTTGAGAGTATGCGGGGTTATACCACTATGCTGCTCATTTTCCATTAATGTCTTAGACCGTATCGATATTTCATCATATTATTCATATGTGGTTGCCTCATTCATTAGGCCCATATATTTCACAAGGTATTTCATTAACCTTGTAAACCTCAATAGGAACTCGTAAAAAATTATATCGAGTTCTAATATTATCATCTTATGACCTTCAATTTTCAACTTTTCATCTAGTGATGTCTTATGCAGAGATTGGTCTTATAGACTCCTTATACATCTCCGATTAAATCAATTTAAGGCATTAATTCCATATAGATGATTATTTGTTCTTAATAAGAACTCTATTGCATAAGAGGAATTTAATTCACCATTTAATTCATCCTTAATTCATATCATCCATATTTCTATCAATTCCTTTTATACAAGTGAATTTCATTATCCACAAAATTTTTCAGAGTTATTTTCTTAAGCTTTTCGGATTCTTCTATGTTCTCCGATATAAGCTTGGAATAGATTCTGTATCCATAATTGAGTCAATATTAACCTGATCTCCCATATCTTTATTGCTCTGGGAATTTATCGGGAATCTTATCTGATACTTTCTTTAATTATTCATCTCTTATCATTTTGGACATTTCATCTCTGTGTCCTATCATTTCACTGTATATCCTCAAGGCAGAGACATTTAATATTTAAATCATTTTAACATATACTCCACCTTGATTTATTTATTTACTCATATTCCACAGCATATCGATCATCTTAATTTATATGCTGGATTATGTAATTGTTAATTAACACCTTTTACAGCTAACCGATTTATTATTGAAATTCATTTTAAAATCATTTTCATTTAATAATTCAGATTAGCTGCTACCTTCCTTATCTCTTATCTTCATTTACTATCCTTGTGCATATTCTCCAATTTCATATACTTCATACCGCACATTATTCTATAAAATATATTTCAAAATATTCTGGTTTTATAAATATTCATTTGATACTTCAAAAACTATATAATTGTATAGAACCAGGATTAACAGTACTACTATGGATGTCATCAACCATACCGATTACCTTCTCATTCATCTTCGGTAATCATTTCCCTTTTCATCATATCTAACGATCCCATAATAATATCCCATTAATACACTTTTAATTTAGACCCTTAAAATTAATAACTGAGCTACTCATCTTGTGACTTTCCACTATAAACATTCGGTTCACAACAACACTTTAAGTGAAGGTGGAATATATAATCGGGGTCGTTATACACATATTATGTCCTTTATACCCTCAATAACTCCATTACTATCAATAGATTCAAAATCGACTTGGTTTATCACTATTCAAAACATAATCCCACATAGGGGCATTTTTGTTATTTCACATTTATTTCTTTCTCCTCAATATACATTTAAACCAAGGATCTTATTATCTATGTGCTGATAGTATCCTTTCTCATACTACTATAAGCAGTTTAAAATTTTTTTCGATTTTGATAGAGAAGTCCACTAGGATCCATAATTGGATTATTTTGCATGAAATGCATCCTTACACCATCAATTTCTTTGTCAAATCAGTCAATTCCAACTTCTGTTGGTTTATTTTGAATCCTGATAAAATTTTGGAGATAGGGGTATTTTGGTCATTTTGGCCAAAAATTTTCTCTCTCTTCAAAATACCTTCAATCAATGATCTTAAGGTCTATTTTATGATGATATTTCATTCCCCTCCTTTATATCATCACTTTAAGGTCTCAATTCGATCCGGACAGAAAAGTACTAGTGGGGCCCTCACCGAGTCCATTTCACTGAGTCCATTTCTATTCCTTACCGAACCGACCTTCATTTAGATTATAAGATCACCAACTTTAGATAACATTCCTGAGCCGTTTTTCCCTCTTTGACATCCTTAGTTCATAATTCTCACCCCCTTCTAAACACTTAACTCAATTTACAATCATTTATTTCCTTTATGTATTTAGACTACACAGTACTACAGGGGATGTTAATCTTTTTTTGACACATTTTTTTAAAAGTATCGACAGACATCAGGCCAACCGTGCTCTGATACCATTAAATCTGTCATTACATATAAATAATTTCATATAAAATTATAATATAAATTACATCCCCTATATTAATTCATAAAGAAGTAGTACTGTAGATAAGTCTAAATATAAAAAATAAATGATCGTACCTTATGAAATAAATCAAGTTGTCCCATCGTCCCCGAATGCACAGCCGAAATCCTCTAGATTGTCAGACTCTCAGTCCTCGAAAACCTGAAATGTTAAAATTAAGGGGTGAGCAAACCACGGCTCAGTAAGGGAATTATATGCCTCACTTGATATTCAGCTATCTATATGCTGAAAAACTTTTTCATTTTTCCTATTGGGCTCTAGGCACACATTTAGGAAGGATACTACAGTCGGCTAGGGATTCGGATGGAGTAAGATAGGTATTTTGAAATACCTATCTTATCGCTGAACCTAGAAGCAACTGTAGAGAATAATTTTCTTTTTGTTTGGAATTTAAATCCTTTTTCTCTTTTATTCCATGTCGTTTTCGTATTCTTTTCAAAATAATGCTTTTGTAAAAATAAAGCATTTAAATAAAATAACTACTATTCATATATTTTTTTTGAAAAGAATATTAGTCAAATCATCATCATTCTCATTTAAAACTCGTTTCATGTTTTACTGTACAATCATAATTAGTACAGTACTTTAAACAATAAAATAAGCTATTAAACCTTTTTCGCATAACATATATATCGTTTAGATCTAATATTCAATTTAGACTTAAAATAAGTGTTAGCTTTAAATTGCAATATATATTTTGAAATGATAAAAACTTAAGTAAGCTTTAATGTTTTAATTCATATTGTAAATTTGCATTATCACACATGATTTTCTCAATACATTTCAAGTGTTCATATCAAACATTAAGACCATGATTTAATGATGCATACTCTTATTGGTCTTAACACTTTATAAATGTTTTGAATATTTTAGAAAATCACTTGATGATTTTTTGGACAATATTTTCTTTTGAGAAAGTCAAGAAAAACTCCCTTAAAGCTTATAAATGTTTTGGGTTGAATTAGGATCAAAGGTCATATCATTTCTAACCTAAAAGTGCAGGAAAAATGCCCTCTGGAAGAAAAGGATCGATCCCCACTGTAGCAGGATCGATCCCTTTTTGGTAGAAAGTCTTCCTAAGGTCCCTGAAGCCCAGAATCAAGATTCTGGACAAAAGGGATCGATCCCTTATGGAAAGGGATCGATACCTTTGCTCGAAAATAGCCTATAACGGCTAGTTTTTGTGAGACAACGGTAATATCCGAGATTTGGCTCCACCCAACGGCTAGAATACATCCAATGGACTATAAATAGAGGCTTCGAAGCTAAAGAAAGAGAGAGGAACAACCAAGCAACATCTTTCATCATCTTATTCATCTTCCTCAAGCCTCAAACAACAAATCAAGAGCTCCAAAGTCTACATCTTCTATCATTTACTTATCTCTTGTATTGTTTAGCACAAATATTGTATAGGTTTTTCATTGTGCTTAATTTTTGTAATCACTTGCCTACCTAGAGGCCTTTCCTTGATTACATCATTTGTAAAACAAATCATTCCTTGTAAAGAGGAGGTTTCTCTTTAGCCTAAGAAAAAGAGGGAGGTTTCTCTTTAGCCTAAGAAAAAGAGGGAGGTTTCTCTTTAGCCTAGAAAAAGAGAGAGGTTTCTCTTGAGCCTTGAAAAGAGGGAGTGTAACACAAATTCAAGTTAGTGAATTTGGGGAAAATCCTTGGGAGCATCTCAAGGTAGAGGACGTAGGCAAGGTTGCCGAACCTCTATAAATCACTTGTGTACATTTCTCTATCCTTACTCTCTTTACTTATTTGCAATTATATTTATGTTTATTGCTTTGTTTATATTGCATAATTGAGTAGCCTAGAGAACTTAGAAAATATCAATATAGGCTAGAGAATTTAGAGGAATCGAAAAACGAACTTAAGGTTAGCGAAAAACCGATTCACCCCCCTCTCGGTATTGCCTATAGAGTCAACAATTGGTATCAGAGCATGGGCTCGAGATTGAATTAGACTAACATCTATCGAGCAAAACGATCTTAAATGGCTCACTTAAATGTAGGTACACCCCTAGGAGAATAGGGACAATCATTAATTAGACCTCCACTCTTCAATGGTGAGAATTATTCATATTGAAAAATTAGGATGATGTTCTTTGTACAATCTAATGATTTGAAGTGTGGAGAGTAATTGTTAATGGCCCTAGAATCCCAATAAAGAAAGTAGATGGAAAAGATGTCCCTAAGAGTGAAGATGAGTGGGACACCAATGACATGAGATTGGCACAATTGAATGCCAAGGCTATGAACACCCTCTTTTGTGCATTAGGTCCCAATGAGTATAATAGAGTCTCCTTATGTGAAAATGCTAAACAAATATGGAACAAACTAGCCATCACTCATGAAGGGACAAATCAAGTTAGAAAGACCAAAGTAGGAATGCTCACACATGATTACGAGCTATTTAGGATGAAAGAGTCCATTAGTGAAATGTTCACTATGTTTAATGATATAATTAATGGACTTAAGGCATTAGGCAAGAGCTATTCCAATGTAGAAATGATTAAGAAAATTTTGAATAACTTACCAAAATCTTGGGAGGCAAAGGTAACTGCAATAGAAGAGTCTAAGGATCCAAATACCTTGTCTCTAGATGAGCTTATGGGCTCCCTACTTACATATGAAATGAAAATGAAAAGAAATGAAGTGCCTTCAAAGAAAGTAGGGGTAGCACTTAAGTCTTCCACTCATGAGGTCATTGAAGATGATAGTGATGAGAGTGGAAATAAGGAAGAAAAAGAAATGGCAATGTTTGCCAAAAGATTTAATAGATTTATGAGAATGAAAGAGAGAGAGAGAGTAATAGGAGACATCAAATGGGAGAGTCAAGTAGCAGAGAAAAGGACCCCTTAGTATGTTATGAGTGCAATGAACCGGGTCATACTAAATTAGATTGCCCCTTACTTAGGAAGGAAAAAGATAGGAAGCCTAGGAAGAAAGCATTTGTGGCTACATGGAGCGATAGTGATAGCTCCGATGAGGAAAATGTAGATGAATAGGTAGCCTACTCATGCTTTATGGCTATTAGTGATGATAAGGCTAGTAGTAGTTCTAGTGAAGATAATGATTATACCTTTAGTGAACTACAAAATGCCTTTAATGATTTAGCAAATGAATTTCAATGTATGAACTCCAAATGTAAGAAAATCATTGCTAAATTAAAAATACAGAATGAAGCCTTGACAAATGCTAAGCTAGAATTTGAAAAGAAATTAGAAAAGGCTAACTTAGAGATAAATGAGTTGAATGAAAAGAATACAAATTTGCATAACTCATTTTCTAGGTTTTATATAGGTCAACAAAAATTAGATCATATGCTTGAGACCCAAAGAGCTTTCTTTGACAAAGATGGGTTAGGTTACAATGCAATACAAAAAGAAACTCATCTAAAGAATTTTCTTGTGAGCAAAAATACTATGCATGATACATCTCTCACATGCTCACTATGCAATAGAATAGGACACTTTTCACAAGCATACACATATAGAAAAACCACATTTAAAGGAAGAGTTGTTAGAAAGATGTGGATGCCAAAGCATGCAATAAATAATGATGAATTGTGCTTAAAATGGATCCCTAAGGGATCTAAAATTGTGAACACTAACTCTCATGGACCCAAGAAAATTTGGGTACCAAAGCATGCTTGAATTTGTTTGTTATAGGAGTGTTGGAGCATGGGAATATAATGAAACAATGCAGTTTAAATGCTCAACACATCCCATGGAGTTTGCTTCTGCTAATAGGAAGAGCTTGGAGATCCATTCTTAGCAAAGTGACAACAATTTCTCAAAGAATGACTAATGGTGGATCCAACACATCAAGGCAAAGCATTCTCTAGCAAAGGAGTTTTGTAAGTTTAATTCCTTACTCCTTAAAACTTTATTTGATTATTTGTGCTTTGATGAGAAAGTTGGTTGATGATTCTTGATGCATTGTGAGTTGAATGATTGAACAGAAGGCATGATAAATGATTTTTGAGTGTTTGATGAATAGTACTTGATGCATTGAATGAAAAGCATGATTTGTGATTTTGAAATAATTATTGGTTTTCTACATCTTGAGCAAGTTTGATATGTCTAGATAATATATTTAGTTGCTTAAAAGCTGTCGAATATGTCATTTATGCAAAATGCCTTGTCATGAGCCTTAATGAAGAATATGTTTGTTGGAAATCATGGATTATGTTCACAAGTATGATGATTTGATGTTATATGTGCTTAAAATCTATGTGAACAAGTTTGTTTTGGCACATTTGTGGTTTCCAAAGCTTCGGTTTTGACAAAATATGCATAATGCTTAAAATGACCCCCTTTGAGGCCAAAAATGCATTTTATTGTGTAAATTCTTCCAAAATTGCAAAATCTTTTGTAATATGGTTTTTCATTCAGATTTTTCATTCATACAAGTCCAAAATCATGTTTTACAAATGTTTAAACCTTTACTTGGATTTATATTACTCAAAAACGAAGTTTGGGCACCTCAAAGGTTGGATTTTCTGTCAAAAACTGCAGAAACAGGATGAGGGATCGATCCCTTAGCAAGCAGGATCGATCCCCCTTGAGCAGAATGTAGGAAATCTGCATTCTAGACTTAAGGGATCGATCCCCCTCCCAAAGGGATCGATCCCCCCAGGCCAAAATGGCTTTTCTGCACTTTTTCAACCGAATTTGAGAAGGATTTTTCACTTTCTTGATATCTTCTTTCTTTTCAACTTAAAATTCAGTATTTTAACTTCTTTTTGATGATCTTTAAACTATGAAAATTCATTTTTCATTGATATCATGCCTCAACTTCATCAATTAATATCATTTCCAACAAATGGTATCACTTTCAACAATCAATACCATTTTTCTTGAGCTCACAAGTGCAAAATCATTTTTCTTGTTGAAAACACTCATGAATCTTGAAATAATCTTGAAATATACTTTCAGTGAATGCTTAAACATAATTTTGAGATTTATTTCAAGAATTTATGGATATATTTGAGAATTTGATGAACTTGTGCATAATGAGTGTTTTTCATATCTTTTGTTCATCTTAGTCAAGCATGCTTTTAGGATTATGTTTCTTAGCTTGACTCAACTACTCCACACTAGGTTTCATGATAATTATACATCTAGTGGAAGAATAATTAAAATTTGACCTTAAGGATTGATTTCAAATGTAAATTCAACAATTGGTATAAGGTCATAATTTTCCTTGGCTTACAATGTGTGATGATAAATGGATCCTAAATGTTCAAATGCATGAAACTTTATCATCCATGTACTTAAATTTTTCTTATGGCCAAATTAGTAAAGAACTTAGGCTTTAATGACAACACAAACATTTGATACACATGCATAGATTCTTGATTGTTTTGATGATGAACATGCATGTTTGCTTAAGTTGAATCAATAATCATGCCTATGAGATGAGAATAGTTGTTTTCATGATATTATATGCTTAACCTCACTCATAGTTTATGAATTTTAATGATAAAATATATTTTAGCTTGATAATATTGATTATCTTAGGTGAAGCCTTTTTAGTTAAAATAGCATATACCCTCTAGAACGTTAAATGATGATAACAACTATGGATATGGCTCTTAATTGATTAAAATGGTAATTTTGAATTTTTCCTTGCTCATAAATGGTTAAGGACTTGAATTGGAAAATGAGCATAGGATTTTTGTGCTTGAAACCATGAAAGAAAAAGTGTTTGATTGAATACCTTATTGTTGAATCTTCCATATGGTATAATTTTGTGAATATGGATTAATACTCTATGATAGTGTGCTAATGATTAATTGATCCATATGTATATTTGATGATGTATGTTGTGTTCTTGCATATTTAGAATGATTATTTTCTTAACATGAACACACTACACATAGATATTGGATTCATGCAAAATGACTAAGTCAACCATTAGTAACAATTGGTATTTAGATTGAAATAACAATTAGTATCATTGGCAACCATATTTTCAATAATTGGTAAGCCAAATCTAAATTGCCAATTGGTATGAGCTTTAAATTGACAATTCTTCTCATGCTCTTTAGTTTGAAATGACAAATAGAGAAGAATTCTCTTAAGATATTTTTGCATGAAACTCTTATGTGCTAAAATTTGTAGTTAATTGCTATACGTCTTGATTCTATGCACACTCTTGCTTGAACGTGATTTATGAGCTCATGCATATCATATGTCACCTAATGTTAGCTCATAATCATGATGTATTGCGATGCACCTTAGTTGGACTTTAGAAAGAACAATTAATATACTTAGGTGCTTGCTTAATTTCTTACCAATTGAGAACTTATTGCAAAATTATTTATCAATAATTGGTATAGGATCATAAGTCATATTCATTGCATGAATATTTCATACTCTTTGTGAATATTGACTTATTTATTTGTGCTATGAGTCCCATGTACTAACATGTTTCTTATTGGATGGAGCATCTTTATTTGTTCTCACATAGCCATGATTTTAGGGGGAGCATATTTTTTATTATTTTTCCTTCTTTTTGCTATGACAAAAAGGGGGAGAGATAATGGGGGAGAGATATTAAGTTTTTGAAAACCCATGCTTATATTAAGGGGGAGCTTTATAAAATTCTGCTTTATTTGAGGGGGAGTATTTTATGAAAGAATTTTCAAAGCAAATTTACATTAAGTTTTGTCATATCAAAAAGGGGGAGATTGTTAGCTTTAAATTGCAATATATATTTTGAAATGACAAAAACTTAAGTAAGCTTTAATGTTTTAATTCATATAGTAAATTTGCATTATCACACATGATTTTCTCAATACATTTCAAGTGTTCATATCAAACATTAAGACCATGATTTAATGATGCATACTCTTATTGGTCTTAACACTCTATAAATGTTTTGAATATTTTAAAAAATCACTTGATGATTTTTTGGACAATATTTTCATTTGAGAAAGTCAAGAAAAACTCCCTTAAAGCTTATAAATGTTTTGGGTTGAATTAGGATCAAAGGTCATATCATTTCTAACCTAAAAGTGCAGGAAAAATGCCCTCTGGAAGAAAAGGATCGATCCCCACTGTAGCAGGATCGATCCCTTTTTGGTAGAAAGTCTTCCTAAGGTCCCTGAAGCCCAGAATCAAGATTCTGGACAAAAGGGATCGATCCCCTATGGAAAGGGATCGATCCCTTTGCTCGAAAATAGCCTATAACGGCTACTTTTTGTGAGACAACGGTAATATCCGAGATTTGGCTCCACCTAACGGCTAGAATACATCCAAGGGACTATAAATAGAGGCTTAGAAGCTAAAGAAAGAGAGAGGAACAACCAAGCAACATCTTTCATCATCTTATTCATCTTCCTCAAGCCTCAAACAACAAATCAAGAGCTCCAAAGTCTACATCTTCTATCATTCACTTATCTCTTGTATTGTTTAGCACAAATATTGTATAGGCTTTTTATTGTGCTTAATTTCTGTAATCACTTGCCTACCTAAAGGCCTTTCCTTGATTACATCATTTGTAAAACAAATCATTCCTTGTAAAGGGGAGGTTTCTCTTTAGCCTAAGAAAAAGAGGGAGGTTTCTCTTTAGCCTAAGAAAAAGAGGGAGGTTACTCTTGAGCCTAGAAAAAGAGAGAGGTTTCTCCTGAGCCTTGAAAAGAGGGAGTGTAACACAAATTCAAGTTAGTGAATTTGGGGAAAATCCTTGGGAGCGTCTCAAGGTAGAGGACGTAGGCAAGGTTGCCGAACCTCTATAAATCACTTGCGTACATTTCTCTATCCTTACTCTCTTTACTTATTTGCAATTATATTTGTGTTTATTGCTTTGAATGTATATTGCATAATTAAGTAGCCTAGAGAACTTAGAAAATATCAATATAGGCTAGAGAATTTAGAGGAATCGAAAAACGAACTTAAGGTTAGCGAAAAACCGATTCACCTCCCTCTTGGTATTGCCTATAGAGTCAACAATAAGAATATTAGATTTATTTTCCTCCTATTTCCTTTTGAAAACATATTACATATTCTTGTCACATATCATATGAAAATCATTTCGTAGTATTTAAAAACAGTACTGAAATTAGCATTTTATAAAAATGCTATAAATCATTTCATTTCTTCTCATATCATATAAAACATATTCATTTTACAAGTCACATTTCGTATAAACATTTTTATTTCACATATCATAAAACATATATGGAGAAAGTTGCAACCAGTCCTATCATGCAATAATAACCGAAGGTATAAAATAATCATGTCAGATCTATGGCCATAGTCTATAATTATCCTCGACGGATCACTGATCAAGTGTCGGCTGGGACTACATATCACATGTCACATGTCACATATTACATATCACGTATCACATGTCGGCATGATAGAGGGGCCAACTAGTCTCAAAACTGTATTTTTATCATAAAATAACCTTTATGGAATTTATAAAAATATATAATTTCATAATTTAAAACCATAAAGGTTAGAAAACCATTTAGTGAATATTTATAAAATATTTATAAAAATATTCACTTTACTTCTTTTCATTTTCCATCTCCTATTTCGTGTAATTTACATATCAAAAGAAATTTCGGTGATTTCATAATCACCATCCTCGAAGAGAATTTTTGGTGATTTCATTATCATCATTCTCGAAAACATGAATATTTTAAAATCACTTTCATTTAATTCATGTTTTTATGAAAACATTCATTTTCTCGATTTTCGTGGTTGAAAATCCTTTCTCGTGTAATAAAATCATTATTATTATTTTCTATAATTTTCTAGAAATTTTCGGCAGTTTTTGATAATTTTTCGGCAGTATAACGGCTGCCAATTGGCTAGCCTCCTGCACAAAAAATACAGTTTAAAATCTCAACCGGTAATTCACCACAATTTTCCAACCAATCATTCTTCGTAATAATTTCTTGAAATATATTTATAAAATATTTCATAATTAAAATCATGCAGACTGAATATCCTTACAGTGTTGCTCATGCATCCCTTACCTGTTTCGTGTCGGCGACCGCCTCGTTCGTCACGCCCGTGTTCACCTCGCCCGATTCAATCGGCTCGATCATCGAGGGAATTTTCTGAAAATTAAATTCTAAAATTTAAAATTTTTTCATGATTATTTAAATTAAATACTCAGAAATAATTTCCGAAATCCTTATCGAATGTCCAGGATTTTTCAAATTTTCGAATTCCCGAGAATTCCTTTTCTCTCTCTTTTTCTTCTTTTCCTCTTTTCTTCCTTTTTCTTTTTCTTTTTCTTTTCTTTTTCCTTTTTCCTTTTTTCTTTCTTCTCTTTCTTTTCTTTTCCTTTTTCCTGGTCTGAACCGATTCAAACCGGTTCAGACTCCTTCACCGCCGGTTCTCCTCCGGTGGCTGGTTCTCCAGAGGTTCGGCGTCTCCATAGCTGGCAGACATCACGGCGAAGCTATGGCTGGTCTCCGTTCAGCCTAGATCGGCGGCACGGTGGCGGATCTGGCAGAGTGGGTCTCGACTCTTCTCCTCTTCTGTTCTCCATCCTCCGCCGTCTTTCTGCTCGCTGGTGGCCTCCTTATTCTTCCCTTTACCTCCGCCGAGGTTGGGGTTGGGGTGGCGGTCCTGGATCAGCCGGCACCGCTGTTTCCCTATTCTCTTTTCCTCCGATTTTCCTTCGCTGTTTTGTTCGTTTTTTTTCCTTTTCTGGCTGTCGGCGGTGGCATCTCCCTTCCTCGTCGACCGACGACCTCGCCCCCATCATCTCCCTTCTCTCTTTCCTCTTCTTCTCCTCTGCCGACAGCGTCAGCCTCTCGTTTGGCTTCTCCTCTGTTTGTAATAGAGGATAATGGAACGGGGTCGGGTTCTCTCGATTTCGTTCCTGTTTTCTATATATATATATATATATATATATATATATATCTTTTATATTTATATAAATATATATAAATATATAATGAGTGTCGTCAGTCACCAAAAATAAAAGTTTCTAACTCTACTATGTAAATAGTGGAGTAAGGGTCGAACCCACAGAGACTGAATTTTTTAAGTTAATTATTAAATTAAAAATCTAATCTTAGGGTTTAGGGAAAGAAGAAGTTTGGGGGTTTTGTAAACTATTCCAAAATAAAGAAAACAAGAATTATTAAATATAAAAAAACAAATAGCAAAAAGCTTCAGTTACGAGGCAATCAATCATTCTTGGATTTTGATGTTGATCATTGATTACAAAATATCACTGTCAATTAAATAGTCAACCGTAGCATAACAATAAGCTCCGTTACACCATCTTTCCTTACTGAGTCGTTAGTTAAAACAAGTTCTTTAACTAATCTCTAACTACTTAACCTACCTAGAACAAGCTCTCTAGATATAAGTTGTAGCAGCATTAACAACAAGAAAGATATGGGTTGACATTAGATAACAAACACATAAGCTTGGTTTATTTAATCTAAACCTTAATTCTCCTCCATCCCTAGTGATTAACTCCACAAGCAATTACAGACTTATGTTTTTAATCTGGCGGTAGATTATTTAGTTTAACTAAATAGTTTGCACCCTATCTAATCAAACAAACAATCATTATAATGTGCTCAGAGAATCTTGGATACTTAGTCAACAATTATATAATAGGTTCAAGAATCTCACAACATGCTTTTCCCAAGAATAATTAATTTACCTCATAACTGAATAAGAAAACTACTCACTAGTCATATTCAAGATCATAAAATTCAAGTTTAATATTATAAAGATTACAAATATTATGCAAGAAACAATCAAAGAAGCAATCAAAGAAGCAATCTTTAATAATATAAAATCAGAATTACTAATCAAGATTATAAACTAGCAAGCAAGAACACACAAACAATATTAATTTAAATAAAGAAAACAAAATCAGAATTAAAAATAATAAAGAAATCAGCAACTAATTAAAAATAAAGAAAATAAAATTTTATTAAAAACCCTAAAGAAAATCCTACAAGACTAAAAGAGAGAAGAGGGAGGAGAAGGATTTGAAGGATTTGAGGGCTAAGAGGGATGCTGTTTATGAAAGCCTTGTGCTCTTTATATAGGCCTAAGGAAGAGTTTAAAAGACTTTCCTAAGCAATGTGGGATTCAGATAAGAGTTTACTTAGAAAACAAGTAATTTGACTAGTCAAACTCTTACCTTTATCTCATCATCTTTTTACAATTATTTTCTAAGTAAAATTCCTAAGGCCTATTTTTATTAATTAATTACAGATCTAAGACATAATAAAATTAAGAAATTATCTTCTCTCAACAAAATCTAGTCTTGAACTTGCTTTGTTGGAATTTCTTCTCAATCTCGTTTTTCTGCCCTGAATTTCGTACTAATTTTGTCCAGATGTTTGACCCACTAAATAAACTCCAATTTTTGCGATCTTATGCATTCTGGAAGCCTTGAGAAGTCTTCTACAACTTTAATGAAGGCCACTTCTTGAGATCAGGTCGTTAAATTGGTCAAAATGTCAATCTTTCAAGCTGGACAGAAAATACTGCACTTTGCTCCTTTTGGCTCCTTTTTATTCCAACTTTGATATTTAATACCTAAAACATAAAATAAACATTAGTAAGCTCTTTTAGGCATAAAACATCAAGAAAGAAAATATATTAGCATATATAAAATTCCCAAAATATCATCCTATCAATATAAATTAACAAGATGTAATTACATTTTTTATATTAACAATATAAATACATATATAATTACACTATTTAAAATATGTATTTAAATACATATTTTATACCAAAATACATATATATGTATTTATATATATATATATATATATATAAATGTATTTTTTTTTACACTTTAACATAACAAAATGTTCATATTTATATATTTAAATATAAAAACATATACATATATACTTATTTAATAATATAAATAATATATATTATTTATCCTTGTACAAAATATATACATATATTTCATATATGCATATACGTATTTATATCCAAATATATTTATATAATATACTTATATAAATATATATAATTGTACATATGTATTTATGTAAAAATATATTTATATAATATAATTATATAAATATCTCAATATATTTATTTTTTTCATTTTCTTATTTAATTTGGATTTCTTTTTCTCCAAATTAATTTCCTCAACTTCATCACTTCATCAATTTCGGAAATTTCAACAATATTTCCTTTTTCTTAAATACTTGATTTATTTACTTTAACTTACCTATTTACATTTAAAAATTAAATTTCCATTCTTAATAATTTCCAAAAATGGAAAAATTTACGATTATCACACATTTATCTTCAGGCATTCTGTTAGCTCAAACAAAGTATGTTAGAGACCTCCAAAGGTTTAATATGCTTGAAGCCAATTCTCTACCTATGCCTATGGTCAGCTCACTTGAGCTCTCAGCTCGAGAAGGTTCACCACTTGCAGATGTCCAGCAGTACAGAAGTCTTGTTGGAGCCTTACAGTACATTACTATAACTAGACCAAAAATTTCTTATAGTGTGAGTAAAGTGTCTCAATTTATGCACAAGCCCTTAGACACACATTTGAAGGCTGTTAAAAGGATTTTGAGGTATTTATGTGGCACTTTGGACTATGGTCTTCATATCCAACGTTCTCCAGTTCTTACATTGACTGGTTTTACTAATGCTAATTGGGTATCAAATCCTGATGATCGACGACCATATCTGGCTATTGTGTCTTCTTGGGCTCAAATCTTATATCATGGAGCTCTAAGAAGCAATCTACTATCTCACAATCAAGTACAGAATCTGAGTTTAGGAGCTTGGCAAACGTGACAGCAGAGGTCATTTGGATTCAGGCCCTTCTATTAGAGATTGGAGTTCAACTTCCTGTTCGGCCACACATTTGGTGTGATAATTTGTCTACTGTTGCTCTCTCAGCTAATCTAGTTCAACATGCAAGAACTAAACACATGGAACTTGACATGTTCTTTGTTCAAGAGAAAGTTCTTCAAAAGCTCATAACAGTGAGCCATATCCCAGCCTATGATTAGGTTGCTGATATTCTAACAAAACCTCTCTCCTTGACCAACTTTGCTAGATTGAGAGCTAAACTCACAGTCCAATCTTCTCCACTACATACCAAGTCAACCACAAAGACTTCTAAGAAGAGCAGCTTGAATTACAAGGGAGTGTAAGGAGCAGTGAGAAGGAGCAGCTTGAATTACAGGGGACTATAAGGAGCAGTGCCAGCTAAGCTTATTGAGTTGTTACTCAGTTGTGTTAGTTATACAGTTGGCTAACTAACACAACTGAGTAGTAGTTTTGGTAGTTATTTTCTAGTCAGTATTATAAGTACAATGATGTAACCAAAACAGAAGTTTAATGAATGAATATCATCCATTCTTGAATTCATCTTCATCCTCTTCTTCTTTCTTCTTCTTCTTCAATACTTCTTCTTCTTCTTCTTTACTTCTCTGTTAGGTGTAATCCTTTCATAAAAAGTGTCTTATAATGGTTGTGGAACATGGATTGAATCCAGGGAATTCTGTTATCCATGAGGTATTGTGATATAAAGATTGAATATAATTTATTTTCCTTTTATATTTGACTTTGTTTTGAAAATATTTAGTATTTTGGTCTCCCTCTTTAGCCCATTTATCATGAGCTCTTCTAGCCTAGAAAGCTTCTTCAAGGAACTTGATTTGCTTTATAGTCTATCTTGGTTTAAGTCCTTCTTTAATAAACTCAATTGAGTTATGAGGAGTAGTGTTTGAAATATTTTGTTGTAAGTTGTAAAGTTGTGATTCAAGAGTTAAAAGTCTCGTTTGATTGTTATGCATGTTATGTTTTTTCCATGATCTTGATTTAACAGCCAATTTTGTTGTTTTATGAGTAAAATCATAAGCATATGATCCTATTCTGGGTGATGTCCAGATTTCCTTAACTAATTCTGTGTAGTTTTCAAAATTTATCCAATGAGCTTCATATTTAAATCTATAACGGTAAGGTAACATGGTTGGCTTTAAATCTAAAAGGATAGGAGCAAGGTCTGAGCCATTAGAAGTGAGGTTATTTAGTGTTGCATTTGGGAAATTTGGCAACCTTGCTGTATTAGCTAAAGCTCGGTTTATTCTTTCCCTAATATGGTTATACCCTTCACTTTTATTTGACCAAGTAAACTTAGGACTTACATATTTTATATCATGCAAGTTTCTGTCCACCATGCACTCTCGAAAACGATGCATTGATCAATAGTTAGGTCGATAAAAACAAAACTGTTCATGATGACTAGTAATACAATTAAATTAAAATCACCCATAACTAACCTTGCTGAATTATTAATTATAGCTGCTAATTCTATTAGGTGTTGTCATACCTGAGGGTGTGGGTGTTGTTGCGGGTACTAGTAAAGAGCAGTGAAGTAGAAGGGATTGGATGGAGGATGTGGAACTATCTCAGCTGCTATCTCTCTTGGTGAGTTGCTATGTGTATTAATAGTAATTTGCTTGGGGTCTCAAAGGAACCATATGCCTCTTTCAATTTCCATAGGAGCCGCTACAATACGCCCATAGTAAGGAATTTTTGAAATGATCATATTGGCTCGGTTCTGGTTAACTTTTGTTTCTAGAATGATCAAAATTTGCGGATTGTATCTTTAAGGAGGTGTCATTAATTCAGGAAGGAAGTCGTGTCTTCTTGCTCCTCCATACTTCCAAGTTAGTATTCTTATCATTATTATGTGAGGATTTGGTAGAGCAGGGAACACCAGCTGGCGTTCACTAAGTAGCAAAAGATTGTGCACACTATCGATTGTGGATTGTGGGAATGGAGATGGATTGAAAGTGTCGTTTTCTGCTAGGTTAATCTTGACATTGTACATGTAAGCTCTGTCCCTTATCAACAAGTCTCTGAATAGTTCTATGTTTACATAGATGCGAGCTACATTTGAAGGGATCGTGAACAGGTATGGTTGGAAGAGGCAATCCTGATATGAATCCACACCTTTTTATATATAGTTTCCTGTTTTTATAATGCTACCTTATTAGACCATACATCACAATATTGATTACTGTTCAAAAAGATGCATCTTTTTTTTTCCTGCATAAGAGCAAGATAAACTTGCTTTAAATTAAACAGCGTCTAACCCCTGCCAAATTCCAACTTAGCTTCAAGCGAAAACTTGTCTAAACCCTTTAGAGGAGACTGCTACCTCAAGACCTTAATACTACTCGCATGAGCCAAATTGGCCATATATTCAGCACAAGTACTTGTCTCCATGTGGATAAACTTGCTGCATAAGAGCAAGATAAACTTGCTTTACATTTAACAAAGTCTATCCCTGCCAAATTCCAACTTATCTTCAGGCAAAAACTTCTTAAACCCTTTAGAGGAGACTGCTACCTCAAGACCTTAATACTACTCGCATGAGCCAAATTGGCCATAGAGTCAGCGCAAATATTTGTCTTTATGTAGATATGGCTAAGAGAAACAGACCACTCTTGTTGCGACAACTTACGACATTCATAAATTAAACCAAATAACGGATCTCTATTGCCAAAATAGAATCAGACTTGATTAGAATGTTATGCTATTTTATTAGACCATATTACAATATTGATTTTTGTTCAATATAGATAAATCTTTATTTTTGCCCTGCATTAGAGCAAGATAATCCTGGTTTACATTAGACATCATCTAACTTGCGAAATTCCAACCTCTTTAAGCAAAAACATTCATAGATTAAATCGAACAACGGATCCCTGTCATTAGGAGGCCTAGGAACTTTCTGAACATCCAAGAGGGAATCTGACTCGATGAGGATGTTATGCTACCTTATTAAAAAGTACATTACAATATTGATTACTGTTTAAAAAGATATATCTTAATTATTAGAATTTATATTAAACTTCAACTTTCAAATTCAAAGAATTAGACCGATAAGGTTTATTTTAGTAGTACATTTCCATTATAAGTTACAATTATAATTAGCATATAACAAATTCATATATAGTGAGATTTAGACTAAAGACCTCAAAGTTTTAGGACCTCTGTCTTGTCGCTAAGCCAAAGCCTTATTAGCAAAATAATGAGTTACATGATGATGGTGATGAGTTACTTACATAGAAGAATTGCTTTACATTATTCATACCAAAAAAAAAAGTTACTTTACTTTGTGTAATAACCCAATGTCCAGTTAGTTTCATAAAAAGAACAATTATATGTAAACATCATATTTTGTCCCACTCATCATGGAGTTGTTGAATAATTTTGGACTTAAAAGCTAGCTAAATCGAACTTTAGGTATACTTCCAACTTTTGTAAGAAGACCGTGACTGAAACCATGCTTTAATTGATCTCGGCCTCTTGGGTGTACTGCTGATTAGGATCAAGTTGGGCTTAAGAGCCTAATTAATTGGATAAAGAGGCTAACCTTTAGATCTGGATTTTTAAACCTAAAAGTTCAGTGATAGAGCGCTTGTCCATTTTTGTTATTTTCATTTTTTTTTATTTTTTTTATTTTATCATTTTATTTATCTTCAATTTATATTCAACTTCTTTTTATTTATTATTTCTTATGTGCTTATTTTTGTTTATCAAGTTTTTTATCAGTTATCTTTTTATTCTTTGTTACCTTTTTTATCCTTTTTACTATTTTAAATTTTAAATAAAAAATAAATCGAAATAAAAGTGAAACATTAAAAAAATCATCAAATAAATCATAAACAGATTCGGTATACTATTTTTAAAATTATCCCAAAAAAATTCTGATAATGATTGAAAATAAAAAAGAAAACATAATTGAAAATCAAATTCATGATTTCATTGTTTCAGTCTGATCTTGAATTTCATCTTCATCAACCATATTCCATGCTATAAATACAATCAAATCATAGTTTCTTGGGACATGCATACAAGGATTTGTAGGTGGGAGTGGGGAAGGCTTTTGGGTTCATGCTCTATCAATGACAAAAAATACATCACATGTATAGTGCAACGAATAATAATTAATAATGCAACAATTAATTTCATGATAAACTTAAAAATATCATTAATTTTAATGATAATAGAATTGCATGATAATTTGTGATTAGTAAAATTTTTCTCCTAAATTAAGAAAATAAAGTAAGAAATGATAAAATTTGGACAAAAAATAATTAAGAACACCTTAAACTTTTTATTACATTGCCATGTAGAAAAACAAACAGTTTGCATCTATAAAATTTTCATCAAACTTCACCAAGTACATTTCACTAGTACCACTCGGCCAAAGGCAAAAACAGAGCAAAAACAGAGGTAACACTAGCAAAGTTTCACAAGCAGAACGCCCTAGAAAATCCCATTGATGAAACTTAATCGACTTCCTCAATCTTGGGTCCAGCACCAGTGCCACCAGACCCAGCTTTTCCGTATCCACCGCTCGGCATCTCAGCAGCACCCATTGGCACATCTCCTCCACCACCTTGATACATCTTCGCAATGATTGGATTGCATAGGCCTTCCAATTCCTTCAACTTGTCCTCAAATTCATCAACTTCTGCCAACTGGTTTCTGTCAAGCCATTCAACGGTCTCATCAATTGCCTTCTCGATCTTTTGCTTGTCAACCGGATCAAGTTTTCCAGAAAACTTGTCATCTTTCACGGTGTTCCTCATATTGTACGCGTAGTTCTCCAGAGCATTCTTGGCTTCCACCTTCTTCTTCACCTCCTCATCCTCTGCCTTGTATCTCTCTGCCTCTTGCACCATTCTTTCAATTTCTTCCTTGCTCGGTCTTCCCTTATCATTGGTAATTGTGATCTTGTTCTTCACTCCTGCAGTCTTGTCCTCGGCAGACACATTCAAGATTCCATTCGCATCAATGTCGAAGCAGACATTGATCTGAGGAACACCTCTTGGAGCGGGTGGGATGCCTGTGAGCTCGAATTTTCCCAGCAAGTTGTTGTCCTTGGTTCTAGCCCTTTCACCTTCATACACCTGAATCAACACTCCAGGCTGATTATCAGAATAAGTCGAGAAAATCTGCTCTTTCTTGGCGGGAATCGTTGTGTTCCTTGGAATCAAGACTGTCATCACACCACCAGCAGTCTCAATACCAAGGCTGAGAGGCGTGACATCAAGAAGAAGCAAATCTTGTACCTTCTCATTCCCTTCACCACTCAAAATTGCCGCCTGAACAGCAGCTCCATAAGCAACCGCCTCATCGGGATTTATGCTCTTGCAGAGCTCCTTGCCGTTGAAGAAATTTTGCAACAGTTGCTGAACTTTAGGAATCCTTGTCGACCCACCAACAAGAACAACCTCATCAACCTGACTCTTATCGATTTTGGAGTCTCGAAGGCATTTTTCTACAGGCTCCATGCATTTCCTAAATAAATCCATGTTCAACTCCTCAAACCTTGCTCTGGTAATGGTAGAATAGAAATCAATGCCTTCATAGAGTGACTCAATCTCAATGGTAGTTTGAGTAGTCGAAGAAAGAGTTCTTTTCGCCCTCTCACAAGCGGTCCTCAGCCGCCTTAAAGCCCTTGCATTACTGCTAATATCCTTCTTATGCTTCCTCTTGAATTCTTGTACAAAATGACTGACCAGCCTGTTGTCAAAGTCCTCGCCTCCAAGATGAGTATCTCCAGCAGTAGCCTTAACCTCAAAAATTCCCTCCTCGATCGTCAACAATGAAACATCAAAAGTACCCCCTCCAAGATCAAAAATCAAAACGTTTTTCTCGCCCGACCTCGATGCCTTCTTGTCCAAACCATAAGCGATTGCAGCAGCCGTTGGCTCATTGATAATCCTCAAGACATTAAGCCCTGCAATGGCTCCAGCGTCCTTTGTAGCCTGCCTTTGCGAGTCATTGAAATAAGCGGGCACAGTTATAACAGCATTTTTCACTGTTTGGCCCAAATAAGCCTCGGCTACCTCCTTCATCTTGGTCAATACCATAGAAGAAATTTCTTCAGCGGCGAACTGTTTCTCTTCTCCCTTGTATGTAACCACAATCACTGGCTTATCACCAGGGCCAGCAACGACCTTGAAAGGCCAATGCTTCATGTCGCTTTGCACTGAGGGGTCAGAGAAACGGCGACCAATGAGTCGTTTAGCGTCGAAAACGGTGTTTTGAGGGTTCATGGCGACCTGATTTTTGGCTGCATCGCCAATGAGCCGCTCGGTGTCAGTGAAAGCTACGTAAGAAGGCGTGGTTCTGTTGCCTTGGTCATTGGCTATAATCTCTACGCGGTCATTTTGCCACACCCCAACGCAGCTGTATGTCGTCCCGAGATCAATCCCAATCGCCTTGCCTTCAGCTTTGGCTGCCATTAATTGAAGAAAAAGAAGAAACTGTACAAAAAAACTGAGAGTTTCTAATTGGGTATTCGAGAGATTGTTGTGAGCTGAGCTCTTATCGATTGCTTTAATGAATTTGTTCTGGTTGAAGATTCGACGAGGGAATTAGAGTTATATTTATAGAAGGAAGTGGGAATTATGAAGAAATTTCGAGAGGAAAGTAGAGAGACGGTGAAAAGCCGGAAGGAAGAGGATGGGTGAACCTGGAGAATTCTGGAACAGCGTATGAGGCGGTAAAATTGGCTTGGGCGTCTAGATTCCATAGCGACGACCGACCATTGACGAACGATAGAAAGATTTAGACACATCATCGCTCAATGTCGCCAGATCAGCCAATCGAAATGCTCATGTAAAAATAAATAAAATTGAGAATTATTATATTTTAATTTTTTTTACGTCTTATTAGATCACATTATTTATTTATATATAAAAGTTAAAGCATTTAAATACAAGTAAAAGTTTTTACGTTAATAGCTTAAATATTTGCCACGTGTAATATATTAAAATAATTATCTTTTTTCAAATTTCAAAAAAATAAAAATCTCTCCATATAAATATTTTAAAAATACAAAATATATTATCTCAAAAAAAATACAGAATATATAAATTATTTTTAAATTAAGAATCTATTTCAATTTTTAAAAGATAAACTTCTATATCTATATATAGATTAAAATTAAATAAAAATCACATATCATTTATCTCTACCTACATTAAAATTAAAAAATATAACTTATATATATAGTTTTATCAATTAATAAGATAATATTTGTATATATATATATTAAAATCAATATTGATAATGTAATATATAACATGCAATAATATAACAATACCTTGCGTTTAATGATTACCAATTAAATTTTTTTAATTTTCCAAGCTATAACATCATTTTTAAATTTTTTTAATTTTTTAAATTAATATGTAACATATAATCATTTCTTTTTTTTAATTTTTTTTACGTCTTATTGGATCACATTATTTATTTATATATAAAAGTTAAGGCATTTAAATACAAGTAAAACTTCTTAGGTGGATAGCTTAAATATTTGCCACATGTAATATATTAAAATAATAAAATAATTATCTCTTTTCAAATTTCAAAAAAAAATAAAAATCTCTCCATATAAATATATTAAAAATACAGAATATATAAATTATTTTTAAATTAAGAATCTATTTCAATTTTTAAAAGATAAACTTCTATATCTATATATAGATTAAAATTAAATAAAAATCACATATCATTTATCTCTACCTACATTAAAATTAAAAAATATAACTTTTATATATATATATATATATATATATATAGTTTTATCAATTAATAAGATAATATTTATATCTGTATATATTAAAATCAATGTTGATAATGTAATATATAACATGCAATAATATAACAACACCTTGCGTTTAATGATTACCAATTAAATTTTTTTTAATTTTCCAAGCTATAACATCATTTTTAAATTTTTTTAATTTTTTAAATTAATATGTAACATATAATCATTTCTTTTTTTTTTTCACATTAATATTACAAAATATAGTATCTATATCTATCACTTTTATCAATAAAATTTTTTAATTGTATAAAAAGTAACATCTATATCTCTATATATAATTTTTAATTTTCTTCATTTTTATTATATAAATTGCATGTAATCATTCATTTTTTATCAATGCTTGGTACTCATGAATCTTAAGAGTCAAATACAAAATTTTTTATTACTTTTTATATTTAGTTTATCTAAAACACCACATAAAAGACTAGTATCGAATGAGGTTTCAATGTTTATAAAGAAGACATCTCAGCTAGAAGTTAAAGTATTTATCACAAAGTCATTGTTCAAGGTATTAGATTAACATATATTTTTCAATGATAAAATATATATCAACATAATTTTAAAATATAATCAATTTAGCATGTATATTGTTATTAACTACTTTTAAATTTGTGTTTTATACACACACATATAGAAAAAATCTTACACCAATAGAGTAATATCATGAAAATTGATCCAACTTTTGATTCGTAATATATGTCATGTCAGTGCAACAAAAAACTATATGAAGTTAATGGAAAATTTCATTGTTTCTCATGTAATATTGATATCCCTAATCCAACTCCAAGATAAATAATAATTATATTTACTATATTTAAAATATTAAACAAAATTATTTCATGATAATAATATAAGCATTTTATAATTTTGATATATATAACTTAATTGTTGCATTTTGTATACCTTATAGATATAAGTTGAATGTTGAGGGATTTGATGGTGTTGTTGCCAAAAACAACAATAAAAAGTTGCTGACGTCAAATCCTCGATCTTCGCGTTAGCCTGTCTCCAATGAATCTACGAAATAGGAAAAGTCAGAGGGGCGCAGGGGTTTTCCCCTGCGTGTGTACTCCGATGCTTAAGTCAGACAGGGTTTTGGCAGGGTTTCAGTAGGCAAATAGAGCTTAGGGTTTAAGAATGATACCTGTGACCTATTTATAGGAGTTATTTCGCGCGTAATTACCTTTAAGCCCCATAGCTTAAATAATAACCCAGTGGATCATTTATGGGCCTTCTGAGTCCTCTTTCCTCTTGGGCTTATATTATCATTTGGCTCAATGGTCTTCAACTTGATTTATAGAAAAGCCCAGTAATAATTGACCTAGTCCACATCAATTGCTCCCCACTCTTTTACAAGGTTTACCTTGTGAAAGAGTATATAAAGAATGGGCTTTTCAAATTCTCTTGCTGCCCTCTTCCAAGAATCTTTTCATCTTCACTTGAGGGCTTAACTAGTGAACTTCATTATTATTCGTAGCAGAAATGACTTCGTGTCATCATTTTTTTTGTCAAAGTGTCTTTTTAGAACACTATCGGGATAAGTTTTTCTTCTCTGAGCTAAATGCTTCTCCAGTGGAATATACCACCCTTCTTTTCAAATTCAAGGTCTTAGCTGACCGAAACCAAGAGTTATAAGGAGAAATTACAAGATTGCGGAGCCACCAAAGCCTTTTAGTTTCATCAGATGCGGTTTGTGCTTGGCATGTTCCGGATTGGTTGAAGCTTGATCCTGATGCTGAGGGTTTGGAACATTTTCTGAGAATAGGCATTTATAAAGATCTATCTGATCTTACCAGCCCTTAAGAGCCTTTTCGTTGACCCGAGATGGTCGGGGTTCTCACAGGCTTGGACGAAGATGATTTAGATAATTATAGCACCTCAAGGCGTAGATGCTTGGGTGCCTGTTAGTATCGATGCTCCTTTTGAGGCAGAAGTTAATCTAGAGTGCTCCCCAGTTTTTTGTGAAAGAGCTTAGTCTTTTACAAACTGATCAGCCCATTTTTAAACTCATCTACCGAAGCAACTATACATTTACCTTGTATTAGTCTCACGTAATAATCCGGCTTTCCTCGTGCACTTTTTTGCTTCAAGTTCTTTTACATATGGGGCTTATGTCGCTCAATTACTGCTTCAAGTTCAAGCACGTCATGAATGACTTACATCGCACACTTTTTTGCTTCAAGTAAATGCGTAGCCTACATCGCACATTTTTCGCTTCAGGCTTTTGGTTTGCCCATCTCGCACGCTTTTGTGCTTAGGGACTTTTCATTTGCCCATCTCGCACACTTTTCGCTTAGGGATTTTCGAATTTGCTCGTCTCGCACCATTTTATGCTTAAGGACTTTATAGAATTGATAAGGATATAACATCGCTTTTATTTCCGGAATGCCAATATAAAACGTTTGCATGCACTTTGTCAATCAATTTCGGGGACATCCGATAAAATTGTAACGTACCTCGTACCGTACCTCACAGCATGCATACTTTGTGCTCCCCAAGTTTTTCTTTGCAACTTTTTGTGTCCAAAGAAGAACTTTTACTGGAGTATTGGTCCTGTCGCTTAAGGACTTGTTAGAATATAATATCATTTATATCCGAGATGCCAACATAATGCGTTCGGGGACATCCGATAAAATTGTAACGCACCTCGTTTAGAGATATTTTTGCCCGTCTCGCACCCTTTTGTGCTTAGGGACTTTTTGTTTTGCTCGTCTTGTATCTTCTCGCTTAGGGTCTTATTTTTGCCCGTCTCGCGCATTTTTCGCTTAGGGACTTATTTGTGCCCGTCTCGCGTCTTTTTCTCGCTTAGGGTCTTATTTTGCCCGTCTCGCGCATTTTTCGCTTAGGTACTTATTTGTGCCCGTCTCGCGTCTTCTTCACGCTTAAGGTCTTATTTGTGCCCGTCTCGCGCATTTTTCGCTTAGGGACTTATTTGTGCCCGTCTCACGTCTTCTTCACGCTTAAGGTCTTATTTGTGCCCGTCTCGCGCATTTTTCGCTTAGGGATCTATTTGTGCCCGTCTCGCGTCTTCTTCACGCTTAAGGTCTTATTTGTGCCCGTCTCGCGTCTTCTTCACGCTTAAGGTCTTATTTGTGCCCGTCTAGCGCATTTTTCGCTTAGGGACTTATTTGTGCCCATCTCGCGTCTTCTTCACGCTTAAGCTCTTATTTGTGCCCGTCTCGCGCATTTTTCGCTTAGGGCCTTATTTGTGCCTGTCTCGCGTCTTCTTCACGCTTAAGGTCTTATTTGTGCCCGTCTCGCGTCTTCTTCAAGCTTAAGGTCTTATTTGTGCCCGTCTCGCGTCTTCTTCACGCTTAAGGTCTTATTTGTGCCCATCTCGCACATTTTTCGCTTAGGGACTTATTTGTGCCCGTCTCGCGTCTTCTTCACGCTTAAGGTCTTATTTGTGCCCGTCTCGCGCATTTTTCGCTTAGGGTCTTATTTGTGCCCGTCTCGCATCTTCTTCACGCTTAAGGTCTTATTTGTGCCCGTCTCACGCATTTTTCGCTTAGGGACTTATTTGTGCCCGTCTCGCGTTTTCTTCAATTCCTGCAACATGTCTAACAAACATGGAGGATTATCATAGTACAGATAAAAATAACTGGCCTTTCGCTTCCTAATGTAGTATTTTCAATTAAGTGGAATAATTGCAGCAAATGTTAAAACAATAATAGCAAATGTTTACCACCAGTACCATTACAAGTCTTTGTCTTTGAAAAATCTGTAAGGTACGAGTGCTGTGATGTTTTGCTGTCAACCATGGATTGTGCACTAAGTCGTGCCTCGGTACCATCAATCTATCTTCACGAGCTTACCACAAGTTGTTTTCGATTGAACCAAGCTCTTCCTGGCTTGCTGCCTTTCACGATAGTGGCTAGTGCCTATCTCGGACACCTACCTAATTCAATCACAATTGTTAGAGTAGACAAGAAAATTGAAAACATCGTTTGAGAGTACCTCAGATCTAGTTACCACCCTTATGTCCCTGCTTGAGTGTGTTTGCAATTTCCGTTGTGCCAAGCACTCACTTGTATTGATACTCCAGAATGCTATGTATAGGGGCTTACAAAAGAGACACATCCTTGATCTCGACACCTTGAGCCGGCACATCCTTGTCTTGCTTAAAGGACTCATGAAGCCGACACACTTTTTATATAGATAAACCCTCTTTCACATGTGTGGTTATCAATAGTCTAAGTGTGTGGCTCTTAAGCCACTTCTAGATTGCTAGAGCAGTTCTTGCGTCGAAGGAAGCTTTTGGACACTCGGTCGGACTAGGTCTAGAAGATTCTAGATCGTTCCGCTCAAATCCCGCACTTGGGCGTGCGCTTGGATCGCCAAATTTAAATGTGCTCGCCTGCATTGTGCTAACGGGGGAATTTTGCGTATGGGTGCTGTGTTCACCTAATTTTCTTCGCTGTCATTTTATCAAAGTAGGGAGCTTATCGCATGCGAGAGCCCCTATCTCATCCAAGGCCTGTCGCTCGTGGGAGCTCCCCTGTCTCCCAAGGTCTGTCGCATGCGGGAGACCATGTCTTGCTAAAGGCTTGTCACGCACGGGAGCTCTTGTCTAGCTCACGACCTGTCACTCTTCTTGGCTTTGAAGTTCAATTTCACAACGAAGAAGATAAAGTTGCCCATGTTCTAGTCGTGTCGCATGCCTATAGTGGTGCAAACTGCTCTGTCGCGTGACCTTGAGCTAGCTTGGGACAGAGTGCCTGTTGCATGCTTGTAGTCGCGCAAATTTGCAGTGTAGCAAGCACCTTTCGAGCAACAGATTGTTCTGTCACATAACGTCTTGCATGCAACTGAATATTCAAAAGAGTGGCATCTTTGTGAGATCTTCAATAGTGGTCCCCCTTTCTAGCCATTTTGGCTATCACACGCGTGAGCCACCTCTCGCAGAAAGAGTCTGCCACGTGGAACCTTGTCGCCAAAATTTGTCATGTGCGTGCCTATGCTCGCCGAATTGAAAACACTGCTGTCGCCCATTCCTTGTACTCTATCGCCAGAGATCTTTCAGGCAACAGGTTGGGCTCTGCCCATTCCGCTACTCAATCACCAGGGAACTTTTGGGCGATAGGCAGGGTTGTAGCCCACTTCTTGTATTCTGCCGCCAGAGATTATTGCCTTTACACTATATAGCTCCCCGAGTTCTTCTTTGAAACAGTGTTGTCATTCCTGTTCAGAGATGAACTTTTTCTCGAGCGTTGTGTTTGATGGTGTGCAGAGTTGCCTAATCTTTTCTCGCTTCGGTCACTCTGAATGGCTCGCCCATAGAGTTCTCTCTCCTAGGCGAGTTCCTATATCGGTTGATAAGTGCTTGCTTGCATGGGTCTTAGGATGGCTGTATTCTTACTCATTATTCACAACCGTACTCTCGTGGTGGCCACTAGCTCGTCTGACCTTTTGTGTCCTGCCCGGTTTTCGCCGCTCATCTATGCTCTTGCACATCTGGGCGAACACGAGGGGGCATCTTAAGTTCTAGCGTGTTACCTGAGGTCTTTGGTTGGGGATCGCCTAATAGAGCTCTCCTGGACTTATTCTCGCTTGTTCTTAGTTCTTCGTCTAACTCTTTCCTTTCCTGGGTGAGCTTATCTAGCGCTGTGTGCACACTTCTTTCATAGTGCGTGCTTTACCAGTCGAGCCTTGCTGTGAAGGCTGGGCTGTGGCGTTGGTCATGTAATTGCCGTATACCACTCAATCGTCAAAAGTGCCAGTGGTCTTGTGCTCGCCACATGACACTATACTAGTAAGCATTGCTTTGTCGCAGGCGGGAGGCTTCCTCGCCAGCACCTATCGCACACGAGATCCACACCTCTCGCCCAAGTCTGTTCGCCCGTGGTAGCAGAAAGAGGTCTCTCGCCAAGGTCTATCTCGCGGGCAGGAGGCTTCCTCGCCAGCACCTATCGCACGCGAGATCCACACCTCTCGCCCAAGCCTGTTCGCCCGTGGTAGCAGAAAGAGGTCTCTCGCCAAGGTCTGTCTTACGGGCGGGAGGCTTCCTCGCCAGCACCTATCGCACGCGAGATCCACACCTCTCGCCCAAGCCTGTTCGCCCGTGGTAGCAGAAAGAGGTCTCTCGCCAAGGTCTGTCTCGCGGGCGGGAGGCTTCCTCGCCAGCACCTATCGCACGCGAGATCCACACCTCTCGCCCAAGGCTGTTCGCCGTGGTAGCAGAAAGAGGTCTCTCGCCAAGACCTTTCTCCGGGCTTCTCGCCCAGGCTAACATTGGAGGTGTCTCTCGCCAGGACCTTTCTTCGGGCTTCTCGCTCAGGTGACAGGAGGTGTCTCTCGCCTATCGCCCATGCAAATCTATCGCCCATACAGGTCTCTCGCCAAAGCTGTCTGTGCGAGAGCTAGCATCTCGCTGAATACTGTCTCTCGCCCAATGTAACAAAACTGGTGGCTCTCGCCCAATGATAATAAAGAGAAGGCTCTCGCCAGAACTAACAATGGGAGGTCTCTCGCCAAGAGGCCTGTCTAAGCGAGAGAGGTCTCTCGCCCAGGTGACAGGAGGTGTCTCTCGCCTCTCGCCCATGCAGGTCTCTTGGCAACGTGTTATGTGCGAAAGCCTAGCTCTCGCCATGCTTGTCGGGTGCGATAGACACCCTCTCGCCAAATGGTCTATCAACTTTGCTTCGAATTTCCTATATTTATAGAATATTTGAATTAGTGGCAGTAGGCTCCATGCATTTGCTCTTGATTTAGGAATTAATAGGCAGAATGAACCGATGTCTGTCGCCAGAGATGGGCTCTTTCGCTTAACGCCTGCCGGGTGGCGAGAGCTAGTCTCTCGCCTCTCGCCCAAGCAGTCTCTCGCCTCTCGCCTATACCGGTCTCTTGCAGGTCTCTCGCTTATGCTGATAGGTTTGTTTCCAGCGAGAGCCTCTATTGCCAAGGTATTATGTGCGAAAGCCTATCTCTCGCCATGCTTGTCGGGTGCGATAGACACCCTCTCGCCAAATGGTCTATCAACTTTGCTTCAAATTTCCTGTCGCCAGAGATGGGCTCTTTCGCTTAACGCCTGCCGGGTGGCGAGAGCTAGTCTCTCGCCCATGCAGTCTCTCGCCTCTCGCCCAAGCAGTCTCTCGCCTCTCGCCCATGCCTGTCTCTTGCAGGTCTCTCACTTATGCTGATAGGTTTGTTTCCGGCGAGAGCCTCTCTCGCCATTCTCTGTCTTCCGCAGATCGTCTTTCACCATTTTTTATGGCTTTTTTGTTTGTTTCCCACAGACGGCGCCAATTGTTGTTGCCAAAAACAATAATAAAAAGTTGCTGACGTCAAATCCTCGATCTTCGCGTTAGTCTGTCTCCAACGAATCTGCGAAATAGGAAAAGTCAGAGGGGCGCAGGGGAGCACTCCGATGCTTAAGTCAGACAGGTTTTGGCAGGGTTTCAGTAGGCAAATAGAGCTTAAGGTTTAAGAATGATACCTGTGACCTATTTATAGGAGTTATTTCGCGCGTAATTACCTTTAAGCCCCATAGCTTAAATAATAATCCAGTGGATCATTTATGGCCCTTCTGATTCCTCTTTCCTCTTGGGCTTATATTATCATTTGGCTCAATGGTCTTCAACTTGATTTATAGAAAAGCCCAGTAATAATTGACCTAGTCCACATCAGATGGTTTTAGAAAAACTATGTTTTGCACTTTTCAAATAAATTAATTAATAAAGATGTTGACAATTTTTATAAAATTTCTCTTGAGGTATGTTAACAATTATACCTTATAAGTACAAGTTGAATGCTGAAACATTTGATGATTCTAAAAAAGTTATGTTTGTACCTTTCAACATTGAAGCTAAGAAATTAATTAATATAGACATTGACAATTTTTATAAAATTTCTCTAAACATATTGATTAGTTAACAATTATTTTAATATATTTTTATATTTAATTTAATTTAATGATATGTTTGTGACTATGATATAGAAAAATAAAGATTATAAAATTCGAAAGTATAAAATTTAAAGACCTCAAAGGTAAAATTTTTGTGTTTGAAACAAAAACAACAAATTATAATATTGAGACAAGAAAAACTAAACTTACTGTGTCTAAAGTGTCTACCTTTATTCATAAATTTAAATGTCAAAAATTATTTGAACAAGTAAGTATAAATTTATATAATATGATTATTTGATTATCTTTGTTATATTTTCATATAACATATGTTATAACTTAATCAAATTACATATTAGTATTTTATCTAAGTCTTCAATTCCACTTATCAATTTTTTTTTAAAAAAATTGTATACGAGATTGATTTTCAAACAAAGACATGTTGAATTTTTTCATATACTATTTTCATTTAATAAATTACAATATAAATTTGATTTAATTTTTATAAAATTTGCATAATTATATCCAATATATAATTTTTTTATATTATTATATTGTAATCTACAAATTACAAATAAAACTATTAAATATACATATGTTACCTTTTTCATAAACATAATAACTTATGTTATAAAAATTCAAATTAAAATATATTTTATTAATTGATTTATTATTTAATTAATATATTTATGTGTGTCGCACGATTTTAAAACTAGTTTACATAAAAATAGATTACTCATGTGAGAAGTGAAAAGTTAAAGTATGTGAATGCTAAAAAATATTTTTTTAAATAATAATCATTTTTCACGTAAAACGAAAAAAATAACGTGATCTAATAAGATAAAAAATATTAAAATATGATTATAAAAATCAATGCAGCTTGCATTTTCTAATAAAATTAAGCGTACAATAAATGAAAAATGTTTTGCCTAAAGTTTCGGACGTCTTCATTCGAAGGGGTCGGATTTGATTGAATTATTGAAATGAACAATGAATAACACGACGTCGTAGGTGTTTGAAACTTAAAACCAATTTATGCCACCGCAAGCTATCGTCCTTAGTCCTTGCTCCGTCTGTCTTTGACCGTGAATAGAAAAATGGAGGACAAAGTGATTCTAAGGGAGTGGTTCGAGCGAGTTGACTCAGAAAAAACCGGAAGCATCACAGCAACGCAGCTGAAGGTTTTTATTTCCTTTGGCTATTATTCATTTTCGCTAATGTTTTTTCATAATCTAAATTTACTGAATTTCACTTTGGAAAAAAAAAACAACAGAGCGCTTTTGCCATCGGCAATCTCCAGTTTCCTCTCTCCGTCGTCCAACAAATGATCAGGTCTTTTCCCTTGTTTATTTTCTCTATAGTTTTATCCGATTTTCACATATATATATATATATATATATATATTTCATTTGGCAGGATGTATGATTTTGATGGAAATGGTAGCATGAGTTTTGAAGGTAAAAGTTCGGATTTTTTTTTATTATCCTGAAATAAATAATTTTTTTGTTTCAATTTATAATTCTATTTTTTTTTTGAATTTCTCTATTCTTTTTGTTGTTCTGGATAGAATTTCTCGCTCTCAACCAATTCCTCATGAAGGTTTGTATACTATTTTCTGCTTTCACCAATTTGGGATTATATCTTCAAAGCTTTAAATTATAACATTGTTGTATTTGTTTAGTTACACATTTAAATTTCATCTTCTAATTCATGTAAAATTTTAGTTTGTTTGATCATGAAAATCTATCCTGAGGATGTGTCAACATCTAGCCTTATTGGATTTTATTTGATTATTCTTACTGTCTTGATGATTTTTCGGCAGGTCCAGCAGGCCTTTGCAGACCGAGAGAGGTGACTTGCTACTTCTTCAACTAAAACATGGCTTTCTTTCTTTTTTTCTTCGTTTTACTCTATTGTCAATGGGTCACAGAATATAGAAAATCATCATCATCATTATTATCATCACAGCCTTTATCCCAATAGAATATAGAACATAATGATGCAATTTGTGTTTGATAGATGCTGCTTTTTTTAATTGATGTTTAGAATTACTTGATTGAAATGATGATGAACAATTTTGAGCTTTATATGTTATTATTTGGTTTCCGACATTATAAATATTTGTTCTCATGTAGCGGCAAATTATGGCACAATCTACGCACTTCCTATGTCTTTTCTTTCACACAGAAGTACTAAACACTCTTGTCACTTTGTTGTTCAATGTTACAGGGGTCGTGGGTTTCTTGGCACTGATGATGTTTTTGAGGTACATTATGAGGATTTTGAAAGAAGAAGAAGTTTCTTTTTGAAAGTTAATCTGATGCATCACATCTAGATTTTGAATTGATATTGCCTTTACACTTATTTCATTCTTCTTTCCTTCCTAGTTGTTATGGTTACTCATTACCGAACCCTGGTTGCAGGCGCTAAACAAAATAGGATTCTCTTTGGATTCTCCTGCATTTTACACAACCTGTGAGGTAGCATATAATTTGACATTATAACTGAGAAGTCGAGTTTTTGTTCCAGAACATAGTAATAAAGTTATTACTCAAAACATTTCACTCATTAAAGTATTGAGTAGACTATGTTGCAAGTTGATTCTAGAATTTGGAGTATCTCATGTATCTTAGATGTCCCATGTGTATATATATTCTAAATATCTTAAATGTTCATACTTCATATAAGATTACTGACTTGGTGATAGTCTGATAGATTATTGTTCTTTTTGTCTTTGTCTGAGAGAATGGCTTGGGAGGTATCCATTCTTATTCTTCTGGTGCCCTAGACTATAGAAGTATTGTAGGTACCAATTCTGTTTGACATTCATTTAGCATTTTGACATTTCCTAAACTTCTGGTTATGTGTATCTAGGATTCCCCTTCCAAACTTTTACTAGTTTTCTAGTTTCCATTTGTTGTTGTAGTGCTCTCAAAGTATGAATCTTCATATCCTTGGCTTTTATATTAATTTTGAAGATGCTCTTATGATACTCTGTATTTGGCCCACCCTTCTACTCTTTTCTGGTTTATTTTGCTTGGCATGAATTGATTTCAGGTTTGTTGGTTATTATTTTTTTCTCGACAGAGGTTTGATCAGAAGAAAAATGGGAGGTTTCAGCTGGATGACTTCATATCCCTTTGTATATTTTTGCAGTCTGCCCGGTACTGTATTTCTTGCAACTGTAGAACAGCATTTTAGGTGTTGAATTACAGCCTGTGTAGCACAGCCATTTAAATTTGTATATAACTTTTGTGGGACAAATGATGCCCATGATGGGGTGTGGAAGATCATCTAGGATGTCTTGTCCTTTTCCTTTATGGTTAGATGTACACTATGCAGGCATGAATTACACACACATGCACCCCCATGCCCTTCAACACACAGAACATGCAAATATAAGGATGCAAATGATTGTATGCACTTCATTTGAATGTGCTTGTCTTCATACTTATTTTTGTATTTTTCATATAGGTTATGTAAATCTCGTGTTTGTCCTTTTTACCTTTGTTGATGGTTGTTGGTGCAGGAATTTGTTTAATGCATTTGATACAGCAAAGCAAGGCAGGGTTACTCTTGATCTGAACCAGTTTGTCTACTGCAGTGAGTACACTAATTTTGAATGATGATGAGCGAGTTGTTTCATTCATTTGTTGCCCCCTTGCATGTTCATGGTTTGGGATTAAGAAAATGTGGCATGCTGTCTAGGCTCTTTGAGAAAGGAATAAACAACACTTACAAACATTTTTGAATGTCTATGTGGTTATTTTAGTCCTTGAAGGTGGCTTGTTTCTCCCTAACAATGTGGTTCACTTCTTGATCTTGAACCAAAGTCAGTTTAGGTTTTTTCATGTCATCTATATGTTTACACAAGTTTAAACATGTCTTGTGAGGTTTCTCTTATGCTGATGCCTTTTGTACATGTTATCCAGCTGCCAGCTGTAGAATATGACGTCAAGTGCTGCACCAGGTAAACTGGACTTCGGTAATACCTCTATACATTTGGACGGGCCATGAGGACTGATATTTGTGATCTGTTTAAAGAACCTATGCCATTGATAGCGTGCCAATAAATTTTCTTGCTTGGTTGTGGATTCTTATAGCATCAATGAACAGTTATGCTGGGTCGATTTTTCATGCATCTGACAGCAAATAAACCAGCCTATAAAATTCTTCTGTATTCTGCTGCTTCAAAATCTGGTCAAAATGAGGTGTTGTTTTAGGTTTCTTTGTCATATTTTTCTTCTATGTATGCTGAATTGCTGATGTTCACAAAATTCTATTGTATTTATCCCAAGGAAAGAAAGAGGCAGTAATACCTAATGGTGATGGACCAGATAAGTGATATTAGTTTTTTAAGTGTAGGAAACTAAGAACAGAAGAGATCAGAGGGGCAAATTCAAGCAACTTTTAAAACCATCATGCAAATTTCTATCTAGCAAATTTTCTTCTCGTCTGCAAGATACAGATTCTGGGTTGATCGTCATATCAGTAAAGCTTATCCCTTTATCTATAATTAGTTAATTATAATCTTCATCAACAATCGAACAAGATATGAATCTGAATAATTATCTTTACTAGGAGTGTTTATTCGATTGGTTCAGTAAATTTTGACTTGAATTAGTCAAAATCAAATTGAAATGAATTTTATGTATTTTTTTTCATTAACCGAATTGAACTTTTAAATTTCGAAATTTACCCAATTGAATTAAATTCAATTAATTCAGTTAATTAATCAGATTAACCGAAGTTATATATTTAAAATTATTTTTTATTTTAATTATTTAACTTTGAAATGCAATTACTTTGGCATTCCCTGCAACTAGTGCATATTTACAATAGATGAAATGAAATTAAACACAATAAGATTAAGAGATACAAAAGATGAAAAAAAAAAAAAGCTCATGTAAGAGATGCAAGTCTCAAAATCTTACAGCTTCTCATCGACCTTTTTAATTTTAGTAGCGTATGAATACGATGTTATCAAATAATAAATGTTACCCAAAAAATAATAAATTATTTATATCATGAACATAGCCAAATTACAAATGTAATAATTTTATGCCAAAACGTAAAATTTTTTTTATTAAAAATAGATAGAATCGAAAATATATAAGGATAGATTGATAGTCCTCGGCTTTGTTTAGTACACCGAAGCATTATATAAAATTTTAAATAGTTTGAATAAGTTTGCACTTTTGATTTTTTAGCTCAATAGGCATTTTAATTGAATTTTTTACTGTATTTTTTTTTCATAGGAGATATAAGGGAAAAGAAGAATTGAACTTTAGACAAAGTCTCTCTTAAATATGAGTAACAATAACTGGACTAAACCTTAATTGTTAATTTTTTTTACTATACTTTCACCAATTGATGAATATAATTCTATAATTCAAACTAAGTGTAGGTACTTATTTTTAGTTATTTTTTAAAACAAGTCCTAATTGTGATGAAGTCCCGAGTAAAAATAGTTTTAGACCATTAAAACGGATAAGAATACTTGTGATTTAAAAAAAAAACAAGTCAAGCATTTAAGTAGCTATCCTTCTTGTCCAAGCTTGCTCTTTTTGTCTCTTGGTAATCTGTTTTGGGATATCTTTAGTTAAGGAAGTCTCTTATTGATTCCCTGAACAGAAGAGGGGCTTAATAAGCGGTCTCCCTTCGGAAACGCTCAGCTTAAATCTCAACTCCACAACAAGGGCAATGTTTAATAAGAATATATTACTGGTTTCTTGTAAGAACTTCATAAATTTATAACGTATGATTTTCAATTTTGGTTTTAATTTAACCTCTTTTTGTGAGGAACTTTACTTGAATAGTCTAAAAGAGGAATCCTACTGATTAAGTGTAGTCTAATTTAACCTCCGTAATTTAATAGTCTGAAAGAGAATCTACTGATGAAGTGTAGACACATTACACATGAAAAATCTGCAACTTTTGAAACAAAAAAAGAAAGTAGGAATCCTATTCGATTGCTACTTTTGCTTAACAAGCACTAAGTTACTTTACCTTGCTAAGCAAGCATACATTGATACTTTAGGAAAATAAGCTCAGCTTTTATGCTTCACTCTTGCATCACAGGAAATTGTCCCCTAGGATTTGTTTTCACAACCATTCTCAGCTTTCCACTTCAGACTAGCAACGTGATAGGATGCCACACTTTCTTTTACTGGATACTATGATTTTACTCTTTTAGAGACAAGCACAAATCTTGTGAGAATCATAAAAAGGAATTGTTCTTTCACAAGAATTCTGGTGTTTTCTTGCACCATGTTGTGATTCCACCTTCATTATATAGAATACCCTAGCATTGAAGATGTATGGGGGATAACTACATTAGTATCATGGTTTAACTTTTAGTATTACATTTGTTATGGCTTTATTCTGACATGATAGAAATGGTCTATGTTCCTTCTCTTTACATCCAACAATTTAGATGATATCTTCTCTTTACATCCACCAATTTAGATGAAATTGTTCAAATTAGCCGTAGTTTCACCAAGTTACCAACACAATGTTTAAATGCAGTAAAAACTAACTTGGATGTGAGTGAGAATTCAATCCCACTATAACAAGCTATTGCTGTGTTAAACCCTGTTCTGAATGCTTTCCATTGGCTGTCATCAGTCTTGCATATGAAAGAGGAAGAGAGAGAGGGGGGGGGGGGGGGGGGGGGGGTGGGTTACTACTCTCATCCCTTCTTTTTGAAGTATGAAATTTAATAGGCCAATTTCATGTGTATGTGTATGTGTGTGTGTATATATATATATATATATCATCATCATCATCATCATTAGAGCCTTTATTTCAATAATAAGGTACATGAACTAATATATGAACTCATGCTATATATATATATATATATATATATATATATATATATATATATATATATATATATGTTGAGAGTAAGGACATCCCTTCAATTCGTATAAATTGGCTTATCCCATTAGGGGTCTAAACACATAATAATATTGAGATTGCACTTGACCAATGTCATACCACTTGACTCAATGATATTATTATTAGTCTCACTAAACTGTTCATTAATTTGACATTTATCTAAATTAAGTGCAGTTCTAAATTGACTTTGTTGGTCCACTAAATGGATAAATCCAACAACCTCTCACTTGGACAACTAAGTCATTACTCATAATAAAATTTGAACCACCAAAATTTTCATGACTAGAATATCAAATTTAAACATACATCTAAGTTACTATACAGCACAATAAGCATTCATAAGTCCCAGAATACATTGTACCGATAGGGTATTAATGTGTATACTAATGAATATTTCATTAACATTAAGTATTTATAAAACCCATGATGCATGGTATATATGCATAGACACATAAACACTTTATTAACAATAAGCATTTATGAGCCTTGGGATGCAATTTTCCAATAGGGTTACATCTGCATAAACTCAGAAATACTTCACTAATAATAGTATGAAAATATGAAATGGATATGATATTAAAACTGAATCAAATATACATTTCTATAAGGTCTATGAATCTAAACCGTATGATGCATTTCCTCAATAGAAGCACATGAGACTAACATGGAACATCTTATCCAACAAAATGATGTATCCATTAGAATGTGCATAAACAAAATATATACATATATGGCAAATAAGCATCCGTCAATACAGTTATAACTAATTTTATTACACAAACTTCCCACTAACTTAATACAATAAAAGGCTCTCCATGCCTCTTACAACTGTCATGACGTCAAAATACTTTAGTAGAGGTGATTATTGGGTCGGGTTGGCCCGACCCGGCTCGCAACCGGATCGGGTTAATCCAGCCTAAAAGTCGAACCGGTACAGTACCGGTTCCGAACCGGCCCAGCCTAGTATCTTACCGGGCTGGGCCGGTTCAATTAATTATGAACCGGGCCCATTAAGGGCTCGGTTCGTTAAGGGCCTGGAACATCCGGGCCCGGTTATGAACCGGACCGGTTCAACCAAAATTAAAAAAAAAAAGAGTAGCCTGCCACTGCATGCGCAGTGGCAGGCAGATGCAGGTAGTAGCCTTTGCAGGCTACTGCCTATGTTGATGGGCAACGGCCTGCCGTTGCCCATCAACTCAAAAAAGGGAGGGAGCATTTCCCTCCCTTTTTTTTAAATTTATTTTTTAAATTATTTTAAATTTTCATTTTTCTTTTATAAATATCAATTTATTTTCTTTCATTTTTTAAAAATTTTTTTTTATATTTTCTCTCAAATCTAAACACTCATCCACTCTTATTCTTTTAATACTCACTTATACTCTCTCAATAATCACTCAAACTCTCTCAAATTCACTTAAATTCTCTTATTCTAAATTTATAATATTATCATTTTATTCTCTAAATTTCATTTTTTTTATCATAATACTTTTATTATAATATCATATTCATAATATAACTTTATTTTATTATAACAATAGTTTTATTCAATAATTTTATAGTAATTTATTTTTACATTATTGTTACATTAAATAAATTATAATAACTTTATAATAAATTGTTGTTAAATTAAACTATTAACATTATTTATTATAAAAATAAATTTGTTTGATTAAATTATAAAAATATATTAATATATATTTATTTTTATTAAAATAAATTAATATAAATTTTAAAAAATAAAAATTTAAATTAAAAAGGACCGAACCGGTTTAAACCGGTTCGGCCCGGTTTAATAGCGAACCGGTCCATGAACCGGGCCGGTTCGCAAGTAAAAATAATATGAACCGGCCCGGCTTGGACCGGTTCACTACCGGTTCGGACTGGTTTAAGTTGTTAGTGGACCGGAACCGGTGAGAACCGGCTCGATCCGGCCCATTAACAGCTTTATACTTTAGTAGCCAAACTTTTGGTGGATCAACAAGAATAAGCTTTGCAAGTATGTGATCTATAATCTACTTTAATAATGAATCCATTACTTTATCTCTAACAGTTATATATGATGGTTGTCGGGTCCACCTATAATAGGTAGAGCCTAACACCATAACTGCCAAAAGTAGTTTAAATAATAGAAAAAAAAAGTGACCTTGGAGGCTAAAAAAAGGACAAAAGTAAAAACTTTCTCAATCATTCTTTGCAATTATAAAAGAATTTAGGCTGTGAAAATCATACAACTTTCGCTTTGTGTTTTGTGCCTGACCAATGAATCAAGCAAACAATTTCACTTGAAACTATAAGTGTTTGAATTTGACAATTCATTATTCGAATATCGTATGATCAACTGTATATCAAATTATTCTTGATATTTCAATTGTGAATATGTATGTCATATATGTATGATATATGATTTCTAACAATGGTATCAAAGCCTGTATGATTGATTTCTATTATGATAAATACATGTAAGAAAATAATTTTTAATTGTTGTTATTTTGTCTAGAAACGAAAAACATTAATATGTTATGCCTTTGAAGGTCATACAAATGTGGACAATTTATTAAAAGTTGTTATAGATATACATAGGATGTTTAAATTTAGAAAACATTGTTAATTAGGACGTTAAGGAATCGAAGATTATGATTTCTATCTTAAGCATATAAATGCCAATGTAATTGACTACATTGGTCCTTTTTTTTTTTGAAACATGCAGGGTAGTTAAATACCATAAATAAAATTAATAAAAATAATAATAATTTAAAGTTGTAAGAATTAGCTTTAGGAGTCCATATAAAACAAAGATAATTAAAATTTGTTTTTAATCGCTACAAGACTTGTGTTATGTACATGTTCCATTAAAAAAGTTCAAGAGCACAAATTGTGAGGACTATGAAGATCAATTTTTGGTCTTAAATAACCTTTCAAGAAGTGGTATATTAGATTTCCTCAAGCGATAATTTCATATGATTTTATCATGATTGATGAAGATCATTGCGTGTATGCCAAAATGTCTAAAGACAAGTTTGTAATCTTGTCACTTTATGTGAATGACATGCTGTTGGCTGGAAATGATAGTGAGTATATTATTATAGTGGAAAACTGGTTGTCCTTAAATTTTGAAGTGAAGGACATGGGCAAAGCAGCTTACATTCTTGGTGTTAAAATTGAAAAGGATCATTCTAATGAATTATTAACTCTTTCTCAAGAGCAATATATTAAGAAAAATCTTGAACGATTCCATATATAAGACTGTAAGCCAATTTTACTTCTACTGCTAAAGTGAAGGCCTAAGTCAAAGAATATGTCATAAGACTCCACATGTAAAGGAACAAATGGCAAGAGTTCCTTATTCCAATGCTGTTGGAAGCTTTATGTATGCTATGATGTGTAAAAGGCCAGTTTGTTATGCAATTGGAATAGTAAGCAGGTACCAATCCAAATCAAGACAACCCTATTGGAAAGTCATAAAAAGGATATTAAGGTATCTTAAAGGCATTGTACATTATTCATTGTGCTATAATGGAAGTATTGTACATCTAATTAGCTATACGGATGTTGATTGGGTAGGAGATTTGAATGAAAAGAAATCTACCACAGGCTATGTTTTCTTATTAAATAATGGATCAATCTCATGGAGTAATAAGAAATAGACATGAATAGCTCTTTCCATAATCAAAGATGAATTTATAGCATTTTCAATTGCAGTGCAAGAGGCCATTTGGCTTAAGAGATTTTTGAATCATTTGGGATATAATAAAGATGGATCAAACTCAATGTTAGTGAATTGTGTTAGTCAAGCAACAATCGCATTCACTAAAGATCTCAAATATCATTCAAAAACCAAACTCATAAATATCAAGTATAATTTTGTTAGTGACACGGTTGCAAAAAAGGAAATCAACATGTAGTACGTTTCTATGCATAAGATGATTGCAGATCCATTCCAAAGCCCATACTTGGAGATATGTATAATGGACACATTAGATCTCTAAGATTGCATAGGCTTTTATGTACTTTCTAAGATGTTCTTAGTGAAAAATTTATGATTATTTTTTCCATTTGTATTTGATGTTGACTAATTTAATTTCAATTATTGCCTATAAAATTTAGTACTTTGTTTTATAAAGCATGTAATACATATATATGTTAACTACATATATAGTATCATGTTAAAGGTATGTCAAACAGATGATTGACCTTCTCACATAGGCAATCACCTATATGGCTCAATGCATAGAGATTACATTAGTTTTAAGCAATAAGAATTTGAGAGCTCAAACTTAAAATGAAATTGCCTTGACAGCGAGTCAAGATGAGGTCATATGATAATGAGATTTGTGACTGGAAGTGAATGATCCCACCATTCACTTTATCTGTCATTGTGTGCTAGGTGGAAGTCTTGTTGTATTTTAAAAAAAGTAGAGTTGTGGACTCAAGTTAGATATTGAGTGTATATGAACTATCATTTGTACGGTATTGGAATTATGATAAAGGCATATGCTCCATGGGAAAAACAGATTAATACTGTGGCATGTATTTTTGTAACATCCAGAATTATAAAATTCAGACTAAATTTTTCCTTTTAATTACTATCTTTTTCATTTAATTAGTCAGTATCAATCGGTTTGCATTCGGTATCAGTGTAAGTTCATTTTACAATTTTCATTACCATTCATACATCACACTATTTACATCCCATCGTAAACACATCTACTGTGCATTTATAAATCCAAATATAAATATAAAATTTTAGAAATATACATGTTCACTTAGTACTTCTAACATCTAGCGATTTCTTCGACTAACTAAAGGCAGCAGACTTCGTGTATACCGATAAGCTATCTGGGATGGTGAGAAGGGGGTGAGCTTTGGGGAAAGCCCAGTAAGAAACATATATAAAAGTGCACATTATAAAAATAATTTAAAATATAAATATTAAAACTTTTAAAATCATTTTATGCAGTAATACTTTATGTAAACAATCTATATAAATCATTTCAGTATACAATGCAATAGAGTGATTCATTTAAAATCCTTAAAATAAGATAAATGTATTTGTATCAAAAAAACATATACTGTAAAACTTGTATCACTTCTTTTGTCACTTTTCAGTCAATTCGTGTATTAATCTTGTAAATCAAATCATTCACTATTCTCATAAATTAAATCATTCAGTAAATCAATCATCTGTCAAATATTACTTATTGATAGAAAATAATCTCCCAGAGATTCATGCACGCACTATATCCCATAAGGGACCTGTATAGGAAGGCCAGGGATCCGGAACTCCTTAGCCAATCCTACGAAACACTATAACGAATGGCCATCGTCGATCACTCACAGTTCGCACTGGTCAGGTGCTCACTGTGTAAACCTGTGAGGTTTGACCGTAACTCTCACAGTCATATCATGTAAAAGGGAAGATCGGGACGTCTCCCAACCTAATCATCACTGTCTCGTATGCACTATCATCAGGGAGACATCACTCTCATAAAATCATTTCATATAAGTCACTTCATATAAATCATTTCTTTTGAATCATTTCATGTAAACAATTTTGTATAAATCATGTCATATAACTCAGTTTGTGTAAATCATTTCGTATAATTCAATTCATATAAAACACTCCATATAATTCAAATCATGTATTTCATTTCATGTAAATCATGTCATGTAACTTAATTTATGTAAATCAATTCATATAGATCACCTCATGTGGTTCAATTCATATAAATCATTTTGTATAAATCTATTCATGTAAATCATTTCATGTAATGCACTTTATGTAACTTATGCCATGTAATTCAATTCATGTAAATCATATTATGTAACTCACTTCGTATAAATCATTTAATATAATTCAAAGCATGTAAATCATTTCTTTTAAATCAATTCATGTAGAACATTTCATTTATTGCAATATTTAGACTTGTAGAAGTTAAAGGTAAATTCTATTCCTTGTGTTCGGGAAAATTGGGAAGGAATGATTAAAACGAGATTTCGAAGAATTTTCAATTGTAATTAAAACATGTCATATGCGACTTCTATACATGTTTCTTACCTTTATTTTCCGTGCCATGTCCAAAATCCGATAACGCCCTTCACGTTTCTTATAGTTCCCGAGCTTGATACTGCACAATAATTCTAAATTATATTCAGAATACTATATAATAATTTTTATAAATATTTCGTAGTTTTCTAATATGTTTTCAATTAAATCTCATTATCTATTTTCTATTTATTCTCATTCTTTCTTAAATTCTATTTAAAAATCTCATAGATAACTCAAATGAACATTTCTATAATTTCCTACCAATTCAACGTTAATACTTATTCTATAAATCCTTATTGTCGATTTATCACTTTTCTTAGTAAATTATTTTATTTCTTGTTAAATACTGAAATTCAACTATAATTATAATGACTTACTCTCTTGATTTTAATTTCATTAAACTTCTCTTATCTTAATTATTTATTAAAATCAAATATTTTTTTCTCTTTTCTTTTCTTTTCTGTTTCTTTTCTTTGCTGCCAGCAGTATATTTTCTGATTTTCCTTCTTGAATCGGCAGCTTCTCTTTACTCTTCCCTTATGGTTTTTCGTTCTTCAATCAACTCCAATTCATAAGTTTCTCCTACTCAACTAATAACTTTGTTATATATTCATTTTACATTTAAAAATTACATTAATTTCTTTCTCAAACTACCATGGGCAGCAGCTTAACATGCCTCATTTTTCATCTCAACCGTAAGCCTCTAATTGCTATATCTTCAAATTATTATATTTTTTTTTCTCAGTTTGTAGACATCTTCTATTTTACCTAAACTTTTCATCAAACACCTTTAACTCCTCAATTATCATCGTCAACCTTCAGCCAATTCTCAAATCCGAATGCCCCCCTGTTCACGTCATTCACCATGTTTTGTTGCCACTTTGCTGTTTTGCTAAAAATCATCAATTCAATTCAAGCCTCTAACAATTTTTATTCATCCTTTCTACTAATTCTCTATTAAACATACATCAATTCGTACAAACAATCATCACCAACGCCATTCTTTACTTGGGCTAGACATACACATAGTCACGTTACTTTTGCGGATTTTGCAACATCATCACTCAAGCAAGTTTCCATCAACTTTCTGTTAGGATCTATTACAATTTCCACCCAACAAACACTAAAATCCTAATAATTTCTTTATTTTCCTTTAATGGCAGATTTTGTTCTACACCTCTATACTCATATCTAATTCAATTTAAAGTTGAGATAATATCATCCATGCATGAAACAAAAGAATATTATAGCTAGAATGAACCAAAACATCACCCACCTCACCTTTCACCATTGCCGACTGTACAAGCTTCCCAAAACTGGTTCTGTTGCTCCAAGTACAGCATTCTAATTCCAAGTTTTAAATGTTCTTAAGGTGGGGAATGGGTTTAATAAAGGATGATTATTGTTTTGGTAATGAAACATGGTGAATTTATGGACAAGATGAAAGGAAAACATGAAGAAATCTTAGGAATTTTGGGCTGAAACGATGCAGCAGTAAAACAGGGGAACAAGTCGGTTTCCGGTTGCCGAAGAAGACAGATTTTTGGCTGAAATGGGTCTCCTTTTATTAACATGAAATCCAATTAAATTATGCCACTTAGATTGCTCATTAAATTCCCTCCTTTTTCTCTCTTTGTTTCTTTTATTCTTTTTTTATTTTTCTGTTCTAGATGAATCTGCAGCAAGCTTCCACGAGAAGCTTGCTGTGATATTTTCTTTTTTTTTTTATTTTATATACATATATATTTTTTATATACCAATTTAAAATTTCTAATTATTAATTTTTTTTTATCAATTGATCAAGTGTTATAATCTAGAAATATTTCAATCCCTTAATAATTTTATTTATTTATTTCAACAAATCTATTAGCATCTGAAATTATTCCCCCATATGTTTAATTTTCGTAAATATGCAAATAATTTAGTTTAACGAGTTTATGGAATTATTTTGGATAATTTTTTGCTTGAAAATAACAAAGAGATTAAATGCACTTGAATCATGTTCTTGTCACCAAAAGATAAAATAGCTCAAGATGATAGCATTCATCTTGTAATAACAGTACTCTCATATTCATTTAAGATGTCACATCATTTATTCTTTTCCAGTTTATAATATAATGCATAAGAGACACATGTTACATGACATGACACACATGCCATGTCCTGTCATCATATACACTATTACTATTCCTAGTCGCACATTCAAAAGATCTTTTGCTCCTTTTGAACGCAACCTTTAATTTTGGCTTTTAAGCACTATCTTCGTATCATTACTACTAGTCCCTGCACAAATGACCCCCTCTACTCTTCTGACACATCTCCAAAATTACGTTTCTGTTCACCCCTGCATTGCACATTTTATATCCTATATGTTGCCTTTTATCCATACCCGAATAGTTTGTTCCTGCCACTGGGAAAGCATCCTCTCTTCTCTTGCATTTTAAGAAAAGGGATCATTCAAAGCTATCACCAGAAAGAATGAAGCTCAAGTTTTTTTCATTTTTCTTATGCACAGCTGCCCTGTCATGCTGGAAGCTTGAAGGTTTTCCAACCTTAGAATCTCAAGATTTCAATCTCTCAGAACCTATTCTTCGAGGAGAAGAGATTACAGGTAGGAATTTCATTGTTTTGTCGTTTGTTACTCTAAATCATTTGCTAAGTAAATGTTTCCTGAAACGAGCTGCAATTTCAGCGTTGAGACAAGCAAACAGGACAGTTAACTTGGGAACAAAAGGTGACAAAGAAGAATACCAGAAGAAGCATCAAAATGTTGTGTCAAAGAAAGCGAAGGGTGGAAAGAGTGGAGGTCCGGGTGGAGGCGGAAATATGGACCACCATCCCCGACAAGCAAAAAATTCAGCCTTCTCACTAGTCAGCCCACCTTCCTTTCTATCAGTTGCTGTAATGCATATAAGCTTGAATTTTATCCTTGCATTTCCATCTTTACTTCTCAGGCTCTTTTAGGCCATCTGGTGGCTTTTTCAAGGCTGTAACAATCAGCGAAGGCCCCATAGAAAAAGAAACAAGAAAGATTGAGTTTGTCCTTTTCTTGTTGTTGTATATCTTTGTCTGACAGATCTTTGTCTTTGTAGGATACATGCATATTTAATCCAGGGGATATTTGCGAAGCGTAAGTGGTTTGGGGGTGTCTGCTAAGTTTGTTGTTTTAGATTGTTGATTTTAGTCTTTCACAATAACATGGCTGTTTTAGTAATGAATGATTGTTAGAACCGTCCTTATCCTCTATATTTAATCCAGGCTGTTTCTTGTGATTTTCTTTGTTATTTATATGCGATTACTACTTATTACTGCTTTCGCCACACAACTTCATTGAACATTATGCTGCACGCTGTAGGAAATAGACCGAATCCAGAACTTAACTCATTTTTCTTTTGGCAATGAGATCTCATACTTACACGACTTAATCACAGAACCGTGACTTCTAATGCTATAACTTTTGTACTGAATATCACGAGAGTGAAAAAAGAGACTCTAACCAGAAATACCTAACCAATTTTTCTTGATTCACCGATTTTTGCCCACCAATTTTACCCCAGGTCTCTAGTTGAAGGACATATGGTCCTCTACGTAGAGTATGCCCTGCAATGCAGCTTTACAATTCAACAACAAAATACTTATGGCCCAGTCTAATTTTGTAATATCCAACATCGTTATTAATTCTAACCAAAATTAGGAATACAATTACCGTCCGAAGTCTTTCTGTGCATAAGCACATGGCAGTCTGAATTTGAGGTACATTTCAAGTGAAATGTGAGCCTCTATAACATTAACAAGTATGAAAAAATTGGGAAAGAAAGAAACACGCCTTTCGTTTCAGACCATATAGTTTCTGTGTGGTTCTTCCTTTAAATGTCATAGAATAGCTTCTCAAACAGTTTCATGTGCTCGGTTTGCAGAGAGATGGCAACTGATAAGCTCCCATCGTTGGTCGGACTTGGCAATACGAAAGATAACCCCTCGTAAGGAATCCCACCAGGGCCCATAAAAATGGGCCGCCCCCAGCCGAAGTCTGCATCATGGATTGGTAGCCTAACCCAACTAGTAATACCAAGATTTGGACACTTAAAAGTATGTGCACCGCGAACAAGGGCGGATAAATCCGGCTGAAGTTCTAGGTAATCGAGGGCTGACCTTAGGTAATCATTGTCCATTCGAACCAACGCATCATGAATCCGGCCGGCAGCATACCATGTTGGTTTTGACATTAGATCGCCTGCCACTGCAATCGGGGTTGCAGTGAAGATCCCGTTCCCGAAGTAGCCAGGTGGAAGTGGGGGGCGCAATCTAGACCGTCCATCAGTGGCAATATACAATTTTGTGCCTTGATCATCAGCTAGTCCACGTGCCTTGCAGACTGATCTCCACACATGGCCTGACAGCATCTCGTATGAGCTATAATTAACAGTGTTCCCGTCTTCCTTGGACTTGGCTTTGAGTGCATTCAGCTGTTCTCGGGTCAGTTTGAAAGTGGAGACTGATGTGCTTTTAGGGCCTGTGGATTGGGGTTGGATGTTCATTGCAGGAGGTGGTTGGTATTCAATGTGGTGGAATGCAGGCTGCGGAGGGTCTCGGGCACGAAGAAGGGTCCGGTCGATGAATGGTGGAATGGTGAGGTCGAGACCACGAGCCATATCAGACCATGTGTTGATGAAGTGGAGACCAGAAAATCCATCTGCCGCATGGTGTTGCATGCCAACACCTAGTGACGCTCCACCACATTTGAAATATGTGACCTAAACAAAATCAAAAACCAAAACAATGTTTAGTAAACTCCACATTCATAACCCCACAAGATTGATTTCGTGACGTAAGATCTCACTGAGTTCTTAAGTGAAAACAATCCATAGAGGGATGTTTCGTTTTCGAATCTTCTCTACCGTCACGCAGTGCAAGTGGAGATTAGTCTCATATCCAATGTGATATGAGAACACATCGTAATTAAAAAAAAACTCTACATTCATAATGTCTAAAATCTAACACAAAGTAGAAACTTGTTTGCTGTGTTAAAATGTACTTAAGAGGATTAGATTAGCAACATTGACCATGTTTAATAAATTAACATTAGCAGTCTAATTGCTACCATGTACCTCTAATTATTAATGGTCAACCATTTTGGTTGCAATTTAATGGGCCTGTTAAGAAGATGACTTCTAGAAGTATGACTTAAGTCATTCCAATCCAGGTAACATGATAAAGGCTGTTTAACAATCACTTCAACCTAAATCCTCACAGCTATAAAGGTAGAAAATATATTACTTTGTCAATGCTTAAATTCAAAGCATTCTAGGTACAGGGGTTTCAAGTAGCAAAAATTATTAGGTGGTTTACAGCCATCAAAGACCATTCCAATAATGGCAAATAATAAGGCACAGTTTCACCAACCTATTTAATTGGACCAAATTTAACTGTGATCCAAATGATAAAAGTTAATATTTATTGTGGTCCTAGTACTCCCATAGAAACAGTAATATGACATTGTGGATTAGTTTGCCCAGAGCATACAAAAGTTGGTAAGGACTGTCATGACAAAAGAACCTTGTGATTTACTTTGTAACCAGTTTCAAACCAGTGACTTGGCTATTGATTTCAGCAAAACTGCTTAAACAACTTCTGTTTTCAAGCTTTCAAATCTCAACAAAGATCAGGTTGGATCCACAATTTTGACCCTTACTTTATAAGTAAGAATTATTTTGAGGTAAATAACAGTAAAATAAAAATAGCATATCGTTTAATTTTTCCCCATTTAGTCTCCACTGAGGGTCACTGCACTGTTTTCTCCATTAAAATGATCAAACTTTCAGATCTGACTTCCTAAAAATTGATCAAATTAGAGTGCTTCCCCTGAGCATGGCCACAGAAGGGAACAAAATTTGTAAACATTTACCTAGCTAGGCAACCACAGTCCTTCAACTACTTAAGTGGGTTGTGCTATTAAAATATATGGTCCATGTAAACTGTTCAAGAATTTGGCGTTCTTCTTTTAATCTATTAGAGGTGCCTGAGTAATTGCTTCAACCTTCAAAAGCTTTTTTCAGACTATTTTATTAAAAATTATTATTAAAATATAAAAAGTCATATTAAATATATTTTGATATTTTTAAATAATTATTAAATTAAAATTAAATATTTAATCATAAAATATTACATGGGAAGGCCGAGGTCGTTCTTGGAAAATATTGTCCAAGGCCAAGCGTGAGGGCCTGTTGTCGGTTCAACTATGGACGGCCAATAGAGATAAATAAAATAAATTAGTATGAAAGTAAAATTATTTTTTTAATTTTTTATTATTTTATTAAAATTTTTTAAACATATTTTTATTATTTTTAATTTTATTGAAATTAATCTCATTACTTATCCAAATTAATCTCAAGCCTCACAAATATTGCTTTGCTTTAACATTTTACCTTTTTTTTTTTTTTAAGAATAAAAAGAAAATTAAAAAAATCAACAACAAACCACAAAAGTCAATAAACCAAAACCATACCTCAGGATTTAAAATAAAATCTATAGCTATCAAGCATCAAGCAACGTCAAACCTTTTGATTGGGTGGTTAAATTCTATTTTTAACTTTCAATTATCATATATTTTTCTTATAATAAAAAAATAAATGATAAGGCTTTACGTCCTTTGATTCACTTCTTTTTTTTTTGATTCACTTTGATTCACTTCTTTATAAAAATAAATAAGAAAAAAAATTTGAACAACCGTTACCTGCAAAACCAAGAGCGGAAAAGAACCGATGCCACCGGAATAATCAACGGTAGGGATGAGCTGCCTGAGTTCCAAGGTGGGGGCAAAATCACCAAAATCATCAATAACGGAAGTAGTTTCAGCCTCAACAAAGAGCACCCCTTCACCGTTGCAATCAATCTCAATCCTTCCATCTTCATCCCTCTTCAGCCGCCCGGCCATGGGGTAAAACGGCACCAGGGCCTTGCTTAAAGCTTCCTTCATCACCTGCGGGTCGAAGAAGTTGGTCGCACCCGTCGGCCTGTAGAAGTAGACACTCGGCGTATGGAACCTGGGAACCACCAAGTCCACGTTGGCGTTCCACAGGCTCCGCCGCGGAGTCTCCTCCGCCGGCCATACCATTGTCGATTCTTTCACGTTCACAATCATGTTTAACCCGCGCCTGTCCTGCTCCCTGCAAAGGAGTGCCAACAAAACTTTTGTTCGGATGCACGTATAGAAAACATCATAAATATTTCATAAACACACATTACTTGACTTTAAATAAATAAATATTTCATAATCTGCTGAGTATTGCAACTAATATTTTTGTAAACTTCACTTGAGCAAAATTTCTTTTGTTCATTAATGGTTGTCTTTAAATAAGAATTAGAGCTTTCCCGTGATCCAACGTACTTTATTGGATATCGTATTAACATATTACCGGTAATTCACGTTTCCCGAATGATATTTTGAAAACAGATAACAAACAATCGTCGTTCGTCAGGCTTGACGCCTTGCTCTCTGGGAAACCCAGAAAGAAAAACAGATGAAAAAGAAAGAAAAACAAATTAAAAGCTTGATGATATGAGGCTAAACAAACCTGCAAAGATTGGAGAAAGGAAGATGAAAGTTGGGCTGTGCGGGCGTATGTTAGCAGATACAGAAGAAAATGAAGAAAAACAAAAAGGTTTATGAAAAAAAGGAAGAAATGGGTGGGATGGTTGGTGAGAGGGCGATGAGAAGAATGAGAAATGACAAGTTAAATAAGTATGACAAAAAAAGGAAAATGGTGTTTGTCACTTACCTACTCCCGCCAACTGGGCTTGACCATTCACCCTTCGCCACCTCAGCTTCTCTTGACCCAATCCACTTTTAAGGATTAGTTTGAAATAACAGTAAAATTGATTCCGATAAAATTTAAAATTTTAATGAAAAATTTTTTAAATCTATATATTTTTTCATATTATAAGCAAACTAAAAGAATTATAAACCCTTAAAAATAAATACAAAATTTTTTTAATTTGCTTATAAGAATTTATTAATGAGGTGTTAAATTCTTGTGCATTAATAATATATAAAAACTGTGCACTGTTAATGCATCATATATATATATATATAAATCTATTTAATTATTAAAACTCATTTAATGTGATATCATCAATTTATTTATTGGATTTGCCAACTAAAAATCAAATTTAATGTCAAATGAAATTTTTATTGACCTCATGGAGAATATATAGATTGGAGATTATATACAGCCAGCCATTAAAACAACAGAGTTAAAATTTGATAAAAGCAATTTGCTTTAAAATATAATAAGAATAAACGAGTATTTGATCACTTAACATTTAGTGTATGTTTTATCCAACTTATGAAAAGATGTTATCTAATGCTCTAAAATTACTCTTACAATATTACATATAACCCACAATTAAATACAAAAATTAAGAAAAAAATATTATTTTATTTAAATATAACATTTTTTCATATTATTAATAATATCTCTACATTTTTACTAATATAATCATACTAATATTGCATTTTTTTATTTTTTTCTCTTTTATATTTAATATCATTGTTTTTATTTTATAATTATTTTTTTTATCAAATTCTAATAGTCAAAATTTCTTTTTAAAAAATATTTATCGAAACAATACAATTATAAAGCTAGTATTTTGAATTAATGAATTTTGAAATGTTTGCATTTTAAATTCTTCAAAATTTTAAAATTATAAGGATATGCCCTCTTGAGGAGAAAGTGTAAGCATGGATAAAGCTTTGCTTTGTAGAAAGGATGAAAGAGGTAAGAATGGAAAATTTGATAATCTAATGATTTAATTTTATAACCACTTTCTTATTTTGTAGTTTAACCATTAGATTAACAAATTTTTCATCCTCTCTCTTTTCCATCCCTTCTACCAAGCAAAACCTAAGATAAGAAAATAAGAAAGAATGTTATTTTCTTAATTTTCTTATTAATAAAAACAAATAACTCCAAATTAAAAATATTAGTAGAGAAAAAAATGGAAGAGATGTAAGTCAAATATGTACATTTACAAAATTATCTGTTATTTTTAAAATTTTATTTTATTGTCTTAATTAATAGTATAATAGAAAAAAATAATTTCATCATTTTTTTTTCAATTTTCAATGTTACCCAACAATGAAAGGAAAAAAAATATCTTCTTTCACTTTTTTCATATTTTTTACCAAGTACATCAATGTAAAAAGAATGTTTTTCATCTTTTCATTTTTTTCCTTTCAATTTTCCTTCTTTCAAATTTTCTTTTTACTTTACCAAATAAAGCCTAAATGATCAAAATGATAAAATTTATACACATTGATAATAAAACATTTTTTTTGAAATATGACAATTAAAAAATCTGAAAAATAAATAATCAAATGTGTACTTTACACCATTATTTATGAATAATAATCTTATATATATATATAAAATATATGAGGAGGGATCCAGTTACACATTTATAAAACAAATTTAGTTTTACACACTTTCATATCTTTTTATATGATTTATAATTTTTTAATCTGACCGGTGAATATTATGTTCTATTCACATAGATCATGCATGCTAAATTTCAAATTAATCGAATATGTCTAACTATATATTTCATAAAATAAAATTTCAATCGTTGATATATATTGAAAAAAATACTACTCTCGATTAAAATGATAAAAATAGCAGATGGATTCAAAAATTTACATACATAATAAATATGAGTAGGTTGTTAAATCAACGGTTGGTTTGTAAAAATATTAATCTTATATGAAGATATAAAATTGTATAAAACAAATTTATTTTATACATGTGTAAGTGGATCCCTACTCATAATATATATATATATATATATATATATATATATATAATATGACAATAAATATTTGTATCAAACTATTCATCTTTATCAAGTTAAACTAAAAAATTTTCTACCTACTTTCATATGGTGACACCTTGATACGTTGGCCAGAATTTTTGGATTAGTCCCACCCCATGAGAAATGAAAATACTACGAGAATTGACTCAGTCTCTCGCCAAACGTCAAACCGGTGAAATTTATTGACTTTCCCACCTGTGGGCTAAAACTTCCCGCAAACAAAAATATTACGCAATTTTCAGGGAGCCACTCAAATGATCTGAAGAAGTATGCAAATTGTGATGAATTCTTTGACTTTCCATCACTTAATTTTAGAAAATTCACATTTTTATATGTATTATTATATTGTTTTTTTTATCAAATAAGTATTATTGTTTTGATCGTTTAGTTTTAAGGACAATAGATTTATCGTCTGACAATTTCACGTTATTGTACCTTACTCCAATGATATATTATGTCAGACTTGATTGAAGTTCTATTTTGCAAAATTCAGATGGATGTATCATCTGTTATCTTTTAATGCTTAAATGATAAAAAATATCAGCATTTATAAATGCTGGTGGTCATATTTTTTTTTTAAATTGAATGATTAAAACATAATATAAAAGTGCTGTTCATGGAGCTATTCTAAAAGTTTTATTAACAAAAATTAAATTAGTGTTCGACAAATTTAATTACAAAAACGCTGTAAAATATTAAAAACAATTTAATAGAATTTTTATATTTTTAATTAATTAAAAATATTTTAAAAAAATTAAATCACAATTTTAATTTAAACAAACAAATAGAATAAAAATATTTGTTCTAATTAAAATAAAAACAAATAAAATTAATATAAAAAACAATTGTTTATTTTTATAATTTTAATGTAATTGAATATTGAATGATAAAACATTAAGAATTGAGCTAAAAAAATACTACGTTTGAAACTAAAAACCATAGTCTATTTGTACTTAATCTTGGAAGACAAAACATTCAGCCCTGGTGCCTAAAATTTGCAAAGTTATAAAATTTTTAAAATGTAGTTAAAGATATTAGGCTTTACACATTTTCATTAACCATTTCAAGTATAGATTACGATTTAAGATTAATTGTAATCTTTAGTATAAAAAAATATCTATTTAAATAAAAACAAATGACGGTTGAAGATATAAACGTAGTTATATACAATTAATCTGATTTCAGAAAGCACAATTAAAAAAATGTAGGAAAATAAATATAAACTAAAACTACGTTTATATTTATATCATAATTAGATCTATGATGTTTGAAAACTGAAAGCATGGTTATGATTAAAAAATCATAGTTAAAGATATTAGATTGTGCACGCTTTGTTACAGAGTCAGTTCAAAACATGCTCCAAGCTAAAGCACAATGCAGGGTATTATAAAGCTTATGTGTAAAAATAACTTATATTAAAACATGCTATGTGTGAAATCACGTATGCATCAATTGGGTACCTCTACTTGCTCTGTATAGCTACCTAATGTAATTTAATGTGGGCAACGCGCACGTACACTTAGTTTGCACAGACACAATTGACAAGGTTCGTGTAATTGCCAAACACCTGAACATTTTATTTCACACAACACGCGAGCTTGGTTTGTCACACCACACAAGATGGAAAACAAGGTTTCAATTCCAGCCCAAACACTAAATCGAATCAGGTTTCATCATATCTCTTTACTTATCGTGACTTACCTCAATAGCAAATCCCATAGTATCTGCATGGCTTAATCAGAAATTCAACTTAAATATTAATAATAAATTAAACATCTCTTATAAGATGATACTAACAAGATTTACATAACCCATTTACCTCAAGTTTAACCAATGTCTTCCTGAAGCCTCCCTAATCGAAGCTCAATCTTTTGTCCTAGTCCAAGCCACTACAATCATTCCAATCACATAACCACATCATGCTTATTTACATGCTAACGCGTACATCTTAGAATCAAAATTAATCAAGTTCAATTTTACATCAGGAATTGATTTTTCTTTATCATTTTTCCTCAATAACACTATCTTATATAAATAAATCTTACCTAGGGTACTAATGCTTGGTACTTATCGAATCACTCCCTTACTTAACTGATAGTGTATTTCCCACTTCCTTGTGTTTCTCTACAACCAATATTTATATTGACAATTTTTATATCTTCTTGTATTCGCCAAAGCACAATTTATTCAATTTAATATAATCCTTACACTACATTTTCTTATAGGGCAACAAAAGATTATTAACTTCTATTTATTATTTTTCCTCAAGGTTTCCAATCAAGTCCAACACCAAGGATTCATCCATTATTATCATACTCATGATACATATATAGTTACATATACACACACAGAGCAATTTAACTTAATCATATCCTCTTAGTTTGTGTGTATATACATGCGTGCACAGACACACACGCACATACCTATGAATATATGTGCATAGCCAATCTTAATCCAAGACTTATATGCTTACCCTTGTTTTCTTGTATACAAAGCCTAACCCAAGTTTTCTATTAAATTTACATTTTTGGAAACTCTTCAAATAGTCCCCATATAATACATTTACAACATGGTTTGATCATCCATTCCTCATCACCATGACAAATATATATATGTATATATTTACATCATAGATCAAACTTAGGTTACAACATGAACCTTACTCTTGAATAACTTCAAAACCTAGACCCTTGCTTGTTATTTCCTTTTCACGAAGCTATGGTTTTTCTCTCTTAATAGCATCCATATTTATATATATCATATTTAAATCAAATTTTCATCATTCTTTTCCTTCATTATGATCTTCTAATATATATATAGTTTTAAACCTAGGCATAGAGAGGTCTTTACCTCTTAACTCCAGTAGGTTCCTTGCCTCTTGGTATGTACCCTTATAGCTGTTGTTTTCAGCAAACACAGCTAGCTTTTTCAGTCTTTTTGAGTTGAGCAAAAGGTGAGGAATGAGGTTGGCTTGAGAGGCTTCAAATAGTAACCCATTGCTGCCTCTACTTCAGCTAGAAGGTAAGGATCGACAGCTCTCCTGTCTCAACTACTCTACTCCAACTGTCTCCTACTACTCGGTGACCTTCAGGTGTGAAGTTGTTGTGTCGTCTTTTTTTAGTAGTTGAACAAGACCAATCAATGGTCAGAACAGTGGTAATGCAAGAGGAAATTGTCTTTCTTTCCCTTTTCCAATCTTCCGTCCTCTTGCTCATTCACACTTCACGGTTCCTCACTCTCTACAGCTCACCATGTTCTGCTTCTGCTTCCTTCTCTCTTTTTTTTTAATCTTTTTCTTTCCCTCACCACTCAGTTCAGTTCAGGCTTCCTTGCTCAAGTGTAGCTCATGTTGGCTACTTCTATTTTCTTCTTCTTGATTTTTCTATTCTACCTGAGAGAAAGAGATATTGAAGAATCAATTTGGTTTTATGCCTGGTCAATCAAATATGGAGGCAATACATTTACTTAGACAACTTATGGAACGTTTTCGAGTATTGAGTAAAGATCTTCATATGGTCTTTATAGACTTGGAGAAAGTATATGATAAAGTGCCTAGGGAGGTATTATGATGGACCTTAATGAAGAAAGAGCTTTGGTGAAATATATTGAACTAATTAAGAATAGGTAAGGTGATGCAAGGACACATGTAAGGACATGTGGAGGATAAACAAGTAAGTTTTCTATCATAGTAGGATTACATCAAGGGTCAGCACTAAGTCTATTCTCGTTTGCAGTAGTAATGAACGAACTGTGAGATCTTGTATCCCTAATCATTGTAGATTATTATCCATATAGTTAAGAATATGGGATATTTTATAATTATTAAAATGTTAATTAAATTGTAGGCATGGAAGAAAATTAAGAGGTGGGCCACACTAACCTTCTCGTATACCGATGGAGTTGAAACTTGGCAAACTCTATATTTAGAGCCAAATATTGTGATGGTAAGAATCTACACCTCAAACTCAACTATTTATGCATGTTTCAAAAAATGTGAAACAATTTAAGAAATGATTGTTAAGTCATAAGCCATCAAAGTTTCTATGAATAATGGTCAAACTAAATAGATTTTTGACCAACTATCTGTAACAGATAATTCCTCATGTAATAAAGTTCTAGGCCATGTGGACCGATGAAATAAATTAGGTGTAAAAGTAGGAATCTATGTGATTTTACGGTTAGGGGTATTTTGGTAATTTCACCCAAATAAGGAATCAAACCTCAACAAAAGCTCCACCAACAATTAGAGCAAGTTAAATAGATGTATTTTATGATTAAATAAAATATTTTGGAGATTGGATAGACTGTTTTTAACTAAGTCAATCACTAGGAGCAAAAATGTAATATTTCATTAAGTATAAGGGCATTTTAGTAATTTCACATGGAGATATTTTAAAATTAGAATTTTTTCCATTTTTCTACACCATGGCTGGCCATATTCTTCATTCTTCCATGTCCACTATAGCCAAAGCTTAAGAAGAGAGAAAAAACCATTAAAACTTAGTGAAATATATATCGAAATCGAAAAATCTCTTAACAAACCTTGTCTAATTTTTTGTGCTCTATATCTTGGTACCCAAATCAAGGCCTAAAGTGGCCATTTGCATAGTGAGGAACTCTCCGAGCAATTTGGCCAAGGGGAGAATGTTAGAAAGCTTAAACTTTTTGATGGTTTCTTGATTAATTATCAAGTGTTTAAGATGTTTAAACATGAATTCAAGCTAAATTCAACTTGAAACCATGAAATTCATTCCTCAAGGGTTTCAACCAAGCTTAGGGAGACATGAATTGGATGTTGCTTCATATGGAAATGATGTAAAAATAATGTAGAATTAGCTTAACGTATGAATTTAAGCTTAATTAGAAGAAATTTGAAGTGTAAGAAGTAAAACCCCATTCGGCCTAGAGAAGGGGAAGAAGAAATCATGTTCATTTCAATTTTCTTTAGGTTATAGATTAATGTATAAAATCATACGAGACTGTAGGCGCAATCAGAATTGAAAACAGAGATGTTTTGAAGTTAGTTGTAGTATTAGCACTAGTAGAAATTAGACTGAATTTAAAGTTGCAATAGACAATGTACTAGCATTTAATGACTTAAATATTCTTTTTAAGTGAAGTGTGGTAAATTTGTTGAGTTTGAGCGGTAAATTTGCAGCTTAAATGTCAGAAGGTGAAACTGGTGCTAACGAGAGGAACACCGATAATTTTAAAGGTAAGGGATATATGTATGAAGCGTAAGGATACCGCGTTGCATGAATTTGATAAATTTTACCTTTTGTGAAATTGAAAATGATTATTTGGTTTGAAATTGAGAAATGGATCTTGTAGTTTGAAGCTGTATTTTCGTGAAGGATGTTAGGATAAAAAGAACTGTTATGCTGTCGAAATTTTTCTAAGATAACCTAAACCCTTAAATTTATCATTTCGCATGATATTTTAAAAATAAAAGAAAATGATTTTAGGTGTTTGAAATTCAAGTTCCTAAATATGACTTTATGCATATTAAATCGCAATTCAATTTTCGGATAGATTTTAGTAGATTTTACATGTTTCCTGATGCATGTATATTTTTATATATTTATGTGGTATCTAAATAAAATATTCTGAATGTTGAATATTGTTTTGAGCATATTTGTGAATTTTCACATTTAAGTATATTGAATTTTTGAAATTGATACTTATGAATTTATTTAAGATATGATTTATTAAATTTATCTCCGTAAACAAATCTAAAATGATTTATGAATTGTTTTGAGACTGTTGGCCCCGTAGCTATCTATAGGTACATACATTTCTGTTTCATTTCAATGTTGTTGACTTTAGCCCAATTTTTAGCTCCCACAGTTGTCACCTGGCTAATGTACACTATGGCCCTTTGACTATGGCCATACGTCTACTATAGTGCATGAGTCTATTGAGTGAAGCCTAGTCTCCACTGTACTTTCATGAGGGTGGTAAATCCCTAGTTAGCATATATCCAGACGCTTCCAGATTTGATTTGTTTCTGATTTTGTATATATGCTAACTGTGCTTTATAGTTAATAATATGATTTATGAAATATAATATGTTTTGTGATTTATATTTACTTGAATTGTTTATACAAAAGTGATTTATATTGTTTACGGAGTATCTTAGAAATAAGTTTTCTGAATGCTTTATGAAATGGTTTGATGCAAGCTATTATATTTTTTGAATACGTGATCAAATGATAGGATGTTATTTTGTGAATTTTATATGTGCTAATATATTTGCTTTATTGATGTTTTAGGCCTAAAAGAGCTTACTTATGTTTGTTTTATGTTTTAGGTATTAAATATCAAAGTTGGAATAAAAAGAAACTAAAAAGAACAAAGTACAGTATTTTCTGTCCAGCTTGAAAGATCGACGTTTTTGACCAATTTAACAACATGATCTCAAGAAGTGGCCTTCATTAAAGTTGTAGAGGACTTCTTAAGGTTTCCAGAATGTACAAGATCGCAAAAGCAGTTCGTTTGGTGGGTCAAACGTCTGGACAAAATCAGTACGAAATTTTGGGTAGAGAAATGGGATTGAGAAGAAATTCCAACAAAGCAAGTTCAAGATCAGGTTTTGTTGAGACAAGATAATTTCTTAATTTTATTATGTCTTAGATATGTATTAATTAATAAAAATAGGTCTTAGGAATTTTACTTAGAAATAATTCTAAAAAGATGATGAGATAAAGGTAAGAGTTTGACTAGTCAAATTACTTGTTTCCCAAGTAAACTCTTATCTGAATCCCACATTGCTTAGGAAAGTCTTTTAAACTCTTCCTTAGGCCTATATAAAGAGCACAAGGCTCTCATAAACAGCATCCCTCACATCCCTCTTCTCTTTTAGTCTTGTAGGATTTTCTTTAGGGTTTTCAATAACAATTTTATTTTTCTTTATTTTTAATTAGTTGCTTATTTCTTATTATTATTATTTTTTAACAATTTCTTTCTTAATATTTTTTTTAGACTTTGTGATTTCTTGTTTTGTTAGAATCTTATTAGATTATAATTTTGATTATAGATTTCTTATTTGATATTATTAAAGATTGATAGTTTAATTGTTTATTGCATGATATTAAATTTTATGATCTTGAATATGTCTAGTGAGTAGTTTTCTTATTCAGTTATGAGGTAAATTGATTACTCTTGGGAAAAGCATGTTGTGAGATTCTTGAACCTATAATATAATTGTTGATTAAATATCCAAGATTCTCTGAGCATATTATAATAATTGTTTGTTTGATTAGATAGGGTGCACACTATTTAGTTAAATTAAATAATATACCGCTAGATTAAAAACATAAGTCCATAATTGCTTGTGGAGTTAATCATTAGGGATGGAGGAGAATTAAGGTTTAGATTAAATGAACCGAGCTTATGTGTTTGTTATCTAATGTCAACCCATATCTTTCTTGTTGTTAATGCTGCTACAACTTATATCTAGAGAGCTTGTTCTAGGTAGGTTAAGTAGTTAGAAATTAGTTAAAGAGCTTGTTTTAACTAACGACTCAGTAAGGATAAATGGTGTAACAGAGCTTGTTGTTATGCTACGATTGACTGTTTAATTAACAGTAATATTTTGTAATCAATGATCAACATCAAAATCCAAGAATGATTGATTGTCTCGTAACTGAAGCTTTTTGCTAATTGTTTTTGATATTTAATAATTCTTGTTTTCTCTATTTTAGACATAGTTACAAAACCCCAAAATTTTATTCTTCTTCCCTAAACCCTAAACTTAGATTTTTAATTTAATATTTAACTTAAATAATAATTATTGGTAGTTGCGACACTACCAATTTTTGGCGCCGTTGTCGGGGATTGTTATTTATTTAAGTTGCTTATTATAACTTAAAGATCTAATTATTTTCTTTTCTTTCTTCCTTGCAGGGTTTGCATGTTTGACGAGGACTCTAGTTACAGACTTCGAAAGATTAGAGAATACATTCAAGTAACTCAAAGCGCGGTGCTACAAATGCCCCAACCACTACCATCCACTTCCAATGATCCACCTTCCACCGAGCCCACGTTCAATCTTACTTTTGAATTTTCTAGTGATTCAGAAGAGGACACCATGGCTCAAAACGCTAATAGAACTTTGAAGGAGTTGGCAAGACCCACTATGAACCAACAACTCCTTTACATAGCCTATCCTACTTTAGATGCTGCTTTTGAATTAAAATCTGGTTTGATGCATCTTTTACCAACTTTTCATGGTTTTGCAGGTGAAGATCCACACAAACATCTAAAGGAGTTCCATGTTGTTTGCTCCACCATGAAGCCTGTTGGGGTTAGTGAAGAGCAAATCAAACTGAGGGCCTCTCCATTCTCTCTAACAGATGTAGCCAAGGATTGGCTTTACTATTTACCTTCTGGAACCATCAATACTTGGGATGAAATGAGGAAACTCTTCCTAGAAAGGTATTTTTCAACCTCAAAAGCAGCTAACATTCGCAAAGAAATTTGTGGAATTAGGAAATTTGATGATGAGTCATTGTATGAGTATTGGGAAAGGTTTAAAAGGCTTTGTGCTAGTTGTCCACATCATCAGATTCATGAGCAACTACTAATCCAATACTTCTACGAGGGACTATTACCTCATGATAAAAGCATGATAGATGCAGCCAGTGGAGGAGCTTTGGTGGATAAGACTCCTTAAGAAGCTCAAAACTTGATAGCAAACATGGCTGCCAATTCTCAACAATTTAGTTTTAGGCATGATCCACCACCACCACCAAAACAAGCACACGAGGTAAGTACTTCTTCTGTGGAAAATCAAATTGCTGATTTAACCTCTCTTCTACATCAAATGGCTGTAGGAAATGTGCAACAAGCGAAGGCTTGTGGAGTTTGCTCCAACATAGGACACTCTACTGATATGTGTCCAACCTTACAAGAAGATTCCATGGAGCTGGCTAATGTTGTAGGAGGATTCCCAAGGCCTTCCCAAGGTAAGTATGACCCTTATTCCAATACTTACAACCGTGGTTGGAGGGACCACCCAAATTTGCAATATGGAAATAGGTCTACACCATATGTCCCACCACATAATAGGCCAAATAATTTTCATGTCCCCAAACCTACATACCAAGAGAGGCCACCACCCCAAACATAATACCAAAGTGGAACCATGTCTCTCGAAGAAATTGTAAAGAATCTTGTTGCCTCTACTTTACAAAATCAACAAGAGAACAATCAAAGAATTGCACATCTTGAGCACCAAATGAGCCAAATGGCTACTTCCTTAAGCAGACTTGAAGCTAGGGAATCCAACAAGTTGCCTTCTCAACCTGTGGTGAATCCAAAGGAGAATGTGGTGCCATCTTTTTGAGGAGTGAGAGGGAAAATGGACCCAAAGAGAATGCATATGAAGAGGTCAACATTAAGGCTCCACTACATAAAAATGTAGTCAATCTCCCTCCTCTTTATAGAGATTTTGACAAGGTAAGTGAAAAACGTGTCCTTTTTAACGTAGGTGCTTACTCTCCTCCTTTTCCTAGTAGGTTGGCGAAACCAAAGAAAGAAGAGCATGTTGACACTATCATAGAAGCAAAAGGAGAAGTTGACTACAATGCTTCAAAGTCTAAGGTAAGTGATAAAAGAGTTCCCTTTAATACTGGTACTTACCCTCCTCCTTTTTCCTATAAGGTTTGCAAAAACAAAGAAAGAAGAAGAAGACAAAGAGATCTTAGAGACCTTTAGGAAAGTAGAGGTGAACATTCCTCTTCTTGATGCTATCAAGCAAGTGCCTAGGTACGCAAAATTTTTAAAAGAATTGTGCACTAACAAGAAGAAATTAAAAAGTGATGAAAAAGTAATTGTGGGGGAGAATGTGTCTACAATCATTCAAAAGAAACTTCCCCCAAAGTGTGGAGATCCTAGCATGTTTAGTATTCTCTATAAGATAGGTAACACCATAATTGATGAGTCCATGATAGATTTAAGGAGCTTCTATAAATGTCATGCCTTTGTCAATTTATAAATCTTTAAATCTTGGACCTTTGAAAGAGATTGGTGTTATTATACAATTGGCTGACAGAACTAATGCCTATCCTGAAGGGATATTAGAGGATATTCTTGTGAAGGTTGATAAATTAGTCTTCCCAGCATTCTTCTATGTTCTTGATATGGAGGATGATAATTGTCCTTTTCCAATACCAATGCTGCTAGGGAGACCATTCTTGAAGACATCCAAAGCCAAAATAAATATGGACAAGGAAACACTCACCATGGAGTTTGATGATAACATAGTGGAGTTCAACATCTTTGGATAAGTAATCATAAGTTAGAACCAAAGAAATCAAAGAAAAGGTTTGCATTTGGGATTGGATGATGGAAGGTGAAGCAGTCGAGCTAACGACATTAAACAAAAGCGCTACTTGGGAGGCAACCCAAGGATGTAAAACGAGAGAGTATTTCTTTCCTTTTCTTATATTACCATTTAATTTTTGAATTTTTATTGTTCTTCTTTGTATGCTAGACTTACTTTAAGGACAAAGTAAGATTTAAGTGTGTGTGTGGGGGGAGGGGGGAATATTAGTTTATGAGTCTATAGAATTTTTTTTTTTAGGAAGAGGAAAATTAAAATTAAAAAAGAGGTCAAAATTTATAGGAGTTTTAAAAGATCATGATATGTTTTCTTTCTTTTAAGGATTGATTCTAAACTAAAACAAAGTTTTATAAGAAAGTTGAAAGTGTTTTGATTGTTATTATTGTTGAAGTGAATGCTTTCTAAAGAATTTATGTGAGTTCATGATTAAATATGATTGTTCATATGATATTGATAATGTGATTAGTTCATTGAAGTTGGTATAAGCAAAGGATAAATAGACAAGAACAAAAGAAAAAAATAAAAATAGAACATAAAAAAAAAGAAAAAAAATAGAGATTGAAAGCTTTAAATTCCACTCCAATGTTTTCAGTTGCTTGATCTTATTGATTAAATTCTTAAAGTGACTTGAAATATGAGTATGCAAAGCACTCTAAAAGAGGGCTTATTTGTTGAGTAACCGGGTGTTGGTATCACCAATATTAACATTCGCGTAAAAAGGCAAGTAAGTACTTAAGGAAACCATTGTTAAAACCTTAAAAGAAAAAGAGAAAAAAAGTTCTTGATCTATTGACTTTGTTTGTAGTAATGTAAAGTGGATAATTGTAAAGTTGATATTATATGTTTCAGTTGTGTTGATTGTGAATTTTGCATGAGTTTACTTAGAAGTATGCATGAATATGAGAAGTAATGATTAGAATATGCTTGACTTGATTATTTGACTCTTGTTGAAGTTATGAGTTAAGAATTGAAAGATTTGAAAAATTGTTCATGATCTTAATCTTGTTTTGGAGTCATAATTTTTAAATTTGAGTCTTATTTTGAATTTTTTGGATTGAGTCTTAAGTAAAAGATTTTACGGGTATATCTTCTGAAAGCCCTCACGAGACACAACTCGTCCATTAGGGGTGACCTAGGAGTTTAAAGGCTTATTGCACATGCAAAATGCAATCGTGATTCATACGAAAGTGAGTTAGGTTTTAGGAAAATGATTTAAGATTTGGATTTTAAGATTTAGTTCTTTAGGAAGTTAGTTTAGGTTTTGCTTGAGGACAAGCAAAAGCTAAGTGTGGAGGAATTTAATAGGATGATATTTTGTGAATTTTATATGTGCTAATATATTTGCTTTATTGATGTTTTATGCCTAAAAGAGCTTACTCATGTTTATTTTATGTTTTAGGTATTAAATATCAAAGTTGGAATAAAAAGAAGCTAAAAAGAGCAAAGTGCAGTTTTTTCTGTCCAGCTTGAAAGATTAACGTTTTGACCAATTTAACAACATGATCTCAAGAAGTGGCCTTCATTAAAGTTGTAGAGGACTTCTTAAGGTTTCCAGAATGTACAAGATCGTAAAAATTGCAGTTCGTTTGGTGGGTTAAACGTCTGGACAAAATGAGTACGAAATTCTGGGCAAAAAAAGGGGATTGAGAAGAAATTCCAACAAAGAAAGTTCAAGACCAGATTTTGTTGAGACAAGACAATTTCTTAATTTTATTATGTCTTAGATCTGTAATTAATTAATAAGAATAGGTCTTAGGAATTTTACTTAGAAAATAATTGTAAAAAGATGATGAGATAAAGGTAAGAGTTTGACTAGTCAAATTACTTGTTTCCCAAGTAAACTCTTATCTGAATGCCATATTGCTTAGGAAAATCTTTTAAACTCTTCCTTAGGCCTATATAAAGAGCACAAGGCTCTCATAAACAGCATCTCTCACATCCCTCTTATCCCTCTTCTCTTTTAGTGTTGTAAGATTTTCTTTAGGGTTTTCAATAAAAATTTGATTTTTCTTTATTTTTAATTAGTTGCTGATTTCTTATTATTATTATTTTTTTAACAATTTCTTTCTTGATATTTTTTTAGACTTTGTGATTTCTTGTTTTGTTAGAATCTTATTAGATCATAATCTTGATTATAGATTTCTTGTTTGATATTATTAAAGATTGATAGTTTAATTGTTTATTGTATGATAATTGTCTTCTTTATAATATAAAAATTAAATTTTATGATCTTGAATATGTCTAGTGAGTAGTTTTCTTATTCAGTTATGAAGTAAATTGATTACTCTTGGGAAAAGCATGTTGTGAGATTCTTGAACCTATAATATAATTGTTGATTAAATATTCATGATTCTCTGAGTACATTATAATGATTGTTTGTTTGATTAGATAGGGTGCACACTATTTAGTTAGATTAAATAATATACCGCCAGATTAAAAACATAAGTCCGTAATTGCTTGCGGAGTTAATCACTAGGGATGGAGGAGAATTAAGGTTTAGATTAAATGAACAGAGCTTATGTGTTTGTTATCTAATGTCAGCCCATATCTTTTTTGTTTTTAATGCTGCTACAACTTATATCTAGAGAGCTTGTTCTAGGTAGGTTAAGTAGTTAGAGATTAGTTAAAGAGCTTGTTTTAACTAACGACTCAGTAAGGATAGATGGTGTAACAGAGCTTATTGTTATGCTACAGTTGACTGTTTAATTGGCAGTAATATTTTGTAATCAATGATCAACATCAAAATCCAAGAATGATTGATTGCTTCGTAAGTGAAGCTTTTTGCTAATTGTTTTTTATATTTAATAATTCTTGTTTTCTCTATTTTAGACATAGTTACAAAACCCCAAAATTTTCTTCTTCTTCCCTAAACCCTAAACTTAGATTTTTAATTTAATAATTAACTTAAATAATTCAGTCTCTGTGGGTTTGACCCTTGCTCCGCTATCTATATAGTAGAGTTAGGAAGTTTTATTTTTGGTGACTGACGACACTAATCACCAAATATAATATTACTGAATTGCTTATAGTGGGCTTGGATGCCGGGACAAGTGAGGTGCTTCAAAGCATCTTTCTATACTCAACTCGATTATCTAATCCACTATAGTATCTTTTTTGAAAATCGTGCTAACGAAGATTAAATTTTGAATTCTTGGTTTTCATGAGAAAAATATGTTATTTGAACTGCATGTAGAATACGTTGTATTAGCTTTCATATATACATTTCTTACTAGGCATAAGCTCACCCTTTTATTTTTCCTCCTAAATTACTTATCGTAGATTTGGGTCTGCATCTAGAGGACTTGATTTTTGGTATCCCTCTGGGGATCACCAACTTTCATCAAGGTATACAAGTTATTTTATGTATTCAAACTTTTATGTACAATGCTACTTTTATGTACATAATACTTGGGATGTAAGTTATAAATTAGTTTTATTCACTGGACTTTGGGATTAATTATATTTATGTATAAGTGTTTAAGAATTTGAATCCTGGGTTTGTATAAAAAGGATAAATTTTATTTTGAAAATATGTCAACACTGTAGACAGTCAACCGTAAATGATTAAATTAGGTGAAATTAGTAAAATATTCGATATTTCGTATGTGACACGAACTAACCAAATCCATCCAAGATAAAATGCCTTGTTGTATGATGTTCGCAGATGATATTATCCTTTGTACTGAGACTAGAGCAGAGATTAAAACGAAGTTGAAAATATGATGACAAATGCTAGAATCAAGAGGGGTTAAACTAAGTAGAGTGAAGAATGAATACATGAAACGTAAATTCAAGTTTAAACAAAGCGGAAGAGCAAAATATAGTGATATTAGATGGGGTGGCGATACTTAAGTGGGAGCATTTTGATATTTGGAGTCAATAGTACAGATGGTTGGAGAGATTGCTGGTGATGTGACCTATAAGATCCAGGCTGGATGGAGTAAGTGGAGAAGTGCCACAGGTGTGCAGCGTGATTAAGGAATTTTGATATGGTTGAAAGGCAAGTTTTACATGATACTTGTTACACGAACGTTGCTTTATGGTAGTGAATGCTGGGCGACTAGGAGACTGTATATACAAAAGACGTTTGTAATAGAAATGCAAATGTTGCAATGGATGGGTGGATATACAAGAAAGGATAGAATGAGAAATGAAGTCATCAGCAAGATGGTTGGAGTGATACCTATCAAACACAAGATGTGTGAAAATCATTTACGTTGGTTTGGAGAAGTACGATGTAAATCTGTAGATGCTTCAGTTAAGAGACTAGAGGTTATGAATGAGGAAAGAAGCGTTAGGACTATAGGTAGACTAAAAGAGACTTGAAAGGAAGTCACTCGGAAAGATATAAAGGTATTAGAGTTGGATGAAGGCATTGTCTTGGATAGGAATGTGTGGAGGAGGAGAATTCATATGGGTGATTTAATGTGATTTTAGATATTGGTTCATTTAACTTACTCCAATCTATTGGGATAAAGGCTCTGATGATGATGATGACCCGATAGAAATTGAGAGGCCTCTTTTCAGCCAAGTATCAAGCTTTAGATAGCGCTAGTTTCTTCCCTTTTCACGCAGCAACTTCTACCACCTACTTCTACTCTTGTTTCTTGCTTCAACTGAAATCTCGACTTCTTTCTCTCTCACCAAGTCTCTCTCTAATTCACTATTTCTATGCTTATTTCATTTGGCTTTCTTCCTCCCTTCTTCTCTCATCTCTCCTTTCTTTCTTTCTTTCTTTCTATATAAATATAAATATAAATAACAATTAGAAATTATATATATGTGTGTGTATCTTTATTTAATATATATACACAAATATATTATTTCTAATTGTTATATATGTATGCATGTATGTATGTATGTATGTAATTTTTTTTTGCTATTATTTGCATTTGTATACACACACGTATGTATACACTTAGTATAGTTATTTGTTTGTTATATACGCATATATATATATATATATATATATATATATATATATATATATTTATATAAAGCTTCATAGCCAAATATACCATCAACCTTCTACATAAAATAGATATAAGCCCTCATCATTTAATTTTATTGTAAAAGTCCATAATCTTTTACTTTACTATAAATAAGCCCTCAATATTTCAAAATAATGCAATGAAGTAAAATAAATAACAGGTTAAGATCATACAAGCCCTCAAAATTTTTATTTTATTGTAAAAAAATTATAACTGCTATAGATTTAATTACATTATTGTGAAATGTTAGGGCTTTATACAGTAAAATTAAATGTTGAGAGCTTATTTCCATTTTTTTTGAAAGGTTAATGATATATTTGACTATGAAGCTTATATTTTATATCTTTAAGATAAATATATATTTATTTTATTTTATTCTCTTATTTGATTTATATATGTACATATGTATATTTTGATTTATTTATTTCCTCATTTTAAATGCTTAATTTTCAATTTAATTAAATTCCTAAAATTGAATCATCACTTAATTAAGAAATTTCCCATAATTCTCAAGTACCTCATATTAACTTATATGTGTATAAGATCAATCAATTTGCTAACCAAATTCGAAAAATCGCGGTTGTCACAATTTTGACTCCATTTGCTTATTTTTTTAAACATCGTACATGAAAAATTCGTTTATTTGTTCAATCATTTTCTTTTGTAAAAAAAGAAGAAAATATTTGTATGAATTATATTCTTTTGAAACGTGTATTATTTTAAGTATTGTATTAATTATTTTGAATTGATTTAAATTTTAAAAATTCAAATAAAAATTTATATTTATTTTTATCTACATTTTTACTTTACTTATTTTTATGTTTGAATTGAGACCATTATAAATAAAGCTTTTTTTTTCAAAAATATTAAAAAATAGAGTTTTCAACTTTAATTAATTTCAAAAGATTAATTTGGAGTCATTTAAATTTAAATTTTAAAAAGTAAATCAATTTCAAATATGAAATAATAACTGATAATCTATTAATGACTACTATTTTCATTAATATTATAGCTATTTAATTAATTTTTTTAATATTTAATATTTATTATATTTAATTTTTTCTATAATTTTTTCAATTAGTATTTAATTTCAAATTATTTTTTAATTTGTTTATTTTATATATGCATCAAATTTTTTTAAACATTATCAAACATGTATTTCAAAATTATTTTTTTTATAATTTTATTTTATTTTTAAAAATTACTGTATATTGAAATCATCACCGTACATCGCATAGATTTAAACTTAATATATATTAAAATAGATTGTGTGAACTATTCTTGTTGAAGGATCGGGTTACTAGTTCAAATTTGAAGGCTGGCCCATTTTTTGAACAGCTTGGACAAATATATTAAGTAATTAAATGAGTTTGGGCTTGAAATTTAGAGCTAATAAAAAATATACTGAGCTTGGGTTCACCATTTCAAGGCCAAGTCCGACCCAGCCCACTAACTATAATTTTTTTACTATTTTTTTATGTTAATGTGTATTTTATTACTTATGATTTTTTTTTGCAATTTAATTTGAGTTTGCATTATTTTTTAGACTTTTAATTTAAATTTTCCTGTTTCTTGTAGTGTTTTTGTAAGAATTTTTTCAAATTTATTGTGTTATATTTATTAACTATTATGTTTTTAATATTTTATATATTTTATTATAATATTTTAAAAAATTAATAGTATTTGGATAGTTTTAGACTTGTACATTATATATAAAAACGGATTAGAACAAAAAATTAAGCTAAAAAAATAGGTTAGGCCAAGCTTGAACTCATTTGAATTTCTTAATACTTCACCTAAATTCGATCTTACTCATGAACAAATCTATACATAACTAATAAAATATTAAAAATTATATATTATTTATTAATTACTGTGAACAATTTTGTTGTTAGTTAATATTGTCATTCTTTCTTGTAATATTGACAGGGAACACTGAAAATGGTTAACAATCGCTTTGACTAGCAGGCTTCGTCCTGCTGCCTCCCAAATAAATGGGCTTTCTGTCTCCATTCTTCAGGTTGGACTCGCATTTCTGAATTCTGATTTTTCACCAATAAAGTATCTATCCATTCAATGTCGCAACCAATAAACGTCACATTGCATCATATTCAACATAAGTGCTTCATAATTACTATAGAAATACCATAACATAAATGATATAATTGTAAACACAAAAGAATAATGGATATTTACAAGCATTTATTAAAATTAATTAAAATGTTACTTCAGAAAATATCTTTTACTATACTTTTTAATGAAATTGTCATTAAAAAATCAACACAATGACTATAATACTATAACTTAATTGTTTTTAAACAATTCGCATTACAAATGTTGTAGCCTTGAAGGTACTTCACATTGCTTTCAAGAAAATACTCTAACAATTAGAATTAAAATCAAATATAAAATGAATGGAAAAAATTTATTAAATAAAAAGAGCTAAATTATATTAATTGTTTTTTTAAATGCAACCTAAAATTTGATTTGACCACGTTACTAAATATAACTCCAATTAAAAAACTTAAAATCAAAATTACTCAACTCAACTCAACTCAACCATTACATTATTTTATTTTTCTTATTAATCCTTCTATACTTACAACCTTTTTCTCAACACAACCAACAACTAAAAACATTCTCCTTCATCTCCTCCATTGCAGCCTACATTTGATTTAAAATCTTCTTAAGGATCTCTAATCTCTTCTCATCCCCAACAATTTTTACAACAAATCTTGAGGTATGTACAACTTTTTTATCTTGTTTATTTTTTTTAATAACACCTAATATAAAAATGAAATCTCCATTCGAAAAAGGATTTTTGTAAGGATTTAAGTCATATGAAAGCTTACTTCTATAAGGCTTGGGCCCTGAGGTCCTTATAGGCTTAATTGCCTTAAGCCTGTAAGCCTAGGCCTTTAAGAGCTTAGCTATTAAGGACAGCATATGCCCTTAAAGGTCTAAGGCACTTAGCTTTAGGCATAGGGTTCTTAAGGCTTTAAAACTAGTCGAGCATTTTTTTATTAAAAATAATAGTATGATAATGGTGTTTTGTTATAGATATAGTATGCACACAAGGAGCTAGGATACGTATATATACATGATATTACTAATCCTTTCTCTACTTCATCTTAGAAGCAACCAGCGACCTCTGAGAGAAGGTGACAAGTCAATTCCCAGGCATCAGTCAATGATCATGTATAATTGCAAAAGAAGATGTGTTGCAACATGATAATGATGATGAGGTATCTAGGCCTTATCTTGGAGATTCGATTAATACCTTTATTTTGATAAGTTTTTGAGCTCACGTCGACATTGCTGATATATGGGAGGGTTTGGTAATTTGTAAATTCAAAGTTATTGCACTTTTTTTGCAAAGTTGACACATTTGATTTATGTTATTTTTTGACAAATTATCTAATTATGTTTTTGTTGTTGATATAGGAGTGAGACTTGTTAAAGGCCATCAATCATAAAAAAAACTAGCTCGGTGGCCCTTAGACGATGATTGATCTCACATTTGAGCCATGTTTTTTAGTCAGGCTTGGTGTCCTTGGTGGAGTGCAAGTATCACACTTGTAGCACCATGAGCATTTCGACATTTTGTGAGAGGAAATAGTTGGAGATGAACATTTTTCAAATGTTGTTCAGGGAGATGATAATTATGCTAGATGATGTGGCTACATTTCTCAATATATTAGTGGTAGGTTGGATGATATCGATCTAAGGACTGATGATAAAGGTCGCAATTTCTATGTTAGCATGTTATCTAGGTGTCAACTTGATAGAGGCAGTTTAAGAGATGAGTGCTTGTTGGGGAGCATATGTGCGGATGCAATGGTTGAGAGATTAGTTCAAGGATGTAACCAACTCCTATCTAATGATGCCATATAGTATGTTACAAGAGGCTCTTATTGTATTTATTGGGTTACATGTTTTTCGTGTACAATAGTGTGATATTAGTAGCCGTATCGTACTAGGCTCTTATCAATGACCTTATTGTTGTAGAGGGACACGTTTAGGGTGCAGTTGGCATAACATTTATCTACAGACAATTTGTCATTGCGAGCTGGTTAGCCATGCATTAGATGGTTGATTATATAACTGTTGTTCAACTATTTAACTCTCTTTACTAGTATGACATTTAACTTATTTGTTTATCATTTATATATGATTAGTAATGACTATTTTTTTGTAGGCATACATTTATGAGCACTTTTCATTTGTGTACCTAGTGGTAGATTTGTCATACACTGATGTTTGCTTCATGCTTGACTACGAAAGTCACTCAACTAGCTCAATACATTGTAGACATTTGGGAGCAGCAAGATGATCTACAACATCATCAGGTTTTTGGGAGCCATATGAAGGTAGCTAAGCTCATCATCCATTGGCTTTGATTATACTTTTCTTGAGATGCATTAATTGTAGATCAATCATGGAGTTGTATCAACTGAGAAAAGGTTACAAGAGTGGGGTTATGAACAAACCTCACCTTTGACCTATTCTTAAGCACGGTGTGGTGCTTATCGATGCACTTATTAGGTCTTATATCAATTCTTAGATTAGTATTAGGATTGGTGGGATGTTAATATGCACATCGATGATTGAAAAAGACCAATGGTGTACAACTTTAAATGAATGTGCACTGGACCATATGACTTGGGGTGATGCTATTTCTTATCAATTTGTGCAAAATCCTATACGTAGGTCAATGTTTCAAGCTAGATCAATCAATATGGAGTAAACTATTTACGATGTAAGTGTCATAACTAAAATTTCATATATATATATATATATATATATATATATATACATACGATCCATTTACGACTATATGATCAGTGTAGGATGGCGTAGTACTGATTTCTCAGTTTTAGGTACAGTGAGGTTAACTTTGGTACGAGCAAGCACGTAAGCCCCACAAAAGTGCACACCTACCCATATATACATTCGAATCATCATATAATGATGATATCTAACCTCTGGTAAGTCATCCTTACTCTTTAAATACAATTTTACCCCTTTTTGGGAAAAATGCAACAAATCGAGAAATGATGGTTTCGTCTATAGGTCTTTGAGACAAGTGGTCAAACCAACATTGTAAGTTGACTTTAGGGATCATGTTAAGCCATGTCAAAGCCTCAAATTGTCATATCAGACCCCATGTCAAAATTTTTAATGATTAGACCAAAAATAGTCTAAATAAAAAAAAACCAAGTGAAAACCCTAAAATGCCCTTACATGGCTAGCCACCCTTGATATTTCTCACCATTTTTGTCTTATTACAAGGGATATACAAGGTATTATATGATTTCTCACCTACCAAATGAAAAAAAGGAACCAATTAGGAAGTTGTAAAAAGGAAAATTAAGAAAATAAAGATTTTAAGGATAAATATCACATTTTTGCTTAATCCCTATTAGTCTATTATGCTTAACATGTGCCTATTTGCTAAAGTGAGCCTTTTAATGATCCCTAATAGCTGGCCATCACCATGGAACAAGCCTAGATCGAAACTAAGTGAAGAAAAAAGAGAAAAGAGAAGAAAGAAGAAAGTCAAGAGAACTTATGCAAACTGTGACCTACTCTTGCCAAATTTTCATGATTTTTCACATCTATAATCTTCTACTAATCCCTCTTCATCCCTTGTTCAACATAGTTTCATACAAAGTCATTGGAGAAGTGGAACTAAGTGAAAACCAAGCTTTGAAGAAAATCGATTAAGCTGAGAATTATGGCTTTTGAGATTGATTCAAGTTTCAATCTTTATATATGTTTAACAATAACTTAAAATGAGTTGTTTTATGGTTTTTTTTTTAAGAAATCCTATCTCTAATGCTTGGTGGTGAATTTAGCCTTAAGAGGTAACTAAAGGTAAGTTTGTGTTTTATCCACCAAAATGATATATGTTGTATGTTATGATGCATAACGATGTTATATAAGTTTAAATTGAATTGAAGATGATGAAAGTAGGCACTTATAGTTTAAGCTATAAGGGTTTCTAAGGAAGATCATGTGTAAATGATAGGTTCATTAATGTGGTACTTGGAATTTATGAAATCAAGCATTGTGTAAGTGATATGAAGCATTTAAATGAATAAAATGGAAGAGTATGAAGCTAGGATAGGTTTGGCCAAAGTGAAGGGTACCTAGAAAGAGAGGTGTTCTAGCCTTGATCCAATGATATGTTAGTGCATTTACGGAGTATAATTGACGAATATAAGTAGTGTGAAATGAAATCGAAGAAATAAGATAAGTTGGTAACTATAGGCTTAGGGTACCTAATAGTAACCTAAGCGAAAGTAGTGAGGTTATATGTGTATAACAAGTTATAATATGATGTGGAAGTATAATGAAGTTTATGGCGTGTAATTGTAATGTTTCTGACACTGAAGGTGGTATGATGACCTCGGTGTACGAGTTCGAACAAGTAGCCTTTGCTAAGAGCTTTAGTAAGTTAACTGCATAAGATGCATGTTAGCATCATATAATCTAAGTTGAATATTAAAAATATTGTTTTACTGATTTTGAACCATATATACAGTTGTGTGCCAATACTACCTAGTAGGGCATAGTAGCCCATTGTGGTGCGTGTGACTATTTATGTAAATGGTTGTGAACGAGAATGCTAGATTGTGGATATGAACTTGTATTGAGGAATTGTGTTTAAATTTGTAGGCTGGGTAGTATAATATAGTAACTCGAACCTAACAAAGTTATTTTAAGAATCTGAAGACAGTATATGTAAAGTTTGTATTTAGTGAGCCATGTGTCTATTGCATATGACATCTCATGCATAGCATGATATTTGAAGAGATTTTAAGCTTGCATGGATTTCTTTCTATATGTGCAAATGCTTTAAAATCTCACGAGTAATATGTTTGGAAACATTTATATTATATAAGCTTTTGGATTTAGAATAATGTCGTTTTTATCCATTATGTGACTGAGTTTCAAAACATGCATGAGCTACTATTTTACCATTTTTATGGCATTCCGTTATGATATGAGATTGATAGAGCATAGGGAAATAGCTTGAGTACTATGTCCTCTTATAGGCGTACGAGGCTTCTTCAACACCATTGTTGATAGGTTCCAGTCTTAGCTTATCATTGGGATTAAAGACGATGATCTATGGCCATAACTGACACCTTAGTTTCTAGGGTATTGACGAGGCTAATTGATAGCTACAATAGGAAAGTCTTTATTGGTTAAATATAACTTGGATTGCCTAACTGATTACATGTATATGATATGAAGTTATAAGTACATGAACTGTTTTACAAGTACATGGTATGAAGTTTTCTGTATCTGAAGTATGTACGAGTACATGATATGAAGCTTTATGCATATAAAGTATTTACAAGTACATGACATGAAGTTGTATACATATGAAATGTTTTATAAGTATGTGACATGAAACATAAGTACGTAAACTGTTTCACGAGTATATAGCATGAAGTTATAAGCAAATGACATGTTTTACGAGTACAAGACACGAAACTATTGTTATTTATATGATAGGACTGTTAGTGTGATGTCACAAAGGGATAATGAGGTGTTTCAAAATACCTTCCACACCCTACCTTAAAAGACCTTGATAGTGTCATAGAAAGTTAATGTACATTGAAGAACGGGAAAAGTATAAGTATTTGATTTTGATTAGTTATGTGAAATGAAGTTTGCCATACTTACATGCATTTAGAGCAGTATACAATATGTTGCTATCCTCTGTACTTATGCGATTAACTTATTGGGCTCTCCAGATCACTCTCCCTCTGTTTCCTCATAGGTTAATTAGGATTGTAATCGGTTACAACTATTGTAGCTAGCTTTGATGGTTTTCGAGTAACGTCGCCCAGTCCTAGTGTCCGTACATGTGAGAGTCACATTTTTTGGTACCTTTATATACTGTTAAGGAAGCTAGGAAAATACAATATCTCGTAACTGTTTATATGCCTTATGTTTCGTAAGTATGAAAGAGAACTAGACAGTGGGCCCTACTGGACTTTTACTATCTCGATAAGGACAAAATTTGATAGAACAGATATTTAGAGCCAAATATGGATATGATAACATCTCAAACTCATCTATTTATGCATGTTTTGAAAAGTGTGCAACAATTTCGAAAATGACAATTAAGTCCACATGCTGTGTTAATTTTTGTGAATAACGATCAAACTAAGTTGACTTTTGACCGATTGACAGTCCTATATGAATCTTTGTGTGAAGATGTCTCAAACTATTTTAACTGATAGACTGAATCACACAAAACTGTTAAAAAACTATGCGATTGGATGTTAGGGTTATTTTGGTAATTTCGTCGTTATGACCAGTCAAACCCTGCCAAAAGCCTAATTAATGATTAGAATAAGTTAAATAGAAATATTTTATAAGTGAATAAAATATATTGGAGATTAGACTAAACGTTTAAATAGAAATAAAATCGTGAAGGGTAAACTAGGGGTTTTTAGAAAGTATAAGGGCATTTTGGTAATTTGTTGCATAAGATATTAACTTAAAAGAGATTTCTAATCTTTTTCTCTTCCATTTCTATCCACTATCATCCTCTTCTCACTCCTCCATTAACAAAGCTTCATTTAGAAAAAGAAAGTCACCAAAAACCTAAGAAAACACTGTAAAAGCGAAAACTACCTTAAGCAAACTTGCTCATCTCCCATCCATCTACAACATAAGGCACGCATTGAAGTGACCATTTCCATAGTGAGTCAAGCCCTTGAAGTTTTGGCCAACGTAAAGGTGGTGAGAGAAAGCTTAATTCTTGATCTTTTAACGGTGTTTGTGACGTGTTTAAGGTGTTTAAGCATGTATTTAAGCTTGAATTGAATTGAAACCATGAGAATCCTTCCCTTAGGGTTTTGGCCAAGCACACCTATGCAAGAATATGATGTTGTTCAATGTAAAAATGATGTAGAATTAATGTAGACAATGTGTAGAACATGAATTTAAGCTTAAATTGAAGAAATGAAGTGTGTAGGCATGAGAAGTAGTTTCGGCCAAGTGAAGGGCATGGTGAAACCATGCTCAATTCAATGCAATTTGGGTCCTAGAATAATGTATAAATTATTACAAAATTATTGGTGAAGTCAAAACCGAAAAAAGAGATATTTTTATGGTAGTTGTGGTGTAAACACCGGTACGAAGTAGATCTGTGAGACCTGTTTCTATTGTATTGTACATGAATTATGTAATTATTATTAAGTGAAATAAAATGTAATTTGTGATTATAAGTGATAGTGTAATGTGGGTCCCACTTTAATTTTTATGATTTTGATGGATTCGAGACTGATAACACAGTGTACAGTGGGTGTAATAAATATAAAAGGATGATTTTGAGGTATAAAATCAATTATTATATTATTTTATATTATTTTGTGAAGTGTGGAAAACAAATTGGAAAATGACGATTACGTCCCAAAGCATTTTCGTAAATTACGCTCAAACTAAAATGAATTGAGACGAAGTAAAAATACCATGATATTCCACACAAAAATAGGAATAAGAAAGTGTCAACAGATTTATCAAAACGATGGTTTAATTGCAAATTTTCGCTCACGGTCCGCTAAGGGTAATTTCATAATTTCACAATTTCACACAATCGGTGCACTGCGCTTCAAGGAAACCACTTCTAATCATCAAAATACAATTAATAAGATTATTTGGTGATGGAATCCGAAATTTTGGAGTGCCATTACACAGTTTTTACGACTACAAAAGCTTAAAGGCAAAATTGTTTGAAATTTACATAACCAAGGGCAAAATGGTAATTTTGCATCCTTCTAGAAGTATCTTTATAATTCAGCAAAGGTGATAGGTGGTCACTATTCATCATCTTCTCAAAGCATTCTCAGCCATAGCCAAAGGAAAAAGAAGAAAGAAAATAAACCTTCAAAAACCTAAGTAAATATACATTTTTTCACCTAGATTAAAACTAGAAAAATATCCCCCACACTCTCCTCTCTTCACATATACCAGTAGATCATCAAATAAGGAAGAAAACAAGAAGAAAAGGGAAGAGGAAGTGTTCAGCCAAGGTAAGCTTCCATGGTGATTTTTCATTTCTTTAAAATCTAATGTTGGATTCTTATGTTTTTCACTATGCTAACCGTAGATCTAGCATTAGTTTTACCTAAATCCAATTAAATCATGATGAAAGGGCACCTTGGGGCTTCGGTTGGCATAAGAGCATGAGGAAATCATAGTGAAACTTGCATGAAAATGGTGCCAAAAAGCGTAATGAACATGGATAAGCAACTTGGTAACCATAGTTTGAAGAAAAGCCATGAAAGAACTCTTAAGCACCATTCAGCCAAGGCACTTTGGGCAGGTTAGAATGCTGCATTTTATGGTTTTAATGTGCCAAAATAATGTAGAAATTTAGAGAAGATTAATGGTTCTTTTGGATCTGAAATCGGAGCTAAAACGGGAAAGTTATGTTTTACTACTGGTGTAAATTACACTGGTTAGGCATAAGTAGTTTACAATGTGACGACATTTAGTGATGAATGATGGTTCAAAAATTAGAAGATAATTAATGAAAAAATTTTGTGAAATTGTTTTCCAACCAGGATAATCGGATTTTGTGTGGTGCTATTGAAAGGTTCGATAATACGAGATAGGTAAGGGATGAGTGTGGAAGCCGTAGGGATATAGAGAATGCATGATTTTGATGAGAATAATTTTATGAAATTATTGGGTGTTAAATTTCCTTTAAAATCATGCAAATCTATGGTATTACGGCTGTTATGGAAGTTGTGTTTAAGTGCAGGAGGTTAGGAAAACTGCAGCTGTTATGCTGTCGAAAATTCCTCCAAAGTTTTCTAAAATGTCATGAAATATTTTATATACATAAAGTGAGTGAAATTGTATATTTTGGAATTTATTTCCAATATTTTTCATAAATGGGTATTTTACTGAAAAATATTAATTAAATATTCATGTAATTAAATTTGATTAAAGTGAGATCATAGATATGTTCTTTGAAATATTTTATAGTAAAATTGAACGTTTATAAACTTTCTCACTAAAGCATAAATATTTTATTGACTGTTTTCCATTGTACTATAAAATGTGAATTTAAAATACCTTTATGGAATTTTCTAAATTTTAATAATTTTATTTATTTCCTTAAAGGTATTTTCTACTGTAAATAAAATAATTTTGAGACTGTTAGGCCCCATTATCATGCTCACTGTTTATTGTACTGTTACTGTGCTGTTGATATTGATCGTATCTTCAGCATCCTAGTGTCACCTGAACAGTGTTCATTGAGGACACATTATAGACTATGGCCATAGATCTTACTGTATACTCTTACTATTTCCCTCAGGGATAATTATAGCATGATTTATTTAAGGAGTTGCCTAGTCTCAACCTATTGTTAAATGTTTACTGAACTATGATTTACTGTTAACTGTTTACTGAACTGTACCGAAATAAACTATTTACTGAATTGAAAATATTTATGACATTATTATTGATTTTGAAATAATTACTATACTGTTACTGTGATGTAGAATTTAAGTGTTTACTGTACTAAACAGTTTCTTTATTGTTTATTAAAGTGCCTTATCGTACTGTTACTAAATCGATTTATATAGTGCTTTATCCAAAATATTTACTACTATCACTGTCAGGTGTTTTAAAGTGTTACTAAAGTGATTAAATTAATTGGTTATTAATTGAAAACTTTATTAAATTGTTTTATAACAACAATTTATCGATTACTCCCTATAGTCGCTTTGGGTTTTTGGGACAAGACAAGTATTTCAAAATACCTTCCATGCTCCATCTGAATTACCTAGCTTACTATAGTATCCTTCCGATTACTGTGCCAAGTGGTATGTTAGGAAAATAAATATTTTAGAGCATATAGTCTTCGTTATATCAGTCTTACATATGACTCCTTTATTAAGCACGTTTTCCACTCCACAGGATACTATATTTGTTTAAGAGACATACCATCCCGAGGTTATCGGCTGCAATTTCAGTTTCCCGAGACTGCATATTGTCGATCTTGGAGGTATTTTTATTTTCTTTTATATATTCAGATTTATTGTACAGTACTACTTAAATTGTAAAGTAGATACAAGGAATGCAAAGAGTTAAGGAATATTGTTAAATACCATATTCCAGTTTGTAAATTAATTAAAGTATATTGTTTATTACTGTTTATTGTTAAAGTGTTAAAGGCATTGTAGATGGTCCAACCATAAATTATGTGTAAATTGTGTAATATATTGTACAATTAGACTGTTACAAGATCAAATTTATAGCTGCAATAGGCAATGTAGTAGGTCTTAAGGAGTTATATAATTGTTATAACTAAAGTGTGGTAAATTAACAATGTTTGTATGGTATTTTGCAGTTAGGAAGTAAGGCATACATACTAGTGCTATCGGGCAACACAATGTAATATGAGTGGTAAGGGATATATGTAAGAGGCGTAGGGATACTGTGATGCATTAAAATGATGAAATGGGATTTTATGAGATTCAATATTGTGATTTGGATTGAAGTTGGGACACTGGAATTGTGGATATTAAACTATGTTTCCTTATAGAAGGATTAGGATAGATAGTACTGTTATGCTATTGAAATTTCCTAAATCAAATGTAAAACCCTAAAATCACCATTTGGTACTATTTTTACAAGAGGAAATAAAATGAAGGTGAGATTTGGTCAAGGTACCATGTAGACCTTTAAGTGTGTGTAGATTTATAACTCAGTTTGCGAAGAGATTTTTAATGATTTTAATGTTCTTCAAGGTATACAAAAGTTTCAATATGACTCTTATACGTAAATAAACTATTTTGAATACCATTTGCTGAACTGAGAATATTTGGTGAATTTTTATACTTCAATTGCAATTGTCACTAGTTTTAAAGATTTATAAACTGACTAAAGATATGATTTATTGAATTGGTCTCCATAAACGATTCCGATTGGTTTATGAACATTTTTTAGACTGTTGGCCCATAGTAGCCTTCGGGTATATCATGCTATTCTGAGTGTGTGTGTACTGTTGCTGATTAAACTTGGTCATATCTTCAGTACCCTCAATTGTCACCTAACCCGTGTACTTTGTGGACCACTTTTGACTATGGTCATATGTCTTATGATTATTCCTTTTTGGGATACTTATATTGCATGATTCTATTAGGTGTTGCCTGGTCTCTACTATACTGTTTACTGAACATGTTTTATTAGAATGATTTTTGTACTATTTACTGAAACTGTTCACAATACTGTTTATGGAGAGTTTACTGAACTGCTTTATTAGATAGATTTTTGTTTGTCTATTGAAAATTGCTTACTGTGCCGTTCTGAGTGTCTAGTGAACTATGTGATCGAAGAAATTTTCGATAAACTCCCTATAGTCAGAATTAGAGAACGAGACAAGTGAGGTTGTTTAAAAGCATCCTTACATACTTAGCCTGGTTATCTAACCAATTATAATATCTTTTTCGATAAAGTGCCCGAATATTGCATTGTTATTGATTCTGAGTGCAAGAGTATGTTTTAAGATACACGCATATAGATATGCATAATATCAACTCTTTATATATATATATATATATATATTTCTTACTGGGTATAAGCTCACCCTCTTATTTTCTTCCCATATTACTTGGAGTAGTTTCTGTCTTTGCACATGAGGATTTTGACTACTGTATCCCTCAAGCAGTTATTCAAATACCATACAGGTATATTATTTTACCTTTATATGTTCAGACTATATTTGTGCAGTATTGTTTTGTGTATATTATCATGTATAGGATGTAAATTGAACTATAGTGTACTGAATGTAAATTTGAGGAATTTCACACACACACACACACACACACATATGAAATTGAAGTTGAAATTTTATGGTTCATATTTTAAAGAATGAATCGGTCGAATAAATATGGAATACAAATAGTTGACGAATGATAGATCTGAGTGAGGACACAACATACAACCCAAGCAATTATAATTAAAAAGGAAAAAGTTAGTTTTGATTTTCAGTAGACGGATCATGACATACAGCTAGGAACTTAACATACATTGAAGAACGAAAAAAGAGTATTTGATTTTGATAAGTTATGTGAAATGAAGTTTACCGTCCTTACATGCATTTCGAGTAATGTACAACATGTTGCTATCCTCTATACTTATGTGGTTAACTTACTGGGCTCTCTAGATAACTTCCCCTCTATTTACTCACAGGTTAAGCCAGGATACCATAGCTAGCTTTGATGGTTTTCAAGCCTCAGAGTGCTCGTAGCGTATCTTCGATATGATTTATACTGTTTAACAACTTTATTTTCTGATAGTTTTCTACAATATTGTGTATGGGATGTGTGTTAATTATACACATGTTTTTATTGTTTAAATTTGTGAAAACGAGATGTAAATGAATTTTATTGTAAAGCATACTAAAACCCCAAAAATATTATAATATTTCTTTGGAAAATTTTTTGAGGGTCTTGTTGATCTCGAAAATTATGAAATTGAAGTATATGGTAGTTTATGAAATCTTGTTGATCTCGAAAATATTGTAATATTTCTACAAGTTGATTGTGTTAGACTGCTAAACTAGGATATGACCCTAACTATGTTAAACCGGTGGTTTACAACTTTTATGCGAAAATTGCATTTATGGTTTAGATGATGGTTAAATGATTTGATATCACACTGGGACCCTAGGCAGCATGCCTTAAACTGATCTAGGTAGTTAGCCACTAGTGTTAAGAAAAAGCTGCTTACATGAGAAACTAGTGTAATATGAAATCGGAAAAAGTTAGCCCGTAAAGTCTAAATTTCACATAAGTATAGAAGAAGTGTACGAACTGTCGTATCTTTGTGGTTTGATAGTAAGCCATTGATTTCTTTTGGTATGTTAATAGTGTTTATTATTAATTAGAATTGATCTTGATTATATTGTTCTTGTCTTATAACACGTAGTGAGGGCCATGTCATGTCTTGAGATAGCTATGGATGATGGTTTTGATTAAGGTTTGTTTTAGAGTAATCCCTACAAGGTAATCCTAATTAGGTTGCAATGAACACTATTTAGTTATTTCATGTCAAACAAGTTATTAATATTTAGGAGTAACAATATGAAGTTTTTTTATCCATAAACTGGGTGAATATTTGTGATTATTATTCTTATGTAGATAAAGTCCATATAACATAATATCTTTGCAAAGGAATTATAAATGGTTATACTTATGAGATCCCTATGCATTAAAGTTTTGTTCCTAAAATTGTTACTAGTCATTGTACTATCATGAAAGGGCATTGACAGTTTTAAGAAACCAACACATACTAACCCTTCTTACTTGGGATGTAAGTAATCGATCTTATAGGTTGCAAATATAGGGATTGTTAACTTTAAATTGACATATATATTTTGAAATGACAAAAACTTAAGTAAGCTTTAATGTTTTAATTCATATTGTAAATTTGCCTTATCACACATGATTTTCTCAATCCATTTTCAAGTGATCATATCAAACATTAAGACCATGATTTAATTACATATTCTTATTGGTCTTAATACTTTATAAAATGTTTTGAATATTTTAGAAAATTACTTGATGAATTTTTGGACCATGTTTTCATTGGAGAAAGTCAAGAAAAACTCCCATAAAAATGCCAAAAAGTTTTGGGTTAGATTAGGATCAAAGGCCACATAATTTCTAACTCAAAAAGTGCAGGAAATAACTTTCTAGAGGCATGGGATCGATCCCCTAAGGAAAGGGATTGATCCCTTCAAGGCAGAATGATCCTTAAGCCCAGAATTAACAACCAGGAAGCTTGGGATAGATTCCCTATGGAAAGGGATCGATCCCTTTGCCCAAAAATAGCCTGTAACGGCTAGTTTTATGAGATACAACGGTCATATTTGATTTTGGCTCCACCCAACGTTCACAAATCATCCAAGGGACTATAAATAGATGCTTAGAAGCTAAAGGAAGGAAGAGGAACTACTCAATCAACTCCAATACTCATATTCCTCAAATTCTCAAGCCTCAACAACAAATCAAGAGCTACAAAGTATTCATCTTCCATCATTCACATATCTCTGGTATTGCTAAGCACAAATATTGTATAGGCTTTTCTTTATGCCTAATTTCTATAATCATTTACCTACTTAGAGGTCTTCTTTGTTTACATCTCTTGTAAACCAAATCATTCCTTATAAAAGGAGAGGTTTTTCTTTAGCCTAGAAAAAGAGGGAGGTTTCTCTTGAGCCTGAAAAAGAGGGAGTGTAACACAAATTCAAGTATAGTGAATTTGGGGAAAATCCTTGGGAGCGTCTCAAGGTAGAGGGCGTAGGCAAGGTTGTCGAACCTTTATAAATCGCTTGCGTACATTTCTCTAGCCTTACTCTCTTTACTTATTTGCAATTATATTTGTGTTTATTGTATTGAATTTATATTGTATAATTGCCTAGCTTAGAGAACTTAGAAAACACTCAAATAGGCTAGAGAATTTAGAAGAATAGAAAAACGGGCATAAAGTTAGTTAAGAACCAATTCACCTCCCTCTCGGTATAGCATATAAGAGCCAACAATTGGTATCAGAGCTTGGGCTCAAGATTGATTTAGACTAACCTCTATCGAGCAAAACAATCATAAATAGCTCACTCGAATGTAGGCACACTCCTAGGAGAAGAGGGACAATCATTAGTTGACCTCCACTCTTCAATGGAGAGAATTACTCTTATTGAAAAACAAGAATGATGTTGTTTGTCCAATCAAATGATTATGAAGTGTGGAGAATTATAGTGAATGGTCCTAGAACTCCTATGAAGAAAGTATATGGAAAAGATGTCCCTAAAAATGAGAATGAGTTGGACACAAATGACATAAGAGTGGCACAATTGAATGCCAAGGCTATGCACACTCTCTTTTGTGCATTAGGTCCCAATGAGTATAATAGAGTGTCTCTATGTGAAAATGCTAAGCAAATATGGGATAAATTGGCCATCACACATGAAAGGACCAATCAAGTGAAAGAAACCAAAGGAGGAAAGCTCACAAATGATTATGAGCTTTTTAGAATGAAAGAAAATGAGTCAATGAGTGAAATGTACACTAGGTTTAATAACATAATTAATGGACTTAGGGCATTAGGCAAGAGCTATTCCAATCTAGAAATGGTTAAGAAAATCTTGAATAGCTTGCCAAAATCTTGGGAGGCAAAGGTGACTGTTATAGAAGAATCTAAGGATCCTAACACCTTGTCTCTAGATGAACTTATGGGCTCCCTACTTACATATGAAATGAAATTAAAAAGAAATGAAGAGCCTTCAAAGAAAGTAGGGGTAGCACAATTTGTATCAGAGCTTGGGCTCAAGATTGATTTAGACTAACCTCTATCGAGCAAAACAATCATAAATGGCTCACTCGAATGTAGGCACACTCCTAGCAGAAGAGGGACAATCATTAGTTAGACCTCCACTATTCAATTGAGAGAATTACTCTTATTGAAAAACAAGAATGATGTTGTTTGTCCAATTAAATGGCTATGAAGTGTGGAGAATTATAGTGAATGGTCCTAGAACTCCTATGAAGAAAGTATATGGAAAAGATGTCCCTAAAAATGAGAATGAGTGGGACACAAATGACATGAGAGTGGCACAATTGAATGCCAAGGCTATGCACACTCTCTTTTGTGCATTAGGTCCCAATGAGTATAATAGAGTGTCTCTATGTGAAAATGCTAAGCAAATATGGGATAAATTGGCCATCACACATGAAAGGACCAATCAAGTGAAAGAAACCAAAGTAGGAAAGCTCACAAATGATTGTGAGCTTTTTAGAATGAAAGAAAATGAGTCAATGAGTGAAATGTACACTAGGTTTAATAACATAATTAATGGACTTAGGGCATTAGGCAAGAGCTATTCCAATCTAGAAATGGTTAAGAAAATCTTGAATAGCTTGCCAAAATCTTGGGAGGCAAAGGTGACTGCTATAGAAGAATCTAAGGATCCTAACACCTTGTCTCTAGATGAACTTATGGGCTCCCTACTTACATATGAAATGAAATTAAAAAGAAATGAAGAGCCTTCAAAGAAAGTAGGGGTAGCACAATTGGTATCAGAGCTTGGGCTCAAGATTGATTTAGACTAACCTCTATCGAGCAAAACAATCATAAATAGCTCACCGAATGTAGGCACACTCCTAGGAGAAGAGGGACAATCATTAGTTAGACCTCCACTCTTCAATGGAGAGAATTACTCTTATTGGAAAACAAGAATGATGTTGTTTGTCTAATCAAATGATTATAAAGTATGGAGAATTATAGTGAATTGTCCTAGAACTCCTATGAAGAAAGTATATGGAAAAGATGTCCCTAAAAATGAGAATGAGTGGGACACAAATGACATGAGAGTGGCACAATTGAATGCCAAGGCTATGCACACTCTCTTTTATGCATTAGGTCTCAATGAGTATAATAGATTGTCTCTATGTGAAAATGCTAAGCAAATATGGGACAAATTGGCCATCACACATGAAAGGACCAATCAAGTGAAAGAAACCAAAGTAGGAAAGCTCACAAATGATTATGAGCTTTTTAGAATGAAAGAAAATGAGTCAATGAGTGAAATGTACACTAGGTTTAATAACATAATTAATGGACTTAGGGCATTAGGCAAGAGCTATTCCAATCTAGAAATGGTTAAGAAAATCTTGAATAGCTTGCCAAAATCTTGGGAGGCAAAGGTGACTGCTATAGAAGAATTTAAGGATCCTAATACCTTGTCTCTAGATGAACTATGGGCTCCCTACTTACATATGAAATGAAATTAAAAAGAAATGAAGAGCCTTCAAAGAAAGTAGGGGTAGCACTTAAGTCTTTCACTCATGAGGTCATTGTAGATGATAGTGATGAGAGTGGAAATGAGGAAGAAAAGGAAATGGAAATGTTTGCCAAAAGATTTAATAGGTTCATGAGAATGAAAGAGAGTGGGAATGATAGGAGACATCAAAGAAGAGGGGAAATGAGAGGAGAGTCAAGTAGGAGAGAAAAAGACCCATTAGTGTGTTATGAGTGCAATGAACCGGGTCATAGTAAGTTGGATTGCCCCTTACTTAGGAAGAAAAAGGATAGGAAACCTAAGAAGAAAGCATTTGTGGCTGCATGGAGCGATAGTGATAGCTCCGATGAGGAAAATGTAGATGAAGAGGTAGCCTACTCATGCTTTATGACCATTAGTGATGATGAGGCTAGTAGTAGCTCTAGTGAAAATAATGACTTTACATTTGATGAGCTACAAAATGTTTTTAATGATTTAGCAAATGAATTTCAATGCATGATCTCCAAATATAAGAAAATCATTTCTAAATTAAAAATAGAAAATGAAGCCTTGACTAATACTAAGCTAGAATTTGAAAAGAAATTAGAAGGGGCTAACTTAGAGATAAATGAGTTAAATAAAAAGAATACAAATTTGCATAACTCATTTACTAGGTTCTATATGGGTCAACAAAAATTAGATCACATGCTTGAGACCCAAAGAGCTTTCTTTGATAAAGATGGATTAGGTTATAATGCAAATAAAAAAGAAACTCATCTTAGGAATTTCTTAGTGAGCAAAAATTCTATGCATGATACATCTCTCATATGCTAACTTTGCAATAGAATAGGACACACCTCACAAGCATGCACATATAGAAAAACTACATTTAGAGGAAAAGTAGTAAGAACAATTTGGGTGCTAATGCATGCAATAAATAATGATGAATTGTGCTTGAAACGGATCCCAAAAGGATCAAAAATGGTTTGCACACTCTCATGGACCCAAGAAAATTGGGGTACCAAAACATGCATGAATGTGTTTGTTGTAGGAGTGTTAGAGCATGGGAATGTAATGAAACAATGGAGTTTAAATGCTCAACACATCCTCATGGAGTTTGCTTGTGCTAATAAGAAAAAGAAAGAGCTTGGATATCCATCCTTGGCAAAGATCACAACAATTCTTCAAAGAAAGGCCTAAGGTGGATTCAACAATTCAAGGCAAAGCACTCTCAAGCAAAGGAGTTTTGTAAGTTTAATTCTTTACTCCTTAAAACTTTTATTTGATTAAATTATTTGTGCTTTGATAATCTCTAATGCATTGTGATTGAGCAAAAGGCATGATAAATGATTGTTGAGTGTTTGATGGACAATTCTTGATGAATGAATGAAAGGCATGAGTTATGAATTTGAAATGATTATTGGATTTCTGCATTTTGAGCAAGTTTTTTATGTGTTGATAATGTATTTACTTGCCTCAAATTACCAGATATGTCATTTATGCAAAATGCCATGTCATGAGGATTAATGAAGAAGTTGTATGTTGAAAATCATGGCATGTTGTTCACAAGATGTATGCTCTAATGATAAATGTGCTTAAAACCTATGTGAACAAGTTTGTTTTGACATATTAATGGTATCTAATGCTTTGGTTTTGTCAAAATATGCTTAACTCTCAAAATGACCTCCTTTGAGGCCAAAAATTGCATTTATTGGTGAAAATCCTTCCAAAATTGCAAAATCTATTGTTAAATGGTTTTTCATTCGTGTTTTTCATTCATACAAGTCCAAAATCATGTTACACAAGTGTTTAAACCTTTACTTGGGCTTAAAATACTCAAAAACAGAGTTTTGGCGCCTCAAAGGTTGGATTTTCTGTCAAAAATCTACAGAATCAAGATGAGGGATCGATCCCTCTACATGCAGGATCGATCCCTTTAGAAAAACCTGCAGAAAATTAGATTCTGGAGTTTAGGGATCATTCCCCGTGCTCATGGGATTGATCCCTCTAGGCAATTAGTGCCTTTTTCTGCATTTTTAAGCTTTAGTTGAGAAGTTTTCTTAATTCTCTTGATATCTTCTTTCTTTTCAACTTAAAATTCATTGTTTTAACTTTGTTTTGATGATCTTTAAAATATGAAAATTTATTTTTTATTGATATCATGCTTCAACTCCATCAAATTGTATCATTTCCAACAAATGGTATCACTTTCAACAATCAATATCATTTTTCATTGAACTCACAAGTGCAAAATCATTCTTCTTGTTAAAAACATTCATGAATTGCATAAATCTTGAAATAATCTTGAAATATACTTTCAATGAATGCTTAAACATAATTTTGAGAAATATTTCTAGAATTTATGGATCTTTTTGAGAATTTGATGAACTTGTGCATAATGAAAATTCTTCATTCCTTTTTGTTCATCTTAGTCAAGCATGCTGATAGGATTATGTCTCTTAGCTTGACTCATCAATTCCACACTAGGTTTCATGATAATTATACATCTAGTGGATTGATTTCAAATGTAAATTCAACAATTGGTAATGGTTATTGGCCTATAATTTGTGATGGTAAATGAATCTTAAATGTTCAAATGCATGAAAATTTATCATCCATAAACTTAATAATTTGGTGATACCAATTGTTGGTGATGTCATTAAAGCTTAAGTTCTTTAATAATTTGGCCATAAAGAATTAAGTTTATGGATGATAAATTTTCATGCATTTGAACATTTAAGATTCATTTACCATCACAAATTATAGGCCAATAACCATCACCAACAATTGATTTACATGCATTGAATCTTGATTGTTTTGATGTTGAACATGCATGTTTGCTTAAGTTGAATCAATAATCATGCCTATGAGATGAGAATAGTTGTTTTCATGATATTATGTGCTTAACCTCACTCATAGATTATGGATTTAATTGCTAAAATATACTTAATCATGATATTGAGACAAATCTATTTTAGCTAAAATAGCATATATCCTTTGGAACCTTAAACGTTAAAATTAAACTAGGGATATTGCTTTGAATTGATTAAAAATGGTAATCTTCCCTTGCTCACAATTGTTTAAGATCTTGAATGAAAAATTGAGCATAGGATTCTTTAGTTTTATGGAAGAAAATGTGCTTGCTTGAATACCTTTATTTTTTGAATCTTCCATATGGTATAACTTTGTGAATATGAATATGGGTTAATACTTTATGATAGTATGCTAATGATTAATTAATCCATATGCATATTTGATGGTATGTGATTGTGTTCTTGCATATTTAGAATGATTATTTTCTTGACATGAACACACTACACATAAAAATTGGATTCATGCAAAATGTCTAAGTCAACCATTAGTAACAATTGACATTTAGATTGAAATAACAATTGGTATCATTGGTAACCATATTTTCAACAATTGGTAAGCCAAAACTAAATTGCCAATTGGTATGAGCTTTAAATTGACAATTCTTCTTATGCTCCTTAGATTGAAATGACAAATATGGAAGAATTCACATAAGCCACTTTTGCATGAAACACTTTTGTGCTAGAATTTATGATTAATTGATATATGATTTAATTCTAAGCACATTCTTTCTTGAAAATGATTTATGAGCTCTTGCATATGATATGTCATCTAATTTTAGCTCATAATCATGATGTATTGACATGCACCTTAGTTGGACTTTAGAGAATAATTGATATACTTAAGTGCTTGATAGAATTAATATAAGCAAGTTATAAAACATAGTAGAAAATTTATAAACAACTTGATTCATTATTTACTAATTGGGAACTTCTTGCAAAATTATTTATAAACAATTGGTATAAGATCATAAGTCATATTCATTGCATGAATATTTCATACTCTTTGTGAATATTAACTTATTTATTTGTGCTATGAGTCCTATGTACTAACATGTTTCTTGTTGAGTGGAGCATATCTTTTAATTCTCACATAGCCATAATTTTATGGGGAGCATACTTTTTATTTTTCCTTCTTTTTGCTATGACAAAAAGGGGGAGAGATATTAAGGTATTAACGGGAGAGATAATGGGGGAGAAAAAGTTTGAAAATCTCTTTTGGAAAATTCTCTTCAAACCATGCTTACATTAAGGGGGAGCTTTATAAAATCCTGCTTTACTTGAGGGAGAGTATTTTATCTAAGAATTTTCAAAGCAAATTTACATTAAGTTTTGTCATATCAAAAAAGGGGAGATCGTTAGCTTTAAATTGACATATATATATATATTTTGAAATAACAAAAACTTAAGTAAGCTTTAATGTTTTAATTCATATTGTAAATTTGCCTTATCACACATGATTTTCTCAATCCATTTTCAAGTGATCATATCAAACATTAAGACCATGATTTAATTACATATTCTTACTGGTCTTAATACTTTATAAAATGTTTTGAATATTTTAGAAAATTACTTGATGAATTTTTGGACCATGTTTTCATTAGAGAAAGTCAAGAAAAACTCTCACAAAAATGCCAAAATGTTTTGGGTTAGATTAGGATCAAAGGCCACATAATTTCTAACTCAAAAGGTGCAGGAAATAACTTTCTGGAGGCATGGGATCGATCCCCTAAGGGAAGGGATCGATTCCTTCAAGGCAGAATGATCCTCAAGCACAGAATTAACAACCTGGAAGCTTGGGATCGATCCCCTATGGAAAGGGATCGATCCCTTTGCCCGAAAATAGCCTGTAACGACTAGTTTTGTGAGATACAACGGTCATATTCGATTTTGGCTCCACCCAACGTTCACAAACCATCCAAAGGACTATAAATAGAGGCTTAAAAGCTAAAGGAAGGAAGAGGAACTACTCAATCAACTCTAATACTCATATTCCTCAAATCCTCAAGCCTCAACAACAAATCAAGAGCTACAAAGTCTTCATCTTCCATCATTCACATATCTCTTGTATTGCTTAGCACAAATATTGTATAGGCTTTTCTTTGTGCCTAATTTCTATAATCATTTACCTACTTAGAGGTCTTCTTTGATTACATCTCTTGTAAACCAAATCATTCCTTATAAAAGAGGGAGGTTTCTCTTTAGCCTAAGAAAAAGGGAGGTTTCTCTTAAGCCTAGAAAAAGAGGGAGGTTTCTCTTGAGCCTGCAAAAAGAGGGAGTGTAACACAAATTCAAGTATAGTGAATTTGGGGAAAATCCTTGGGAGCGTCTCAAGGTAGAAGACGTAGGCAAGTTTGCCGAACCTCTATAAATCGCTTGCGTACATTTCTCTATCCTTACTCTCTTTGCTTATTTGCAATTATATTTGTGTTTATTGTATTGAATTTATATTGTATAATTGCCTAGCTTAGAAAACTTAAAAAACACTAAAATTGGCTAGAGAATTTAGAAGAATCGAAAAACGGGCATAAGGTTAGTTAAGAATCGATTCACCCTCCCCCCTCTGTATAGCCTATAAGAGCCAACAGGGATATTTGAGGATAACATGTGGGTGCTTATTAGAGAATAAATTCACTGAAAATAACCCTTTCTAAGTGTTTCATTTGGTAGTGTCATTCAAGTGTTTGTGGAAAATAATTTCATATGTCAATGTGCAACTAATCTTTCGACTTGAGATGCTAAGTCATTTTTTATATGAATTGTCACATTTTGATTTCACCCCTATAGTTTTGGATACTAAATGCATAAAAAAGGTGGTTCTAGGCGTTCCATAAAGCACATAAAGATGGACTAGTAGTTAAGAGAGGATTCATCACCGTAAGTGATTTATAAGACATATCTCACCTTTCCTAGCTCATATTGACTGATAAGTCCTTAGCCAAGGCATGATAAATAATGAAGTTAATATTACTAGCTATAAGATTAATACAGAAAGATATAGAGTAGAGCTTGCACCATGCTCCATGTCTTTATAAGATATTTTAATGATAGGATCGAATTGCACTAACATACAGTTCACTAAATAGATTTGTCAAACCATATTGGCTATCTTAACATTTGAGTGATCATGATGTATTGCTAGATACCTATCTTGATCTAAAAATTTGAATATAGATTCTAATTCATTATCGGCTTGTTGGGAACTTAATGAGTCACACATTTAAAAGTAGCTAACGAAATTAAAATTAATGAATTATTTAGGGAAATTTGGAATTTTACATAAGAATTTAAGTTTTTTATAATTAGTATGGGGACTTACTTAAAGGGTTTAATTAAGTTCTGGGGTCTAATTATAATTTTAATAAGTCTAAGGGTTAAAGGTTAATTGTACAAGAACTTGGAAAACAATATACCCTACATATATAAACTTTCTGTGGCCAACCATCCAAGAAACAATTAAGGCTACAATATTTGTTGTAACTCTTTAGGGTTGCGTCTAGACCTAGTAATCCTAGACACGACACTAAAATGATATGAATAAAAGACACAAAGGTGACACAAACTAAAAGTTGTAAAAATTGTATATAAATATGACAAAAACTAAAAAATAGGTTTTATGTTTGATGTATCGACACAAAATTTGATACACAATTTTCGTGTTTTACATGACACGAACAGAGATTTTATACACGAATCACCAGGTCTAGTTATGTCACCCTTTTATTTCTCACACTAGCTAATGAAAAAAAAGTGTTTTTTGTTTTTGATTTGAGCTTGAAGAAGTTGAGAAACCTTGGAGGGTGAGTTTATGAAACTTAATCTACTAGCATAGATACAATCACAATAGAATCCTACCTCCTGAAGGTTCCATATCAACTTGTGTGGATCACCGTTAGAGGGTAGAAAATTGGACAACTTTAGTTTTTTCTACAACTGAGATTTAGTGTGCAAGAACGAGAGGATATTTAATGTTGTAAGATTACTACATCTCAAAACATAAGGTATGAAAATTTTGAAACTCCATTATTTCCATGAAACCCAAGCTTGTTGATTTCTAGATAGTATTTTTCAATCAAGTTGATCTTTGTTGTTTCAGTGTTGCTATGTTTACTTTTGCTGCATATTTGATTACATGTTTTTGAATGTCAATAGCTTGAGTTGAAACAAAAAGCTTGGACATATGGACAAAAATGATATATGACGTGCAGGACATATTGTCTAGGCTAGCGAGTGTTGGTAATAGTAGTGGCTTTAAACTGGTACCTTTACCATTGATTAGGACACTTAGAGGCCTTATACTTCATCCTTCCAGACCCCCTACATTCATTTACCTTCACTCTAACATCATTCAATACTTCACCAGCTCAAGTACAATCACCTTGGCCTCCTCCTTTTACAGCAATAAGAGCGCTTTGACTTCCACCTATTGCATTGGCACCCTCAACATTCCTACCACTTGTAGTAGTGCAGCTTCACCCAACTACATTAGTGGAAGCTTCCTCTTGCCACATAAGCAACAACTCTTCTACATGTGTATTTAAGGTTTAGTAAGAGGATGGATTAGAATTATTTATAGGTTTTTATGGTTTTTTGTACATACTAATGGTTGTATTATAAACACTTTTATGGCATACGCGTCATTTTTCATTCTTATGTAAATAGTTATGTTTTTGAAAATTCCAT